>JASDDO010000012.1:510984378-511584378 GCA_030015575.1 Agapanthus africanus
AGAGTCCCACACAAAGGGTTTCCCTGATTCGGACGAAACGTTGTAAAGGCCGTATGGTTTTATGGCAGGGTTCGATCATATACGCGCACTTGTGCACGGATCATGATCGGACGGATAATACTAGTGGGCTTTGGTTTAAGCCGGATCATAGTATTATATTGTTGGATTATTTTTGTCTCATAGTATTCGTATTCAGTCGGAATACGGATACGGGTATGTATATACGGATGAGGGGTATTCTTGTAATTCGTTACAAGTTTACTTTAGATGTTGCCATTTCATTTTGGATTAAACATTTTGGTTTAAATGTTTATTTGGTGGGAAAGTGTGACTCATTATTCTAGCATGCTCACTTGGTGATTCATGGATGTCACATGGGTGTGACTCATGGTGGGTCATGTGGTGACATGCTAGGGTTTTGGTTTGGAGTGTGAGATATTTGTAGTGAGCAAGTGAGATATCTATTCTTAAGTTGTTTTCTTTAGTTACTAGCATACTAGATTATATATTGCTCACACACAACACAACTAAAATGAAAAAGGCAGCCACCTCTCTCTCTTGACTTGCTCTTTTCTTTTCTTGAGCTCACACTTCACTCCAATGGCATCTTCTTCAATCTCCACCCAAACCCTCTCATGAGTTGAGAATTCTTAGGTGTATTGAGACAAAATAATCACAAACTCTCTCTACTTCATCTTGGCTATTTAGATTAGCAAACTAGATATCCGAGTTGCTTCGGTTTTGAGGTCGGAGCCCTTATTACTAACTCTCGGCGTGGATCTTCTTCGATGTGGGGAGACCGAAGATCAAGTTTGATCAAGGAAGCCTTGAGGAGCTTGGGACAGAGGTTGAAGACTGAAGGACATGGATCGTTCGGTACAATTACTCTAACCCTTTGCATGTTTTTGTTATCTAGGGTTTATGGGTCGATCCGTAGAATCGGGTTTCGTTAGCGCCGGTTTATTAAATTTTTGTTTCGCATTTGGCCACGGATTGATGGCCGGGGCACTACCGTAACCCAAAATGGTATCATAGCCAATCCATTAACCCCATACTAACTCATTGCGACATTAGAAATCCGCCGTTTTTGTCGTGCAAACTGCCGACAAAAACAGTTCCGAAAACTAAAAGTTTGATATGTTTGCACACCCCGCGGGCTCACGGTTTGAAATGAGAAGCCATGGGATAGTGCATGGGAACCTTAGGGAACCCCCGGAGGGGACCGAACGGCTGGTCCTACTCCCGAAGACCACCACAAGGTGGTCTTGGCGGTGGGGACCCAAAACTGCCCCACCTTGGGCAGTTTCGGGTCTGTCTCACCCCATGGCCACCTCGTGGTGGCCTCAGGGTGGGGTACCCCCTCTAGGCCTTCCAAATCGAAGTTAATTTCGTGCTCTAACTCCCCGTGAAGTTTCGGGTGCGTTTCGTTTTGATTCGGACTTCCGAATTGGCTTTAAACGGTCGGTTTTTGGAACTTTAGCTCACTGTTTTTTTTCTATGGTTTTGGAAATTGGTTTGGTTTGCTAATTGCGTGCGGAATTCTAATGTCGTGGTTTACAGTACATACATTACTATCTGTGAACATGAATGTCATTAGAGCGGTACAACTTGTCTAATTGCTATAGTTCTTTTAGACGGGTTTACGAACGTGACATTCACGTTGATGTTTTATGTTGTGCTGTGGTTGTGGAGGGATCGTCGTGGTGGATAGCTTGGATGCAATGGTAGTACAATTTGGATTTATTTGTACATTTGATATCGCGGGGCGAGCGTCCGACATGTGGACTGCCGTCACTGCCTGCTTGTATATTATTTATTTGGGGCACGACCGGGTTGAGGTCGATGTCGCCGTTGTACATATTTTTCTTTTTCTGTACTAAGATTACCCGGCGATGGAGTGCACGGATAGCCGGGTTCGAGAGGGCAACAGGTCCGCATCTTACGGAGGGGGCCTCACTCTAGAATTGGCGGGCTATCCGCCGCACTCGTAGCGGGTACAGGTTGACCCAAGGAAGGGTGCTCAAGTTACCGGATTCCGTGAAGTGCCAGGTGACCCATTCACTTTGATGAAGGGGGTTGCCTCACTTCTGGTTTTGGTGAGTAATTTGCCGCGCTCGTAGGGATCTAGGTTTTCATTGCACAGGCTATCCACACGACCAGGGGAACGTCGGGTTTCACTTGTGGCTCAAAGGAAATCCGGGGCTCCCAGATTATAAGTATTGTTCTGTGATGCTTATCGCTTATCTGTGATGTTGCATTTATCATGCATGAAATGATTATTATATATTGTTATATATATACTAGTAGATATTGTATATGTTTTACACCCGCGCTAGTCTAGCCTCCGCTCTGCCGTTAGTTAAGTAACCTAATGGGTGATGACGGGGCCCAGTGGCGAATGCGGATGGCATATACGTACATCATATTTACGTTCTTTTCTGGTGTGATTAATTGATGAGACTGCGTTGATTCTGATCAATGCAAGGAAAATAGATCTATTCGATCTTGTTGGAACAATTTTTTAAAAGCTGTTATTGCATGGATGTTTTCTTTTGTTTTGCACAGCGGTATTCGGTTATGAATATCCAGCACCTCATTCGACGAGGAAAGAGCCGAGATCCCTTCACCAGGAGTGACCTCTTTAGCAAAATTTTTCGCCACTATATATTTGTAAAGCTATCTGGTTCCTTCAACGATATCAAGTTCATTACGTTAATGGTTTTTTGCCAAAAACCATTCGTAGCCCTCCGTCATTTCAGACGGGTATCACTTAGTATTCATGCTATGTTTGTTGGCCTTAGACAAGGCATAGTGTATGGTAGCTATTTGTTACTTTTTTGTTGCATGGATAGATGCGTTGGTTTGGGATAGTCGTACAGCCTTGTTGGCCTTAGTCAAGGGCGGGTATGGGTGGGTTCAAATTAACCTGGACAATGACGGGTAGAACTTTACATGTGACTTATGATTTGTTGGCCATTGTCAAGGTCATAAGAGCATGGGGCAAAAATCACATCGGGGTTTCTAAAGAAACTGAAACTTGCCAGGCATGCGCATACCTTCTGGTGTGTAATAACTTTAGTGGATTCCATCAGGTTATTGTTAGTTATGTATATGATCTAGAGGCCATTGTTGTATATATGATGTATATTATAATGGATGCTTGGATATATATAGAGTGGACTTTCTTGCTTGATATGATAGTATGCTATCTGGTTTCACTTTATCTTAACGTGTTAACAAATACTGTTTTGTGATCACATGCTGATAAAGCCCTTAGGATATGTACTCGACTACTAGGACTATGATGAGATCATACTAGTGGGGCCAGGGTAGTCCATGAGTACATCCTATAACTGTTCCTAGTCGAGGGTGTATCGAGACAGGGCATCGATACTCCAGAGTAGACTAGCGTACACGCATCTTGACCCATATGATGGGTGATGGATGATCCCATATCCATTGGTGTTGGACATCAAAGATGGTGTACGGGTGCTCAGTGGAGACTGGGTACACTGAACGGACTCGCCGAGAACTCATGGATGGTATTATACCTATCATCAGATAGCAGTTCTCCGGTGACACTGGTACAAGTTAGTCTGTAGACCCGAGATCGTCATAGAGTCTTGTGTGATTCCCACAGTGCTTTGATTTCCACCTTACCACATCCAAAAGGGCGTGCAAAACGGTGGCTTTTGGATACAGTCCCGAATCACATGGAGGCAATGAGCGATAGGAGGGGTTTCGTCTCTTCCGGTATAGGGAGTTGATGTTGTGCTGTGTTCAATTGGCTATAAATGGAAGTCCCTGGCCAGGGCTGATATGGAGATTTACTGGTAAGTGTTATCAGTAGTTTCTCGACCCGTTATAAGCCTTACATCTACACGACTTATCGGTTACTGGGGTTTGACGTTTACCACCCCTAGACTAGATATGCAACATATCAGACGAAGAGACCGGACTGCATGGTAGTGTTACTGATTGGATTCACAGAAGAATGTACATGCTTGCTTGTTGATCTTCTGATCGCTCAATACCTGGGTGGCTGTTACGTTTAGCTGACCGCTTGCAGCTTGTGGGTGTTTGATATGATCATCACTTACTGCCGGCGTTTTGACGATTCTTTAAAGTCCTACACAGAGGTTTCCTGGCTCAGGCAAAACAGAGTAGGAGCACATATGTGATATGTGCGGGACCGAGAATAATACGATATGAGATACCGTATTATATTCTCGCGATATGAGATATCGGCCGTGTATATGTGATATAGCCGGGTCATCGGATCAAGTGTTGATTCGATGAATTGGTACATGTTATATTAGTCGGTTATATGCAATATAGCCGGATTGTCGGATCAAGAGTTGATTCGATAATTTAATGTATAATTATATATGTGATATATTACATTACGTTAACTAATATAAGATCGCTTTATTGATTCATTTCTCACTGGATAATACATTGATGTATATGCGATATATGTTAATTGTATTATTTTCTTTTGTTGCAAAATATATTGTATATGTGATATATAATATTGTAACAAGTTAGGGTTACAAATGCAACATGGTTGTTAAGTTTAAACAAAGTTAGGTTTTGGATTTGAGTTAGCTTTTGGGTTAGCTTTTTCATGAATCTTTCCTTTTGTCATTTTGCTTTGATATTTTGTGTTGATATTTGTTAAATCCAAACCCTTAACTCTAGTTTATTCTCTACATGAGTTAAAGCCTTCATTTTATTAACTCATGGTTGTAATTGTAACCACAACAATAATTCATTATTCATCACAAAAGTTTTCTTCTTCTTCTTCCTTGAAAAAGGTTTCTAGCTTTTTGTGTTGTGATGATTAAAAGTGAGAAATTGAAAACAAAAGAGAGCAAAATTCCTACTTTATCATCCTCATCTATTCTAGCCACTTAGATTAGGGTGTTCACTTCACTAATACTTGATTAGAGAAGTGAGAGCTTGAGTCTGAGATTCTTCATGGTAGATAATCTCCGAAAAGAAAGACTTCTAGCAAGTATGGGTCATTCGACTTGTGAAGCCTCTCTACAGTCCGAAAGTTCATGGATCGCGGCGAAAGGACTACTACTCGGAGCTTATGAAGTGAAGGAACGGACTACAAAGGTTGTAATCCCTCTCTCTTAGATGTAAAGTTGTTTACATGCATGTTAACCCTAATTCTCTAGTTAAGATCTTGGTTAGGGTTTGTTTAGCACCCAACAAATTTTAAAGTAGTATGATTGATGCTTGCCAAAACCTTCACAAGGTGCTATACTAACCCTACAGTGGTATCAAAGCCAAGTTAGAGCATTAGGCGTTGTCTAGACGATGTTAGAAGTCCGATCGAACCCCGAAACCCCGAAACGACCCCTTTTCTGGAAAGTTTTCAAAAAGTTGAATTTTTTCATATTAAAAATACTCAGAAAATCATGCAGGGAATTTTATGGACCCACCTGAAGAACGAGTCCCTAACTCTCTACAGTGACTGCGCAACCGCTGCCAAAACTATGTTTTGGCGGCGGTTCCGCGGCGCCACTGTAGAGGCTTGGGACGGGCCCTTCAGCGACGGTCCATAGGTGCTGAGCCATGCTACTAGGAATTTTTATTTCTGCTCAAGTGTTGAGCTCACTGGGGTATTTTGGGAATTCGTTGTATCTATTGAATTATCTAACTTCGCCTAGTTATCTGTGATGATTATGTCTTGCTGTGATATGTTATATTGGATCGTTGTGTATTGAATAGCCAGGGTTTTTATGTGAGATGAGAGTTTTCTTTTTCATTCATGTAAAATTCATTTGTATGTAATATTCTTTTATTGGGGCACTTCCGGGTTGAGGATGATGTCACCATTGTATACTATTTACTTTTCCGCATTAGGATAGACCCAAGACGGAGAGCACAAGTAACCGGGTTCTAGGGTCCAGTAGGAGGCCATCTCGAGAAGTCGAGACCGGGTCTCCTAACCCTAGTATTGACAGGGTTACTTGCAGCTCTCGTAGGGGTCTAGGGATGTGGGTTTGGATATTCATCGTGACTGTGGAATCCGTGTTTTATCCAGGGTCAAAATAAAATACGGACGTCCTAGTATATCCAATATTTCATATGTTGACTTCTGCTGCAATGTTCTATGATGAGATCATATTACTACTTGTGACGAATGCTTATACTATATGTATATGTTGATATATATAAATTACTGCTTTTGTTTCTTCTATGATGCTTAGGAAGCTTAGTTGATGGGTTTTATTAATGAGATTAATAAAATAAAAGAAACCTAAAAGATATTGTAGAATCAAATTTTCAAAAGGGTAGCTACAATTTTTGCTTTGCATAGCGGTATTCCTTGTAGAATATCCAGTACCTTATTCGATAAGGAAAGAGCCGATATCTTTTCACCGGGAGTGACCTCTTTAGAAAAACTGGCAGATGCTACAAACTCACGGTTTAGCTTTTGATTGCTTCTATAGTTCTTGCTTTGCACAACGGTATTTATGAAATATCCTGCACCTTATTCGATGAGGAAAGAGCCGAGATCCCTTCACCGGGAGTGACCTCTTTAGCGAAACTAGAAAAGCCTAAAAACACTCCTTTTCAAAATCACTTGTTTCTACAAACGATATCAAGTTCATTACGCTCATGGTTTTCAGAAAAACCTGCGTAGCCCTCCGTCATTTCAGATAAGTCCTACTTAGTATTCGTGCTACGTTTGTTGACCTCCATCAAGGCGTAGTGTGTGGTAGCTGACTAGTATTTATCTGCAGCATGTGATGCGATTGTTTTAGGGTAGTCGTACGACCTTGTTGACCTCCGTCAAGGGTCGTGCGGGTGGGATTAATTCAATCAGGAAATGACGGGTTGAACTTGACTAGTAGCCTATGGTTTGTTGACCTCCGTCAAGGTCATAGGACGCTAGGGGTAAAAGATATTATCGGGAATTTCGAGTGTTGAAATTTGTAATGAGATTGCATACCTTCTATGAGATAGATGGATCTCGATACCCACTGCGAGTAAGAGTTACTCCTGGGAGAATTTTACACAGGACAATTAACCGATCAAGTAGGTGTCTAGAAAGGTGTTAACGGGGTTATGCCTCTAGGAAAACGAGCTTTATTTTAATTAGGTCAGTGCGAAAGCACGGGGAACCTCCCTCAAAGTACCAACACTCATCTGGCTGAAAAATTGGCGAACTTGTAGGGTGTAATTAATCCCGGCTAATCTTCCCTTTTAGGGTTTGAAGGAAGATTTGATTAAAACAGTGGGAGCCATCCTGATTAGATAAGATAATAACCAATCTAATCTTGCAAGAGCGCAGGCTAAAGTGTTTTCTTCTCTCTCTCTCCAGGTAGCGACCATGTCAGGCCTTAATCAAGATAATAATATGGATGTATTGGCCGAACCCGCTTGTTATACTGAGCAGGGGAACATTGGTTCCATTCTTTCTTATAATTGTTATAAGACTAAACAGGAAATAGGGGAATATCAGAATTCACACGCCACCCAAACGAAGAATAAACATGTTGATGTATTTTCTTCGGATGTGTTAGTTACCGAGAACTGTTTCTCAGTTCACTCTACGTCCTGGGCATTAGATACCGGATCAGGATCCCACATATGTAATATATTGCATGGGCTAAAGAAAGGTAGAGAACTGGGAATGGGTGATCATTTCGTAAGAGTAGGGAATGGTGCAAATGTTGCAGCCAAAGCAGTTGGCGAATATCACCTTATATTACCAAGTGGTAATACATTGATTCAGAACGAATGCTATTATATACCGAACATGATATGCAACATTATATCAGTTTCTTTATTAAGTAAAGAAGGATATAATTTTGTAATACATGATAATATTATGAACATCTTCCTAAATCAAAAGTTGATTGGATCAGGCTCGTTAAATAATGGCATAAACGTTCTAAATCAAAACACAGTTCTTAATATACAGAACATACACAAGAGGAAAAGTTCAGAAATGAACGAATCCTTCTTGTGGCATTGCAGACTTGGTTATATCAATGCGGCATGACTAGCTAAGTTACATAAAGATGGTTATTTAAATGCGTTCGAATTATCATCTTATGAAACTTGCCATTTATGTCTCAAAGGCAAAATGATCAAAACTCCGTTTAGTGGACACGGAGAAAGAGTTACAGAACTCTTGGGACTGATACATAGTGATGTATGCGGTCCCCTGTCTACACATGCCAGGAATGGTTCCTCGTACTTCATTACATTCATTGACGATCTCTCAAGATACAGACATGTGTTCCTATTGAAACACAAGTCTGAAGCTTTTGAGAAATTCAGAGAATATAAAAACGAAGTAGAAAACCAAACGGGTAAAAGTATTAAGATCCTTCGATCTGATCGAGGAGGAGAATACATGAGCAATGAGTTTCTGGACTATCTAAAAGAGAATGGGATTCTCTCTCAGCTTACTCCTCCCTATACACCACAGCACAACGGTGTATCGGAGAGGAAGAATCGCACCCTATTAGATATGGTGCGCTCTATGATGAGCACTGCTGAGTTACCTATTTCTTTTTGGGGGTATGCGCTTGAGACAGCCATATAACTATTGAATAGAGTTCCAACCAAATCAGTGCCTACCACTCCATATGAGATATGGGAGGGGAAGAGACCGTGTCTTAATTTCGTTAAGATATGGGGTTGCCTGACCTATGTTAAAAAGCAAAATCCGGACAAACTCGAGGCAAGATCGTTTTTGTGCAAGTTTGTAGGATATCCCAAGCATTCGCGAGGACATATCTTATACCGCCCTGAGGAACAAAAGGTATTTGTTGCTCAGCATGCCACCTTTTTAGAAAAGGAATTTCTTGCAAAGGAAATTAGTGGCAAGGAGGTAGAACTGGAAGAAGTTCTAGTTACATAAACTAAAATAGAAGATTTGGTAGAACCAGAGGATTTCGTAGTTCCCAACGAACCCCAGCCTCTCCGCCAATCTAGTAGGGTTCCTCATCCACCTGAGAGATACTACAGTTTTCTCATTGATGGTGGGAGCGAGGATTGCATCATGGAAGATGATGACCCAACTAGTTTCGAGCAGGCCATCACGAGTGGTGACTCTGTAAAATGGCTGGATGCAATGCGATCTGAGATGGAATCCATGTACACCAACAAAGTATGGACTTTGGAAGTTGCTCCAGAAGGGGTAAAACCCATTGGGAGCAAATGGATCTTTAAGAAGAAACTTGGTGTAGATGGAAAAGTTGAGGCTTACAACGCTAGACTTGTTGCAAAGGGTTTTCGTCAATGACCAGGTGTGGATTATGACGAAACATTTTCTCCAGTGGCTATGCTTAAATCCATTCGGATCTTACTTGCCACTGCTGCATACCATGACTACGAAATCTGGCAAATGGATGTTAAGTCCGCCTTTCTAAATGGTGATTTGGAAGAGTGCGTGTACATGACTCAGCCAGAGGGCTTCGTAGACAGTGGGAGCAGTGAAAGGTGTGCAAGCTGCTTAAATCCATCTATGGGTTGAAGCAAGCATCGCGGAGTTGGAACATATGTTTTGATGTGGTAGTCAAAGAGTTTGACTTCATAAAAAACATAGATGAACCTAGTATATACAAGAAGGTGGCAGAGAGTAGTCTTCCTCGTATTGTACGTAGATAGCATACTCTTGATAGGAAACGATATTCCTATGCTGCACTCGGTCAAGCTCTTCTTATCACATAGATTCTCAATGAAAGATCTAGGTGACGCCTCCTGCATTTTGGTAATTAAGATATATAGAGATAGATCTAGACAGATACTGGGATTGTCCCAATCCAGGTAATCTGACACCATACTAAAGAAGTTTAGTATGGAAGAATCCAAGCGTGGGAACTTACCCACGATCTATGGACTCACTCTCTCCAAAGAGATGTCTCCCAAGACTGATTTGGAGAGAGCTCGCATGCAAGGGATACCCTATACTTCGGCAGTAGACTCTATCATGTACGCGATGCTATATACCAGACCCGATGTAGCCTACTCACTAAGTGTAGTGAGTAGGTATCAAGCAGATCCTGGAGAGAATCACTGGACAGCTGTGAAGAACATTCTCAAGTACTTGAGAAGGACTAAAGAGATGTTCTTGGTGTATGGTAACAGAGAACTCCAGGTAGAGTCCTTTACTGATTCGAGCTTCCAAAGTGATAAGGATGACTCTAAGTCGCACTCGGGTTTTGTCTTTACCCTAAATGGAGGGGCGGTGTGTTGGAAGAGTTCCAAACAGCAAACCGTGGCAGACTCGACGGTGGAGGCTGAATACATCGCTGCCAACGATGCTGCCAAAGAGGCTGTCTGGATAAAGAAGTTCATCACTGAACTTGGTGTGGTTCCGTCCATTGAGCATCCAATACCTCTGTATTGTGATAACAATGGAGCTGTGGCTTTAGCCAAGGAACCCAGGTCCCATCAGAATTCCAGACATATTCTGAGGCGGTATCACCTGACCCGGGAGATAGTTGATCGCCGGAAGATCGAGGTCAGGAGAGTTGATACGAAGGACAACACTGCGGATTCACTCACAAAGGCCATTCCTCAAATACAATTTGAGAGACTCTTCGGGATGTTGGGTATGAGATACTACAACAGCTGGCCTTAGTACAAGTGGAAGATTGTTAGTTATGTATATGCCCTAGAGGCCATTGTTGTACATGTGATGTATATTATAATGGATGCTTGGATATATATAGAGAGGACTTTCTTGCTCGATATGATAGTATGCTATCTGGTTTCACTTTATCTTAACGTGTTAACAAATACTATTTTGTGATCACATGTTGATAAAGCCCTTAGGATATGTACTCGACTACTAGGACTATGATGAGATCATACTAGTGGGGCCAGGGTAGTCCACGGGTACATGCTATAACTGTTCCTAGTCGAGGGTGTATCGAGACAGAGCATCGATACTCCAGAGTAGACTAGCATACACGCATCTTGACCCATATGATGGGCGATGGATGATCCTATATCCATTGGTGTTGGACATCAAAGATGGTGTACGGGTGCTCAGTGGAGACTGTGTACACTGAACGGACTCACCGAAAACTCCTGGATGGTATTATACCTATTGTGAGATAGCAGTTCTCCGGTGACACTGGTACAGGTTAGTCTGTAGACCCGAGATCGTCATAGAGTCTTGTGTGATTTGTTGGAGATAGTGCCCTCAGAGTCAATTATTGGATCACAGGCACGTGATTGCAATGATTGATGGAGGACCTATCCCGGTAGGACAGTCTTACTCGAGATGATAGTATGCTATCTGGTTTATCTTTATCATCGTGTACTGCTTTAGGTGACCTGACATGTCGCTATTACACGTTGATAGAGCCCCTAGGATTCTTGTTTGACCACCAGCAGTATGAGGGCGATCATATAAGTCGGAGTCGGGGTCTATAAGCACATCCTTAAAAGGTCCCTAGTCGTGGGAGTTTCGAGACAGGGCATCGATACTCCAGAGTAGACTAGTGTATACAGTCGAGACCCCGACGAGGGGCGGTGGCCAGTCTCACAAGCCACTGGTGTCAGTTGGTTCACCTAAGATGTATACAGGTGCTCATTGGGTTATGAGTACACCGGACAGGACTCGCCGGGAACATGCTAGTTGGTCTTATACCTGACGTCAGATAGCAGTTCCTTGGTGACATGTGTACAGGTAAGTTCATCGACCTGGGGATCGTCATTTGTCTTGTGTGAGTTCCCACTGTACTTTGATTACTACCCTACCACGCTCAAAGGAGACGTGCAAACAGGTTTTAGTTGGGTACAGTCCCGAGCCACATGGAGGCAGTGAGCGGATCTTCAGGGGTTCGTCTCTCCCGGTATTGGGGGTGAGGTCGCGCTGTGTCTAGGAGAGCCAGAACATGAAAAGTCCTTGGCCAAGGCAGGAGATTTACAGGTAGGTATTCCAGTAGTATCTCAGGGTGTTCTGGGCTGATCTCTGACACGACTTGTACCGCTTTTGGGGGTCTGACTTTTACCAACCCCCTAGGCCCGCCATGCGATGCTCATAGACGAACGGACCGGACTGTACGGATATTGTCACTGACAGGCTCAGTAGGGTGTCAGGATGAGTTCGCTCATCGACGTCCCTTTCGGTCAATAGCTGGTGGCCCGTCACGTATGGCTAATACCTCTGACGTGCTAGTGGTTAAATCCACAGCCATAGTATTGACGAGTCTTTAGAGTCCCCCACATTCAGTTGCTCAAGTTTTCGGGCGAAACGCTGTAGAGGCCGTATGGAGATATGGCAGGGTTCGATCTGATACGTGCGGTATTGCACGGATCAGGATCGGACGGTTAGTACTAGAGGCCGTATGGATATATGGCAAGGTTCGATCAGATACGTGCGGTATTGCACGGATCAGGATCGGACGGATATTACTAGCCGGCTTTGGTATAAGCCGGATCCTAGTATAGTACAGTGTAGATTTTGTCTCATTGCATTTGTATTTCGGTCGGAATACAAATGCGGGTGTGTATACACAGCATCGGGGTTTTCCTGTAATTTATTACGGGATCAGTTTTCTGGAGTTGCCAGTTTGCTTTCCGTTTCGGCCATATTTCTTTGTATCTTTCATTGGCCGAAGATTGGTGGAGGAGGGCTTATTTGCATTTGTGCAAATAAGCATTAGTGGAGGGGGTTCTTTGCATTTTGTTGCTTCATGATAGCTCTTGTTGACCTTGACTTGTTCACTTCATCATTGCTTGACTTTTGGAGTCATCATGTTTGATGATGGTTGTGGTTGAGTGTGGATTTGTTTGTGATCATGTTCTTTCATGATTTCTTTTGATTCCCTCTTGCATTATTGTGTGGCCTCTCTCATTTTTTTTGAAACTCTCTCCACTTTCTTCTCCTCACTATGCCATGGCCGGCCACTTTTCATAGGGGGGCTGTCCAAACATTTTGGTGGGGGGGATTTTGGTTCATTTCATGTTGGAAAAATCCCACAACACCTTCTCCAAAAGATATAGTTCATTCCTCCACCAAATGGCAAACTCCATAACTCCAAATGAGACATGGTTCTACACCATTCTGCAGCAAACCTTGGGCACGTCGACTCGCCAGCTTCGTGCCCGAGTTGCCTCGGTATAGAGGTGGGAGCCCGTAAAAGAAGCAGGCGACGTGGTGCCCTTCCGGCGAGGTGATGGAGATCAGACATTCCGCGAGAGATCGGGACGACGACGAGAAGACCGGAGGACTCGGATCACTCGGTATATTTCTCTTCCCCATCTTGTAGTTAGCTAGGACTAGTTAATGGCCCGATCCGGGTTTTAGTGCGCGGTGGTGCCGGTTCATGAAAAATTAAAGTTAACCATCGCTTCCGCAATTGGCCTCGGGATGGAGGCCGGGGCGCCGCCGTGCACTTACATGATTCCCACCGTGCTTTGATTTCCACCTTACCACATCCAAAAGAGCATGCAAAACGGTGGCTTTTGGGTACAGTCCCGAATCACATGGAGGCAATGAGCGATAGAAGGGGTTTCGTCTCTCCCGGTATAGGGAGTTGATGTTGTGCTGTGTTCGATTGGCTATAACTGGAAGCCCCTGGCCAGGGCTGATATGGAGATTTACTGGTAAGTGTTATCAGTAGTTTCTCGACCCGTTATGAGCCTTACATCGACACAACTTATCGGTTACTGGGGTCCGAGTTTACCACCCCTAAACTAGATATGCAACATATCAGACTAAGAGACCGGACTGTATGGTAGTGTTACTGATTGGATTCACATGAGAATGTACAGGCTTGCTTGTTGATCTTCTGATCGCTCAATACCTGGGTGGCTGTTACGTTTAGCTGACTGCTTGTAGCTTGTGGGTGTTTGATATGATCATCACCTACTGCCGGCGTATTGACGATTCTTTAAAGTCCTACACAGAGGTTTCCTGGCTCAGGCAAAACGAAATAGGAGCACATATGTGATATGTGCGGGACCAAAAATAATACGATATGAGATACCGTATTATATTCTCGTGATATGAGATATCGGCTGGGTATATATGATATTGCCGGGTCATCGGACCAAGTGTTGATTCGATGAATTGGTATATGTTATATTAGTCGGTTATATGCAATATAACCGGATTGTCGGATCAAGAGTTTATTCGATAATTTAATGTATAATTATATATGTGATATATTACATTACGTTAACTAATATAAGCTCGCTTTATTGATTCATTTTCTCACTGGATAATACATTGATGTATATGCGATATATGTTAATTGTATTATTTTCTTTTGTTTCAAAATATATTGTATATGTGATATATAATATTGTAACAAGTTAGGGTTACAAATGCAACATGGTTGTTAAGTTTAAACAAAGTTAGGTTTTGGATTTGGGTTAGCTTTTGGGTTAGCTTTTTCATGAAGTTTCATAAAGCTTTCCTTTTGTCATTTTGCTTTGATATTTTGTGTAGATATTTGTTAACCCAACCCAAATCCTTAACTCTAATTTATTCTCTACATGAGTTAAAGCCTTCATTTTATTAACTCATGGTTGTAATTGTAACCATAACAATAATTCATTATTCATCACAAAAGCTTTCTTCTTTTTCTTCCTCCTTGAAAAAGCATTCTAGCCTTTTGTGTTGTGATGATTAAAAGTGAGAAATTGAAAACAAAAGAGAGCAAAATTCCTACTTCATCATCCTCATCTATTCTAGCCACTTAGATTAGGGTGTTCACTTCACTAATACTTGATTAGAGAAGTGAAAGCTTGAGTTTGAGATTCTTCAAGATAGATCATCTTCGAAAAGGAAGATTTTGTTGGGTTAGCTTAGCACCTTAGCAAGGTTTTGGAAAGTATCAAACATTCTTTTTTAAAATTTTTGGGGTGCTAAACAAACTCTAACCAAGATCTTAACTAGAGAATTAGGGTTAACTATGCATGTAAACAACTTTACATCTAAGAGAGAGGGATTACAGCCTTTGTAGTTCGTTCCTTCGCTTCATAAGCTCCGAGTAGTAGTCCCTTTGCCGTGATCCATGATCTCCACGACTCAAGAGAGGCTCTACAAGTCGAATGATCCATTCTTGCTTGAAGTCTTTCTTTTCGAAGATGATCTACCTTGAAGAATCTCAAGATCAAGCTTTCACTTCTCTAATCAAGTATTAGTGAAGTGAACACCCTAATCTAAATGACTAGAATATATGAGGATGATGAAGTAGGAATTTTGCTCTCTTTTGTTTTCATTTTCTCACTTTAAATCGTCACAAGTCAAAAAGCTAGAAAGCTTTTTTAAGGAGGAAGAAGAAGAAGAAGAAAGTTTTTGTGATGAATAATGAATTATTGTTGTGGTTACAATTGCAATCCTTGGTTAAGAATGAAAGGCTTAACCATTGTAGAGAATAAACCATAGGTATAGGGTTTGGGTTGGGTTAACAAATATCTATACAAAATATCAAGCTAAAAGACAAAAGAAAGCTTCATGAAGCTTCATGAAAAAGCTAACCCAAAAGCTAACCCAAATCCAAAACCTAACTTTGTTTAAACTTAACAACCATATTGCATTTGTAACCCTAACTTGTTACAATATTATATATCACATATACAATATATTTTGTAACAAAAGAAAATAATACAATTAACATATATCGCATATATATCAATGTATTATCCGGTGAGAAAATGAATCAATAAAGCGAGCTTATATCAGTTAACGTAATGTAATATATCACATATATAATTATACATTAAATTATCGAATCAACTCTTGATCCGACAATCTGGCTATATTGCATATAACCGACTAATATAACATGTACTCATTCATCGAATCAACACTTGATCCGATGACCCGGTTATATCACATATACCCGGCCGATATCTTATATCACGAGGATATAATACGGTATCTCATATCGTATCATTCTCGGTCCCACACATATCACATATCACATATCACATATGTGCTCCTACTCCGTTTTGCCTGAGCCAGGAAACCTCTGTGTAGGACTCTAAAGAATCGTCAATACGCCGGCAGCACGTGATGATCATATCAAACACCCACAAGCGGTTAGCTAAACGTAACAGACACCCATGTATTGAGCAATCAGAAGATCAACAAGCTAGCCTGTACATTCTCCTGCAAATCCAATCAGTAACACTCCCGTACAGTCCAATCTCTTCGTCTGATATGTTGCATATCTAGTCTAGGGGTGGTAAACGTCAGACCCCAGTAACCGATAAGTCATGTCGATGTAAGGCTCATAACGGGTCGAGAAACTACTGATAACTCTTACCAGTAAATCTCCATATCAGCCCTGGCCAAGGACTTCCAGTTATAGCCAATCGAACACAGCACAACATCAACTCCCTATACCGAGAGAGACGAAACCCCTCCTATCGCTCATTGCCTCTATATGATTCGGGACTGTACCCAAAAGCCACCGTTTTGCACGCCCTCTTGGACGTGGTAAGGTGGAAATCAAAGCACAGTGGGAATCACACAAGACTCTATGATGATCTCGGGTCTACAGACTAACTTGTACCAGTGTCACCGGAGAACTGCTATCTAACGATAGGTATAATACCATCCAGGAGTTCTCGGCGAGTCCGTTCAGTGTACCCAGTCTCCACTGAGCACCCGTACACCATCTTTGATGTCCAACACCAATGGATATGGATCATCCATCGCCCATCATATGGGTCAAGATGCGTATACGCTAGCCTACTCTGGAGTATCGATGCCCTGTATCGATACACCCTCGACTAGGAACATTTATAGGATGTACTCATTGACTACCCTGGCCCTACTAGTATGATCTCATCTTAGTCAAGGGTTTCATCAACATGTGATCACAAAACAGTATTTGTTAACACGTTAAGATAAAGTGAAACCAGATAGCATACGATCATATCGAGAAAGAAAGTCCTCTCTATATATATCTAAGCATCCATTATAATATACATCACATGTACAACAATGGCCTCTAGGGCATACATATAACTAACAATCTCCCACTTGCACTAAGGCCAGCTGTTGTAGTATCTCATACCCAACATCCCGAAGAGTCTCTCAAATTGTATCTGAGGAATGGCCTTTCTGAGTGGATCCGCAGTGTTGTCCTTCGTATCAACTCTCCTGACCTCGATCTCCCGGCGATCAACTATCTCCCGGATCAGGTGATACCGCCTCAGAATATGTCTGGACTTCTGATGGGACCTGGGTTCCTTGGCCAAAGCCACAGCTCCATTGTTATCACAATACAGAGGTATTGGATACTCAATGGACGGAACCACACCAAGTTCAGTGATGAACTTCTTTATCCAGACAGCCTCTTTGGCAGCATCGTTGGCAGCGATGTATTCAGCCTCCATCGTCGAGTCTGCCACGGTTTCCTATTTGGAACTCTTCCAACAAACCGCCCCTCCATTTAGGGTAAAGACAAATCCCGAGTGCGACTTAGAGTCGTCATTATCACTCTGGAAGCTCAAATCGGTAAAGGACTCCACCTGGAGTTTTCCGTTACCATACACCAAGAACATCTCTTTAGTCCTTCTCAAGTACTTGAGAATGTTCTTCACAGCTGTCCAGTGATTCTCTTCAGGATCTGCTTGATACCTACTCACTACACTTAGTGAGTATGCTACATCGGGTCTGGTACATAGCATCACGTACATGATAGAGCCTACTGCCGAAGCATAGGGTATCCTTTACATGCGAGCTCTTTCCAAATCAGTCTTGGGAGACATCTCTTTAGAGAGAGAGAGTCCAGAGATCGTGGGTAAGTTCCCACGCTTGGATTCTTCCATACTAAAGCTCTTTAGTATGGTGTCAATGTACCTGGATTGGGACAATCCCAGTATCCGTCTAGATCTATCTCTATAGATCTTAATTCCCAAAAAGCAGGAGGCATCACCTAGATCTTTCATTGAGAATCTATGTGATAAGAAGAGCTTGACCGAGTGCAGCATAGGAATATCATTTCCTATCAAGAGTATGTCATCTACGTACAATACGAGGAAGACAACCTTACTCTCTGCAACCTTTTTGTATATACAAGGTTCATCTATATTTTTGATGAAGTCAAACTCTTTGACTGCCACATCAAAATAGATGTTCCAACTCCGCGATGCCTTCTTTAACCCGTAGATGGATATAAGCAGCTTGCACACCTTTCCGCTGCTCCCACTGTCTACGAAGCCCTCTGGCTGAGTCATGTACACGCACTCTTCCAAATCACCATTTATAAAGGCGGTCTTAACATATATTTGCCAGATTTCGTAGTCATGGTATGCAGCAATAGCAAGTAAGATCCGGATGGACTTAAGCATAGCCACTGGAGAAAAGGTTTCATCATAATCCACACCTGGTCGTTGACGAAAACCCCTTGCAACAAGTCTGGCTTTGAAAGTCTCAACTTTTCCATCTACACCAAGTTTCTTCTTAAAGATGCATTTGCTCCCAATGGGTTTTAGCCCTTCAGGAGCAACTTCCAAAGTCCATATTTTGTTGGTGTACATAGATTCCATCTCAGATCGCATTGCATCCAGCCATTTCACGGAGTCACCACTCGTGATGGCCTGCTCGAAACTAGTTGGGTTATCATCTTCCATGATGCCATCCTCGCTTCCACCGTCGATGAGAAAACCGTAGTATCTCTCAGGTGGATGAGGAACCCTACTAGATCGGCTGAGAGGTGGGGGTTCGTCTGGAACTACTGAATCCTCTGGTTCCACCAAATCTTCTGTTGCAGTTTGTGTAGCTGGAACTTCTTCCAGTTCTACTTCCTTGCCACTAATTTCCTTTGCAAGAAATTCATTTTCTAAAAAAAATGGCATGTTGAGCAACAAACATCTTTTGTTGTTCACCGTAGTAGAATAGATATCCATACGAATTTCTTGGATATCCTACAAACTTACAAAGAATTGATCTTGCCTCCAGCTTGTCCGGATTTTGCCTTTTAACATAGGCCGGACAACCCCATATCTTAACTCGTTTAAGAGATGGTCTCTTCCCATTCCATATCTCATATGGAGTGGTAGGCACTGATTTAGTTGGAACTCTATTCAATAGGTATATGGCTGTCTCAAGCGCATACCCCCAAAAGGAAATAGGAAACTCAGCAGTGCTCATCATAGAGCGCACCATATCTAATAGGGTGCGATTCCTCCACTCCGATACACCATTGTGCTGTGGTCTATATGGAGGAGTAAGCTGAGAGAGAATCTCATTCTCTTTTAGATAATTCAGGAACTCATTGCTCAAGTATTCTCCTCCTCGATCAGATCGAAGGATCTTAATACTTTTGCCCGTTTGGTTCTCTACTTCATTTTTATATTCTCTGAATTTCTCAAAAGATTCAGACTTGTGTTTCAACAGGAACACATGTCCGTATCTTGAGAGATCGTCAGTGAACATAATAAAGTACGAGAAACCATTCCTGGCATGTGTAGACATGGGACTGCATACATCATTATATATCAGTCCCAAGAGTTCCGTAACTCTTTCTTCGTGTCCACTAAACGCAGTTTTGGTCATTTTGCCTTTGAGACATGAATGGCAAGTTTCATAAGATGATAATTCAAACGGATTCAAATATCCATCCTTATGTAACTTAACTAGTCGTGTCGCATTGATATGACCAAGTCTACAATGCCGCAAGAAGGATTCGTTCATTTCTAAACTCTTCCTCTTGTGTGTGTTTTGTACATTAAGGACTGTAGTTTGATTTAGAATATATATGCCATTATTTAACGAGCCTAATCCAATCAATTTGATCTAGGAAGATGTTCATAACATAATCCTGTACTACAAAACTATATCCCTCTTTACTTAATAAAGAAACTGATATAATGTTGCATATCATGTTTGGTATATAATAGCATTCATTCAGAATTAATGTATTACCACTTGGTAATACAAGGTGATATTCACCAACTGCTTTGGTTGCAATATCTGCACCATTCCCTACTCTTACGGAATGATCACCCTCTCCCAGTTCTCTACCTTTTCGTTGCCCATGTAACATATTACATATATGGGATCCCAATCTGGTATCTAATACCCAGGATGTAGAGTGAACTGAGAAACAGTTCTCGATAACTAACATACCCGAAGAAGATGCATCAGAATGCTTATTCTTCGTTTGGGCGGCGTGAGTATCCGGATATCTTTCTATTCCTTGTTCAGTCTTATAACATTTATAAGAAAGAACGGGACCAACGTTTCCCTGCTCAGTATAATAAGCAGGTTCGGTTAATACATTCATATTATTATCTTGATTAAAGCCTGAAATGGTCGCTACCTGAAGAGAGAGAGAGAAGAAAACACTTTAGTGTGCTCTCTTACAAGATTAGATTGGTTATGATCTTATCTAATCAGGATGGCTCCCACTATTTTAATCAAATCTTCCTTCAAACTCTAAAAGGTAAGATTAACCGGGATTAATTACACCTTACAAGTTCGTCAATCTTTCAGCCAGATCAGTGTTGGTACTTTGAGGGAGGTTCCCCGTGCTCACGCATGGACCTAATTAAAATAAACCTCGTTTTCCCAGAGGCTTAACCCCGTTAACACTTTTCTAGACACCTACTTGATCGGCCAATTGTCACGTGTAAAACTCTCCCAGGAGTAACTCTTACTCGCAGTGGGTATCAGGATCCAACTATCTCATAGTAGGTATGCAATCTCATTGCAAATTTCAACACTTGAAATTCCCGATAATATTTTGCCCCTAGCATCTTATGACCTTGGCTACGGTCAACAAATCACAAGTGCTAGCCAAGTTCAACCCGTCATTTCCTGATTGAATTAAACCCACCCGTACGACCCTTGGCTAAGGTCAACAAAGTCGTACGAATACTCGTACGACGCCTTGGCTAAGGTCAACAAACGCAGCACGAATACTAACTAGTCTTTATCTGAAAAGACGGAGGGATAAGCAGGTTTTTCAGAAAACCATGAGCGTAATGAACTTGAAATCGTTGTAGAAACAAGTGATTTTGAAAAGGAGTGTTTTTGAGGCTTTTCTAGTTTCGCTAAAGAAGTCACTCCCGGTGAAGGGATCTCGGCTCTTTCCTCATCGAATAAGGTGCAGGATATTTCATAAATACCGTTGTGCAAAGCAAGAACTATAGAAGCAATCAAAAACTAAACCGTGAGTTTGTAGCATCTGCCAGTTTTGCTAAAGAAGTCACTCCCGGTGAAGGGATCTCGGCTCTTTCCTTATCGAATAAGGTGCTGGATATTCTACAAGGAATACCGCTGTGCAAAGCAAGAACAGTAGCTATCCTTTTTGAAAATTTGATTCTACAACATTTTTAGGTTTCTTTTCTTTTATTAATCTCATTAATAAAACCCATCATTTAAGCTTCCTAAGCATCATAGAAGAAACGAAGCAGCAATATTTATATATGAGCATATAGTATAAGCATTCGTCTCAGGCAGTAATATGATCTCATCACAGAACATTGCAGCAGAAGTCAACATATGAAATATTGGATATACTAGGACATCCGTGTTTTATTTTGAGGCTATATAAAATACGGATTCCACAGTCGCGATGAATCGCCAAACCCACATCCTTAGACCCCTACGAGAGCGACAAGTAACCCTGCCAATTCTAGGGTTAGGAGACCCGGTATCGACTCCTCGAGATGGCCTCCCATTGGACCCTAGAACCCGGTTACTTATGCTCTCCGCCTTGGGTCTATCCTAATGCGGAAAAGTAAATAATATACAATGGTTACATCAACCTTAACCCGGAAGTGCCCCAATAAAAGAATATTACATACAAATGAATTTTACATGAATGAAATTGAAAACTCTAATCTCACATAAAACCCCCGGCTATTCAATACACAACGATCCAATATAACATATCACAGCAACACATAAACATCACAGATAACTAGGCGAAGTTAGATAATTCGACAAAAAAACGAATTCCCAAAATACCCCAGTGAGCTCAACACTTGAGCATAAAATAAAAATTCCTAGTAGCATGCCCCAGCACCTATGGACCGTCGCTGAAGTACCCGTCCCAAGCCTCCACAGTGGCGCCGCGGAACCGCCGCCAAAACCAGGTTTTGGCCGCGGTTACACGGTCACTGTAGCGAGTTAGGGACTCTTTCTTCAGGTGGGTCCATAAAATTCCCTGCATGATTTTCTGAGTATTTTTAATATGAAAAATTTCAACTTTTGAAAAAATTTCCAGCAAAGGGTCAATTCTCGGCGTTTCGGGGTTCGATCGGACTTCTAACTTCGTCTAGACAACGCCTAATGCTCTAGGAAGCTCTGATACCACTGTTGGGTTAGCTTAGCACCTTAGCAAGGTTTTGGCAAGCATTAAACATGCTTCTTTAAAAATTTTGGGGTGCTAAACAAACCCTAACCAAGATCTTAACTAGAGAATTAGGGTTAACTATGCATGTAAACAACTTTACATCTAAGAGAGAAGGATTACAACCTTTGTAGTTCGTTCCTTCGCTTCATAAGCTCTGAGTAGTAGTCCCTTTGCCGCGATCCATGATCTCCCGGACTCAAGAGAGGTTCCACAAGTCGAATGATCCATTCTTGCTTGAAGTCTTCCTTTTCGAAGATGATCTATCTTGAAGAATCTCAAGATCAAGTTTTCACTTCTCTAATCAAGTATTAGTGAAGTGGCTAGAATAGATGAAGATGATGAAGTAGGAATTTTGCTCTCTTTTGTTTTCATTTTCTCACTTTAAATCATCACAAGTCAAAAAGCTAGAAAGCTTTTTCAAGGAGGAAGAAGAAGAAGAAAGTTTTTGTGATGAATAATGAATTATTGTTGTGGTTACAATTGCAACCCTTGGTTAAGAATGAAAGGCTTAACCATTGTAGAGAATAAACCATAGGTATAGCGTTTGGGTTGGGTTAACAAATATCTACACAAAATATCAAGCTAAAAGACAAAATAAAGCTTCATGAAAAAGCTACCCAAATCCAAAACCTAACTTTGTTTAAATTTAACAACCATGTTGCATTTGTAACCCTAACTTGTTACAATATTATATATCACATATACAATATATTTTGTAACAAAAGAAAATAATACAATTAACATATATCGCATATATATCAATGTATTATCCGGTGAGAAAATGAATCAATAAAGCGAGGTTATATCAGTTAACGTAATGTAATATATCATATATATAATTATACATTAAATTATCGAATCAACACTTGATCCGACAGTCCGGTTATATTGCATATAACCGACTAATATAATATGTACTCATTCATCGAATCAACACTTGATCCGATGACCCGGATATATCACATATAACTGGCCGATATCTCATATCGCGAGAATATAATACGGTATCTCATATCGTATCATTCTCGGTCCTGCACATATCACATATGTGCTCCTACTCCGTTTTGCCTGAGCCAGTAAACCTCTGTGTAGGACTCTAAAGAATCGTCAATACGCCGGCAGCAGGTGAAGATCATATCAAACACCCACAAGCTGCAAGCGGTCAGCTAAACGTAACAGCCACCCGTGTATTAAGCAATCAGAAAATCAACAAGCAAGCCTGTACATTCTCGTGCAAATCCAATCAGTAACACTCCCGTACAGTCCGATCTCTTCGTCTGATATGTTGCATATCTAGTCTAGGGGTGGTAAACGTCAGACCCCAGTAACCGATAAGTCGTGTCGATATAAGGCTCATAACGGGTCGAGAAACTACTGATAACTCTTACCAGTAAATCTCCATATCAGCCCTGGCCAGGGACTTCCAGTTATAGCCAATCGAACACAGCACAACATCAACTCCCTATACCGGGAGAGACGAAACCCCTCCTATCGCTCATTGCCTCCATGTGATTCGGAACTGTACCCAAAAGCCACCATTTTGCATGCCCTCTTGGACGCGGTAAGTTAGAAATCAAAGCACAGTGGGAATCACACAATACTCTATGACGATCTCGGATCTACAGACTAACCTGTACCAGTGTCACCGGAGAACTGCTATCTGACGATAGGTATAATACCATCCAGGAGTTCTCGGCGAGTCCGTTCAGTGTACCCAGTCTCCACTGAGCACCCGTACACCATCTTTGATGTCCAACACCAATGGATATGGCATCATCCATCGCCCATCATATGGGTCAAGATGCGTATACGCTAGCCTACTCTGGAGTATCGATGCCCTGTCTCGATACACCCTCGACTAGGAACAGTTATAGGATGTACTCGTTGACTACCCTGGCCCCAGTAGTATGATCTCATCATAGTCCTATTAGTCAAGTACATATCCCAAGGGCTTCATCAACATGTGATCACAAAATAGTATTTGGTAACACGTTAAGATAAAGTGAAACCAGATAGCATACTATCATATCGAGCAAGAAAGTCCTCTCTATATATATCCAAGCATCCATTATAATATACATCATATGTACAACAATGGCCTCTAGGGCATACATATAACTAACAGACTTCTAGCATGCATGGATCATTCGACTTGTGGAGCCTCTCTAGAGTCCGGAAGTTTATGGATCGCGGCGAAGGGACTACTATTCGGAGCTTATGAAGTGAAGGAACGGACTATAAAGATTGTAATCCCTCTCTCTTAGATGTAAAGTTGTTTACATGCATGTTAACCCTAATTCTCTAGTTAAGATCTTGGTTAGGGTTTGTTTAGCACCCCCAAAATTTTAAAGTAGCATGATTGATGCTTGCCAAAACCTTCACAAGATGCTATGTTAACCCTACAGTTATCATGCGATGATAGTTGGATCCCGATTCCCACTGATGAGTTGGTTTACTCCTTGGGTGATTTTAGATGACCCTGACTCATTCTTCTTTCGGGTTTGGAGGAGAATTTGAGGATACAGTGGGAGACATCCTGATTAGATAAAGTGATTAATCATTCTGATCTAGGTTAGAGTGCACTTCTTTTCTCTCTCTCTTTGGCGGCGACCATGGCCCGACCCTAGACTATAACTCAGTAACCAAGTTAACCGAACCTTCTTAAAACACATTGGCTTTTGGATTGTTAGAGTTGCATACTTCAAGGGTATGTACAAGTGTGTTCAAATTATCCTGGACAATGACGGGTAGAACTTGACATGTGACTTATGATTTGTTGGCCTTCGTCAAGGTCATAAGAGCATGGGGTAAAAACCACATTGGGAGTTTCAAATATACAGGAAACTTGCCAGGCATACGCATACCTTCTGGAGTGTGATAACATGAGTGGATTCCATCAGGTTATCATGCAATGATAGTTGGATCACGATACCCACTGATGAGTTGGTTTACTCCTCGGGTGATTTTAGATGATCCCGACTAGTTCTTCTTTTAGGTTTGGAGGAGAATTTGAGAATACAGTGGGAGACATCCTGATTAGATAAAGTGATTAACCATTCTGATCTAGATTAGAGTGCATGCCGAGTGTTTCTTTTCTCTCATTCTCTCTGGCAGCGACCATGTCCCGACCCTAGACTACAACTCACAAACCAAGTTAACCGAATCTTCTTAAAACACACTGGTTTTTGGATTATCAGAGTTGCATACTTCATTGCCACTGCTACTTTTACCTTTTGCTTTTTCTCCAGAACATTCTGTATCACTACGAAGATCCACATTTATTGGATATGACTTTCGTATAGTTACATACGAACTCGAAGAAACTTGTTTCAGATTCGAGAATGGTTTCCGGTTCTGGAGAAATTGAATAGGACTATTCAACTGTCTTTTTCCTTTTACCTTCTCTCAGGTTGTGAGGGCTCCTAGGATTAGGAGAGGGTACACATATTGCGCTTATTAGATATTCTTCTTCCAAACCAAAGGCAGGTGCCGAAAGGAGGGGAAGGAAGAAAACCAATTAGCCTTAGTGTGGTGTACAGAAGGTAATAAGTAAAGACAAATAAAGGGATTAGAAAGAGGGCAAAGTAAATTGCGACTGCTGTTATTCACGACCAAACCGCGTATATCATCGCCACTCCTACTTCACCTTTGAATTTCTCCAGAACACCCCGTATCACTACGAAGATCCACATTTATTGGATAATCCATCGTATAGTTACATACGAACTCGAAGGAACTTGTTCCAGTTCGAGGATGGATTCTGGTTCAGGAGAAATAGAATAAGGATTATTCTGTTATCTTTTATCTTTACCTTCTCTCAGGTTGCGAGTGCTCCTAGGATTAGGAGAGTACACCTATTACGCTTATTGGATAGTCTTCTTCCAAACTATAGGCTGGTGCCGAACGGTAGGGAAGGAAGAAAACCATTTAGCCTAAGGATGGTGTATAGAAGGTAATGAGTAAAGACAAATAAAGGGATTGGAGAGATGGTAAGGAAATATACGATTACAGTCAAAATTTTGGATAATGGAAGAGGCATTACTAGGAATACTCGGCTACCCCTTCGAAACATTTTAATGTTTCAGTTTCACTGTGTGTTGTTAATTAAAAACTGATTTCCTAATTAGATCCTTATTCCAGGGCATGTATTTACCAGATTTGATTCTCACATCTGTATGGTTTTACAGATAGTGAGTGGGAGTAAGTTATTAAGAATTATGTGATTATATCCTTATTATATCGGAATTCGTTGTAATTGGTGATATTTGAGAAAATCACCTGGGGTTTTTCCCGACGGTAAATATTTGGTTTTGAATATCCATTGTTGTCACGCCCCGCTTCCCGGTGAACAGGCAGAGGACGCGACTGGCTGCTACTCATTTACTCTGAAGTAAACACGCTAAGCATATCTAAACAATATAAGTAAAAATGCATAAGAGACTATGGATATAATTGAACAGCAACTTTATTTTTTCACATTCTTTTTACAATACATCTGAAAAGTAAATACATGGAATGAAAAGCAATGCCTAAACAGTGGCATAACAGAAATGAAAAGTACTGAAATGAAATATACAAGTATCTAGAGCTCTGGGTCGAAGGCTAGCTGATCCAAGTCCTCGCTGGTGGGCTCGATCTCCTGAAGGTCCGAATCACCTGACAACATTCCAATGAAGAAAGAAAGGGAATATCGTCAGCGAACAATCACTCGGTAAGTCCCAAAGATAAGGGAGAAGTATAATAGACAGAGAGGGAGAGAGAGTAACTTTTAAAGTTGTATTATATTATTAACGCCGTTGTTTGTAGCTTGGTACAGAAGAGGCCAGTGTATACGAGAGGAGTCTCGTTAGACCAGAGACTACGGTGGACGGAATACAAGGAACCGTTCAGCCATGGTACAACGGCAATTGAATTCAGGTTAGGTGTCTTAATGGTTGCAGTCTCGTGCCATTTCTAACACCTTCCGTACCAATCTACCCCTTAAACCCCGCGATGTTTTGATTGTATTGTATTATCTTGTAAATTGAATTGTGTAGATGGATGACTTGGCGAAACCATGATATCAGAAAATGGATGCAACTGGAGAATCATGTAAATGGATGTATATCGATGGTTCGGTTCGGTTGATACAGATTGAATATATTGAACAGATTGATTATATGGATTCATGGATTCATATTGTAATATATATACTTGAATCTCATTCAAGTCAGATTGATTATATTGAGACTCAGTCTGAGTTAGACAATTAGAAAAGAAATTGAATCCTGAATTAGGTTTTGGTGTTATCGGTAACCGTTGCACATGGACGGCAGGATTTGTGTCTTTTCCAAAGACGATTACCGTGTTGATAAAACCGTTTGTTAAGTTGTCTACCTTAAATAGGCAAGCACCCATATCTCTTTCTCCCTGAGGCTCAAGAGACCGGTCCTGCTAAAACCTATGTTTACTAGGGTCCTTATTGTAATTTAGTATAACTTGAGGGGGTTTTGTGTAAAAATAATTTTGTATAATTTTCAAAATACACCTCAAGTATTTTATTATCGTCTTGAAAGTTTTCATTGATATATATTTTATCATTGTGACATTTCTAGTGAATAAAACCTATTTTTTATTACATATGGTATTTAAGTGTAAAGTATTGAACTTGTATGGAATTGCATGGCATTTTCTTATAAATGAGATATTTTTCTTGAATTTTTGGAAATGTAGAATATTATAAATATTAAAAATAGATATTTTGATATTAATTACATATATATATATTTATTAAAAATATAAGTTTTATTTATAATAGAAATCACATTTTTTAAAGAAAATTGCATTTTTAAATCTTTCGAGATCGTATGCTCCTTGCGGAGGTTTGCATCTCACACTATTAAGCCCGAGGATGTGCGATAATCCGCACCATCCCGAACTGGTTCCCCGAAACGGGTTGTATCGACACATTGCAAAGATTTGTTAAAAATGCATATCTTGTAGAAAATGGTTTTTATAAGTTAAAGGCAGTTTTGTGTAAAATCGTATTTTCCCAAAACTATGTTCCCAAAAATTATCGTGCTATGTTACATATGAGTGTTGTGAGGAGGTAGATCATTACCTCGTGAACTATCTAAACGTATAGCAAGGATAATAATGTTTTATGTCGAAACTAAACTATATGGTATTTTTTTGTAAATGTGCTATAAAAATTGAAATATAAATTCTTTTGATATGAAACTTGTCAATATGTTTTTTTAATGTTTAGTGATCATGATGGGAGAGTTTGGTATTATTGTATTTAAGAAAAATATGATTTTTAAACTCTGGTGCTTTGGTTCAGCAGTGCAAGGTCTTACCAATGAGCTACAAGCTCCTTCTTGCTGTTCAAAAGCAAATCAAACTTATAACTTGTGCTCAGGCTCAAGTACCCTTTTCTGTATTTTTGAAAAAATTTCGTACAGAAAGTTTAGGGTTGTTACAGTTGTTATGCACCAATTTCAAACTGATATATCTGTACGTTTATTTAATAAAGTGAGATATAACTTTTTGAAATTATGTCTATGACATTTACCTATATCAGTTGATGATTGGGTAAGGGGCATTAAACGGCGGTGTAATTCTTCTTAACCATAGTACAGTTTTCAACTTACGACGCACAGGGTTTGAGTTATTCAACTCAGAGGACTTATACAAAGTATTGTATGTTGTCCGTTGTCCATTACGACAAAGGGGTTCGTGCTCGTACTATATTTTGTTTACTTGTGACATCTCCAGTTTTAGACAAGTGATTCGTAGAAATACAAGGTCCAAGTTTTGAGAAGTTATAGGTACAAGAATAAAATAGAGATCCATGTGTTGCAAGTATCAGGATTCTTCAAGGTAATCGAAGATGTAGATACTTGTGTTTGGTATTCAGTTGATAGTAATGGTTTTGAGAACTTGCTTATCTTTCAGATTATTCATATCTGGATGTACTCCTAAGTTGAGTAATGCTGATCGGCATCTTTCCATTTAGTTGAAATTCACTAGAGACAGCTGCATGATTTGAATCTGGTTCCAATTAAATCAGAGCCTCTGTTTCTATATTGTATATAGAATGGTTCATATCTTAACGATATTGAGGTATATGGAGTTGTCCAGCTTATGCTTAAAACCAGACTCTGGATTGTAGGGTTAGGCAGCGCCCCGGCCATCAATCTGTGGCCAAACGCGGAACAAAAACTTTAAAAAACCGGCGCTAACGGAACCCTAATCGACGGATCGTACCATTAACCCTATTTTAGTTCTATAAAAAGAGTTTGGAGAGGTTATACCGATCGATCCATGTCTTTCGGTCTTCAACCTCTGCCCAAGCTCCTCACGGCTGCCTCGATGAAGTTCGTTCTCCGGTCTCCCTCGTCGAAGACGATCCATGTCGAGGATTAGTAATACGGGCTCCCACCTCAAAACCGAAGGAACTCGGGCATCCAGTTTGCTAGCCTAGATACCCAAGATGAAGTAGAGATTGTGTGTGATTACTTTGTCTCAAAACACCCAAGGATTCTCAACACATGAGATGAAATGGGTGGAGGTTGAAGAAGAAGCCATAGGGAAAATGGTGTGAGCTCAAGACTTAGCTAAGGAAAAAGCAAGTGAAGAAAAAGTTCTGCTATTTTCTTTTATTGTATTTGGCTTGAATGTTGTGAGTGTATTTGTTGTGTGAAAGCAACTAAAGAAAAGCACCCAAGAAAAGATCTGTCTTCACCCCAACAAATATCTCACACACAAACAAAACAACCCCAAGACCCAATACCATGAGTCACCAAGTGCACATCAATGCACCATGCCAAGACTTGCACTCACACACTCCATCAAAACAATATTAAACATTTAAAGAAAACCCTAAATGTTTAATACTAGAAAAAGAAATTGCAACCCTAAAGTTATCTTGTAGCGAATTACAAGAATACCCCTCATCCGTATATACATACCTGCATCCGTATTCCGACTGAATACGAATACTACGAGACGAAAGTAATCCAGCAATATAATACTAGGATCCGGCTTAAACCAAAGCCCACTAGTATTATCCGTCCGATCATGATCCGTGCACAAGTGCACGAATATGATCGAACCCTGCCATAATACCATACGGCCTCTACAACTTTTCGCCCGAAACAGGGAAACCCTCTATGTGGGACTCTAAAGGCTCGTCAATACGCTGGCAGTGGGTTTAACCACAAGCACGTCAGTGGCGCTAGCTGTACGTAACGGCTGCCCAGGTATTGAGCGAAAGGGAGGCCGACGAGCAAACTCATCCTGAAACCCCTACTGAGCCTGACAGTGACAATATTCGTACAGTCCGGTCTGTTCGTCATGAGTATTGCATATCGAGTTTAGGGGGTGGATAAAGTCAGACCTCTAATAACGCGACATTTAGTGTCGGCATGAAACCAATCACCACCTGAGAAACTACCGATCCTAGATTGGTAATTCTCGTCTACCCCGATCGAGGATTTCTGGTGATGGCCACCCGTGCACACCGCCACATCAACCCCTAATACCGGGAGAGACGAATCCCCTGACGATCCGCTCACTGCCTCCATATGGCTCGGGACTGTACCCAACTAAAACCTGTTTGCACGACTCTTTTGAGCCGTGGTAGGGCAGTAATCAAATAATAGTGAGAACTCACACGAGACAAATGACGATCTCAGGTCGATAGACTAACCTGTATACATGTCACCAGGGAACTGCTATCTGACAATAGGTATTATACTAACTAGCATGTTCCCGGCGAGTCCGTCCGGTATACTTATAACCCAATGAGCACCTGTATACATCTTAGGTGAACCAACTGACACCAATGGCTTGTGAGACCGGCCACCGTCTCTCGTCGGGGTCTCGATCCGTATACACTAGTCTACTCTTGGAGTCTCGATGCCCAGTCTCGAAACTCCCACGATTAGGGACACTTTAAGGATGTGCTTATAGACCACCCAACTCTCACGTATATGATCGCCATCATACTGCTGGTAGTCAAGTAAGAATCCTATGGGTTCTATCAACATGTAATAGTGATCTGTAATGTCACCTGAAACATGTATACGATGATAAAGGCAAACCAGATAACATACTATCATCTCGAGTAAGACTGTTTTACCAGTATAGGTCCTCCCGGTTAGCTTATTTTTCTCTAACAAAAGCTTAAGGCCAGTCATGGTAATCTGCCATTAGGAGAGTGAAAAGAATACACTTAGCAAAAGCTCTTGCAAAGATCAGATTGGTTATTATCTTATCTAATCGATGTCTCCCACTGCTTTTATCAAATTTTCCTTCAAACCTTAAAAAGAAAATTAGCCAGGATTAATTACATTCTACAACTTCGCTAACCGTTCAGCCAGGCCCGTGCCGGTACTTTGAGGGAGGTTCCCCGTGCTTTCGCACGGACCTAATTAGAATAAACCTCGTTTTCCCAGAGGCGTAGCCCCGTTGATACCTTTCTAGACACCTAATGGGTTAGTTAATTGTAAAGTGCAAAACTCTCCCAGAAGCAACTCCTTGTAGGGTGCTTTTCGTCACCCCAGTGAGATGGGAATACGCGCGCGCTTGTCAGGCGTACTACAGATTCCCCCTGCCTAGGGTAGGCCGGGGTTTAATGATTGTGGGGATCCGAATCTCCGGCAGCCGCGGACTAAGCTGCCGTTAATTACCCATCGCCTTTGGGGTGAGGGAACCTCCGATTAACGGGTTAAACTGGTCATGCGAACTCAATGTGCAGTGTGCGTGTGTTTTGAAAGGGGGTTTTGGATATATCGGGAGCCACGCAGAGTTTTTTTTACGGGGGTCCCGCTACCCGGATAGCAGGCTGGGGGTCAAGGGGGCTAGCAGCCCCCCGGCCCGAAATTTTTTTTGGAGGGGGAGAATGTGGCGGAGTATGTATATGTGTGAATTTGTATACATATGTATGTGTATATGTATGTACATAAAAAGAGAGGGAAAAGGCATCCAAGGGATGCGTGGGGGCCAGCGCCTTGAGCGCTGTGCGTTAGGTGCTGTGCGCTCAGCGCGCGCGCGCGCCACGTGTCGGCACGCGGGCGCAAGCGCGAGCGCGCCACGTGTCGGCATGCGGGCGCCTTATGCACTTGCGCGGGTGCGCAAGCGCGCGCGCCACGTGTCGGCGCGCGGGCGCCTTGCGCACTTGCGCGGGTGCGCAAGCGCGCGCGCCACGTGTCGGCACGCGGGCGCCTTGCGCAAGCGCGCGGGTGCGCAAGCGCGCGCGCCACGTGTCGGCACGCTGGCGCCTTGCGCACTTGCGCCGCGCGCCGGAGAGGCACAAGAGGCTTTTAGCCTGAACAAATTTCTCAGAAGAGAAATCAGAGAGGAGTTGGACTCCTGAATGTGTTTTTCTTCTTTTTTTTTTTGAGGGTTTAGTGAAAGATGTTCTTCTTCTTCCTCCTCTGTTAGCTGGATCTTGAAGATCAAGAGATGTGGGATTTCAAAATCTTTTCTTTTTGAGATCTGATGGAAGATCTGAGTTCCCCTTGATGGGTTTTGTGGTGAAAACTAATTTGTTTTATAAAAATGAGAGTAGAACTCTTGATTTAACTCAAAAGAAAGAAGAAGGTTTTGGAACCTTGAAGAAGGAAGAAAGAGCTCAGCTCTAATTTTTGTGGAGAGAATGAAAAGTATATATTTTTTTATTCATCATGTTGCCTTTTATAGGCTTACATATTTGCATACAGCCCCTTGGGCTTCACAAAAATGGCATTTTAGCCATCCCATGGCTCATGTGCCATTTCATTTTTTGCACATAAGCCATGGGCTTACAAAATATTGGTTTTATGCCCATTTTGCATACATTCATGTAAAAAAAATTACATAAAAATTATTTATTACATGATCTATATTTTAGCATGGAGGAGGCTGGCCGCGGGCTCGACTTGGGCATGGGCCCGCTTGACCTGGGCTTGGGCCCACCTGGCTTGGGGTTGACCTTGACTTTGACTCGGTCAACGGGGGTGTAAATTTTTACCCCAACAAAGTGCCCCCCATCAATAAATGCACACCGCATATGTGGGTCGTGTGCATGAAGTTGATGGATCTTCTTTCACGTGGAGGCGACTTGATTCGGTTCCCACCTTTTGGGAAGCTGGCACTGCCCTTTTTACGACATGGACGGTCGATGCTTGACACGTCTCCGAGACGGAGTGTCCGTGATAGACGTTTCCCTGGCCCGGAGCGATCTGGTTCCCGCTTTGTAGGAATCCTGCGCTGCCCTTTTTGCGACTTGAACGGTCGGTGCTGCCCTTTTAGCGACGTGGACGGTCGGTGCTGCCCTTTTAGCGACGTGGACGGTCGGTGCTGCCCTTTTAGCGACGTGGACGGTCGGTGCTGCCCTTTTAGCGACGTGGACGGTCGGTGCTGCCCTTTTAGCGACGTGGACGGTCGGTGCTGCCCTTTTAGCCACGTGGACGGCCGGTGCTGCCCTTTTAGCGACTTGGACGGTCGGTGCTGCCCTTTTAGCGACTTGGACGGTCGGTGCTGCCCTTTTAGCGACGTGGACGGTCGGTGCTGCCCTTTTAGCGACGTGGACGGTCGGTGCTGCCCTTTTAGCGACGTGGACGGTCGGTGCTGCGCTTTTAGCGACGTGGACGGTCGGCTCTGCCCTTTTTGCGACTTGGACGGTCGGTGCTGCCCTTTTAGCGACGTGGACGGTCGGTGCTGCCCTTTTAGCGACGTGGACGGTCGATGCCTGATTTGACTTGCTCTGCTTCTTGCAATGTCAGGGGTAGACTTGACTTGCTCCGCTTCTTGCGGTGTCGGAGTGGAAGTTGACTTGTTGATATTGATTTGGGTTGACATCAGCATCGCTATACTGGAATATGTACCAGGAGCGAATCATCATTTGTCATGACAGGGTTTGGGAATTGGTTTTTGTTTGGCATCTGCATTGCCGCACTGGAATAATTCCAGGAGCAACTCATCATTTGCCCCGATAGGATTTGGATTTGGTTGCTTAGGAGACAGGTTTAGATCCCTGTCACCTAAGGCTTTCCCATTTTGTGAGCCGTAAGGGTCTCACAAATCATTTTCTCCCTACGGGTCATAAGGATCCCGTAGGTGTATTTTCTCCTTAGGGGTCGTGGGGACTCCTAAGTGTGTTGCTCCTTCGTGAGTCGTAAGGATCTCACGCGGGAATTTTCTCCTCACAAAGTCGAGAGGACTTTGCGAGTGCATTTCATTTCTTTTTTCACGAGTTCGCGCCCTCTCGGGTTTTCACAAACTCGCCGGCAGTCCTGCTGTTTTTACTCACGGAGCCCTTTCGGGTTTTCATCCGTGCCCCTCTTGCTTGTGGACATACCACCATTTTTTTTTTGGACTTTGAATGTGGTCTCACCGGTAGGACATGAGAGAGATTGGGGTTGTTTTACGCCCGTGGATTGTATACGGTTTTGCAGGATGTATGATCTAGACCGTAGGGCCGGAAAAATTTCGGGACTTTGTCGGCGTCTGCATCGCTGCACTGGAATATGGTACCAGGAGCGACTCATCATTCGCCGTTGGGGTATGGGATTTGGAATTTGGTTGGCGTCTGCATCTCTGCACTGGAATATGGTACCAGGAGCGACTCATCATTCGCCATTGGGGCATGGGATTTGGAATTTGGTTGGCGTCTGCATCGCTGCACTGGAATATGGTACCAGGAGCGACTCATCATTCGCCACTGTTTTTTTTGTTGTTTTTGCATTTTTTTGTTTTACCGCGATTGCTCTATCATTTCAGCTTTTCTTATCGCGAAGGTCGCGATTGCCCCATCATTTCGGCTTTTATTCGCAGTTGCCCCATCATTTCGGCTTTATTTTCATCTTTATTTTACTCGCTGATTTTTATTGCGAGTTGCCCCATCATTTCGGTTTTTCTTTATTTTCCTTTTATTTACACATTTTTTTTTATTTACATATTTCTTTTTACATTCCCAGTTTGACGACTTAGAGGTCGACTGTTCCAGTTTAATGACGTGGTGGTCGATTGTTTTCAGAGAAAGGCAGATGCCTGAGAGAATCGGTTTCACGAAGAACTTCGGTCTCCGTTTGTATGAAATTGGCGGTTGCAGCTTGACTGTTTGTTAGCACGCCTTTGGACAGTTTTATCTCTCCTGCCTTGTATTACTTTTCGACCCAATCTTTGAAGACGAAGCAGTCCTCAATGGCATGGCCTATCACTCTGTGATAGGGGCAGTATTTGGGGTCGTCGGTCCTATTCGCTTCCTGCGGTCTTTTTGACTCTGGCAGTTGTAGACCGTTCTTCAGGGCGTCTTTGAATATTTTACGGATTTTGTCCCTTCTGAAGGAATAGACCTTATCCAGCTTCTCTTTCAGTGGAGATTCTCCTCCCTCTCCGAACATTGGCTTCCGAGGCTGGTTGGCGCTAGGTCCGCTCATCCTTTGCTTATTTCGGTTAGCCGAAGTGTTAAGAGATTCAGTATCGTCAGAACCTCCGCCTTTGCGATTATCGTCCTTTCGGTTTCTCCAGGACCTATTGTTATTTTGGGAGTCAGAGGAAGACTCCTGCTTTGAGCGTTCCAACATCTGGACTTTTCTGGTCAGCTCTTGGAATGTTTTGAGACCCGCGGTGCATAGAAACGGGGCCATTCAATTGTTGAGATTTCCGACGAGGAGACTGACAGATTGGTCCTGCTCTATCGGCGGTTCGCATTTGACGGAGAGATTGCGCCATCGGGTTATAAAATCTGTGCTGCTTTCGTCGTTCTTGGGCTTGGTCCTTACGAGCTCGGCAATGGTGATCTTATCGTTGACGCTCATGAACCTCTGCCGAAACAGAGACTCCATTTGGACAAATGTTGTGACGGAGCCATCCGGTATGCTCGCGTACCAGTCGAAAGCAACATCGGTCAAGCTATTAACGAACTGGCGGAGGAGAAGCGCATCATTGCCCCCAGTATTCCCGCATGAGGCTTTGAAGTGGGCGATATGCTGATTCGCATTTCCCGTCCCATCGAATCTTCCGAATTTGGGGATGACATAGCCGCTAGGAAATTCTACCAGATCATACTGAGCAGGATATGGTCTCCCACTACTGCTGATATCTTTTTGCGCTTCGGCTTCGGCCACCAATGTTTTGACTTTGCTGGCAACCAAATCCATGATTTGATCTTGAGTTAGCGGGCTACTGTCATCGGTAGCCAAGACATTTCCCGAGATAGGATGCGACTGGTTTTCATGTAGTTCGCCCACTTTTGGATTTGAGGGAATAGGCGTCGACTGCTTTGGGACACCACTTCCCGGTTCACGAGCAGAGCCCTCCGCTTGATTGGGCGGCTGAAAGGCAAGTTGGGCCGTGAGCCGTAAGACGACATTTGTCAAGTCGTCGATCTTTGAGTAGAGCTTGGCCATCTCCTTGTCTTTGCTTCTGAGCTGCTTTCGGAGCTCTTGGAGAAGTTGTTGCTCTGCGGTCTTAGGACGGAAAGTTGGCTCATTTTCGCTTTCCGAGCCTGACCCTCATGAATTGAGGGCTCTCTTTGCCTACCAGCCTCATTGAGAGGGTTTTCATCATCCAGCGGAGGCGGCTGTTCTTGGGAAGCGGCCACCACATTCAAGCCAGATTGGGTTTGAGATGTGGTAGCCCCGTCCTTGCTCTTGCTGCGCGTGCCCACCGTGTAGACAGTGTGGATCACATACCCAGCCATTTCCTCATCTTCGGCGGGGTAACCCTGTTCTTCGAACCTCATGAGGTTCAGCCTGGCAGGAGCCCTAGCCCTTTTGTTGGCTCTATATCTGAGCCTTTTTTCCCTCAGCTTCTCGATTTTGAAGGCTTGGCGGGCATCCGCTACCCGGGAAGCCATTGTGAGTTGATCAGCGGGGAGCTTAGAGAAGACACCCGATCGAGCATTTGTCAGGGGCGCCGCTGGAGCTTGCTCGGGACGCGTTGTAGCTTTGTTGGTGTTGATGGCCTTGCCCCCAGCTGGGGCTAAGGAAAGTCGTTCAGATACCGACTTGCATTCGGGTTGGGGCGCCCTTGAGATCACCACATTTGGTCTCCTGCCTTTCGAGACCGGTTTGTCTGCCACCGGGGCTTGAGGAGCTGGGATGGCGCCAACTGGCATGAACATAATAGAGCCGAATGGTAGCAGCGGCTCCTCCCATTGTCGCCCGAAACTGGCCGGAAGGACCGTCCTAGAGTCTATCCTCATCGTGTAAGAGACGGGAGCCGAGTTCATCATCGAAGACATCGTCGGAAGGTGATTGCTTGAAAATCTGCATGAAAAAGCATTATTTTTAGTATAAATACAGGTATGTATATTGATTGAGTTCGCATGAACGCTTAACCCGAAATATGGGAGGAGAGACATGTCCCATCGGGCGTGCCAGAAATCTGTAGGGTGTTTTTCGTCACCCCAGTGAGATGGGAATACGCGCGCGCTTGTCAGGCATACTACAGATTCCCCCTGCCTAGGGTAGGCCGGGGTTTAATGATTGTGGGGATCCGAATCTCCGGCAGCCGCGGACTAAGCTGCCGTTAATTACCCATCGCCTTTGGGGCGAGGGAACCTCCGATTAACGGGTTAAACTGGTCATGCGAACTCAATGTGCAGTGTGCGTGTGTTTTGAAAGGGGGTTTTGGATATATCGGGAGCCACGCAGAGTTTATTTTACGGGGGTCCCGCTACCCGGATAGCAGGCTGGGGGACAAGGGGGCTAGCAGCCCCCCGGCCCGAAATTTTTTTTGGAGGGGGAGAATGTGGCGGAGTATGTATATGTGTGAATTTGTATACATATGTATGTGTATATGTATGTACATAAAAAGAGAGGGAAAAGGCATCCAAGGGATGCGTGGGGGCCAGCGCCTTGAGCGCTGTGCGTTAGGTGCTGTGCGCTCAGCGCGCGCGCGCGCCACGTGTCGGCACGCGGGCGCCTTGCGCAAGCGCGCCACGTGTCGGCATGCGGGCGCCTTGCGCACTTGCGCGGGTGCGCAAGCGCGCGCGCCACTTGTCGGCGCGCGGGCGCCTTGCGCACTTGCGCGGGTGCGCAAGCGCGCGCGCCACGTGTCGGCACGCGGGCGCCTTGCGCAAGCGCGCGGGTGCGCAAGCGCGCGCGCCACGTGTCGGCACGCTGGCGCCTTGCGCACTTGCGCCGCGCGCCGGAGAGGCACAAGAGGCTTTTAGCCTGAACAAATTTCTCAGAAGAGAAATCAGAGAGGAGTTGGACTCCTGAATGTGTTTTTCTTCTTTTTTTTTTGAGGGTTTAGTGAAAGATGTTCTTCTTCTTCCTCCTCTGTTAGCTGGATCTTGAAGATCAAGAGATGTGGGATTTCAAAATCTTTTCTTTTTGAGATCTGATGGAAGATCTGAGTTCCCCTTGATGGGTTTTGTGGTGAAAACTAATTTGTTTTATAAAAATGAGAGTAGAACTCTTGATTTAATTCAAAAGAAAGAAGAAGGTTTTGGAACCTTGAAGAAGGAAGAAAGAGCTCAGCTCTAATTTTTGTGGAGAGAATGAAAAGTATATATTTTTTTATTCATCATGTTGCCTTTTATAGGCTTACATATTTGCATACAGCCCCTTGGGCTTCACAAAAATGGCATTTTAGCCATCCCATGGCTCATGTGCCATTTCATTTTTTGCACATAAGCCATGGGCTTACAAAATATTGGTTTTATGCCCATTTTGCATACATTCATGTAAAAAAAATTACATAAAAATTATTTATTACATGATCTATATTTTAGCATGGAGGAGGCTGGCCGCGGGCTCGACTTGGGCATGGGCCCGCTTGACCTGGGCTTGGGCCCACCTGGCTTGGGGTTGACCTTGACTTTGACTCGGTCAACGGGGGTGTAAATTTTTACCCCAACACTCTTGCTCACAGTGGGATCGGGATCCTACTATTACATAGAAGGTATGCAATCTCATTGCAAATTTCAACTCTTGAAACTCCCGATATGGTTTTTACCCCTAGCACTCATGATCTTGGCTATGGTCAACATATCATAAGAATTAGTCAAGTTCTACCCGTCATTTCATGATTAATTAGACCCACATAACCCTTGGTTTTGGTCAACATAATCATGTGACTGTCCTAGTTAATCGCATCATATGCCGTATAGGAAGACATCGGCTACCGTACACTACGCCTTGGCTATAGTCAACATACGTAGCACGAATACTAAGTACTCTACTTCTTAAAATGACGGAGGGCGACGAATAGTTTTTAAGAAAAACCTTTTAACGCTTTGAACTTGATATCGTTGTAGAATCAAATGGTTTTAAAAGGAGTGGCTTAAGCTCCGCACTTTAAAAACTTGCTTTTTCATAAAAAGCCGAGTAGGTTTCAAAATCCGATTCTACAACTTCTTTTAGGTTCCTTTTTCTTTACATTAATCTTATTAATGTAGTCCCATCATTTAAGTCCTTAAGCCATCACATAAAAAAACGAAAATAGAACGTACGCTTATGCCATCTGCATTCGCCACAATATCCCGTTATGTACCGTTAGGTTACTTAACTAACGGCATAGTGAGGCGGGACTAGCGTGGATACAAAACATAAGTAACGTTTATTATATATCATATATATAATACACCATTCGTCTCAACATATAAAGTGATCACATCACAGAATATCAACAGCAGAAACACATATATGAAAATATAGGAAATACTAGGAGGTCCGTATTTTGTATTTAGCCAACAATAGAAAATACGGATTCCACGGCCGGGATGAATAGCCAAGCCCATACCCCTAGACCCCTACAAGAGCGGTAAGTGATCCTACCAATTCTAGAGTTTAGGAGACCCGGTCTCGACTCCTCGAGATGGCCTCCTACTGAACCCTAGAACCCGGTCACTTGTGCTCCTCTCCTTGGGTCTATCCTAATGCGGAAAAGTAAATAATATACAACAATGGTGATATCATCCTCAACCCGAAAGCGCCCCAATAAAAGAATATTACATACAATGAATTTTACATGAATGAAAATAAAAACGCTCATCTCACATAAAACCCCCGGCCATTCAATCATGACGATCCTGTACATCATATCTCAGCAATACATAACATCACATGCCATCAACGTAAGTATGTATGCGTACCCCAATTGTCATTGATGTATAGCAACGAAACCGGTGATATACCACATACTACACTTACGGTCGCAGAAAAGAAAGTGAAAAATAACAACAATTGGAATCATCGCTTTCACATATATCTAGACGATATTAAACGTTTCGATCGAATCAAAAAACACCCACAAATTACCCCGAGAGCTCAACACTTGAGCAAAGTCATAATACCCAAAATATGCCACAGTGCCTATGGACCAACCGTAGAAGTGTCAACCCTTGCCTCACCTATGACGCCACGGAACTACGGCAAACCCTAAGGTTTGGCCGCGGTTCCGTGGTCATAGAATCGAGTTAGGGTTACGTTCTTCTAGAGGGTCCATAGGGTTACTTGTATGATCTTCCGAATATGTTTAAATTGGAAAATTCCAACACTTGGAGAATTTCCAGCGAGAGCAATGAGGTGGTGATTGATATTTGTCCGAACTGTTAAACGTCATCCAAGTTACCAAAAATAATGTTAAAATTATGACTACGAAATACTCTGAATTAGCCCCTTAACAAAATTAACAACACATGAAATTTTAGGCTAAACAAACAATACCTGAAACACCAAACCCCAGAAACCAGAGCACCAAACAAAAACGAGACGGATCAGGCAAGGAAAACCCGGCCAGGCCGGAAAATGTGAGCATTCCGCCGAGTCAAATCCGGTGGAATGGCCTTGTTTTCGTGTGGTGTTCTTATTACATCATATGTAACACTCTGCAACTGCTTAAAAAATTTTAGGAGGTCATTTAAAAATCGACAGAAAACAAAATTTAGGGTTTCAGATTATCGAACTTTCGGAGTTGTTTCGCTTTCGTAATATTTCTAAGATCATCTAAGTTTCTAGCTTGGCTCTGATACCACTGTAAGGATTCCTTAGCACCATGCCTAGGGTTTGGATTGCATCACACATGCTATAATAAAAATTTAGGGGGTGCTAAGTAATACCATCCATGAATCGAACTAGAAATTTAGGGTAACAATGGACTAGTATCATATACTACAAGTATTCTAATACTAAGAGGTGAGTAATACAACCTTTGTAGATCTCCTCTTATGACTCCTTGGATCAACTAGGATTTTAACTGGTTCGTTTGAATCCTTCCAAGTCCACAACGATCCACCACGGAGTCCCTTTACTCAATCTCCTAGTTTCACTTGATCTTTGAAGAAGTGGAGCAAACAACCTACACTAGTGGGCTAGAATAATATAGATTGGTGATGTGGGTTGTAATCTCACTTAAAAACCTTTCCTTTTTGTTTCCTTCACTCACTTGAAAAAGGGTAGAGAGCAAGAAGGAGGAAGAAGAAGGAGATGGCTAAGCTTGAGCTCTTTTTGTGATAATTCTAAAATAAAAATGAGAAAAGAAAATATATAAATGAGAGCCACACTCACATAGAACCATGGTTAATAAATATCTAGATATTTTATATTGAGTTAAAGAACAAATGAAAAATCAAACCATAGTCAAAATCAGGTCAAGTGAAGAAGAGTGTAGAAGAAATATAACCATGATTTAATTTCATTTTCCTTTTCTCAATATTAATAATATATAAATATTTATACCATGTGAGTCTTGCATTGCCACCTCCATTGTATCATCAACCATGACACATGTATGCATTCATGTGTGCATTCATATCAACATATATAAATACATACATTCATGCATACATCCATAAAGAAAAGGTTTTATATAAATGAGCTAAAAGTCAATAATATTAAATCAACACTTGATTTAATAATCCAGTCATATCACATACGAACCAACCAATAGAAAACGCCCGATTAAAATACGGTATCAAATACACGCATTTAATCGAGCTCCCGCTCATATTTCATATGCACCCCATATCTCTTCGCCTGAGCTAGGAAACCCCTCTGTGAGACTCTGAGACTCGTCAATACGCTAGCAGTAGGCAATGATCATATCACATACCCACAAACCGTCAGTGGCACTAGCTGAACGTAACAGATCCCAGGTATTGAGCGATCAGAAGAAAAACAAGCGAATCTGTCAAAACTCCCGTCGAGCCAACTGGCAACACTTACCGTACAGTTCAGTCTCTTCATCTGATATGCTGCATATCAAGTCTAGGGATGGTATCATCGATCCCAATAACTCAATAAGTCATGCCGGTATATGGCTCATAACAGATCGAGAAACTACTGATAACACTTATCAGTAAATCTCAACAGCCCTGGCCAGGGACTTCCGGTTATAGCCAATCGAGCATAGCACATCATCAACCCCCAATACCGGGAAAGACGAAACTCCTCCTATCGCTCATTGCCTCCATGTACCTCGGGACTGTACCCAAAATCCACCTAATTGCATGACTCGGTAGAGCCGTGGTAGGGTGGAGATCAAAGTACAGTGGGAGGACACACAAGACTCTATGATGATCTCGGGTCTACAGACTAACCTGTACCAGTGTCACTTGAGAACTGCTATCCGACGATAGATATAATACCACATAGGAGTTCTCAGCGAGTCCGTTTGGTATACCCAGTCTCCACTGAGCACCCGTATACAATCTTTGGTGTCACCACACCAATGGATATAGGATCATCCATCGCCCATCATATGGGTCAAGAAACGTATACGCTAGTCTACACTGGAATATCGATGCCCCGTCTCGATACACCCATGACTAGGAACATTTCAAGGATATGCTTATAAACTACACATGTGCCACTAGTATGATTTGCATCATAATCCCAGTAGTCAAGCAAATATTCTAAGGGCTTTTTCAACATGTACCAAATGAGTAAAATGCATGATCAAATGAACATGTCTAGATAAAGTACAACTGGATAGCATACAATCATGTCGAGCAAGAATGTTCTCTGAATATATACACACACACACACACACACACATACTGATACATCCACTATCATATAATGGCCTATAGGGTATACATATATCCAACAATAATCTGGGAGCCCCGGGTTTCCTTTGAGCCTTAAGTGAAACCCGACGTTCCCCTGGTCGTGTGGATAGCCTATGCAATGAAAACCTAGACCCCTACGAGCGCGTCAAGTTACCCACCAAAACCAGAAGCGAGGAAGCCCGCTTCATCGAAGTGAATGGGCCACCCAGCACTTCACGGAATCCGGTAACTTGAGCACCCCTCCTTGGGTCAATCTGTACCCCCTACGAGTACGGCGAATAGCCCGCCAATTCTAAAGTGAGGCCCCCTCCTTCTCAACGCTATGAGATGCGGACCCGTTGCCTTCCAGAACCTGGCTATCCGTGCACTCCATCGCAGGGTAATCCTAGTACAGAAAAGAAAAATATGTACAACGGTGACATCGACCTCAACCCGGTTGTGCCCCAAACAAATAATATACAAACAGGCAGTGACGGCAGTCCACATGTCGGACGCTCGCCCCGCGATATCAAATGTATAAATAAAACTAAACTGTACTATCATTGCACCCAAGCTATCCACCACGACGAATCCGCATCAACACAGCACAACACAGAACATCAACGTGAATGTCACGTTCGCAAACCCGTCTAAAAGAACTATTGCAATTAGACAAGTTGTACCGATCTAATGACATTTACGGTTGCAGATAGAAATGTATGTGCTGTTAACTTTAAACAATGTTAGAAATATCGAGTTCGAAATAACCCCGAATAACCCCAAACAACTAGATAAAACCATATCCAAACTGGACTAAACTAGCAATACCACTGAACCAATATTCCACAGACGAGACCACAAACAAAATACGAAGTCCCAAGTCCCATCTTTGGCCGGCCGGCTCGGATTTTAGGCCAATGTGGCCGGGTCCAAAGTTGAATGAGGGGCTCATGTTTGGTGTGTGCTCTAGTGGTCGCCTAGGTAGTCTTCTGCAGTTGCTAAAATATTTTTAGAAGACTAGGAAAAATTCGACAGAGAATGGAATACTATGGGTATTGTTTCGAAGTTATTTCGGTTTCGATATTTTAATATCGTCTAAACAAACTAGTATGCGGTTAATGGGTTGGCTCTGATACCATGTAAGGTTACGGCAGCGCCCCGGCCATCAATCCGTGGCCAAACGCGGAACAAAAACTTTTAAAAACCGGCGCTAACAGAACCCTAATCAACGGGTCGTACCATTAACCTTATACTAGTTCTATAAAAAAAGTTTGGAGAGGTTATACCGATCGATCCGTGTCCTTCGGTCTTCAACCTCTGCCCAAGCTCCTCGCGGCTGCCTCAATGAAGTTCGTTCTCCGGTCTCCCTCGTCGAAGACGATCCACGTCGAGGATTAGTAATACGGGCTCCCGCCTCAAAACCGAAGCAACTCGGGCATCCAGTCTGCAAGCCTAGATACCCAAGATGAAGTAGAGATTGTGTGATTACTTTGTCTCAAAACACCCAAGGATTCTCAACACATGAGATGAAATGGGTGGAGGTTGAAGAAGAAGCCATAGGGAAAATGGTGTGAGCTCAAGACTTGGCTAAAGAAAAAGCAAGTGAAGAAAAAGTTCTGCTATTTTCTTTTATTGTATTTGGCTTGAATGTTGTGAGTGTATTTGTTGTGTGAAAGCAACTAAAGAAAAGCACCCAAGAAAAGATCTGCCTTCACCCCAACAAATATCTCACACACAAACAAAACAACCCCAAGACCCAATACCATGAGTCACCAAGTGCACATCAATGCACCATGCCAAGACTTGCACTCACACACTCCATCAAAACAATATTAAACATTTAAAGAAAACCCTAAATGTTTAATACTAGAAAAAGAAATTGCAACCCTAAAGTTATCTTGTAGCGAATTACAAGAATACCCCTCATCTGTATATACATACCTGCATCCGTATTCCGACTGAATACGAATACTACGAGACGAAAGTAATCCAACAATATAATACTAGGATCCGGCTTAAACCAAAGCCCACTAGTATTATCCGTCCGATCATGATCCATGCACAAGTGCACGAATATGATCGAACCCTGCCATAATACCATACGGCCTCTACAACGTTTCGCCTGAAACAGGGAAACCCTTTGTGTGGGACTCTAAAGACTCGTCAATATGCTGGCTGTGGGTTTAACCACAAGCATGTCAGTGGCGCTAGCTGTACGTAACGGCTGCCTAGGTATTGAGCGAAAGGGAGGCCGACGAGCAAACTCATCCTGAAACCGCTACTGAGCCTGACAGTAATATCCATACATCCTGGTCTGTTCGTCTATGAGTATCGCATATCAAGTCTAGGGGGTGGATAAAGTCAGACCTCTAATAACGCGACATTTAGTGTCGACATGAAACCCATCACCACCTGAGAAACTACCGATCCTAGATCGGTAATTCTCGTCTACCCCGGCCGAGGATTTCTGATGATGGTCACCCATGCACACCGCAACATCAACCCCCAATACCGGGAGAGACGAATCCCCTGACGATCCGCTCACTGCCTCTATATGGCTCGGGACTGTACCTAACTAAAACCTGTTTGCATGACTCCTTTGAGCCGTGGTAGGGTAGTAATCAAAGCACAGTGGGAACTCACACGAGACAAATGACGATTTCAGGTCGATAGACTAACCTGTACACATGTCACCAGGGAACTGCTATCTGACAATAGGTATAATACCAACTAGCATATTCCCGGTGAGTCTGTCCGATGTACTTATAACCCAATGAGCATATGTATACATCTTAGGTGAACCAACTGACACCAATGGATTGTGAGACCGTCCACCGCCCCTCGTCGGGGTCTCGATCCGTATACACTAGTCTACTCTTGAAGTCTCGAGCCCAGTCTCGAAACTCCCATGACTAGGGACAGTTTAAGGATGTGCTTATAGACCATCCAACTCTCACGTATATAATCGCCATCATACTGCTGGTAGAATCTTATGGGCTCTATCAACATGTAATTGTGATCTGTAATGTCACCTGAAGCATGTACACGATGATAAAGGCAAACCAGATAGCTTACTATCATCTCGAGTAAGATTGTTCTACCGGTATAGGTCCTCCAATCATCGCAATCACGTGCCTGTGATCCAATAATTGACTTGAGGACACTATAGCCAACATGGATAACTCAAGGCACGTTTCTGTAATGACAGTTTGTGGGTTATCCCGGGCTATGACGAGAGTTAACTTTTTACCATCTGGAAGATCAATAGTGATATTGTTCTTGACTCGCCACAGTTTTAGTAGAATGGACTTTTTTCAGAAAACAGTAGTGGGAGTGTGGTAAAACTGGAAGTGATTCCAGAACCACAAACGATTACTAAAAATCTAATAGAACCTAAAGATTCAATCGGGTTTGACATTCCATTAGCCACTCCGCAGATATGGTGGGTAACCTAAGGCGCCCGAAAGGTATTTCGGTATCCTCAAAGACGGTGATAGGGAGGTTCTTGTTTACCCAGACTTGCCATTACTGTTGTTCTAGACTATGAGACTCGGCAGGAGGATGAGTATAGCGTTGTTCTAAACTAGCTTTAGAAGTGCACGTGTATATGACTCTGCCAGAGGGTTGTTGTAGTCAGTGGGAGCAGCGGAAGCATAGTGGACAAGTAGCTTGTGTCTATTTATAGACTAAAGCAAGTATAGCGGAGATAGATCATCTATTTTTGATGTGACAGTCATGGGCTTTGACTTCATCAGAATAGGAGATGGATTTGTTAAGAAGGTAGTAGGGTGTGATGTCCTAGTATTTGCATGACATACATTTTGTAGGAAGTGAAATTCCTGCACTACGATCGGTCATACTGTAGTTGTCACACAGTGGTTTCTCCACATAGGATATGGATATTATATCAGGCATTCTGGTTACTGGATCTATGGTTTTAGATCTAGATTTGGGTAGTTTCCCAATCTGGGTACTTAGACAGTATTCTAAAGGTATTTAGAATGGACGACTCCTAACATGGTGGTGTATCTGCAGGTGATAGAGTCGCCCTCTCTGAAGGTGTTTTAGAGACTAAAGAGGAGAGGGATGTTCATGATTGGCATATCACTTGCTTAGGCAATTGAGTCAATCATGAAATGTCAAGTACCACACCAGATGTTGTTTTTGCACTAGATACAATAAGTTTATATATTAATCCAATCCTGGAGAAACGTTCGGAAGCAGTTTATGAACATAAGTGGATGTTCTACGGATTTGGTAACGGCAGCCTCCTTCGGGAGACGATTATCATTCCAGGCTTCCAAGGTGACCTGGATGACAGAGTGACTGTCAGAGTTATAGTTTTCCTTCTTTTGAGGGGCAGTAGTTTGGACAGGTGGTCCAAGCGGATACTGAGGAAGGCATGGCCCAGGATACTGATTAAATTCAGTTGACGATACAGTTTAAGAAGTTTGCTGGATTTGGAGTTCATTTGTGAATTGGGTCCCATCAGATATCCAGGCATATTCTAAGACAGGTATTTCTCATTTCGGGAAATGGCTTTCTCCGTGAACTTGAGATAAAGAGAGACATAGAAAGAGACATAGAAAGAAACATAGGAGCGGATCCACTCACTGAGGCTATTTCTCGAACGCAATAGTTTTACAAACGAGCTTTGTGAAACTGATTAGTAGAGAAGTTGGGTGTTCGGTATCACACGGGCTGTGAGTATGGGACACCGCAATAATTAGCCTTAAGTGCAAGTGGGAGATTGTTGGCTATAGTGCCCTCAAGTCAATTATTGGATCGTATGCACGTGATTGCAATGATTGAGAGATGACCTATACCGGTAGAACAGTCTTACTCGAGATGATAGTATGATATCTGGTTTGTCTTTATCATCGTGTACATATTTCAAGTGACATTACAGATCACTATTACATGTTGATAGAGCCCATAGGATTCTTGCTTGACTACCAGCAGTATGATGGCAATCATATACGTGAGAGTTGGGTGGTCTATAATCGCATCCTTAAAGTGTCCCTAGTCGTGGGAGTTTCGAGACTGGGCATCGGTACTCCAAGAGTAGACTAGTGTATACGGATCGAGAGCTCGACGAAAGGCGGTGGCCAGTCTCACAAGCTATTGGTGTAAGTTTGTTCATCTAAGATGTATACAGGTGCTCATTGGATTATAAGTACACCGGACGGACTCTCCGGGAACATGCTAGTTGGTATTATACCTATTGTCAGATAGCAGTTCCCATGTGACATGTGTACAGGTTAGTCTATCGACATGAGATTGTCATTTGTCTCGTGTGAGTTCCCACTGTGCTTTGATTACTACCCTACCACGGCTCAAAGGAGTCGTGCAAACAGGTTTTAGTTGGGTACAGTCCCGAGCCACATGGAGGTAGTGAGCGGATCATCAGGGGATTTGTCTCTCCCGGTATTAGGGGTTGATGTCGCGGTGTGCACGGATGGCTATCACCAGAAATCCTTGGCCAAGCTAGTCTAGAATTACTGATCTAGGATCGGTAGTTTCTCAGGTGGTGATAGGTTTCATGCCGACACTAAATGCCAAGTTATTAGGGGTCTGACTTTATCCACCCACTAGACTCGATATGCGATACTCATAGACGAACGGACCGGACTTTACGAATATTGTCACTTTCATGCTCAGTAGGGTTTTAGGATGAGTTTGCTCGTCGTCCTCCCTTTCGCTCAATACCTGGGTAGCCGTTACGTACAGCTAGTACCACTGACGTGCTTGTGGTTAAATCCACTGCCAGCGTATTGACGAGTCTTTAGAGTCCCACACAGAGGGTTTCCCTGATTCGGGCTTAACGTTGTAGATATCGTATGGTTTTATGGCAGGGTTCGATCATATACATGCACTTATGCACAGATCATGATCAGACGGATAATACTAGGGGGCTTTGGTTTAAGCCGGATCCTAGTATTATATTGTTGGATTATTTTCGTCTCGTAGTATGCGTATTCAGTCGGAATACGGATGCGGGTATGTATATACGGATGAGGGGTATTCTTGTAATTCGCTACAAGTTTACTTTAGATGTTGCCATTTCATTTTAGATTAAACATTTTGGTTTAAATGTTTATTTGGTAGGAAAGTATGACTCGTTATTCTAGCATGCTCACTTGGTGATTCATGGATGTCATATGGGTGTAACTCATTGTGGATCATATGGTGACATGCTAGGGTTTTAGTTTGTAGTGTGAGATATTTATAGTGAGCAAGTGAGATATTTATTCTTGAGTTGTTTTCTTTAGTTGCCGGCATACTAGATTATATATTGCTCACAACAAATACTCACACAACACAACTAAAAAGAAAAAGGCAGCCACCTCTCTCTCTCGACTTGCTCTTTTCTTTTCTTGAGCTCACACTTCACTCCAATGGCATCTTCTTCAACCTCTACCCAAATCCTCTCATGAGTTGAGAATCCTTGGATGTATTGAGACAAAGTAATCACAAATTTTCTCTACTTCATCTTGGCTATCTAGGTTAGCAAACTAGATATCCGAGTTGCTTCGGTTTTGAGGTCGGAGCCCGTATTACTAACTCTCGACGTGGATCTTCTTCGATGTGGGGGAGACCGGAGATCAAGCTTGATCAAGGAAGCCGCGAGGAGCTTGAGACAGAGGTTGAAGACCGAAGGATATGGATCGTTCGGTATAATCACTCTAACCCTTTGCATGTTTTTGTTATCTAGGGCTTATGGTTCGATCCGTAGAATCGGGTTTCGTTAGCGTTGGTTTATTAAATTTTTGTTCCGCATTTGGCCACGGATTGATGGCTGGAGCGCTGCCGTAACCCAACAGGCCCAATATAGGATTTAATCCTATCTGAGGCGGTACCTACATGCTTTGCATGTGGGTGCACGTGTTTAACACGTGGGGATTTCTCTTTATTTTTATAAGAGAACAACAAGTTCTGAGCCAAAAAGTTTTTTGCGGGAACACGTCTTCTCGTCATCTAAGAAGAACATTATCATCTCTTGCGGAACATCCAAAATCAACAATCTCTGCAAATACTTGGTCTCCCTAACCGTTTCTAAGACGGTCAGCAATCATGCCTCCTGTTGATACCGCGATAACAATCTGAAGCGTCGATGTACCTAAGACTGCATCCGTGTCCTTGTAACCCGTCCTTGACCTCCAACTGTCCATATCGCCAGTTATTCTTGATGATGACACCAATCTGAAGTGCGCCTCTAACCGAGAAGACACGGTCTGAGTCTCCCTCCTATACCAAAGCTAGAACCTGCTCGATATACCGCTGCAACGGACGCAACTTTCCATCCATGACAATATCCATACCACGAATCTCGTATGCAGACTTTCTGTTGAACTCCTGATCCTATATCCTTGGAGCTTCGTCCCTAGCCTCTCTTGCGTCTAAATTCCATGGGCCTCCGCATAAATGGTTGTACCGGACTCTCCTCCTGAATCAAAGTATCGACCACCTCATCTGTAACATGGACTGAAGCCTCGAACACCACCTGGCTCGGCAACCCTGTTCTCTGCTCACCATCCGACCGAGTCTGTTTTCTCCGAGATATCGCACTCATCGACTATCTAATTTTGGCTGATTACTCCTCCCTAAGTACCAGGACACCATAACTTGTACCCTTTTGCTTCGCTTATAGAATAACGAAGCCCTGAGTAATTCCCAGCCCTACCAGTCCATACCTTCTTAGGAATTATCCTGTCTACTGCCGTCGATGATGACCGATCGATGAGATACTCGTCAGTGGATAGGGCCTCCATCCGAAACTCCCTCGAAACTGAAGCCATAAGCCGTGAATACCTATTCTTCCCAAATACCTTCCGAACTATCTGCTCTGCTCCACCAATATACCTAGTGTTGGGGTCAAAAATTACACCCCGGATGACCAAGTCAAAATCAGTCAACCCCCAGCGAAGCGGGTCCAAGCCTAAGTGAAGTGGGCCCAAGCCCAAGTCAAGACCAAGCATAGAAGGGGATGGCTCCATGCCAAGAATGAAGCAATAAATTAGTTCAATGCAATTTTTTAGAAATAAATGTATGAAAAATGGGCAAAAAGCCAAAATTTTGTAAATCTCATGGCTTATGTGCAAAAAGAAATAAGCACATGAGGCATGGGTTGGCACAAGTGCCATTTGGTAAAGCCCAAGGGGTTATATGTAAAGTGTGTAGCCTATAAAGGCAAACATGATGAAAAAATCAACAACTTTTTCATTCTCTCAATAAAGTCTAGAGTTCTGTGCCTCCTTCTCCTTCCTCAAGGTTCTAAATCTTCTTCCTCTTTCTTAAATTAAATCAAGAGTTTCACTCTTCTTTTCGCAAAAAGGAATAGTTTTTCATCTTGAAACCCAAAAAAGGGAGCTCAGATCTCCCATCAGATCTCTAAAAAGGGAGATTTTTAAGTCTCACCCCTCTTTTTCTCCATGATCCAGCCAACAGAGAAGAGGAAGAAGGAGATCCATCTCCAAAAATCCCACTTTGGGAAGATCCAGGGCTCGAGAGAGAAGAAAGGAGTCCCCTTTCATCATTTCCGAAACTCCCTTAGGAGATTAACTCCAAAAAAAAGAAAAGAAAAGAAAAGAAAAGGAAAAAAAATAATAAGTCCCTTTTTTCTAGAAGTTTAACTCCAAAAGTCAATCAGGAAGTACAATTCTCTGTGCAGGGGCTAAGCCCCTCCTCCTTTTTTTAGGAGTTTAACTCCAGAAGTCAATCGGGAGTACAACTCTCAGTATCGGGGCTAAGCCCCTTTTTCTACAGGCACCCAGTGCCCACGTGTAAAGCGTGTGATCTGATGCCGCCAACGCATCATGCACGTGACCCGTTGAAGCCCACGCGCCATGCACGTGACCCGCTAGTTCTCAGCTCCCGCGTGCGGGGCGTGTGACCCGCTGGCGTCCAGCGTCCGAGTGTGGGACGCGTGACCCTTTGGCGCCTAGCGCCCACACGCCACGCACGTGGCCCGCTGGCGCCCGATGCCCATACGCTACTCACGCGTCCTTAGGACGCTCCTCACCTCTCTTTTTCCCTCATGCTCCATACTCAAAACACGTCCCCGGTAAACTTTGCGAGGCCCCCAATATTCCCAAAACCCCTCAAGACACACATATGCACACTGCATATTGAGTTTGTTAGTGTTTATGCCCTAGAAGGCCATTACTGTATCATACTAGCTTGTATATTACTTAATGGAAGCTTGGGATATTCACATGTATATAACAGTCTTGCTAAACATGGTAGTATGCTACTTGGTTTTTCTATCTTAATATGTGAGTGTACGTATTGATAGAGCTCTTAGGATCTTGCTTGTCTACCAGCGTTGTGATGGCAGTCACACTAGTGGGGGCTGGGTAGTCTACAAGCACATCCTTATTCTGGTCCCTGGTCGTTGGATTATCGAGACAGAGTATCGATACTCCGGAGTAGACTGGTGTGTACGCTTCTCATCCCAGTTGGGGAGATGGTCTGTCCCACAGCCGTCAGTACGTCGTACTGGAGATAGTATACAGGTGCTCGTTAGGTTACGGGTACACCGGACAGGACTCACAGGGAACTGTTGGTTGGTTTGATACCAGTCGTCAGTGAACAGTTCCCAGGTGACATGAGTACAGCGTAGTCCGCAGACTTGACACTGCTACTTCGCCTCGAGTGTGTCCCACTGTTCTTAGATTGCTACCCTACCACGGCTCAAAGGAGTCGTGCAAACAGGTAGCAGTTGGGTGCAGTCCCGAGCGCTTGGAGGCAGTGGCGGTTAGACAGGATTCGTCCCTCCCGGTATTGGGAGTAGATATCGTGCTGTGTCAGAGAGCCATTACGCAAAGTCCCTGGCCAGGGCAAGCGAGATTTGCTGGTAGGTTCCAGTAGTTTCTCAGGGTGTAATGGGCTTCCCTCCGACACGACTTATACCGCTATTAGGGGACTGACGCTTGCCGCCCCCCTAGGCCCGATATGCGATAGTCTTGGACGAACGGACCGGACTGTATGGAGATTGTCACATCAGACTCAGTAGGAGTTCGGATGGGTTTTCTCATCGGCCTTCTTATCGACAACTACCTGGGGACCGTTACGTACAGCTAGTGCCGCTTGCGGTCTGTGGTTAAACCCACTGCCAGCGTAGTAGTCGAGTCTCTAGAGTCCCACACAGAGAGTTTCCTACTCCAGGCAAAACGATATAGAGGTCGCATGGTTTTGCGACAAAGGGTTCGGACGCATACGTGCGTTTACGCACGTACGACTTTCGGACAGTTTTTACCAGCCGGCTTTGGTTTAAGCCAGTTACTGGTATCCGGTTATTGGATTTTTACAGTCTAAAGTTTTTCCGTATTTTTGCGGATTGTAGGGGCGTTCTCGTAATTGTACGAGAAGCTTCTAGAAGATGTGACTAAGGAGGTTACTTATGGATAAGAAAGTGAGTCATGAGGTGATTCATCATTATCATTAATTGCATCATAAATGATAATGACACATGCTTAATGAATCACCATTAGATATTTGTGAAGCATTCTTATTCATCACTCATTTTCTTTTGTTGATAAATGAGAATGCTTCATAATATATTATGATACACTCTCTCTCATCTCAATAGATTATCTCACATTCTCTCTCCTCAAGCTCTCATCTTCAAGTGACTAATCCTTAATCCTCATGTGTTGAGATCAAATGTTTAGTTAGACTTAAGCATCCATTACCTTCACTCTATATCATCCTTTCTTCTTTGATTAGCAATCAAAGTAGATTAGTTACCTCAAGTTAGAGGTGTAGCTTGGTGTTTTGCTCTCGGGTGGATCGTCTACTACCTAGAGAAGGTCGAGGAGAACAAAGGAGGACACAAAGACGAAGGACTAGTTTCGATAGGTATAATCCCTAATCACAAGTGATAAGAAAATCTTTGTGTACGGTTATTTATAGTTTAGCTTTGAATTAAGCAGTTAGTCGATGTTCGTTCCTTAAACTTGATTGTTTTTGTAAATTCCGCCTCCCCACAAGTACTGGGGTGTACTACATCGACTTACAGTGGTATCAGAGCCTCGCTAAACAATAAATAACTTGATTGCAAATTTGTACGAATTTCGAACGGAAAAACGAAGCCGGAAAACCCTAAATCTGTTCAGTTTCTGTCGAACTTAAAATGAAGTCCAAAAATTTTTCAGGTGTGCTCAGAAAGCTAGAAATGAGTCCAGGAGAACACCCAAGAAATTCGAGCCCATGACTCGGCTAAAGCGCCGCAGAAGGGCGGCGGATCCTACCGATCCGCCGCGCTTCCGCGGCCGAGTTGCCGAGTCATGGACTCATCTTTCATGGATGGGTCCCCTGTGATATTTGGGGTTTTCTGGAATATTTAATATTTGCTCAGGTTACTGTTTAACAGAGCAGATTTTGGAGCAATATTGATGTTGTTTAATCGATCGAAATTGTACAGTATTTGCATATTGGATTATATCTGTGATTGTTTAATGTGTTCGTAAACCTCCCCTAACTGCTAGTATGTCGGTTGGCAGGGGGTTGCACATTTCTGAAATGGTTATATCTGTTTGTGCATATAAACTGTATTGGACTGTTGTGGTGTATAGCCGGGGTTAGCAATGGGTTATTGTTTAATTCATTTGTTGTAAATGTAATTTGTTGTAATATTTTTTTTGCGGGGCACTTCCAGGTTGCGGTCGTAGCCACCGTTGTATTATTTCATTTTACTGTTTTTGCTCCTAGGACTGACCCAAGGTGGGGTACACAGACTGCCGGGTGGGTAGTTTGCCGTACCCGTAGGGGTCGAGGGTGGGGTAACGGCTATTCATCACAACTGTGTAATCTGTCTTTTCTTGCAGGCTCAAAAGAAATACAGATTGCTTGCAAATCCAATATTGTTTATCTGTGTTCTGGAATGAATATCATTGCGTCAGACGAATGTAAAATATCTATATTTATTGTAGCTATTTAGACGTCACTTATGTTTTACACCCGCGCTAGCCCAGCCCCCGCTCTATCGTTAGTTAAGTAACCTAACGGGTGATGATGGGACCCCGTGGCAAATGCGGATGGCATAAGAGGACGTTGTATTTTCGTTGTTTTCTGCAATGATAGGTTAATGATGGGACGCATTATCTATAATGCAAAGTAACACAAACCAAAGTTTAAATCGTTGGAACAATTTAAAAGAAACCACTCGGTTATTTTAAAAACAGATATTTTTAAATGCGGAGATTTAACCACTCCTTTTAAAAAGCTATCAGGTTCCTTCGGTTATATCAAGTTCACTACGTTCACGGTTTCGCCAAAACCAGTCGTAGCCCTCCGTCATTTCTTATGGATGGTCAGTAGTATTCAAGCTATGCTTGTTGGCATACGTCAAGGCATAGTGTTTGGTAGCTGCTGGGGTATTCATTTGTTGCATAGATAGATGTGTTGGTTTGGGACAGTCGCATTACCTTGTTGGCATACGTCAAGGGTATATACGGGTGGGTTCAAATTAACAAGATAATGATGGGCAGAACTTGACATGTGACTTATGATTTGTTGACATACGTCAAGGTCATAAGAGCATGGGGCAAAAACTTTTATCGGGAATTTCTAAAGAAACTGAAATTTGCAAAGAGATGCATACCATTTGGAGTTTGATGAATGTTGGTAGGATTCCTTCAACATTATCATACGATGATATTTGGATCCCGATCCTACTGTGAGTATATGCTACTTATCAGGATATTCGTCACTTAACGATCAATGCTATAAACCTAGTAGGTGTCCAGAAAAGTGTCAGCGGGGTTACGCCCCCAGAGAAAAGAGGTTATTTAATTAAGGAACTTCGCGAAAGCGTTGGAAAACCTCCCTCGAAGTATCGACACCGGCCTGGCTGAACGGTTAAGCAAGTATTGTACGGTAAGAATAGTCTTGACTAATTCTTCTTTTATGGTTTGAGGAAGGATTCGAGAAACAGTGGGAGCCATCCAGTTTAGATAAACTAAAAACCACTCTAAACTTGCAAGAGCATCATGCTAAAGAGTTTTCTTCTCTCTCTCCTAATTGCAGCGACCCTGAAAATGACTGGACTTAAGTTACTTTTAGAGAAAAATATACTGACAGGGCCAAACTATAAAGATTGGCTGCGGAATGTCAAAATGGCTTTGACCTATGACAAACTGGGGTACGTCCTCACCGCTACGGCACCTGCTGTCCCTGGTCCCAAATCCAGCAATGCGGATAAGGAAATCCGCAAAACCTGGGATTTAGATTGCGCGAGAGCCAAGTGCATCGTGCTTGCCTCGATGAACAATGAACATCAGAGGAGGCACGAGGATATGTCCTTAGATGGCATATTTCTCCATACAAAGGAACTTTATGGAGAGCAATCTCGTATAGCAAGATACGAGACCTCTAAGAAATTGTTTCGAGCGAGGTTGGCTGTCGGGTCATCGGTAGGTGAACATGTCCTACAGATGATTGGCTATATAGAAGAGCTCGCAGACCTTGGGACGACTTTGGATAATGAGCTCTATACAGACCTTATTCTCCAGTCCCTTCCTCCCACCTACGCCCAGTTTATCCTCAACTTCAATCTTCAAGGAAAAGAAGTTGAACTTGCGGAACTCCTGAACATGTTAAGGAGTGCAGAGGGCACCTTGCAGAAGGCAAGGGAAACACCCGCTATGTTTGTTGGCGGTGCATCTTCTTCCGGGTCCAAGGCTAGGGCCAAAGGAAGGAAGAAGAAGGCCGCACCCAAACCTAGAGGAGGTGTTAGTAAGGTGAGAGGGAAGGGAAAGAAAAAGACTGCAGTACCGATAGTTGGCCAGGATGAGTGCTTCCATTGTCACAGGAAAGGGCACTGGAAGAAGGATTGCAAGGCGTGGAACGCCAAGAACCAGGAACCGAAGCAAGCTGTGGCTTCGACTTCAGGTGTGTTTGTAATTGAGAATTGTCTGTCGATCAACTCTACTTCCTGGGTATTGGATACCGGATCAGGATCTCATATTTGCAATTCATTGCAGCCACTGAGAAATCGTAGAGTGCTGAAGGAAGGTGATATGATCCTCAGGGTTGCTAACGGAGCTAGCGTGGGAGCTGCGTCCGTCGGGGATTATCACCTAGGATTGACGAGTGGACACATTTTGGTTTTACATAACTATTATTTTGTACCCAGATTAACGTGTAATATCATATCAGTTTCCTTGTTATCAAATAAAGGTTATGATTTCACGTTTGTAAGAGATGTTGTCAACATCCACCTTAATCATAGTTTGATTGGGTCCGGTACTCTAAATAACGGCATATATGTGTTAAACCAACTCCAAATTTTCAATGTCCAGAACACACTAAAAAGAAAGTCTCCAGATTTAAATAAAGCTTTCTTATGGCATTGTAGACTGGGTCACATCAATGAGAGAAGGTTGACTAAGTTGCATAGAGAAGGATATTTGGACTCGTTCGAATATCAATCTTATGACACTTGTCAATCTTGTCTCAAAGGAAAGATGACAAAGACTCCATTCACTAGACAAGGAGTAAGAGCGAGCGAGCTCTTAGGACTCATACACAGCGATGTATGCGGTCCAATGTCTACACATGCGAGAGGTGGTTATTCCTACTTCATTACTTTTACAGATGATTTCTCTAGGTTTGGACATGTCTTCTTAATGAATCATAAATCCGAAGCCTTTGAGAAATTCCTGGAATACAAGAGTGAAGCGGAAAACCAAACAGGCAAAAGTATTAAGACACTGAGATCTGATCGAGGTGGAGAATACTTAAGTGCCGAGTTCCTAGGTTACCTAAAAGAGAAAGGAATTCTCTCTCAGCTTACTCCTCCATACACTCCACAGCACAACGGTGTATCGGAGAGACGAAATCGAACCCTATTGGATATGGTACGATCCATGATGAGTAATGCTGAGTTACCGCGATCTTTCTGGGGGTATGCGCTAGAATCAGCGATACATCTTTTGAACAGAGTTCCAACCAAAACTGTGCCTACCACACCATATCAGATGTGGAGTGGGAAGAAACCCTATCTTCAGTACCTGAAGACGTGGGGATGTCCAGCTTTTGTAAAAAAGCAGCGTCCGGACAAGCTCGAGGCACGCTCAGTAGAGTGTAAGTTTGTGGGATATCCAAAGAACTCTACAGGATATTGCTTCTATTACGCAGAGGAACAAAAGGTTTTTGTTTCTCGTCATGTCCGCTTCTTAGAAACTGAATTTTTGGAAAATCAGAAGAGTGGGAGCGAAATAGAACTGGAAGAAATTCCAGAACCACAAACTGCTACTGAAAGTTTGGTAGAACCAGAGGTTCAAGAAGAACAGAACATTCCCGCACCCCTCCGCCGAAGTAGTAGGCCGTCTCATCCGCCTGAGAGATACTACGGTTTTCTCATAGATGGGGATAGAGAGGGTTGCATCATAGATGATGATGAACCTACTGACTTCCAGCAGGCCATCCAGAGCGGCGACTCGGTACGATGGCTAGATGCAATGCAGACCGAGATGGAGTCCATGTACACCAACAAAGTATGGACTTTGGACTTTGCTCCAGATGGGGTAAAACCCATAGGATGCAAATGGATCTTCAAGAAAAAGATTGGTGTAGATGGACAGGTAGAAACCTATAAGGCTAGACTTGTTGCAAAGGGTTTTCGTCAAAGACCTGGTTTGGACTATGACGAAACTTTTTCTCCAGTGGCTATGCTCAAATCCATTCGGGTCCTTCTTGCTATTGCTGCCTTCCATGATTATGAAATCTGGCAGATGGACGTAAAGACGGCTTTTCTGAATGGAAATTTAGAAGAGTGCATCTATATGGATCAGCCAGAGGGTTTCAATCAGAGTGGGAGCAGCGGGAAAGTATGCAAGCTGCTTAAGTCTATTTATGGACTAAAGCAGGCATCGCGGAGTTGGAACATCTGTTTTGATGAGACAGTCAAAGAATATGACTTTATCAAAAATCCAGATGAACCGTGCATATATAGTAAAGTTGTGGCCAGAAGTGTCGTATTCCTCGTCTTGTACGTGGATGACATTCTATTGATAGGAAATGACATTCCTATGCTACAATCTGTCAAAGGATTCTTGTCACACAGGTTCTCCATGAAAGACCTGGGTGATGCCTCTTACATTCTGGGGATCCGGATCTATCGTGATAGATCCAAGAGGATGTTGGGACTTTCGCAGTCCAGGTATATCGACACTGTACTGAAAAGATTCAGTATGGAAGATTCTAAGCGCGGTAATCTACCGGCTTGTCACGGAATCACCCTCTCCAAAGAGATGTCTCCCAAGACTGATTTGGAAAGGGAACGCATGTCTATTATACCCTACGCTTCTGCGGTAGGCTCTATAATGTATGCGATGTTGTGTACCAGACCAGATGTAGCTTACGCACTGAGCGTGGTAAGCCGGTATCAGTCAGACCCAGGGGAGAAGCACTGGATAGCAGTAAAGAACATTCTCAAGTACCTAAGGAGGACTAAGGAGATGTTCTTGGTTTACGGCGGAAAAGACCTCAGGTTGGAGGCCTTTGCTGATTCCGGCTTCCAGAGTGATAAGGACGATTCCAAGTCCATGTCGGGTTATGTCTTTACCCTCAATGGAGGGGCGGTGTGCTGGAGAAGCTCCAAGCAGGACACCGTTGCTGACTCGACGATGGAAGCGGAGTTATAGCTGCTTGCGATGCCGCAAAAGAAGCAGTCTGGATGAAGAAGTTCCTAACAGAACTTCAGGTTGTTCCTACCATAGTTGATCCAATACCTTTGTATTGCGACAACAACGGAGCTATAGCTTTAGCAAAGGAACCAAGGTCCCATCAGAAGTCCAGACACATCTTGAGGCGGTATCACCTGATCAGGGAGATCATTGATCGTCAGGAGATCGAGGTTCGGAGAGTTGCTTCAGAAGAGAACATTGCTGATCCATTCACGAAGGCCCTTCCTCAGATTCAGTTCGAGAGGCTGCTCGAGATCATTGGTCTACGATATGCCAGTACATGGCCCTAGTGCAAGTGGGAGATTGTTAGTGTTTATGCCCTAGAAGGCCATTACTGTATCATACTAGCTTGTATATTACTTAATGGAAGCTTGGGATATTCACATGTATATAACAGTCTTGCTAAACATGGTAGTATGCTACTTGGTTTTTCTATCTTAATATGTGAGTGTACGTATTGATAGAGCTCTTAGGATCTTGCTTGTCTACCAGCGTTGTGATGGCAGTCACACTAGTGGGGGCTGGGTAGTCTACAAGCACATCCTTATTCTGGTCCCTGGTCGTTGGATTATCGAGACAGAGCATCGATACTCCGGAGTAGACTGGTGTGTACGCTTCTCATCCCAGTTGGGGAGATGGTCTGTCCCACAGCCGTCAGTACGTCGTACTGGAGATAGTATACAGGTGCTCGTTAGGTTACGGGTACACCGGACAGGACTCACAGGGAACTGTTGGTTGGTTTGATACCAGTCGTCAGTGAACAGTTCCCAGGTGACATGAGTACAGCGTAGTCCGCAGACTTGACACTGCTACTTCGCCTCGAGTGTGTCCCACTGTTCTTAGATTGCTACCCTACCACGGCTCAAAGGAGTCGTGCAAACAGGTAGCAGTTGGGTGCAGTCCCGAGCGCTTGGAGGCAGTGGCGGTTAGACAGGATTCGTCCCTCCCAGTATTGGGAGTAGATATCGTGCTGTGTCAGAGAGCCATTACGCAAAGTCCCTGGCCAGGGCAAGCGAGATTTGCTGGTAGGTTCCAGTAGTTTCTCAGGGTGTAATGGGCTTCCCTCCGACACGACTTATACCGCTATTAGGGGACTGACGCTTGCCGCCCCCCTAGGCCCGATATGCTATAGTCTTGGACGAACGGACCGGACTGTATGGAGATTGTCACATCAGACTCAGTAGGAGTTCGGATGGGTTTTCTCATCGGCCTTCTTATCGACAACTACCTGGGGACCGTTACGTACAGCTAGTGCCGCTTGCGGTCTGTGGTTAAACCCACTGCCAGCGTAGTAGTCGAGTCTCTAGAGTTCCACACAGAGAGTTTCCTACTCCAGGCAAAACGATATAGAGGTCGCATGGTTTTGCGACAAAGGGTTCGGACGCATACGTGCGTTTACGCACGTACGACTTTCGGACAGTTTTTACCAGTCGGCTTTGGTTTAAGCCAGTTACTGGTATCCGGTTATTGGATTTTTACAGTCTAAAGTTTTTCCGTATTTTTGCGGATTGTAGGGGCGTTCTCGTAATTGTACGAGAAGCTTCTAGAAGATGTGACTAAGGAGGTTACTTATGGATAAGAAAGTGAGTCATGAGGTGATTCATCATTATCATTAATTGCACCATAAATGATAATGACACATGCTTAATGAATCACCATTAGATATTTGTGAAGCATGCTTATTCATCACTCATTTTCTTTTGTTGATAAATGAGAATGCTTCATAATATATTATGATACACTCTCTCTCATCTCAATAGATTATCTCACATTCTCTCTCCTCAAGCTCTCATCTTCAAGTGACTAATCCTTAATCCTCATGTGTTGAGATCAAAGGTTTAGTTAGACTTAAGCATCCATTACCTTCACTCTATATCATCCTTTCTTCTTTGATTAGCAATCAAAGTAGATTAGTTACCTCAAGTTAGAGGTGTAGCTTGGTGTTTTGCTCTCGGGTGGATCGTCTACTACCTAGAGAAGGTCGAGGAGAACAAAGGAGGACACAAAGACGAAGGACTAGTTTCGATAGGTATAATCCCTAATCACAAGTGATAAGAAAATCTTTGTGTACGGTTATTTATAGTTTAGCTTCGAATTAAGCAGTTAGTCGATGTTCGTTCCTTAAACTTGATTGTTTTTGTAAATTCCGCCTCCCCACAAGTACTGGGGTGTACTACATCGACTTACAGAGTTCACATAACTAGTCTGACCCATCAATCAGAGGTTCCCTCACTTCAAAAGCGAGGGGTAATTAACGGCAGCTTAGTCCGCGGCTGCCGGAGATTCGGATCCCTACAATCAATAAACCCCGGCCTGCTCCAGGCAGGGGGAATCTGTACATGCCTGACAAGCGCATGCATTCCCATCTCAATGGGGTGATGAAAAGCACCCTACAGATTCTGGCACACCCGGTGGGATTTTATCTCTCCTCCCATATTTCGGGTTAAACGTCCATGAGAACTCAATCAACATATATATCGATTGCCTGTACCAAAGTCATTTTTTTGTGTGTACAGGTAAACAAGTTTTCAGTCACAATCTCGAACTCAGCAATCATGTCTCCCAAGATGAGCTTCGTTTCTGATGCGACTCTGATCCAGTACGTGGTGAAGATCAATGCCAGCGTGATTCTCCATGCAAGTCTCAGCCGGCAATGGGAGGAGCCACCCCGTCAATTTGGTTCTGTCATCATCTACCCTGCCGAAAGCGCTCATCTGGCAGAGGTCACGACAAAGCAGGTGGCCAAACCAGGGGCAAGATGTCGAACGTTGTGATCGCCAAGGAACCACAGTCTAAACGTAAAACGGTGTCCGAACGACTCTCTAGTGCTCCAGATGGGGAAAAACTACCGGAACAAAGAGCGTCATCGAACGTCGCGGACAAGCACAGGCGACGCCTCTGATAATTGCACAATCAGGCGTATCTCCAAAGCTCTCTATCGCTCGGTCAACGGTGGCTCCCCGAAGAGCCGAAGCCTGCCAAGTGCTCAAATCAGAAAAGTTAAGACAGAAGCGGCTCAGATATAGAGCCAACAAGAAGGCCAGGACTCCGGCCAAGTGGAATCTTATGAGGTTCCAAGAGCAGGGTCACCCCGCGACGACGGCTGAGTCGGCCATAAAAGTCAACAATTCATTCGAACCTCTGAAGTGGGTTCAGAGAAACGCCATGACCGCCAGAATCAAGGAGACAGCAGTCCGAACGATGCTACTAAGAGACGTGTCCCAGCCCCAACCGAGAAAGCATGATACTGTCTCTTCAAGAGTCTATCAGGCGCTCTGTGCCGCGCAAAAGCAGAGGGGCAAATACAGAAAAGAAGCGCTAGCACCACTCAAGAATACGGTCATGCCAGCCATCTTTAATCGATTGTCCGTTATCAAAATAGAAGGGCCACGACAGCGGTCCACGAAATCAGCTACCTGAAGGGTTCCGGCAGCGTCCCGGCCATCGAAACGCGGCCAAAATGCGGAACAAAAATTTCTAAAACCGGCACTACCAATATCCGAATCCTGGATCGACCTTAAACCCTAAACTAGCAAACTAACTAAGAGTTAGAATCGTTATATCGAGTTGATCCAAGTCCTTCGGTCTTCATTCCAAGCTCCTAGCGATTCTTTGACGATGTTTAGTTGCCGATCTTCCTCCATCTTCGATGATCCACCTGAGGGAAATGGCGCAAGCTCCAGCCTCGTCGAACGAGACAACCGACGCTCCAAAGTCGCTAGCGATGGAGAGTGGGGGTGTATGAAAACGTCACTACAATTTTTCTCTCATCCATGTGCTCCATGGAGCAACTCAAGAAGAAGATGAAAGAGGTGATGAAGCTTTTGCATGAGCCAAGAATTGGCTAAGTGTTTTTGTGAGCATGAGAGAGTGGAGGGTGTAATCAATCATGAGCCAAATGAAAATCAAAACCCCACCCCTAAAGTGGTCGGCCCCCCCTCTCTCATTCCCACAAAAAAATATCATTTTCTTTTTCAAATTAAATAAAGCAAACCATACCTTGTATCCATGCTTTGACCCATGCCTTGACTTATGTCACCTTTTCCACCTCATTTAAAAGCAAATGATTTTCTAAAAATCAATAATGAGGTGGCATCTTCTAGAAGCTATTCCGTATAGAATATGGAATACTTCCCGATACATGTATCGAAATACATATACGCGTATTCGTACCAAAATACAAATAGCCTAGAGAAAAAATAAATAGCGAACAATAATACTAGAATACATATATATAAATACATATGTAAATTATTAAATCAAAACCCGATTTAATAATCCGGCTTAATCCTAAGCCGCTAGTATTATCAACCGTCCGATTAAAGTCTGCGCAGCATGCACATATTTAATCGGATACCTGTATGTACCAACATACGCCATGTACACCATATCGCCTGAACCGTAAAAAACCTCTGTGTGGGACTCTAAAGACTCGTCAATACACTGGCAGTGGGTTTAACCACAACCACGTCAGCGGCACTAGCTATACGTAACGGCTACCCAAGTATTGAGCGAAAGGGAGGCCGACGAGCAAACTCATCCTGAATCCCTACAAAGTCTGACAGTGACAATATCCGTACAGTCCGGTCTGTTCGTCTAAGAGTATCGCATATTGAGTTTAAGGGGGTGGATAAAGTCAGACCCCTAACAACGCGACATTTAGTGTCGGTATGAAACCCCATCATCACCTAAGAAACTATCGATCCTGGATCGATAATTCTCGTCCACCATGGCCACGGATTTATGGTGATGGCCATCCGTACACAACACGACATCAACCCCCAATACCGGGAGAGATGAATCCCCGACGATCCGATCACTGCCTCCATGTGGCTCGGGACTGTACCCAACTAAAACCTGTTTGCACGACTCCTTTGAGACATGGTAGGGTAGTAATCAAAGCACAGTGGGAACTCACACGAGACAAATGACGATCTCAAGTCGACAGACTAACATGTACACATGTCATCAGGGAACTGCTATCTGACAATAGGTATAATACCAACTAGCAGGTTCCCGGCGAGTCCGTCCAGTGTACCCATAACCCAATGAGCACATGTATACTATCTTAGGTGAACATACTAACACCAATGGCTTGTGAGACCTGGCCACCGCCCCTCATCAGGGTCTCGATCAGTATACACTAGTCTACACTGGAGTATCGATGCCCAGTCTCGATACTCCCACGACTAGGGACATTTAAAGATGTGCTTATAGACCCCCAACTCCCACGTATGTGATTGCCATCATAATGCTGGCAGTCAAGCAAGAATCCTATGGGCTCTATCAACATGTATATGATGATAAAGACAAACCAGATAGCATACTATCATCTTGAGTAAGACTGCTTTATCGGTATAGGTCCTCACTCAATCATCATAATCAAAAGTCCGCGACTATGATAATTGCATTGAGGGCATTATAGCCAACACTACCAATAATGAAAAGACGACCATATATGTTATCCATACGGTCTATATGGCGGACGCGCGGCCCAGCGATAACTTGCGTAGCAAAAGCAGGGATGGGGCCACCACATCTCAAGCCCAATCTGGCTTGAATGTGGTTGTCGTTTCCCAAGATCAACCGCCTCTGCTAGACGATGAAAACCCTCTCGATGAGGCCGATAGGCAGAAGGACCCCTCAGTCCATATGGTATCAAGCTCGGATAGCGAAGAAGAGCCAACTTTCCTTCCCAGGACCGTAAAGAAAGAGCTGTTTCAAGAGCTTCGAAAACAGCTTAGGAGCAAGGATAAAGAGATGGCTAAGTTTTACTCCAAAATCGACGAGCTGACGAATGTTGTGATGCAGCTCACGACTCAAATTGCTCAAGCGACTCCCAATCAAGCACATGTCTCTGCTCATGAGCCGGGTGATGACAACCTGAAGCAACCGATGCCTGTCCTCTTGGGTCCAAGATTGGGTGAGCCGCACGAAAGCTGACCACATTACGCTTCTGGGGACACCTTGGTCCCAAATAGCACTATCCCGCTAACACAAGATCGGATAATGGATTTGGTCACCAGCAAGCTTAAAACATTGGTGGCCGAAGCCGAAACTCATAAAGAAATTAGCAGCAGTGGGCGGCCATATCCCACACAGTACGATCTGATCGAGTTCCCCAGCGGCTACGTCATTTCGAAGTTCGGAAGATTTGACAGGATGAGAAACGCAAATCAACACGTCGCCCACTTTAAAGCGTCGTGCGGAAATACAGGGGGTAATGATGTGCTTCTTCTTCGTTAGTTTGCCAACATCCTGACTGGTGTCGCTTTCGACTGGTACGCAAGCATAGCAGACGAGTCCGTCACTACTTTCGCCCAAATGGAGTCTTTGTTTTGGAAAAGATTCATGAGTGTTAGTGACAAAATCTCCATCGCTGATCTCGTGAGAACCAAGCCAGGGAAAAACGAAAGCAACTCGGACTTTATTGCCCGATGGTGCAACCTCACTGTCAAGTGCGAACCGCCGCTAGAGCAGGACCAGTCTATTAGCCTCCTCATTGGGAACCTCGACAATTTGATGGTCCCATTATTATGTACAGCAGGCCTCAAGATGTTTCAGGAGCTGACTAAGAAAGTCCAAATGCTGGAACGCTCGAAGCAAGAGTCTACCCCAGACTCTCAAAGAGACAAGACTTGCAGGTGCAGTTGGAAGCCATCGATTTCTCTTCTCTTCTGCATAGGAGCAAGACACCAAATCTTAGTACCTTGAATTCAGGGGCAACCATATTAAACCACGATTTGTTCGTGAACACGACACACGAAGTGTGGAGTGAAAAGAGGAAAAGGTCCCACCGGACGTGCCAGAATCTGTTTACCGCCGAAAACAAAGACGGAACCGGGATGGTTCGTCTTGCCTGAATTTGAGGGCAGATACTATTTGGATTTATTCGTCCACCTCTCCGAAGATGCCAAGTTGATTTATGGCACCGTGTATCGGAGGTCTGGATGGATGCGGCCGTTGTAGCAGATTTCGTCAGATTCCCCCTTGTTTGCGAGGGGTTTTGATTGTGAGGATGCTCTTCCCTATAGGCCTAAGCCCTGCAATTAATTACGTTACCGCATCGCGGTAACCACTTTCTCCTTCTCCAAAAGGTCACTTCATGTCGTGTGTGTTTGTTTTATTTTTGGTTGCTCGTGGATTGTATACGGACACTGATTTATGTTGTCACCCGTAAGGCGTAGATTAGTCCAAATCTGTATATTCTTAGATTTAGGTTTGGGTTGGTTTAAGGATCGTTAATCTCGTTCGAGATTAAGATCAACTTAAATATTTGTTGAGGATACGTTAGTCTAATTTTAGGCTAAGATCTACTCAACAAGATTTTCGGGATCATTCAGACCCAATAAAAGAGCATTTGGGCTCTATTGTCTTAGTTTAAGGACGTTGCGGTCCATAACTAGTTTAAGGACGTTGCGGTCCGTTGTTAGTTTAAGAACGTTTCGGTTCATTGTAGTTTAAGGACGTTACGGTCCGTTGTTGGTTGTTGGGACCCACCATCTCTCTGAAGACGTTGAAGAATTACAACGACATATATCAGAGGTGTGGGGAGATGTACCCTTGAACCAATGAATATTCGTCAGAAGCTTGGTAGTCTTGTTTGGGACTAGGACCACTCTGGAAAATAAAGAGTACATGGGCTCGGTTGATTAGGAGTTTGGCTAAACTTTGGCCTAGCCCAGTCATTTCATTTTTGAATAAAGTGTTAAACACTTACTTGGGCTTGGTCCCTTTCTGTGCCAACAATGCTGAACAGTCATATGGGTTCTGACGCTGACACCTTATCTTGCTTTTCCTCTTTTTTGTTTTTTATAGAGTGTTAAACACTCTTTATGGTGTCCACGTGTGGAGTACGTGAGGCGCTTAATGCTAGGTGTTCCCCTTCGAATGGCGGCGACGACGTGAGGACGTCTTGCCTGAGATTCGGGGCAGATGCCATTTGGTTTTATCCGTCTACCTCTCCGAAGATGCCAAGTTGATTTATGGCACCGTGCATCAGAGATTTAGACGGATGCGGCCGATGTAGCAGACTTCGTCAGATTCCCCCTCGCTTGAGGGGTTTTTTATTGTGGGGACGCTCTTCCCTACAGGCACAAGCCCCTGCAGTTAATTACGCTACCGCATCGCGGTAACCACTTTATCCTTCTCCATAAATTTCACTTCGTGTCGTGTGTGTTTGTTTGTTTGTGGATGCCTGTGGATTGTATACGGAGACTAAGTTATGCCGTCGCCCGTAGGACGTGGATTAGTCCAAATCCGTATTTACTTAGATTTGGGTTTGGTGTTTTAGTTTAAGGATACATTAGCCGTACTGAGGCTAAGATCAACTTAAACGCTCGTTAAGGATACGTTAGTCTGATTTGAGACTAAGATCAACTTAACGGGATCGTTTGGATTCGAAAAAAGAGCATTTGGGAGCTCTATTGTTCCAATTTGGGGACATAGTGGTCCATAGGTAGTTTAAGGACATTGCGGTCCATTGCCAGTTTAGGGACATGGTGGTCCATAGATAGTTTAAGTACATTGCGGTCCATTATCAGTTTAGGGACATGGTGGTCCATAGGTAGTTTAAGGACATTGCGGTCCATTTCCAGTTTAGGGACATGGTGGTCCATAGGTAGTTTAAGGACGCAGAAGTCCATGGGTTTAAGGACCCCATAGTCCATATGGGTGTGTTTAAGGACGCATTAATCCGTGAGTTTAAAGACCCCACAGTCCGTATCTTGGTTTAAGGACGCATAAGTCCATGAGTTTAAGGACCCCACAGTCCGTGTTGATGTGTGGTTGTCGGGACCCGTCACCTTTCTGACGTCGTTGAACGATTACAACGATAGGAGTCAGAGGAGTTCGGAGATGTACCCTCGAACCGGATGTAAATTTATTTAGGAGAGCAGCCGTGCTCAGTCAATTTAATTTGAGGACTTACGGCCATGATTGGGCTAAGTCCAGTTGGGAATATTCAACGTTTTTTATTAATCTTTGGCCTATTAGGCCTGTGCTAGGGCTTTGCCCCTTTTTAATAATGCACTGTATTTTGTTTTGTTTCGGCTCTGCCCTTTTATAAATGATGCAGAGCATCTGCTTTGTTTGGGATCTTCCCTTTTATGAATGATGCAAAGCATCTGCTTTGTTTGGGCTCTGCCCTTTTGATGCATTGCATTTTATTTGGCCTGTTAGGCCTTTTTTAATTGGGCTTGGCCCTTCAGTAAATAATGCAGTGCATTAACTGTCAGATATTGGCTTGCGCCAATCATTGAGCGCAAGCGCATGTGGAGGTGACACGTGTCACGCTCTGGTGAGCGCGAGCACAACAGCGCAGTGCGCTGCGCTATTGCGCCGCTGACACATGGCGCTCTCTGGTGGCTTGCGCCAACCCAGGAGCGCAACAGCGCAGTTTTGCAAGTGCAAGGCACTGTTTCAATAACTTGATCCAATTTTGGATTCAAGAAAAGAATTTTTCTGAAATTCCAGAACCAATGGTTCATAAAAAGTGCAAGGCACTGTTATTATTTATTTTTTATTGAAGATCATTGATCTTGTTCTTAGATCAATGGTCTATTCAGAAGAAATTCTTCTATTTTATAAAGGTTTTTACCTTTTTCTTGAGTTCTTTTCAAAATTCTTCAGAGTTCTCTCTGTTTTGAAGTTCTTGATCTCTCACGATGTTGATGATGTTTTGAGTTGGGGTCTAGGGGTCTTTATATAGTGCCCATAGATTTGTTAAGTTTGTTAAAGAGATCATTCTCTGAGTGATTTGGGGAATTTTCCCCACCGTTGGATCTTTGATCCAAGGGCTTCTGTTTTACAGAAGACAATCTTCTTGTTTTAACAAGAACAGAAGGATCTTACTAGAATTTTAATTCTGTTTGGCGCAATCGCCCCAGCGCTTGACATGTGTCACGCAGCGCACAGCGCAGCACGACTGCGCTTGCGCAACTGCGCTGACTCGTGTCGCTCAGCGCACAGCGCAGCGCGACCGCGCTTGCGCAACTGCGCTGACACGTGTCGCACAGCGCAGCGCTTGCGCAACTGAAGCGTTGCTTCTTTTAATTTTTGTTTTAAATAGAGCCTTGCTCTGATTGGGCGCGCTGCCTTGGGCGCTGCGCTGACGTATCAACTTCTGACACGTGGCGCGTTGCGCGCAGCGTACGGGATTTGAAGCGTTGCTTCAATTTTTGAATTTTTGAAATTCAAACAGAGTTTTGCTCTGATTGGGGGAAACAAATGCCCCCCCACCGTTGCGCTCACGTGGCGCTCACGTGAGTGCAGCGGCGGCAAGATCCTGGCCGTTGGATCAACTCAGAAGTTGAAGGGGTGCAAGCGCCTATAAATAGGACCCCTGGCCCTCAGTAGATGATTACCATCTTTAAGAACTTTTGTTTTCAGAGCCCTGCTCTTGCTTTAAGAACTTTAGAGCCTTTCTCTCGTTTTTTCAAGAACTTCAGAGTTCAAATTCTAGAAAAAAAATCTTAGGTAAAATTTAACTTAAATTAAATTAAATTAATTTTAATCAACAGAGCCTTGCTCTCATAGATCTTTGATCTAAAGAAAACCCCTTTGGGGTTTCACCAACAGAGCCTTGCTCTCAAGAATCCATAGATCTGAAGAGATCTTGTTTCAGGGTTTTTAACCCATGAACAGAGCTTTGCACATGGACCAAATGTAGATCTTTTTGATCTAAAAATGAAGAACTCCTAAGAGTTTTCATGGATCTTTAGGATCCCAAAAAAAAATTTAATCTTTAGGAGTTTAAAGAAATTTTTTCTTTTAATAAATTTTCTCATCATTATTACAGAGCTAGGCTCTTTTAAGGAATTTTATTCCCCTGAGACCAGAGTTTGACAAGTGTCATTCTGTGACAGAGCTTTGCTCTGAAAGAGGAGATTTTCTCCTTGTCTCTAGGGATTTTTATTGTTAATGAGAATATTCTCTTGGGGATTAACTGATAGTCTCATCCAATGATGGGGTTGTCTTATTAACTGATGCACTGACATCCAGATTTTGTAGGTCCCCCTTTGGTCCCCTACCCACTGCATTGCAGTGTGGTATAAATTTTAAAATGCCAGGCGTTGGAACTACGATACTGACGGTTGATTTTTGTCCCCTTGCAGTGAACAAGTCTACTGATTTGTCTTTCCCGTTTGTTCGCTCGGAGGGAGGATTTCCCCAGGCACCAGTGGACCGAGTAGTGCTCGCTCTCATCAAGGATCATAACCCCGAGCATAAGAGCCTTCACCTGTGGGGTAGGTGGTATAATGAGATCATCCAGGGTCACCGAAGTTTCGGTTCCGCCACGCCGTCTGAGCCCATATCTTCGCTCCCTTACGCGGATGAACCCCCGGTGAAGTATGCCGTGGAGGTTAAAAATTGGAATTCGGATGACCTCCTCCAACCCGCGATTGGTGCTATTCCCGTGCAGCCGCCGCCGGCAATAGACATTTTAGGGAGGCGAATCTGTCAGGGTGAAGCATGCCCTTGGGGACAGGCCTATAACTTTGGATTGATCCCGCGACCGCCCGCCGGATATTTGCAGTGGGCCCGGTATATCTTATCAGCGAAGAGGACTCATCTGATGAAGATTGGTTTGTATTCGGCCATCTATGTCTCGCTCTTTAAGTATCCCTCTCCTCCAACGTGGTGGGTTAATGCTTTTATTGAACAATGGAATATCCCTACCCACACCTTCCTGATGACGGACAGGGAAGTCTCTATCTCCTTGGAGGAGTTTGCTGAAATCTCGGGTCTGCCGATGAGGGGGAGCATTACGAGGAGCTGCTTCCTCCTGACGAATACGTCTTTGCCACCAAGCCGTTGGTGTTTAATCTGACGCCGTAGAACGCTATTCAGCACCAGTTTCCGGGCTTGGTGAAGGTGCTGGAGATCTATGAAGGGCTCTATCTGGAATCGGGCACCCGGGGAGTCGGTTTCGCAGATTTTATTGCCCGCTTCATTCGACCGGAGTTTCTATCGGAACAGAGCGAGAAGTTCGCCAAGCCTGACGACCCTTTCGGCTTCGGCCAGGACCGTCGACCAACATCGGAGGGCGATCAAAAGGATTTTTATCTCCCCAGCGCCGCCGTCATGCCGTTGTCGGAGATCGCCGTCTCGGGCATGGATGAAGAGACCTTTTTTGTAGGGTTCCTGGGATTGTGGCTGTGCAGCTTTGCGCTCCCCATGCACCCGCGCCACATACGGCCATCCGTTTTCTACCCAGCGCATCGGATGGTGGCTGGCCTGCAGTTAACAATAGGAATTGCCGGGTTGGCTCACCTCTATAATGGACTTAGCGTGGCGGCGGACGCTAATGAACCTGGGGTGCAGCCTGCTAATTTCCCGATGCACTACTTCACCTCTTGGATAGAAATGCACGTGCATGGGGTGTTCGGCGTCCACAAGATCCCTCCGTTTTTTGAAAAGTGCAGACTCCCAAGAGTCATGCGGCTGGTCGGCGCCTCGATCGTGGTTGCGTCTCCGCGAGAGGCTAGGGGGCTACTCCTTCGTCCACACCTGGTCGGAGCGAAGGTTTCTTTTTTGGACAAAGTCATAACCATAGGCTCAGAAACCACTAAGTCGGTGGTGCCGCTGCGCGATAATTTTAAGGACGGGGCCTCCATATTGAAAGCCCGAGAGATCCTCCACCTCTACTCCATTCGGCCGGGCTACCTGGTGTTCAGGCAGAATGAGATGGCGCTTTTCATGAGGTATAACCCTCACCGGTTCGCCCAACAATCCAGCTATCACCAGGGGATCCCGCTGGAAGCCTTTTTGGAAGAGCCCATGGCCAGCCGGGAGGGGATAAGGAGTGCGATGCACCATTTCATGCGGCTTAACACGGGCTCTTATTTCTTCATCAGCGAGCCGAGCTGCGTCCCCAAAGTCCTCAACGCGTACGTAGCTTGGTATGCCCACGCAATGGGTCCGGTTATCCATATGGAGAAACGCATGTTGGTTGACCGGAAGGGTGCACCTCCCGGTGGCGATCGCAAGGCTCCTTTGAAGCCAAGGACCCCGGTCATTCCTCCGCTGAAAGATGCTGGAGCCGTGCCACCGCGCGTGTTGAGCCCTCCGCGTGGCCTGCCACTCCGTGGTACTGCGGATGCGCCACCAGCCCCCGTGCTCCAGTGGAGACGGTAGATGTGGTTTCACCGGAGTCCGGCGCGGGCGCGGATATCGGGACCCGCCGCCCTAGGGTGCCTGCAAAGCGCAAGTCAATCTCGGGTGCACCCAAAGCTGGTGGGCAGAAGAGGAAGAAGAAGTCACTCCTCTCTCTCGATGCTATCCTCGGTTTAGAAGAGCCTCAGGCCCCTCTTACCGAAGGTATAAGCGAGTATGGCAGCAATAAGGGCTTCTCGGTAGACCCGGCAGACACCGATCTGGCGGCCGCCATTGCGGCTTCTGAGCGATCAGCCAGACTTGAAGCGTGGTTGAATAAACTCACTCGAGCAGGTAATCATTAGCTGTACTCTTCATCATTTTATAGCATTTTTATCATTATCCTCGACTAATGCGTTCCCCCCTTTTTTAACAGGTGTCACTACCGAAGAAGCCATCGCTGCTTCTTTGAAAACCTTCCAGGAGGAGGAAAATAAGCGCGCTTTAACGGGCGTTGGTACATCTCGCCTTATTGGGTTTTTATCCTCCTTCTGATGGCCAACCTAACCTTCTTCTTTTGTTTCTTTACAGGGGCTGCGCCAGCTGATGCGGGGACTCTCCCCGGGCCCGAAACTGAAGTCCCAGTCTCTTCGGAGCTGCCACGAGAGGCTCGACTCGACAAGTCGATGAGGGATGCCTTGAAGGATTTGGAGGCATCCCTGTTCACGGACGAGGATGTCTCAATGAAAGAGGCTTTGAAGAGCTCCGTCTTGACGGCTCGAGAGGAGAGGAAGCGGCTAAGGCACGAGGCGAAAGCACGCAGGGCTGCTTTGGCCGTGGGAGCTGGCCCAAGCACCATCCCTCGTGCTGATACCCCCTCGGAAGAATCTCCGATCACCTTGTCCACAGCTCGCAGACAAGTGGCGCGTGCAGCTCGCGGGGCTAATGATAAGTCCACCGCAGGTAATGTATCTTTCGAGATTTTTTTGTAAGAATTGTAAATTCGTCGGTTCTTATATGTCTTGTCCTGTAGGGCCAAGTCCAACCGAAGGGGAGGCGGAAACCGTCGAACCTGAGGGGCCAGAGGAAGAAGCACCGGCCGAACCCGAACCGATGGTGGGCGACGTCGCTGGGGTTGCCGAGCCTGAGCTGGGGGCTGAGGGAGCTGCACCTGAGAAGGTCGTTGATGCCGAGCCTGAGGTGGCGGCAAATGAGACGACCGCTATAACTGAGCCCGGGGCAGCGGCGGACTAGGCGCCTGAGACCGGCGACCCTATGGTGACGGCGGATGAGACAATGGCGACCGCCGAGCCTGAAGAAGTAGCGGGTGAAACGGGCACGACTCTTGGGGAAAAGCCAGCCGCTCTTTCTCAAGAGTCCGGCAATGCTCCAATTTTTGCTCTCCCTGTCTACGGTCTTCCACTGTCTCCTGGTCGGGCGAGTACGACGATAGCCCCTGTCGAGTCTGGTGATGAGGCCACGGGAGGTGGACTCGTATCGATGGAGGAGGGAGACGCCTCCGTTTCGGCCGGCGGCTCATCAGGTAAATTTCGAGTTACAGTCCCCCCTTTTTTATCTTGCAATCCTTTCTGAAAAGTTTATCCTTGTTTTTAACGCAGGTGCGGCCAGTGCCGATGCTCCATTGCTCGAGGGAGCGCCGTCAACTACTGCCTTGGCGGTGGTCACCTCTCAGCCCTCCCTTGTACCATCAAAGATGTTGGAAGGTATGGATTTGCAACTTATTAGTTTTATCTTTCAGCCGCATAATTTATGTACTAAAGTCGTACTGTTGTGTCTTTTCAGGAGTGCTTTTTGATCATCTCTATCAGGTGTTGCACCCACACTTCTCCTTCCCATCTGAACTCGCTTCTTCCTCTAGTGGTGCTGGTGAGTATAGTTTCCAACTGATATCTTATTTTTCAGTAATGGAATTATTTCTAACTTTCCCTCGTCCTGATTGCAGTGCTACAAATTGAAGGAGGGGATGAAAGATCGGCCGCGCCACCGGCCCTTCCGGCCTTGCCACCTGCTGCAGCTGGTATAGTAAACTATCGCATTGATGGCCTTTTTTTGTATTTCTTGAACTGTCATCTAATCGTATTTTATTTTTTCAGCTGTCGTTCCGATCTCGGCGCCTTTCGAGTCTCGTGTCACAATGCCGGCAGGCCCTTTCCTGAGACGTCCGTCCTCGAAAGGTGCCGCGAATAGTCTGCGCATGGTGAGCGACTACATTGAGGAGCTCGACGTCGAGACTCCTACGTCTGCCGCAGATTTTGCTACGGCGGTTAACCCAATGCTGGTGATACTCGTAAACTTCCATAACGAGGGCAGCGTCGCGTCTTGGGTTAATCACTGCAGGGAGATCGATGTTCGCCTGCATCAACTGGAATTTATGCGCCCTGCTCCCGAGACCTTAGCCGCAAGCCATCAAAGAGCAGCGTGGATTGAGAAAAGCGCTTCTTACGTCTACCACTTGGAACAAGAAGCAGCTTTAAGGCTGAGGGAATGTCAAGAGTCTTCAAGCGAGACTGCTCGCCTACGTGCTGAAGTTGAGGCGAACGCTGCCCAGGTGAAGGCTATCTTCGAGGGTCTCCTGGAACGCATCTCAAATGGGCTGAACTTGAAGCAGAAGCTTGATGCCGCCGAGCGTGACGCCCCAGGCCGCGAAGCTGCTCATCAGGCCGTTGGGGAGCAGCTTGCATTCCTCTTGCAGCAACGGGCTCAAGTGGAGGCAGAACTGGCGGTGGTGGCCGATCAGGAAAAAGCATGGAAGGAAGTGGGCGAACAACTGATAGGACTATTTAAGACGCTTCCTTCCCAGTAGCTGCCTTTGTATCAATATACTTGTAAAAATTTTCTTTTTCAAATAAGATGCATCCATTCTTTATTCTTTTGTACGATTCACCTTGTACTTGATTGAATTAATAAATAAAGATACACATTTTTTCTTTACAATGTCTTGTATGCTCTTTTGCTTTCTCCCTTTCTCTTATTATCAGCGTGCTGTCTTAATAAACACGGTTGATAGATAATAGAGTAAACATCTTAGTTTTTTTTTAAGAAATAGCGATGTCTCAGGCCGCAGGTTCAGATCTGCCGCCTAAGACTTTTCAACTCTATGAGCCGCGAGGGTCTCATAGAGATTTTTCTCCCTACGGATCGAGAAGATCTCGTAGGTGTATTTTTTCCTTAGGAATCGTGAGGATTCCTAAGTGCGTTTTCTCTTATAAGTCGTAAGGATCCTATAAGAGAATTTTCCCTCTTACGAGTCGAGAGGACCCGTAAGCGGTTGTTTCCCTCCTTGTCGAGATTCGACTTTGGAGAGTGAGACCCGTGAATAGTATGCAAGAGATCGTTTTAGACCGACTTGCAGGGTCCCAGTGCTCAGGAAACAAGTTTTTTAATCCCTGCTGCCTAAGGCTTTATCCTGCAAGTTGAGACGAATCGGGAATTTCTCACGGAGACACTGGTTTCTCTGCGGGCCGACACGAATCAGGAGGTTCTCATCAAGGACGCTAGTTTCCTGAATTGAGGTATTTGCCAGGGAAACTTATTTCCCTGGGGTTGAAACGAATCGATGTATTCCTGCGGAGACGCTAGTTTCTCTGCGGGTCGACGCGAATCAGGATTTTCTCGTCAAGGACACTGGTTTCCCTGAGTTGAAGGATTTTACCGAAGACATTGGTTTCTTCGGGGTTGAAACGAATCGGGAATTTCTCGCGGAGACACCGGTTTCTCTGCGAGCCGACGCGAATCAGGAGGCTCTCATCAAGCACGCTAGTTTCCCTGAATTGAGGTATTTGCCAAGGACACTTGTTTCCCTGGGGTTGAAACGAATCGATGTATTCCTGCGGAGACGCCAGTTTCTCTACGGGTCGACGCGAATCAGGATTTTCTCGTCAAGGACACCGGTTTTCCTGAGTCGAAGGATTTTGCCGAAGACACTGGTTTCTTCGGGGTTGAAATGAATCGGGAATTTCTCGCGGAGACACTGGTTTCTCTGCGAGCCGACGCGAATCAGGAGGCTCTCATCAAGGATGCTAGTTTCCCTGAATTGAGGTATTTGCCAAGGACACTTGTTTCCCTGGGGTTGAAACGAATCGATGTATTCCTGCGGAAACGCTAGTTTCTCTGTGGGTCGACGCGAATCAGGATTTTCTCGTCAAGGACACTGGTTTCCCTGAGTCGAAGGATTTCGCCGAAGACACTGGTTTCTTCGGGGTTGAAACGAATCGGGAATTTCTCGCGGAGACACTGGTTTCTCTGCGGGCCGACGTGAATAAGGAGGCTCTCATCAAGGACGCTAGTTTCCCTGACTTGAGGTATTTGGCAGGGACACTGGTTTCCCTAGGGGTTGAACTGATCTGTGGTGGTCTTTCAGGTTTTATATAAGTTACCGTCAAAACCGTGAAGTTAGGAATTTGATCTTCGCTTCGTTTGCTGGCACTGCGTCTGCTGTATTAAGACGAATGTCGCGGTTGTCTCTAGGCTGTTGGTGAACCGTCGAGATTTGGCTTAGCTTTCTGGCGGAGCCTGTTAGGAAGGTGTGGTTCCCTCTTTGTTTGTGGCCTTGGATTGTATACAAGGGATCGATGTGATCTCAACTGTAGGGCAAAAGTTTCATTCATTTTTATTGTTTTATTTCCGTGATGCTCTATCATTTCAGCTTTTATATCGCGAAGGTCACGATTGCCCAATCATTTCGGCTATTTTTCGCGGTGCCCAATCATTTCGGCTATTTATTTTATGTTTACTCGCTGTTTTTTATTGCGAGTTGCCCAATCATTTCGGCAATTTTGTATGCATACGTTTTCTTTACTTGCTGTTTTTTATTGCAAGCTGCCCCATCATTTCGGCTATTTCGTATGCATGTGCGGCTTGCTGGCTTTTCACCTTAAACCTGAAATTAGACACCGATTTCGGCATCAGCACCGCTACAACTGGGATATTGCCAGGAGCGAATCATCATTTGCCTCTGTTGATGTCGAACAAAGCTGGCTTAGCTAACAGGGTTAAGGTCCTGTCGACTAAGGCTTTTAACTTCATGAGCCGTAAGGGTCTCACAAAGGTATTTCTCCCTACAAGTCGTGAGGATCTTGTAGGTGTATTTTCTCCTTAGGAATCGTGGGGATCCCTAAGTGTATGTTCCTCTGTAAGTCGTAAGGATCCTACAAGAGGGTTTTCTCCTTGTAAGTCGAGAGGACTTATAAGGGTTGTTCATCATGCATACATATCCCCAGTCATGGACGGGACTTGGTTAGGGAAATGTTTATTCGCGCCCGTGGATTGTATACAAGGGTCAGTATTGAACCACTTGTAGGGCAAAATCAAAGGTTGTGGAGGTTGCTTAAGCACAGGTTTAGGTCTCTGTAACTTAAGACTTTCAAATCTTATGAGCTGTGAGGGTCCCATAAGAGAGTTTTCCTTACGAGTCGTGAGGATCTCGGAAGTGTATTTTCTCCTTAGGAATCGTGGGGATCCCTAAGTGTGTTGCTCCCTTGTGAGTCGTAAGGATCTCACACGGGTGGTTTCTCCTTACAAGGTTGAGAGGACCCTGTAAGTGTCCTTTAACGAGGTTGCGCCCTTTCAGGTTTTCACAAACACTCGCCGGTAGTCCTGCTGTTTTTACTCACGGAGCCCTTTCGGGTTTTCATCCGTGCCCATTTTGCTTATGGACATACCGTTTTTTTATTTTTTTTATTCTTTTCTTTTTTTTACGAGGTCGCGCCCTTTCGGGTTTTCACGAACACTCGCCGGTAGCCCTGCTGTTTTTACTCACGGAGCCCTTTCGGGTTTACATCCGTGCCCATTTTGCTTATGGACATACCGTTTATTATATATTTTTTATTATTTTTTTTATTCATCTCGTTAGCCTAAGGATGCCACGGTAGTAGTTTAAAGACGTTTCGGTCCTTCGTTAGTTTAAGGACGTTTCGGTCCGCCATTAGTTTAAGGACGTTTCGGTCCGTCTAGGAGAAGGCTGGCTACTGCTTATAAAGTTTGAGCTTAGGAAGATAGCAAGCGGACATAGTCGTCGTCATCTATCATTGACCTAGGCGATAACTCGCTAAGCGTAGTATTTCTTTAGGAAGCGACCATTTATTGGCCTGAAAGGCCTTTCACCGTGTATATCCATGAGTAGATAGGCTCCACCCTGGTAGACTTTGTCTATGATGTACGGGCCTTCATAGTTTGGCTCGAATTTTCCCCGCTTGGCGCGATTGGGGATCATAGGCCTTTTGACCACTAGCACGAGTTCGCCTTGGCAGAATGTCCTCGGCCGGGTCAATCTTTCATATGAGCGCGTCATCTTTGCTTTATAGGCCTCCAGATTTTGTTGCGCTATGAGCCGAGTTTCATCAAGGGCATCAAGCTCCTCAAGCCGAAGGTGAGCATTTTCTTCGTCCGTCAGCTCGTAGTGGACTTGTTTCCTGATTTAAAATCAGGAAAGCTTCTGAGAAAAGCTTCAAAAAAGGGGCCACGCGCTTACACGTGACCAGCAGTCACGTGTTGACACGTGACCTATGAAGTGCAGAAAAAGCGCACATCGATTCGCTGAGCAAAGTCAAGGAAAAGAGCTTCATAAGAGGTCGCATGCTTCCACGTGATCAGGGTCACGTGATGACACGTGACGTTCAAAGCAGCAGACTCGTTCTCCAGACGAACCAAGGAAAAAGAGTTCAAACAAGGGTCACGTGCTCACACGTGACCAAGAGTCACGTGGTGGCACGTGACGCTTAAGCAACAATCAGAAGAAAGGAAAAGGCTCATTCCAAAGGGGGTCACGTGCTCACACGTGACCATGGATCACGTGGTCACACGTGACCGGCTTCCAAAGCCCTTTTTGTCAACAGAATTAAATTCTGAGAGAAATGCAAATCTTTCCAAAGGAACGCAACTATATGCATCCAATCAAATTAAAGATTCAGAGGTCATTTATTTATGGAAAATCTCGGGTTTGGAAAGATTTCCCCCTTAAATCTAACCAAAATAACAAGGGAGAATCTCTGGATCTGAAATCCAACGGTGAATAAGATTCACCTAATAATCCAAAGGTCCAGAATGAATAATGGATGCAAATCAAATATCCCATGAAGGATTTACCAAAACTAATTGATTCAGCTGCTTCTCCTATAAATAGGAGCCAAGAGACACAAGAGATATACAGGCGCAGAGAAAGAAAAAAGGAGAAAAGCTTTGATACTTGGAAAAGACTTGGATCTTCTGCAAAAAACCCTAGGTAAGAAAGGGAAGGCCTTTTGAAAGAGGGGGAATTTAATTCCCAACAGAGTTTAACTCTGATACATAAAGCAGAAGAGCACATTTCTTCTCTCTTTGATAGAGGATCTGCAAAGTGCACATCTCCCCTTTAGGTTGAGAATTTAATTCTCAATGGGTTGAGATCCTGCCATACAGATCCAAAACATAGAGAAGGAACGCAAGCATGAGAATTTAATTCTCGCAGAACTATAGGAATTCAATTCCTTTAAAAAATAAAATTAGGGCTCGACCCTGTATCATGGGAATTTAATTCCTTCAAAACAAAAGAAACAGGGTTGAACCCTAATTAAGAATGTGGTTCTGTGGAAATAACAGGAATTTAATTCCCTTAATTATAATTCTTTAAAATGGGAAGTATAATTTCTTGAAGGCTTTTATTAAGGGTTGAACCCTCTTCAGTTCTCCACATAAACGAGGAATTTAATTCCTACAGAAAATTCAGAGTTCAACTCTACAAGTCTTCAAAAGGAAATAGGAATTTAATTCCTCTGAAATTTAAAGTTCGAGGAATTTAATTCCTGAAAGAAAGAGTAACAGATCCTCTAAAAACTACATAGAGGTAGGGTCACGTGCTGCCACGTGACCCCCCCAAAACCCCTACAGAAAGCCCCTTTGAGGCAGCACCCCACGTGACCCACGTGACCTTGGCAGAAACTCTAATACACAGGCATTTGAATGCTCCTCACGTGATGGCACGTGATGCTTTGAAGGAGATGATAATTTCAGCAGAACAAAAGAAGGGAGGGCGCTCTCACGTGCTGCCACGTGACCCTTCTCGCCTTAGTGTTTAACACTAAATTTAAAACTCTCAAGCCCAGTGTTAAAACACTGTCAGGCCTTAGCATTCAATGCTGATTAAAAAGCCTTATTCGCAGTGTTCAACACTGAGCTGTTTTAGTGTTTAACATTAATTTGAAAAGCCTTATTGCTGGTGTTTAACACCAATTATCTCTTAGTGTTGAACACTAACTCAACAACCTTATTCCCAGTGTTCAACACTGATTGCTCTGAAGTGTTTAACACTAGGCTTTGGCCCAATTGGCTAAAGGGATAGAGGCAAACATTCTCCCTCAATGGACCAACAAAGAGTCAATATTCCAGACCTGACTGGACTTAGCCCAAGCTGGCCATAAGTCCTCAATTTGTGATTAACTGGGCCGATAGGTTCATAACATAATTGATCAGTCTTGACCCAAATTGGGCCAAGGACTATTTAATCCACCCCGGTTCTAGGGTACATCTCTTCACTCCTTTGATACTTGGCATTGTAATCCCTCAATGTCTTCAAAGAGGTGACGGGTCCCGAAGACCATTCATGATATGGACTGTGGGGTCCTTAAACCCATGCATAATACAAAATTCCTGGTTACGTGGAACGTGGATAACGTCACTCTTTGACCCCGCGGAAAACGTCCAGAGCGGATCCTGGTCCTCGCAGAGCACGGCAGTGAACCCGTGTGAAGCATCCAGAGCGGAGCCTGGTCCTCGCCTAGCACGGCAGTGAACCCGTGTGAAGCATCCAGAGCACATACCGGACTGTGGAGTCCTTAAACCCATGGACTATGACGTCCTTAACCTTGACCGAGATGTCTTAAAACTACCAACGGACCGCAATGTCCTTAAACTACCCACGGACCGCAATGTCCTTAAACTACCCACGGACCGCAATGTCCTTAAACTACCCACAGACCGCCATGTCCTTAAAACTACCCATAGACCTCGATGTCCTTAAACTAGAACAATAGAGCCCCTATATGCTCTTTTGTCGGATCTAAACGGTCCCGTTTAAGTTGACCTTAGCCTCAAAGATGGCTAACGCGTCCTTAAACCTTCAAGAAGACTGGACTACGAATCCCCCTAATTAACTCTGGCTCGAGGGTACATCTCTGAACTCCTCTGACATCCGTCGTTGTAATCCTTCAACGTCGTCAGAGAGGTGATGGGTCCCGACGGCCACACATACGACGGACCGAAACGTCCCTAAACTGGAACATTAGAGTCCAAACACTCTTTTGTAGGATCTAAATGATCTCGTTAAGTTGATCTTAGTCACAAAGTTAGACTAACATATCCTTAACAAACGTTTGAGTTGATCTTAGCCTCAAGTATGGCTGACGTATCCTCAAACCAAACCCCCAAACCCAAATTTAAGATAATGCGGAGTTGGACTAGTCCACGCCCTACGGGCGACGACATAACTCAGTCTCCGTAAACGATCCACGGGCAACAAAACATAAAACAAACACACACGACACGAAGTGACCATCTGGAGAAGGAGAAAGTTGTTACCGCAATGCGGTAGCGTAATTAACTGCAGGGGCTTGCGCCTGCAGGGAAGAGCGTCCCCACAATCAAAAACCCCTCAACGAGGGGGAATCTGACGAAGTCTGCTACATCGGTCGCATCCGCTCAAACCTTCGATACATGGTGCCATAAACCAACTTGGCATCTTCGGAGAGGTGAACGGATAGCACCAATTAGCATCTGCCCCGAATCTCAGTGCCAAGACATCGCAGCCTTGCGCGCCGTCTTTCGGAGGGGAACAGATTCTGGCACGCCCGGTGGGACCTTTTCCTCTTTCCACTCCACACTTCGTGTGTCGTGATTCGCGAACCAATCGCGGTTCGCTAACAGTTGCCCTTGGGTTTCAAGATACTAAGAATTGGCGCCTTGCCTATTGCAGAAAACGAAGGATCGATGGCTGTTACTTCCGCGAAATCCTCCAACTGCTCAAACTGCAATTGCGACCAACGCTCTGCCTCGCCGGGAGGTATAGCCTATGGACCCCAAGCTGCTTCGTTGTTCACAATGTCGGCGGACCAGGTGACTCAGGCCACTACCGGATTGTTCTTTGGGACTATGCTCCCCTCATCAAGCTTCGTGGCGCCAGTGCTGACAAAGGAAACTCTCAGGAAGTCGGTCTTTGATCGTCTTACCCCTGCCGCGGCCCCTCTCAACGAATCGCCCAACGTTAACGCCTCGGTCTTCTCTAGATTGGGCCAGAAATCTTGCGAACTCATCATGAGGCCTACAATCCCAGAGAAGATTACTCCTAAGAAGGAGGCCGCTCCTGCCTCCGAAATCGCCAAGGCGGTTTCCCCAATCAAGAAATCGATCTTCACGAGATTAACAGCTTCGACTCCCGCTCCCGCTGTACAAAGGACATCGGTCTTTAACAGGCTAACACCAACAACGACCCCCCACCCACACAGGGGGCAAGAGGAAACCATTCTTATATCTGACTCTACGCCGTCTGCTCGACGCGCTCGACGTCGTCATTGGCGCCGAATAAGGAAGGCTGGGGGCAACTCCCCCTCTGGATTGACTCCACCAGCCCCGGCGGTAGAAGTTAATGCTGCTGTTCCAACTGGAAACAGCTTTGAAATGCTAAATAAGGTGCGAAGGAATTCCCCTACCGCAGTGCTGAAGAGGTCTCCTCCCCCATCAGAAAAGGTTGTGGAAATAGAATCAGAACAGCCCCGATCTCCTCAACGGCTGTCTTCCAAAATCTATAAGGTTTGGCGGCGGGCCCGGGACTCAATCATCGATCCAAACTTCTCCCGCCAGCATAAGAAGCTGAAGATCCAACCGAAAGCTGGTCACCAGGCGAAAACCCAAAAGGCTGTTTGGACGCCCACCTCGACGGCCCCCTCAACCTCCATGGCTCATAAAAGGAGGGAGCCCGAGAAGATCCCTCGACGTGCAACGACGGCTAAAAGCAACAAGCCCGGACACCTTAAGTCTGGGGGCATGATGGTCCACACCGTATACATGGCCTCTGGAAAGGAGGAGAGCCGCACTTCTACAGGCCACCGACCGCTAACCCGATCCGTAACGAAATCCCAGGAGCAGCAACAAAAGCTCCAAGAAATGATGAATGCTATGGCCGCACTCACCGGGCCAAAGGAAAACCCAGAAGCGTCCTCAGACGCACGCCGGGAGGAAGAAACCGACGCTGAATTCCTTCGCCGGACACTGGAGAAAAGGGACAAAGAGGCTGCTGAACAAGCGGCCAACATACAACGGATGGGCCTTCTCTTTCAAGATGTGATAGGAATGATGATCCAGCAGGACTTACCCGCCGAAGATCCTCCGATTGTTCTTGAAGATGACCGAGGAGAGACGTCAAATCCACCACCAGCCCTCTCAACAGCCAAGGAAGAGACGATCTCTAAGGCTGACTTGGCTGACTATATAGCCCAGCAAATCCGGGTCCATCATGCAACTGAGGCAGCTGGTCAAGTCGTGAAAACGGGGCGGCCGTATCCAAGCTGGTACGATCAAATCAAATACCCGCAAGGCTATACGATACCGAAATTCCATGTGTATAAGGGGACCGGCAATCCTCATCAACACGTCGCCCAGTTCCGGGCCCTCTGCGGTAACACCGGCGGTGACGATAAACTGTTACTCCGTCAGTTCGTTGGCAGCTTATCAGAAACAGCATTCGAATGGTATTCAGAACTTCCGAACGATTCCATCAAAACGTTCGCTGAAATGGAGTTGTTGTTCACTCAGCGGTTCGCAAGTGCCAGCGAGTGCACTCCAATTACTGCTTTGATTAACGCCAGGGTAAAGCCAGGCGAAACCTGGGTCCAGTACGCTATACGCTGGCGGAATTTGTGGTCGAGATGCGAGCAACGCATTGAGGAAGCACCCGCAGTGGGTATGTTCGTGGGAACCCTAGACCCCCACGCAACTATCTCCCAGTTTATGATGTTCTTTAAGCCAACCACATTCCAGGCTCTAATTGACAAGTTGGCTCAGATGGACTAGATGGGTCATAGGCCACCTCCCCCGAAGTCGGAACCTCGGAATGATAAGGGTAAAGGAAGAGCCACCTTTGTCGCGAATGCCCAACAGCAACCTGACGTCCCGAAATCGGCAGATCAATTGGAAGAAAGACGCCGATATTATAATGAAAAGATGAAGCGTCCCTACTCGTTCCCACGAGACAAGACGAGACGGTTATTTGAGCTGGCAATACGCAACAGACTTATTAACCTCCCGAATCCAAGGCGACCGCCGCAACCCACCGAGGTGAATAACCCCAACTATTGCCCATACCATCGGACGGTAAGCCATCCGATTGAAGATTGCTTCGTCTTCAAAGGATGGATCGAAGATCAATACCTCCAGGGAAAGTTTGTACTGTCCGAAAAGTGGAAGGTGAACCCGCCACAACCACATACTCCTAAAAAGGCAGACACACCGGGGGCAACCTGCTCCTTTATCGAAGAAGTTCCATGGGAGGTCGTGCTATCAACGAAGACCAAAAGGATGCTGAGAGACCTTCATGCGTGCCCTGCAATCGAATGGAAGGACCCTCTTGAACCTCGAATTATCGAAGGAGCAGTAAAGCCCCGCGCAACTACGAAGACTGCTGATAAGGGCCCAAATACTCACGCCCAGCCGTCAAAAGCTTCGAAGAAAAAGAAGAAGAAATCCAAGAAGCCCGTGAAGCTTGGAGACGAGCGCACAAACTTGCAGAAGCAAATCGACGCACTGGAAGAATACAATCAAAAGGCACGAACTCCTGTCACACTGCGAGAGTTCCTCAACCACACCTTTCAAGACGAAGATGATGGAGAGAGCTCATCGGATGAATCCGAAGAGTACGTGGCAAGTTGTAACGTAATCTCCCACTCGCTTACCGATGGCAAGAAAGCTCCTGACACCAAGAAGCCAGAGGCGGAGCCCGAACCAGAGCGTGCGAGGCTGACAACTGATATGATCAATGCCTTTCTAGACGAGATTCGTCTAAAAAGTAAAGCAGATCAGGAGCGTGAGATGGCAGCGTCAGAAAGAACCAAATGCAGGCGACTGAATGAAAGAGTTGAACTACCCCCGCCAGATCAAAAGGCGTCCGAAGTAGACAAAAAGATATTCAAGACGAGGAAAAGGTTTGCCAAAGCCATGTCAATGGGGATGAAGCTACCACCCTCGGAAGGGAATACACACGATGGGACGGAGAGGCACCCTAATTATTGCGCATATCATCGGAAAATCTCACACCCCACAGAGGAGTGCGACGCCTTTAAGATATGGTGGCAAGGATATGTTGCTCGTCGGCAACATTTTAAGCGCATGAAACGCAAGAGCCGTCGGGAACTAAGAAGCACTGTCGACAGGCGCAACAGAACTACTGGCAACTGTGACATGGTTAACGTCGGGGGGTCACAAGTTCTCACCTTTGGGAGCGACTCTGATGAAGAAATGACTCTGGGTCCTCTCTTTAAAGAATCCGTGTTAGGGAAAGAGGAGGAATCAGAGGCCTGCGAGAACATTCAGCTGCGCAATCGCACACTCCCAGAAAAGAATCTCGGGCCCGTGAGCAGAAAAGATAAAGGAAAGGAAAAGGTCATTGAAGATATCGCTTTAGATGACCAAGTCACGAAAGAACTAACTACCAGAGACCCTCCTAAGAAGAGTAAGGTGGACTATAACATCCTCGCGCACTTAAGGAAGCTACCTTCTCAGCTTAGCATCCTTGATGCCCTCCTATTGTCAAAAGAATCGCGAGACTCACTAATTAAGGCGTTGCAAGAACCTGAACAATTCCAAGCCTTCCTCGCCACTGAAAAGATGAGGGACGAACTGGAGGAAGTGCATACGGCCGACGTCACTTTCGGTGATGAAGACCTCCTTCTCGGGACGTGCGACCACAACCGTCCCCTATATGTCTCCGGATACTGCCATGACATCAAGATAGGCAAGATCCTGGTGGATAATGGATCCTCCGTCAATCTCCTTAATGTTCGAGTGTTGAAGGAAATCTGCATGAGTGTGCAACACCTCGCTCGTGACAAAATTACTATCTCCGGTTTCGATTCACAATCGTCACGGACTCTCGGATCTGTGATACTAACATTACGCTTTGGAATTCTCGTCACAGACATCAAATTTCATGTCATTGACGCCAAAACCCGCTACAACGCCTTGCTCGGCCGTCCTTGGTTACACGAGTACAACATCGTCCCTTCTACACAACATCAGTGTATGAAGTACTTTAAAGATGGTTTCGAGTATACTGTAACGGGTGAGCTGAACCCATTTTCCGTGAACGAAGTCCGCAAATATGAGGATGCGAAATACTTTTTGCCAGACTTTGAGGATACAGAAAGGTGTCACGACTCGGAGAATAAGGCCGCCGCCACCATCCCTGTTTTCGGAAGCGATACCGAAGAAGAAGAAGAGATAGTTTACACGGGGCCATCTCAACGCAACAACCGGAGGACGCCCGCCCCCATACCGGTCTTCGGAAGTGATTCAGAAGATGAGGTCAATGCCGTATTCTCCAATCGGCTTTCAATGCAAGCACCCCTCAGCGATAGCCATAGTTTGCAAATCACCATGGTACCGTGAAAACACTACAAAGATCTCGACACGCTTCAAACTCACAACGTGCAAGACCTGCAAACGTTTTACGTCCCTCCCAGGCGTAGGGGTGAGAAGGTGATCCTATTCTACCGATCCTCAGAGTCGAAAATAGAGAAAGAGATTTGGCATGGCGCAGATGCTACATGCGACAGACTCCAACCCATCCGTCTGCCTAGATACTATACGAACGGATTAAAGAAGCTATTGAAGCGCCAAGGAGTACCCTTAAAACAAACTGTTCGACAAGCTCGGTTCTACAACAAGATTTGGGATGTCCCTGGAACCCAACGCAAACTGCCCAACGGGAAAATGGAAACACTTGGGCTTGGATACGCGAGAACCGGAAAACGAGAGCGGGCCCACAACAGCTACGCTATATATACCTTTGATGAAGAAGAGGACGTCCCGTCAGGAGATGCCGATCCCTCATCAAAACCAGACCCTGCGATTGAAGCACCAAGTCCGTCGTTTGAAGAACAAACGGACAAGCCTATCAAGAAAGTGGGTCAGAAAGGTCGGGAAGACCCCAACCGCGAAACGGCCATCTATGAGAAGGCCAGGACGCAACGTCTATTTCAACAGATTGCAAAAGACAAAGACGTTCATCCTTGTCAACCCATCATACGAAAGACCCAATGCGGAGACGGAAATAAGTCGAAAAGCGGGAAGAAGAGCCGACAACAACGACGCAGGATTAGAGGGTTACGTAATCGGGTATTGCACAGCTCGGATTCGTCCTTCATAGAAAAGATGAGTCGAGCGTACTCCTTCCCCCGAGACAAGACGGAAAGGTTACTCAGACTCGCCCTAAAACATCGAATGATCGCGCTCCCAGAGTCTAGGCATCCTGAGCAAACTAGCAAGGCCTCTCGCTCGGGCTATTGCTCTTATCACCGGGCCGCAGGACATCCTACCGAAGACTGCTTCACCTTCAAGAACTGGGTCGAGGACCAGTACCAACGGGGCAGATTCGCTTTATCCAACAGCTGGAGGGTAACGCCGCCACGAAAGCACGAGCCCAAGGCCACAAGAGCAGAGCCAGATCCGCCTCGGCCCCGGGAGTGGATTCGCGCCTGTTATACGATTACGGTAGACAACCCTCCCCGGTGCTTCGAAAACAGCGATGATGAGGTTATCTCGGAATTCCCGCCCGCTCCAAAAGAACTGGAAGACGGTATACATACTACCGCAGATAACCTCAGAAAGATTGAGTTGGGATCGGCAGAGGACCCGCGACCAACATTTGTCAGCGAGCTACTCTCTGAAGAGAGGGTGGCCGCGTTAAAGAACGTGCTTCTACGGCATAAAGACTGCTTCGCGTGGAACTACTCTGAGATGCCAGGATTAGATCCGGAGGTCGCTGTGCATAGATTAGCAATATCCCCAGACATCAAGCCAGTCAAGCAGGCACCAAGAAGGATGCGACTCGAGCTTGAGATGAGCATCAACGCCGAAGTCAAGAAACTGATCGATTCTGGATTTATTCAAGAAGTCCAATATCCCGATTGGATCGCCAATATCGTCCCGGTAATGAAAAAGAATGGGACAGTACGCATATGCGTGGATTTCAGGGATCTCAATAAAGCCTGTCCAAAGGACGATTTCCCATTACCGGTAACCGAGCTAATGATAGATAACACGTCCACTCACGAGGTTTTCTCCTTTATGGACGGTTCTTCAGGATACAATCAGATAAAAATGCATCCCGAAGACCAGAAGCACACCGCTTTCCGGACCCCTTTGGGTGTATTTTGCTACAGGGTTATGCCCTTCGGTCTGAAGAACGCCGGCGCTACCTATCAAAGGGCCATGACAAAGATCTTCGACGACCTCATACATGACATCGTCGAGTGCTATATCGACGACCTCGTAGTAAAGAGTATGTCATACGAAGATCACTTAAAGCATCTAGAGACTGTATTTCAACGCCTTCGGCAATATAATTTGAAGATGAATCCCCTCAAATGCGCGTTTGGAGTCTCCTCGGGAAAATTCCTGGGATTCGTCATCCGACACCGAGGTATTGAGATAGATCCGTCAAAGATTAAAGCGATCATGGAAATGCCCCCGCCAAGAACCCTCAAACAGTTGCGGTCTCTCCAAGGGAAGCTCGCATACATCCGGCGATTTATCGCAAATCTTTCAGGCAAATGCCGCCCCTACAGTCACCTGATGAAGAAGGGAACCCCATTCGTCTGGGATCAAAAATGCCAAGGTGCACTAGACGAGATCAAGCAGTACCTGCAGAACCCGCCGGTATTAGCTGCGCCGGTCAAGGAAAAACCCCTCATTCTTTATACAACCGCCCTCGAAGGTTCCTTGGGCGCACTATGGGCGCAAGAGAACGATCAGGGGAAAGAGAGAGCACTCTACTACTTAAGTCGAGTTCTACTGGGGGCAGAAAGCAATTACTCTCCCATTGAAAAACATTGCTTGGCGTTAATCTTCACGATAACAAAGCTCAGGCACTATGCGTTGGCACACGAAGTCTGCCTCATCTCGAAAGTGGATCCCCTTAAATACTTGATGTCAAAAGCCATATTGACGGGACGACTTGCTAAATGGGCCCTGCTCTCGATGGAGTTCTCGATAACATATCGACCTCTCAAGGCAGTGAAAGGCCAGGCCATTGCCGATTTCCTCGCTGAGCACCCGATACCGGCCGATTCTCCTTTGAATTGTGACTTGCCGGACGAGCATGCATTTGATGCGATTAGCGGTGGAAGCGCCCGATGGGAACTTTATTTCGATGGAGCGTCCTCTATAAAGAAACAAAAGCAAGGTATCCCAATGATCAAGTCAGGGATAGGCCTCATCTTTGCGACTCCACAAGGAGGGATAATGCGCTTCGCCTTTTCCTTAACAGAGCCGAGGACAAACAATGAAGCTGAATACGAAGCCCTGATAGCAGGTCTCGAGCTTGCCATTGACATGGGAATTGAAGACCTCATTATATATGGGGATTCTCAGCTGGTCGTTAGCCAAGTTAATGGTGACTACCAAACGTGCAAACCGGAGTTGGTGAGATACGGCGAAAAAGTGCAACAACTGTTGGCCCAAATTCCCTCCTACACTTTGGAGAACATACCGCGCGCAGAAAACAGCAAAGCAGACGCGTTGGCCAAACTCGCTAAAGAACTGGCTGACGAGAACCTCGATGACGTCAGAATCGTGGTACAAAGCCGTCGAGTGCTCGCCCCGGCAGATATATCTCCGGAATCATGCAAAGAAAAGGGAGCGACTGAGCAGATGACCCTACAAATAAAGGACCATGAGAAGGCCGAAGACTGGAGGGAAGTCTTCATAGACTACTTTAAGTCCCGCCGAATGCCCGAAGAAGCGTCTTCAAGACATCAGCTCATGAAACGAGCTCTATCTTTCGCTTTCGTCAACAATACCCTATACAAGAGATCGCTTGATTCTCTATGGCTGAGATGCTTAGGACCTGACGAAGCAGAAAAAGTCGTTCAGGAAGTTCATGACGGACTTTGCGGTTCTCACCAAGCAGGCCCAAAGATGAAGTTAAAGATTAAACGAATGGGCTACTACTGGCCCACAATGATCCAGGACTGCTTCGAGTATGCGAAGAAATGCCACTCGTGCCAGATTCATGGAGACTTTATCCATCAACATCCAAATCCGCTACACCCAACGGTGGCCAGCTGGCCATTCGAAATGTGGGGGACTGACATAGTCGGCCCCATTGAACCAGCATCATCTCGGGGACACCGTTTTATCCTGGCGACAACTGATTACTTCTCCAAATGGGCAGAAGCAGTACCACTGAGGGAAGTGAAGACGGAGAATATCCTCCATTTCTTCAAAACGCACGTCATCTATCGGTTTGGAACCCCACGGCGGATTATCTCCGATAACGGGCCAGCCTACAGGAGCCATAAGATTAGCCGCTTCGCGCAGCAGCACAATATAGACTGGAGGCATTCTTCAGTTTACAACCCGCGAGCCAACGGTCTGGCCGAGGCCTTCAATAAGACCTTGACGAAGATCATAAAAAAGACCGTCTCCCGGAATAAGAGAGACTGGCACGAGAGGCTGCAAGAAGCCCTTTGGGCTTATCGAACTACATTCAAGACGGCCACAAATACAACGCCATACGCGTTGGTATTTGGGACGGAAGCAGTACTCCCCCTCGAGATAGAGTTACCCTCTCTACGAGTGGCAGTCCACCACGAACTGACCGACGAAGAAAATGCCCACCTTCGACTTGAGGAGCTTGATGCCCTCGACGAAACCCGACTTATAGCGCAACAACATCTAGAAGCCTACAAAGCAAAGATGACGCGCTCGTACGAAAGATTGACCAGGCCAAGGGCATTCCGCCAAGGCGAACTCGTGCTGGTAGTCAAAAGACCTATGATCCCCAATCGTGCCAAGCGGGGAAAATTCGAGCCAAACTATGAAGGCCCGTACATCATAGACCAGGTTTACCAGGGTGGAGCCTATCTACTCGTGGACATGCACGGTGAGAGGCCTTTCAGGCCAATAAATGGCCGCTTCTTGAAGAAATACTATGCTTAGTGAGCCACAGCCTGGGTCAACGATAGATGACGACGACTATGTCCGCTCGCTATCTTCCTAGGCTCAGATTTTTCAAGCAGTAGCTGGCCCTCCCCTAACGACGGACCGAAACGTCCTTAAACTAACAAGGGACCGAAACGTCTTTAAACTATGAACGGACCGAAACGTCCTTAAACTATCAACAGACCGAAACGTCTTTAAACTAACGGTGGACCGAAATGTCCTCAAACTAACGACGGACCGAAACGTCCTTAAACTAGCGACGGACCGAAACGTCCTTAAACTAACGACGGACCGAAACGTCCCTAAACTACTGCCGCAGCATCTTTAGGCTGGCAAGATGATGATAAAAAAAAAAAAAAAGGTATGTCCATAAAGCAAAATGGGCACGGATGAAAACCCGAAAGGGCTCCGTGAGTAAAAACAGCAGGACTACCGGCGAGTGTTTGTGAAAACCCGAAAAGGCGCAACCTCGTTTAAAGACACTTATAGGGTCCTCTCGACCTTGCAGGGAGAAATCACCTGCGTGAGATCCTTACGACTCACAAAGGAGCAACACACTTAGGGATCCTCACGATTCCTAAGGAGAAAATACACTTACGAGATCCTCACGACTCGTAAGGAGAATTTTCTTATGAGACCCTCACGGCTCACAAGACTTGAAAGTCTTAAGTTACAGAAACCTAAACCTGTTCTTAAGCAAATCCTCCACAACCTCCGACATTGCCCTACAAGCGGCTCGGACTGACCCTTGTATACAATCCACGGGCGTGAATAGACATTTCCCTAACAAAGTCCCACCCGTGACTAGGGATATATCTAAATGGTGAACAACCCTCGCAAGTCCTCTCGACTTATAAGGGGAAAATCCTCTTTGTAAGATCCTTACGACTTACAAGAGAACATGCACTTAAGAATCCCCACGATTCTTAAGGAGAAAACACACCTACAAGATCCTCACGACTTGTAGGGAGAAACACCTTTGTGAGACCTTTACGGCTCATGAGGTCAAAAGCCTTGGTCGACAGGACCCTTAACCCTGTTTGCTAAGCCACCTTTGTTCAAACGTCGACAGAGGCAAATGATGATCCGCTCCTGGCAACATTCCAGTTGTAGCGGTGCTGATGCCGAAACCCGTATCCAAGAAATCCGAGCTTGCCGCAAAAGCTAGCAAGCCACACATGCATGACAAAATGGCCGAAATGATGGGACAACTTGCAATAAAAGAAACAAGCAAAATCTCGGCGGTTCACAGATAACTTAGTGATCGCCACCATGGCATTCGTCTCGATAAAGCAAACGCGATACCGGCAGATGAAGCGAAGGCCAAATTCCTAGTTTCATTGTCTCGACGACACAACGTCAAGCGAAACGAAACAGCGGCAGCCTCAAGTTCCATGACTCGGTGACACATATCGCCAAGAGTCAACCCCCATCCCGGGAAATGCGGATACAATCAGCAAACTTCCTGGTTACGTGGAAAGCGGATAACGTCACTCTTTGACCCCGTGGAAAATGTCCAGAGCGGATCCTGGTCCTCGCAGAGCATGGCAGTGAACCCATGTGAAGCATCCAGAGCGGAGCCTAGTCCTCGCCTAACGCGGCAGTGAACCCGTGTGAAGCATCTAGTGCAAACTTCCTGGTTACGTGGAAAGCGGATAACGTCACTCTTTGACCCCGTGGAAAACGTCCAGAGCGGATCCTGGTCCTCGCAGAGCATGGCAGTGAACCCATGTGAAGTATCCAGAGCGGAGCCTAGTCCTCGCCTAACACGGCAGTGAACCCGTGTGAAGCATCTAGTGCAAACTTCCTGGTTACGCGGAAAGCGGATAACGTCACTCTTTGACCCCGTGGAAAACGTCCAGAGCGGATCCTGGTCCTCGCAGAGCATGGCAGTGAACCCATGTGAAGCATCCAGAGCGGAGCCTAGTCCTCGCCTAACGCGGCAGTGAACCCGTGTGAAGCATCTAGTGCAAACTTCCTGGTTACGTGGAAAGCGGATAATGTCACCCTTTGACCCCGTGGAAAACGTCCAGAGCAGATCCTGGTCCTCGCAGAGCACGGCAATGAACCCGTGTGAAGCATCCAGAGCGGAGCCTAGTCCTCGCCTAACGCGGCAGTGAACCCGTGTGAAGCATCTAGTGCAAACTTCCTGGTTACGTGGAAAGCGGATAACGTCACTCTTTGACCCCGTGGAAAACGTCCAGAGCGGATCCTGGTCCTCGCAAAGCACGGCAATGAACCCGTGTGAAGCATCCAGAGCGGAGCCTAGTCCTCGCCTAACGCGGCAGTGAACCCGTGTGAAGCATCTAGTGCAAACTTCCTGGTTACGTGGAAAGCGGATAATGTCACCCTTTGACCCCGTGGAAAACGTCCAGAGCGGATCCTGGTCCTCGCAGAGCACGGCAATGAACCCGTGTGAAGTATCCAGAGCGGAGCCTAGTCCTCGCCTAACGCGGCAATGAACCCGTGTGAAGCATCTAGTGCAAACTTCCTGGTTACGTGGAAAGCGGATAATGTCACTCTTTGACCCCGTGGAAAACGTCCAGAGCGGATCCTGGTCCTCGCAGAGCACGGCAATGAACCCGTGTGAAGCATCCAGAGCGGAGCCTAGTCCTCGCCTTACGCGGCAGTGAACCCGTATGAAGCATCTAGTGCAAACTTCCTGGTTACGTGGAAAGCGGATAATGTCACTCTTTGACCCCGTGGAAAACGTCCAGAGCGGATCCTGGTCCTCGCAGAGCACGGCAATGAACCCGTGTGAAGCATCCAGAGCGGAGCCTAGTCCTCGCCTAACGCGGCAATGAACCCGTGTGAAGCATCTAGTGCAAACTTCCTGGTTACGTGGAAAGCGGATAACGTCACTCTTTGACCCCGTGGAAAACGTCCAGAGCGGATCCTGGTCCTCGCAGAGCACGGCAGTGAACCCGTGTGAAGCATCCAGAGCGGAGCCTAGTCCTCGCCTAACGCGGCAGTGAACCCGTGTGAAGCATCTAGTGCAAACTTCCTGGTTACGTGGAACGTGGATAACGTCACTCTTTGACCCCGCGGAAAACGTCCAGAGCGGAGCCTGGTCCTCGCCAAGCATGGCAGTGAACCCGTGTGAAGCATCCAGAGCAAACACCGGACTGTGGAGTCCTTAAAATCCACGGACTATGACGTCCTTAACCTCGACCGCGATGTCTTAAAACTAACGATCAACCACCCCTATTCCTCACAAATTTTTGCCTCGGTTTAAGGGTACATCTCTTCACTCCTTTGATGCCCGGCGTTGTAATTCCTCAACGTCTTCAAAGAGGTGACGGGTCCCTGCAACCAAACGTCGGACTGTGGAGTCCCTAAATCCACGGACTATGAGGTCCTTAACCTTGACCGTGATGTCTTAAAACTAACATCGGACTGTGGAGTCCTTAAATCCACGGACTATGAGGTCCTTAACCTTGACCGCGACGTCTTTAAACTACAATATCTGGAAGAACCCCTGACTCTGTAGAACACGGACAAGGGTAACCGCATCCGGCACTTACAAGTCCTCACGGCTGGGAGAAAAACTCTTTATGAGACCCTCGTGGCTCGTAAAATGCAGAAGTCTTAGGAAGCATATCTTAACCCTGAATCCTGAGCCATCCCTGCCCTGCAAGGAGATCAAGATAGAATATCCGCAGAATGCATTCAATGAAAAGGAGACACCCCATCGGAAAAAAATGTATCTTTTATTCATAGGCCAAAATGGATACAAAATACAATTCATGAAAGAAACAAAAAGAAAGATACTCTTATTCATGAGTATGTACAAAAAAGGGAGAAAAGATACAAGTCCTTAAGCCGGCAGGCGGTGCAATAATTTCACCAGCTCATCGTTCTGTTGCTGAGCCACGGCTTCATGACGCAAGATCCCCATAAGGCGAGCCTCCGCCTGAGCTTGTTGGGCCTGATATGAAGCGAGCCGAGCTTCAAGCTCTTTTTCAGTGGCCTTGTGAGCCTCAACCCCCTCCCGAGAAAACGTAGCAGCTTTATCAAAAGCCACCACCTCCTTGATGGACTCCTGAAACACCCGCCAGAGTTCATACGCTTTGTTGACCTTGGTGACAAGGGTAGCGCGAAGCTCGCTCAACGACTTGGAAGCTAGCTCCCTCTCCGAAAATTTACGGCCGAGCCTTTGTCTCGCATAACGATATGTTCGCTACGTGACCACGTAAGCTCGCTTTCGTGACCGCGGCTTTGCAAACACGACATTTACAAGACCGTATAAATGGGCTTTCAGCCGACGGGAATAGTCGATCTAAAACGCGCTCATATCACTTGACGCGAAAGGCAGCAAGAAAGATTTCCGACATATTTCAAGCATGCGTTCGCAATCATATGAGTATTCCAAAAATAATAATAGCATTTGCAATTGCATGAACATTCATAATGCTCAAAAAGGGTCTGATGTGCAGGAAAGTGATGATAGCATTTGCAATTAAAGAAAGTTCTCATGAGAAGAATCCAAAGTTTATTTATGCAAGCAGAAACATACATACTAGTACCAAGCCTACATCAAAGTTCTGCATAAAGCGTAAAAAAGGAGAGACTAATTTAAAAATGCTCTACGCTAACGAAAAAGGTCACCAAACGCGGGATCAACGGCACAGGGGTTAACGAAGCAAAGGACAAAATTCTCCATCTCTCTCTCTGCTCTCTCCAGCACATCGAAGCGACGGTTCTCACGAGGAGTCGCTCCCCACCGATTGGCGCCGTGTTCGTCCGCGAAAGCAGACATAATAGCTCGCCGGGCCTTGACTTGGCCCAGCATATGAATTGAGCAATCCTTCAAAGCCTGAGTAATCAGGCAAGCTTCATGAAAGCCCTCGAGCTTCTCTTCCGCCGCATCAAGCATCGCCAGGGTCATCTCTGCTGGGTGAGGAGGGATGTCGGCAAGCACAGCCGCGAGAATCATCCGGAGCCAGAGAGAACCCATCGGGAGAGGAGACCCCCTACGGATCGAGAGTTCATGCATGGCTGAGTCGCATTCGTTGTCGGTAAGGAGGGGATCCACCAACCGAGCGGCAAAGCGGGGGATCATCTCCTCGATAGGCACCTCCCATGGCTGTCGACGAGCGTGTGGGCGGTTGCAGGCCATAGCGCTCAGATACTCCTCAAATTAAATCACGTCGATATGGGAATGAATTTCTCTGTGAAGAGAAAATAGGCTATGGCCTCAAGAATATAAAGAAGTGCATTAAGTGCTATGCGCGGAAAATCTTGCATGCGAAAGATGTTTCCAGAGCCCAAAAAGGAAAGGCATCGAAAATCAAGGAGAAATAACTATTTCCAAGGCTCCTTTTATTCTGATAATGCGCGCTAAAAATGCGGCATGGAAAATTTTGTCAACAATCCCATCAGAAGATCTCACGTGTAGAACACGTGAGACCCAAACCTAATGTGCATTTAAAGGAAAGAATATGGGGTGATACCCTGCATATTAAAGCACAAACGACAATAGTAACAGAATAATAAGATTTCAGAGAAAAAGTATGCAAACACACAGAGACATAACAAAGCTTATCATCCAGACTTCAAGAAGGCGATACAAAATAAAAGAAAAACTTTTACAATGGTAAGGCTTCAGACACGGGGCACGGGTTGAGAAACTCGGAATTGACTTTATTCAAGATCTTCCAAGCATTTCGAACCTCCCGAGTATGCTTTCTCTCACGGTCACAGGCATCGGGGTCCCCGCGGATGTCCTCTTCCCTCCGGTAGGCGCCCAGTATAGCTGATTGCTGAAAAATTTGATGAAGGAGATCAATGAGATCATCCCGCCTTCTCTTTGAGATCAAGCCTATAAGGTACACCGAATGCACCTTATCCTCGACAATGTCCAAGTCCCCGAGCGGTATGCCGGCACAAAAGAGAGGAAGTGCCTCCCGGATCGCCAGCACGATCAGCCTCAGAAGAGAAGAGCGACGGGGAAGTAGCCGATGATTGTACTCGTCGAAGCGGCCCATGATCTCGGCACACTGAGCATTAGTGAACTCCTGGTTCTGACTGCGGCCCAGCGCACGAATATTCCCGTACGAGATGATCTCGTCAAGACGATACAGATGGGCATCCATGATACCTGAAATAAAAGTCACGAGAATTATTACAAGATCCCCCTCGCATTAATTACAGAAGAACAGCCTCGGGCCAAGAGACCCCAAGGAGCCTCTGGGTGAAGAAACTGAGTTCTTCATAAGAATTAAATTCCTTATCAGGAAAAAGGGAATTAAATTCCCAGGAATAATTTTGATGGACTTAAAGTCCAGGGAGTTGAAACGCTGTCATCATCTCCCCGAAGATCGCCTAAACTCTAAGAGATCTACAGTTCGAAGGTTCCCTGTTCTTAAGAAAAAACTTGAAGAAAAATGGGTTCTTTGCGAAACCCTTAATACAGATTTGAAATCCAAAAAGTGCTTTTAAAGACGAAGGCGCTTTGGCCGTTCAACACCATTACCTGAGAAAAAAGGTTCTTTGCGAACAGAGTTAAACTCTGGGAAATGTTCAAGACAGAGAACTGAGCTTTGAAAGCGAGAATTAAATTCTCAAGGAAGAAATTCTCAGAGGAAGAAGGAGCAAAGTGAAGGCTCCTGTGAAGAGACGGCAGTATTTATAGAAAGCAGTGGAAACGTTTCATCTCCCCAGATCCATAAATGAATCCAACGGTCGCAAGAGATGACAGCGTTGCACTCACGTGCTGACACGTGAGACCAACGCTGTGGGGGCATTTGTTTCCTGATTTAAAATCAGGAAAGCTTCTGAGAAAAGCTTCAAAAAAGGGGCCACGCGCTTACACGTGACCAGCAGTCACGTGTTGACACGTGACCTATGAAGTGCAGAAAAAGCGCACATCGATTCACTGAGCAAAGTCAAGGAAAAGAGCTTCATAAGAGGTCACGTGCTTCCACGTGATCAGGGTCACGTGTTGACACGTGACGTTCAAAGCAGCAGACTCGTTCTCCAGACGAACCAAGGAAAAAGAGTTCAAACAAGGGTCACGTGCTCACACGTGACCAAGAGTCACGTGGTGGCACGTGACGCTTAAGCAACAATCAGAAGAAAGGAAAAGGCTCATTCCAAAAGGGGTCACGTGCTCACACGTGACCATGGATCACGTGGTCACACGTGACCGGCTTCCAAAGCCCTTTTTGTCAACAGAATTAAATTCTGAGAGAAATGCAAATCTTTCCAAAGGAACGCAACTATATGCATCCAATCAAATTAAAGATTCAGAGGTCATTTATTTATGGAAAATCTCGGGTTTGGAAAGATTTCCCACTTAAATCTAACCAAAATAACAAGGGAGAATCTCTGGATCTGAAATCCAACGGTGAATAAGATTCACCTAATAATCCAAAGGTCCAGAATGAATAATGGATGCAAATCAAATATCCCATGAAGGATTTACCAAAACTAATTGATTCAGCTGCTTCTCCTATAAATAGGAGCCAAGAGACACAAGAGATATACAGGCGCAGAGAAAGAAAAAAGGAGAAAAGCTTTGATACTTGGAAAAGACTTGGATCTTCTGCAAAAAACCCTAGGTAAGAAAGGGAAGGCCTTTTGAAAGAGGGGGAATTTAATTCCCAACAGAGTTTAACTCTGATACATAAAGCAGAAGAGCACATTTCTTCTCTCTTTGATAGAGGATCTGCAAAGTGCACATCTCCCCTTTAGGTTGAGAATTTAATTCTCAATGGGTTGAGATCCTGCCATGCAGATCCAAAACATAGAGAAGGAACGCAAGCATGAGAATTTAATTCTCGCAGAACTATAGGAATTCAATTCCTTTAAAAAATAAAATTAGGGCTCGACCCTGTATCATGGGAATTTAATTCCTTCAAAACAAAAGAAACAGGGTTGAACCCTAATTAAGAATGTGGTTCTGTGGAAATAACAGGAATTTAATTCCCTTAATTATAATTCTTTAAAATGGGAAGTATAATTCCTTGAAGGCTTTTATTAAGGGTTGAACCCTCTTCAGTTCTCCACATAAACGAGGAATTTAATTCCTACAGAAAATTCAGAGTTCAACTCTACAAGTCTTCAAAAGGAAATAGGAATTTAATTCCTCTGAAATTTAAAGTTCGAGGAATTTAATTCCTGAAAGAAAGAGTAACAGATCCTCTAAAAACTACATAGAGGTAGGGTCACGTGCTGCCACGTGACCCCCCCCAAAACCCCTACAGAAAGCCCCTTTGAGGCAGCACCCCACGTGACCCACGTGACCTTGGCAGAAACTCTAATACACAGGCATTTGAATGCCCCTCACGTGATGGCACGTGATGCTTTGAAGGAGATGATAATTTCAGCAGAACAAAAGAAGGGAGGGCGCTCTCACGTGCTGCCACGTGACCCTTCTCGCCTTAGTGTTTAACACTAAATTTAAAACTCTCAAGCCCAGTGTTAAAACACTGTCGGGCCTTAGCATTCAATGCTGATTAAAAAGCCTTATTCGCAGTGTTCAACACTGAGCTGTTTTAGTGTTTAACATTAATTTGAAAAGCCTTATTGCTGGTGTTTAACACCAATTATCTCTTAGTGTTGAACACTAACTCAACAACCTTATTCCCAGTGTTCAACACTGATTGCTCTGAAGTGTTTAACACTAGGCTTTGGCCCAATTGGCTAAAGGGATAGAGGCAAACATTCTCCCTCAATGGACCAACAAAGAGTCAATATTCCAGACCTGACTGGACTTAGCCCAAGCTGGCCATAAGTCCTCAATTTGTGATTAACTGGGCCGATAGGCTCATAACATAATTGATCAGTCTTGACCCAAATTGGGCCAAGGACTATTTAATCCACCCCGGTTCTAGGGTACATCTCTTCACTCCTTTGATACTTGGCATTGTAATCCCTCAATGTCTTCAAAGAGGTGACGGGTCCCGAAGACCATTCATGATATGGACTGTGGGGTCCTTGAACCCATGCATAATACAAAATTCCTGGTTACGTGGAACGTGGATAACGTCACTCTTTGACCCCGCGGAAAACGTCCAGAGCGGATCCTGGTCCTCGCAGAGCACGGCAGTGAACCCGTGTGAAGCATCCAGAGCGGAGCCTGGTCCTCGCCTAGCACGGCAGTGAACCCGTGTGAAGCATCCAGAGCACATACCGGACTGTGGAGTCCTTAAACCCATGGACTATGACGTCCTTAACCTTGACCGAGATGTCTTAAAACTACCAACGGACCGCAATGTCCTTAAACTACCCACGGACCGCAATGTCCTTAAACTACCCACGGACCGCAATGTCCTTAAACTACCCACGGACCGCAATGTCCTTAAAACTACCCACGGACCGCAATGTCCTTAAAACTACCCATGGACCTCGATGTCCTTAAACTAGAACAATAGAGCCCCTATATGCTCTTTTGTCGGATCTAAACGGTCCCGTTTAAGTTGACCTTAGCCTCAAAGATGGCTAACGCGTCCTTAAACCTTCAAGCAGACTGGACTACGAATCCCCCTAATTAACTCTGGCTCGAGGGTACATCTCTGAACTCCTCTGACATCCGTCGTTGTAATCCTTCAACGTCGTCAGAGAGGTGATGGGTCCCGACGGCCACACATACGACGGACCGAAACGTCCCTAAACTGGAACATTAGAGTCCAAACACTCTTTTGTAGGATCTAAATGATCTCGTTAAGTTGATCTTAGTCACAAAGTTAGACTAACGTATCCTTAACAAACGTTTGAGTTGATCTTAGCCTCAAGTATGGCTGACGTATCCTCAAACCAAACCCCCAAACCCAAATTTAAGATAATGCGGAGTTGGACTAGTCCACGCCCTACGGGCGACGACATAACTCAGTCTCCGTAAACGATCCACGGGCAACAAAACATAAAACAAACACACACGACACGAAGTGACCATCTGGAGAAGGAGAAAGTTGTTACCGCAATATGGTAGCGTAATTAACTGCAGGGGCTTGCGCCTGCAGGGAAGAGCGTCCCCACAATCAAAAACCCCTCAACGAGGGGGAATCTGACGAAGTCTGCTACATCGGTCGCATCCGCTCAAACCTTCGATACATGGTGCCATAAACCAACTTGGCATCTTCGGAGAGGTGAACGGATAGCACCAATTAGCATCTGCCACGAATCTCAGTGCCAAGACATCGCAGCCTTGCGCGCCGTCTTTCGGAGGGGAACAGGACTGCCACTCATAGAGAGGGTAACTCTATCTCGAGGGGGAGTACTGCTTCTGTACCGAATACCAACGCATATGGCGTTGTGTTCGTGGACGTCTTGAACGTAGTTCGATACGCCCAGAGAGCTTCTTGCAGTCTCTCGTGCCAGTCCTTCGGGACACCGTTTTCTTCATGATCTTTGTCAAGGTCTTGTTGAAGGCCTCAGCTAGACCGTTAGCTCGCGGATTATAAACCGAGGAATATCTCCAGTCTATATTGTGTTGTTGCGCGAAGCGACTGATCTTGTGGCTTCTGTAAGCTGGCCCGTTATCGGAGATGATCCGTCGCGGAGTTTCAAACCGATAGATGCCGTGCGTCTTGAAGAAATGGAGGGTATTCTCCGTCCTCACTTCTCTTAACGGTACTGCTTCTGCCCATTTGGAGAAGTAGTCAGTCGTCGCCAGGATGAAACGATGTCCCCTGGACGATGCTGGTTCGATGGGGCCGACTATGTCAGTTCCCCACATTTCGAATGGCCATCTAGCCACCGTTGGATGGAGTGGATTTAGATGCTGGTGGATGAAGTCCCCATGAATTTGGCATGAGTGGCACTGTTTTGCATACTCAAGGCAGTCTTGAATCATCGTGGGCCAGTAGTAGCCCATCCGTTTGATCTTCAACTTCATCTTTGGGCCTGCTTGGTGAGAGCCGCAGAGTCCGTCGTGAACTTCCTGAACGACTCTTTTCGCTTCGTCAGGTCCCAGACATCTCAACCACAGAGAATCAAATGACCTTTTATACAGAGTATCATTGACGAAGGCGAAAGACAGAGCTCGTTTCATAAGCTGATGTCTTGAGGACGCATCTTCGGGCGCTCGACGGTATTTGAAGTAGTCTATAAAGACTTCTCTCCAATCCTCGGCCTTTTCCCGGTCTTTTATTTGCAGGGTCGTCTGATCAGTCGCTCCCTTTTTCTTCGGATGATTCTGGAGATATTTCCGCGGGGGCGAACACCTGACGGCTTTGTACCACAATTCTGACGTCATCAAGGTTCTCGTCAGCCAGTTCTTTAGCGAGCTTGGCCAACGCGTCCGCTTTGCTGTTTTCCGCGCGCGGTATGTTTTCCAAAGTGTAGGAAGGGATTTGGGTCAACAGTTGTTGCACCTTTTCGCCGTACTTCACCAACTCTGGCTTGAACGTCTGGTAGTCGCCGTTTACTTGACTAACGACCAGTTGAGAATCTCTGTATATGAGGAGGTTTTCAATTCCTATATCAATGGCGATCTTGAGGCCTGCTATCAAAGCTTCGTATTCGGCTTCACTGTTTGTCCTCGGTTCTGTTAAGGAGAAAGTAAAGCGCATTATCCCTCCTTGTGGAGTTACAAAGATGAGTCCTACCCCCGATTTGATTATAGGGGTACTTTGTTTGCGCTTCTTCATGGAAGATGCTCCATCGAAATAAAGCTCCCATCGGGTATCACCACCGTCGATCGCATCAAATGCATGTTCGTCCGGAAGATCGCAATTCAAAGGAGAATCGGCGGGTATCAGATGCTCAGCGAGGAAGTCGGCGATGGCCTGGCCTTTTACTGCCTTGAGAGGTTGATACGTTATCGAGAACTCCATCAAGAGCAGGGCCCATTTATCGAGTCGCCCCGTCAATATGGCCTTCGACATCAAATATTTAAGAGGGTCCACCTTCAAAATGAGACGGACCTCATGCCCCAACGCGTAGTGCCTGAGCTTTGTTATCGCGAAGATCAACGCCAAGCAGTGTTTTTCAATAGGGGAATAGTTGCTTTCTGCCCCCAGTAGAACTCGACTCAAGTAATAGAGAGCTCTCTCCTTCCCTTGATCGTTCTCTTGTGCCCATAATGCACCTAAGGCACCTTCGAGGGCAGTTGTATAAAGAATAAGAGGTTTTCCCTTGACCGGAGCAGCCAACACTGGCGGATTCTGGAGGTATTGCTTGATCTCGTCTAGCGCGCTTTAGCATTTTTGGTCCCAGACGAACGGGGTTCTCTTCTTCATCAGGTGGCTGTAAGGACGGCACTTGCCTGAAAGGTTGGCTATAAATCGCCGTATATACACGAGCTTCCCTTGGAGAGACAGCGGCTGTTTGAGAGTCCTTGGTGGAGGCATTTCCATGATCGCCTTGATCTTTGACGGATCTATTTCGATACCTCGGTGTCGGACGATGAATCCCAGGAATTTGCCTGAGGAAACACCGAATGCGCACTTGAGAGGGTTCATCTTCAAGTTGTATTGTCGAAGGCGTTGAAATACGGTCTTCAGATGTTCTAAATGCTCCTCATATGATTTGCTTTTAACCACGAGGTCGTCGATATAACATTCGACAATTTCATGTATAAGGTCATCGAAGATCTTCGTCATGGCCCTCTGATAGGTGGCACCAGCGTTCTTTAGACCGAAGGGCATCACCTTGTAGTAGAATATACCTAAAGGAGTCCTGAAGGCGGTGTGCTTCTGGTCTTCGGGATGCATCTTTATCTGATTATACCCTGATGAGCCGTCCATGAAGGAGAAAACCTCATGAGTGGATGTATTGTCTATCATCAATTCGGTGGCTGGCACTGGGAAATCGTCTTTCAGGCAAGCTTTATTGAGATCCCGGAAATCCACACATATGCGAACTGTCCCATTTTTCTTCATCACGGGGACGATGTTGGCGATCCATTCAGGATATTGAACCTCCTGGATAAAGCCGGAGTCGATCAGCTTCTTGACATCGGTGTTGATGCTCATCTCGAGCTCGAGCCGCATTCTTCTCGGCGCCTGTTTGACCGGCTTGACGTCCGGAGATATTGCCAATTTATGCACAGCAATTTCTGGATCTAATCCTGGCATTTCGGAATAGTTCCATGCGAAGCAATCTTTATGTTGCATAAGCAGGTCTTTTAATGAAGCCACCCTCTCTTCAGACAGCAGCTCATTAATGAATGTCGGTCGCGGGTCATTCGCCGTCCCCAACTCAATTTTCTTGAGGTTATCTGCAGTGGTATGTATTCCATCTTCCAGCTCTTTCGGTGCTGGTAGAAATTCTGAGATCACCTCATCGTTGCTGTTTTCGAAGCACCAGGGAAGGTCATCCATATTCTCGGGCTCTTCTTTTGATATCGTTATCATATGAAAAGTACGAATTCGCTTCCAAGCCCAATGTGGAACTGGTTCTGCTCTCGTGGCTTTGGGTTCGTGCTTCTGTGGCGGCGTTACCCTCCAGTTGTCAGATAAAGCGAACTTGTCAAGCTGATACTGATCTTCAACCCAATTCTTAAAGGTGAAGCAGTCCTCGAGAGGGTGCCCTATCACTCGGTGATAAGGGCAATAGTCCGGGTGAGAGACTTCGCTTGCTTGTTCGGGGTGTTTAGACTCCGGCAGTGTAAGCATCTGATGTTTTAGAGAGAGGTCAAGTATTTTCTTCATCTTGTCCCAAGGAAAAGAATATGCCCGACCCATTTTCCTTATGAGGGATAGATCGGAACCGCTCGATTCCCGCTTGCGTGGCTTCTTAGTCCCGCTTTGTTGCTGTTGAGCGCCTTTTTCGCCTTTCGACTTATTTCTGTCCCTGCGTCGAGCCTTTTTTATAACAGGTTGACAGGGAGCGGCATTTTCATCTTTCATAGCCTGTTGGAGGAGGCGTTGCGTTTTGTTTTTCTCGTAGATGGCCATTTCGCGGTTATAGTCGTCTCGAACATTTTGGCCAGCTTCCCTTATAAACTTGTCCATTTTTTCTTCGAACGACGGACTGGGCACTTTTGCATCAGGAACTTTTACTGGTTCAGGATTAGCGTCCTCCCATTGAGCATCCGCTTCTTCATCAAAGTCATGCACGACGTAGCAACCGTGGAGTAGCTCTCGTTTCTTGGACCGAATGTATCCAAGCCCGATTGTTTCCATTCTCCCGTTAGGCAACTTATGCTGAGTCCCGGGAACGTTCCAGACCTTGTCATAGAACTTGGCTTTTCGAGCGGTCTGTTTAAAGGATATCCCTTGGCGCTTTAGCAGCCTCTTCAAGCCTTCTGTATAATATTTGGGGAGACGAATGGGCTGAAGTCTGTCAAGCGTAGGATCCGCGCCGTGCCAGATTTCTTTCTCCACTTTGGTTTCCTCAGAGCGGTAGAATAGAATTTCTTTTTCGCCTTCTCGCCTGGGAGGGATATAGAACGTCTGCAGCTCCTCTACACTGTAGATATCAAGTGCATCCAGTTCTTTATGGTGTTTAAGTGGAACCATGGCGACTTGCAGACTTTGCTCTTCGTCAGCGGACGTTTGTATTGAAGGTCGAGCAGAGAAAACAGCATGGACCTCATCTTCCGAATCGCTGCTAAATATCAACATGGGAGCAGATGGTCCTGGCTTGTTGTATTGGGGCGGACCCGAATAAACTATCTCCTCTTCCTCCTCGGTATCACTGCCGAAGACAGGGATGGTGGCGTTAGCCTTATTCTCCGGCTTGTGACACCTCTCCATGTCTTCGAAATCCGGTAAAAAGTATTTGGCATCTTCATATTTGCGGACTTCGTTCACGGAGAACGGGTTCAGTTCTCCCGTCACGGTATACTCGAGACCATCCTTAAAATACTTCATACACTGATGTTGTGTAGAAGGGATGATGTTGTACTCGTGTAACCATGGTCGGCCGAGCAGAGCATTGTAGCATGTCTTGGCGTCTATGACGTGAAACTTAATGTCCGTGACGAGTAGCCCAAAGCGTAGCGTCAGTATCACAGACCTAAGAGTTCTTGATGATTGGGAGTTGAACCCGGAGATGGTGATCTTGTCCCGAGCAAGGTGCTGGACGCTCATGCAGATTTCTTTTAACACCCGCACATTGAGGAGATTAACGGAGGATCCATTATCGACCAGGATTTTGCCTATCTTTATATCGTGGCAGTATCCTGAGACATAGAGGGGGCGATTATGTTCGCACGTCCCAAGGAGAAGGTCTTCATCGCCAAAAGTGACATCGACCGTGTGCACTTCCTCCAATTCATCCTTCATCTTTTCTTCGGCGAGGAAAGCTTGGAATTGCTCCGGCTCCTGTAGTGCCTTGATTAACGAATCTCTCGTCTCTTTTGATAGTAAAAGGGCGTCAAGAATGCTGAGCTGCGAGGGTAGCTTCCTCAGATACGCTAAGACGTTGTAATCCACCTTATTTTTCTATGGCGGGTCCTTGGCAGTTAGCTCTTCTATGACTTGGTCATCTAAGATGATATCTTCAGAGACCTTTTCTTTCCCTTTATCTTTTTTGTTTGAGGGTCCGAGATTCTTTTCGGGCAGCGTCCGATTACGCAGCCGGATATTTTCACAGACCTTCTGCTCTTCTTCTTTTCCCGAGGTGGATTCTTTAAAGAGGGGGCTAAGAACCATTTCCTCGTCAGAATCGCTCCCGAATGTGAGAACTTGTGATCCCCCGACGTTAACCATACGACAATTGCCGGTAGTTCTGTTAAGCCGCTCGGTCGTACCTTTCTGCTCCCGATGAGTTTTGCGCTTTTCCCGCTTAAAATGTTGTCAATGAGCAACATATCCTCGCCACCATCTATTGAAAGCTTTGCACTCTTCAGTGGGGTGCGAAATCTTCCGATGATATAAGCAGTAGGAGGGGTGCATTTCCACTTCACCAGTAATGCTTCCTTCAGAGGATGGTAGCTTCATGCCCATTGATATGGCCTTAGCAAACCTTTTCCTCGTCTTGAATTTGCTTTTATCCGCAATTGATGTATTTTGCTCCAGCAGGAGTGTCTCAACTCTTTCGTCAAGTCGCTGGCGCTTGGCCCTTTCAAATATAGCCGTCTCGCGTTCCCGATCAGCTTTACTTTTCAACAGAGCTTCATTGAGGAATGCGTCAATTATTTCATCCGATGGCCCCAGAAATTTCGGTTTAGGATCTGCCCCCAGCTTTTCAGTGCAAGGAGTTTTCTCATCGTCTGTAAACGAATGGGAGATCATATGGCAGCTTGCCACGTATTCCTCAGATTCATCCGACGAACACTCCCCCTCATCTTCCTCTTGAAAGACGTGTTTAAGGAACTCTTGGAGTGTAATGGGAGTTCGCGCTTTCTGGTTGTATTCCTCCAGCGCGTCAATTTGTTTTTGTAAGTCTGTGCGCTTGTCGCCATAGTCACAAATTCGCCGTTCGGGAATAATTTGGCGAGGACGAAAATTCGGATTCGGAGAACTATTCGGAAAAAATCGGCAGGTATTCGGGAAAGATTCGGTAAGTGTTCGGGAAATGTTCGGGAAGAATTTCGAGCAATAAATTAATATATGAGACGCTAGGTTTTGATTTTGTGAATTATTTACTGTTTTTTGAATTATTCGTTGTTTTTTCACATAATTCAGGAATAATTCGGGAATAATTCGGGAATAATTCGCGAATTATTCGCGAATAATTCGGCCAGTTCGGCAATGGCGATTAATTCGCAGATTAATTCGTTTGATCAAAAATTCGCGAATTATTCGCGAATTCGGCGAATAATTCGCGAATTATGTGACTATGCTTGTCGCCAGGCTTCACGGGCTTCTTGGATTTCTTTTTCTTCTTCTTTGAAGATTTTGACGGCTGGTTGTGAGTGCTTGGGCCACCACCATCGATCTTTGGAGTTGGACGCGGCTTCAACATCCCTTCAATGATCTGAGGTTCCAATGGGTTCTTCCACTTGATCGCTGGGCATGTTTGAAGATCGTTCAGCATCCTCTTTGTCTTGGCTGACAGCACAACCTCCCATGGGGCTTCTTCGACGAGAGAGCACGTTGCCCCCGGCGTATTCATCCTTTTAGAGGCATGAGGTTGCGGCGGACTCACCTTCCATCTGTCGGACAACGCGAACTTGCCCTGTTGGTACTGGTCTTCAATCCAATTTTTGAAGACGTAGCAATCTTCGATCGGATGACCCAGTACTCGGTGATAGGGACAATAGTTGGGCTCATTGACATCATTTGGTTGCAACGGGCGTTTTGGATCCGGCAGATTTATGAGTCGGTTGCGCAACGCCAGCTCGAATAATCTTCTCGTTTTATCTCGGGAAAACGAGTAAGGACGTCCTAGCCTCTCTTCAAGGGGTACGTGCGGACGCATATTATTTTGACGAACAACCGGCTTCGAGTTGCTCGGCTGTTGTTGAGCATTAGCGACAACGATCGCTTTCCCCTTCCCCTTTTCATTTCGGGAGTCCGGCTTTGGAAGAGGAGGTCTATGGCCCATCTGATCCATTTGCGCTAGCTTGTCGATTAGGGCCTGGAAGGTAGTCGGCTTGAAGAACATCATAAATTGCGAGATGGTTGTTTACGAATCAAGGGTTCCCACAAACATACCCACTACAGGAGCTTCTTCAATGCGTTGCTCGCATTTTGACCATAAGTTCCGCCACCGTATAGCATATTGGACCCATGTCTCGCCTGGCTTCACCCTGGCATTAATCAATGCCGTCATCGGGGTGCGTTCGCTAGCGCTTGCGAAACGCTGAGTAAACAGTAGTTCCATCTTCGCAAATGTCTTGATAGAGTCGTTTGGGAGCTCAGAATACCACTCGAATGCTGTATCTGACTAGCTGCCGACGAACTGGCGAAGCAACAGTTTGTCATCACTGCCGGTGTTGCCGCAAAGCGCTCTGAACTGGGCAACATGCTGGTAGGGATTGCCCGTCCCCTTATAGACATGGAATTTGGGTATTGTATAGCCCGGCGGGTACTTTATCTGATCGTACCAGCTCGGATATGGTCGTCCTGTTTTTACGACCTGACCGGCTGCTTCAATCGCATGATGAACCCGTATCTGTTGGGCTATATTCGTCCAAGTCAGCTTTGGAGATTGTCTCCTCCTTGGCTGTTGACAGAGCCGGTGGAGGATTTGACGTTTCTCCCCTATCGTCTTCAAGGACGATCGGGGAATCTTCAACTGGAGGATCTTGTTGGATCATCATTCCCACCATGTCTTGGAATAGGAGGGCCATTCGGTTTATATTGGTTGCTTGTTCAGCAGCCTCTTTATCCTTCTTCTCCAATATTCGACGAAGGAATTCAGCGTCAGTTTCTTGCTCATAGCGTTCATCTGAGGACGCTTCAGGGCTTTCTTTTGGCCCAGTGAGTGCGGCCATCGCGTTCATCATCTCCTGGAGGTTTTGCTGTTGCTCCTGAGCTTTGGTCACTGACCGTGTAAGCGGTCGATGACTTGTAGATGCACGGCTGTCCTCTTTTCCAGATGCCATGTAGACGGTATGAACCACCATGCCCCCAGACTTAGGGCGTTTGGGCTCGCCGCCCTTGGCATTGGCCGCGGGCGTAGGAATTTTCTCTGGCCTCATTCTCTTATGGGCCGTTGAAGTTGAGGGGGCCGTTGCAGCAGGCACCCTGGTGGTGGTCGTCCTTTGCTGTTTGTCCGGACAGTTCTTTTCTTCTTGCACTTTTGCCCTTTTCTGTTGGCGAAAGTGATTTTGGTCGATTATCGAGTCCTGAACTCTCCGCCAGACCTTATAAATCCTGGAGGACAGCCGTTGAGGGGGCTGCTCCAGCTTCGTTTCCGGAACCCTCTCCGCAGGTGGAGGAGATCTTTTCAGTATAGCAGTTGGAGAGTTCTTACGCACCCTCCTTAACGGTTCGAAGCTGTTCCCAGTTGGAACAGTAGCATCAACTTCCACCATTGGAGCGGGTGGAGTTAGCCCCGAGGGGGAGTTGCCCCAGCCTTCCTTACTCAGCGCCAGTGGCGACATCGAGCATGACGAGCCGTTGGGACTGGCTCGGCGATAGGGACAGCTTCATCTTGCCCCCTGTCCGAATGAAGCGCTGCTGGTGCCAGCCTCTTGAAGACTGAGGTCGTCCTTTGAGTGGCAATATTCAATCTGTCAAAGACAGATCCTCGAGCAGGGGCAGGAGCTGGAATAGTCAACCTTGAAAAGACTAACTCCTTGACAGGAGAAGCCGCTTTGGCGACTTCGGGAGCAGCCGTCTTCTTTGGGATGGCCTTCTCAGGTGTCAAGGGCTTTTTGGCGGGCCCTTTGGAGTTCAGGCTCAGTCTGGTGAAGACCGAGGAGTTGGACGACCTGTTGAGAGGGGCCGTGGGAGCAGCAAGTCGATCGAAGACCGACTTCTTTGAAGCTTCCGGTACGGGTATTGGCAGGGTGAAGCTTGCAGGAGGGATCATGGTCCCGAAAAACAGGCCGGTGGTGGCCTGAGTCACTTTCTCCACAGGCATAGTAAGGACGGAGGCCGCTTGAGGCCCATATGCTATACCTCCAGGTGAGATGGAGTGTCGGTTGCATTGGCACTTCAAGCAGTTCGAGCAATTGGAGGCCATTGATGCTTGATTTCTGCGCCAGGCAAAAGACCAAATCTTAGTAACTTGCAACCCAAAGGCAACCATTAACAAACCGCGATTCGTTCGCGAAGACGACACACGAAGTGTAGGGTGGAAAGAGGAAAAGGTCCCACCGGGCGTGCCAGAATCTGTTCCCCTCCGAATGGCGGCGACGACGTGAGGACGTCTTGCCTGAGATTCGGGGCAGATACTATTTGGTTTTATCTTTCTACCTCTCCGAAGATGCAAAGTTGATTTATGGCACCGTGCATCGGAGGTTTAGACGAATGCGGCCGATGTAGCAGACTTCGTCAGATTCCCCCTCGCTTGAGGGGTTTTTGATTGTGGGGACACTCTTCCCTGCAGGCGCAAGCCCCTGCAGTTAATTACGCTACCGCATCGCGGTAACCACTTTCTCCTTCTCCATAAATTTCACTATGCTGACACGTGTCGCGCAGCTGCGCTGACACGTGTCGTGCAGCGCAGCGCTTGCGCAACTGAAGCGTTGCTTCCTTTAATTTTTATTTTAAATAGAGCCTTGCTCTGATTGGGCACGCTGCCTTGGGCGTTGCGCTGACATATCAACTTCTGACACGTGGCGCGTTGCGCGCAGCGCACGGGATTTGAAGCGTTGCTTCAATTTTTGAATTTTTGAAATTCAAACAGAGCTTTGCTCTGATTGGGGGAAACACTAGCGCCAGGCGTTGGACACTGGTTGATGAGTGCGGAGCACTTTATGCTGAATAGCGTCTACGTGAGGGGCGCGTGGGGCGCTTGACGCTGAGCGCCAACCACTGAGTGTTAAGCACTCTTTATTGAGCAGCGCCCACGTGAGGCACTTGGTGCCGAGCGCCAGCCACTGAGTGCTAAGCACTCTTTATTGAGCAGTGCCCACGTCAGGGGCACGTGAGGCGCTTAGCGCCGAGCGCCAGCCACTGAGTGCTAAGCACTCTTTATTGAGCAGCGCCCACGTGAGGGGCACGTGAGGCGCTTTGCGCCGAGCGCCAGCCACTGATTTCTAAGCACTCTTTATTAAGCAGCGCCCACGTGAGGGGCACGTGAGGCGCTTGGCGCTGATTTTTCTTCGTGTATTAAGTTCTTCTCTGGATCTTCGATCCCCAAGAACAAATTCATCCCCATGAGAATTAAATTCTCATTTGTGGGAGACTTATCTCATGGATCTCAGATCCAGGGAAAGAACTATGTTCTTTTATGAGGGTTAAACCCTTAGATATGCAGATGAGATACTCTAATCTCTATTACTTTTATTTACCTTGAAGAAAGTTCTTCTTCTTTCTTCTCTCTTAAAGCTTTCTTTTTTGCTTGCTCTTCTTTCTGAACTTGAAGTTTATGGGGGGATCTCTCCCTTTAAGACTTGAAGTCTTAGGTCCTTTATATAGTAGAGGCAGATTTGTTGATTTAGTTAAAAAAATCTCTCATTGAAAGATCTTAATTGATTCGGGGATTTTATCCACCGTTGGATCTTTGATCCAAGTACTTCTGTTTTACAGAAGATATTTTTCTCGTTTTTAATAAGATTGGGAAATATTTTCCTGTACATAGTTTATTCTGTAGCTTGGTGATTTTTTAATCACCATTGGATTTTTTTAATCCAATGGTGCTCTGTTTTTCAAAGAGTAATCTTTCTTATTTAGAAAATTTTGAAGAATATTTTCTCAACAGAATTTAATTCTGTACTATGATGATTTATCATCTCCGTTGGATCATTGATCCAACGGCTCTGTTTAACAGAGAGATTTGGTTTTGGCGCTGGCGCCCTCGTGCAAGGCACGTGAGGCGCTGCCTCAGAGTTTTTAACTCTTGGTGTCGGCGTCCTCGTGGAAGGCACGTGAGGCTCTATCTCAGAGTTTTTAACTCTCGGCGCCGGCACCCTCGTGCAAGGCACGTGAGGCACTGCCTCTTTCAAATTTTGAACAGAGCTTTGCTCTTTTATTGGAGGGAAACAATGCAATACTTGACATGACCTGATACACCACTTGACTTGTTACCTGATCCTGTTACTAATGCCGACAATCCTGACATGCTGTCCTGACGGACGTATCCTGTTGTCTACATAGACAAAATATGTACCTGCTTGATCTTGTGTTGGCATTAGCTCCAGATTATCAATACCTGACTTGAACACATAACCTTGGGGGTATGGGGAAATCAAAAGTGTAACTGAAGTGTGACTTAAAAGGATATTACTTGATCTGTGGTCCCGGGGGATAACGGGACAGAGTCATTCATGATTCTTACTACCTGATCCGTGGTTCCGGGAGATAACGGGACAGAACCATTCTTGGTTCATACATCTTGATCCGTAGTCCCGGGAGACAACGGGACATATGCTTTTGAGTTACATGGCGGAGTACATTAATTGATTTCAAATAACTTTAGAATAGATAACCCAGCAGTATAGTTTATATTACTCACCGCACGTCACATACACTTATACACTTCACTGTTCTATATCCGTGTTTACTTATTACATTCATGTTACTATTTATATTTCATGCCTGCATATCTTGTTGCATCCTGGCTATTACTTATTATTGTTGAGATTATGACGCACTGACGTCTGGGTTTTGCATGACCAAGCCCCTTTATCTCTTTCGCAGGCTGACCAAAAGTATTTCAGCCATCAGGCCGAGCAGTGAAGATTTTATTAGCGATGGTTCAGTTTAGTTTCCTTTCCGTACTTTTATTTCCTGATGTGAGCCCGTATTTGGGACGTATTTCCTGATATTACCGTTTATTGGATTTATTGCTTCCGCATTTATATTTCTTGACTCGTTTATTCTGGCAGATGGACCTGTATTAGTTAGTTTTATATGCTTTACTGTTCTTGATTTCTTATAGACAGCCGTAATGTGACTGTGGAGGGATGTTTCCTAACCACAGGTAGCATGGTTGGCTCCGTCATGTGCCGATCTCAGCGCACTCTGGGAAGCGAGACATGACAGGGTTTGTTTGGTATCAGAGCCATAGGATTTAGGATTAATCGGGTTTGATTCTTTTGTAGTTGGGTATTGGACCCAATACACTAATCAGAAAACTCATAATTAGGAACATGTCCTGCCACATTATTGTCGTGATTCTTGAATCTTATCTTTCTCTTGACCCTTTATCTTGACGAGATGGATGACTTTGCATCTCAATCTGGAATCCTCCTGATTCGCTATTGTTTCTCCCTGCATATTCATTCGATTCTAATAGTAGGATTTGGGCGACTTGAACGGAATTATGTGATTGTAACTATGAACTGCAACATAGTTACAATGCGGTACTCTATTTAAGTAACTTGGAGTCCTATTCTTAATTCACTTTCTTGATTTATGGTCGTTATATTACCTTACTTCTCTCGGTTTCACTGCTTACCAGTTTATGTTTTATCGCAAGCTTGAATCCTGTTTACCGTGCTAATCTTCTTTAGTGTTTTGGCTTCAGATAGAGTCATTTCAGGTATCCTACTTGTTCATGATTTTCTCACTTTAGTATTATTCGATTCAGGTGCATCCCACTGTTTTATGTCGTCCAAGTTTATTACTGCACACTCGATTTCATGCACGGCCCTGTCTAGTAGTTGGGACATACATACTGGGAACGAGAAGATCATATCTAGTAGCGAGTGCAAGGAGTGTTCAGTGGTTATCTGCGGACGTGAGTTATTCACGGATTTCTTGGTGATCGATACTGGCAGCTATGATATCATCTTGGGAATGGATTTTCTCAGCACTTTCCATGCTCACATTGATTGTAGGGCAAAGAAAGTGATTTTCCAGATTTCCGGACATCCGGAGTTTATATTTGCTGGAGGTAGCAGTTCTGTCGGGCCATTCGAGTTTAGGGCTAGGCCGACAAGCACCGTTCTTGCGTCGATGGAAGTTGATAAGGAGGAAGTTCCAGTTATAGTTCGAGAGTTTATGGACGTGTTAAAGGACATCTCGAGTTTACCGCCAAAACGAGATGTGGAGTTCGCGATCGACCTTGTTCCTGGAGCAGCACCAATCTCAAAAGCGTATTATCCAATGGAACCAATGGAGTTAGAAGAAATCAAGAAACAGGTTACCGAGTTGCTAGAGAAGGGTTGGATTCACAGCAGCAATTCACCGTGGGGAGCTCCAGTTCTTCTAGTTAAGAAGAAAAATGGCACGCGGAGAATGTGCATCGATTATCGAGAATTAAACCGGGTGGCTATTAAGAACAAGTACTCGATCCCTCGCATCAGCGAATTATTCGAGCAACTCAGTGGTTCGAGGGTATTCTCGAAGCTGGATTTGCTATCCGGATATCATCAAGTTCTAGTAAAATTAGAAGATATTTGTAAGACTGCGTTCCGAACTCGATATGGGCACTTCGAGTACTTAGTGATGCCATTCGGAACTGGCGATATTCATGGACTTAATGAACCGAATCTTTTCACCGTCTTGGACCAGTTTATAGTGGTGTTAATCGATGATATTCTTGTCTACTTGAAGAGCCTAGAAGAGCATGTAGAACGCTTAAAGATCGCACTGCAAACGTTGAGGCAAGAAAAATTATATGCGAAGATGAGCAAGTGCGAGTTTTGGCTCGAAGAAGTGAAGTTTTTGGGCACGTCGTATCCGGAGATGGAATCACTGTTGATCCTGAAAAGATTGCGGCAGTTTATGATTGGCCGATTCCGAAGAACGTAGCAGAGATCAGAAGTTTTCTTGGACTCACTGGATATTATAGATGGTTCGTGGAGAATTTCGCTCGTTTAGCTAAACCATTGACCATGCTAACGCAAAAAGAGGTACCGTTCGTTTGGACGGATAGTTGTGCGTCAGCTTTTGAGACGTTAAAGCAAAGATTGACAACCGTCCTTATTTTGACCGCACCAGATGGTTCCGGGGGATTAGTTATTCACAGCGACGCATCTGAGAAAGGCTTGGAATGTGTTCTTATACAGCATATGAAGGTTATAGCGTACGAATCGAGACAGTTGAAGACTCATGAGAAGAATTACCCGACTCATGAGAAGAATTACCGAACTCATGATTTGGAGCTAGCAGCAGTGATTTTCACTTTGAAGATTTGGAGACATTACTTATTGGACGAAAGGGTCGAAGTATTCACCGTTCACAAAAGCCTAAAGTACGTGTTCAAGCAGAAAGAGCTCAACATGAGGCAGCGTAGATGGTTAGAGCTGATGGCTGACTATGATCTTGATCTGAAGTACCATCCAGGGAAAGTTAATGTAGTGTCGGATGCGCTAAGTCGGTTGCCAGCAATACGGATGTTGATTGCACAGAAGAAGCTTATCGAGGATTTTCGGAGATTCGAGTTGGAGATCATGTTATCACATTCTTCAGGACAGTTGATGCAGATGCAAGTACAGTCATCATTGATCGATAATATTAAGGCAGCGCAGTCGCACGATCTAAGGTTACAGAAGTTTCGAGAATAGATCGAAGCGAGACTTCGAACGGACTTATTGATTCATGAAGATGGTTCCTTACGATATGGGATCCGTTTATGTGTGCCTAAATGAGATATTCATGAAGAAGTTATGAATGAGGCACACAATTCCGCATATTCCATACATCCAGGAGGCACGAAGATGTACCGTGATCTACGACAGCGTTTCTGGTGGAAGGCATGAAAAGGGAGATTGCTCGCTTTGCAGCGAAGTGCTTGGTGTGTCAGCAAGTCAAACCTGAACATCAAAGAGTAGTTGGTTTATTGCAATCACTTCCGATTCCTCAGTGGAAGTGGGAACATATAACCATGGATTTCGTGACACCATTACCGCGGAGTCCAAAGGGCAACAATGCAGTTTAGGTGATTGTTGATCGATTGACCAAAGCAGCTCATTTCATACCGTTTAGAGTTGGTCAGTCGACGGAAGCGTTGGAAGAACGATACCTGCAGGAGATTGTGAGATTGTATGGAGTACCCGTGAGCATCGTTTCTGATCGTGATACCCGATTCTTGTCGCACTTTTGGAGGAGTTTACAGGAAAGTTTGGGGACTCGATTGAAGTTTAGCACCGCTTATCATCCTCAGACAGATGGCCAGTCGGAGAGAACGATCTAAACTCTTGAAAATATGTTGAGAGCTTGCATGTTGGACTTTAAAGGTTCATGGGAGGATCATCTACACTTGGTGGAGTTTTCGTATAATAACAACTTTCAGGCGACTATCCAGATGGCTCTATTCGAAGTGTTATATGGTCGCAAGTGTCGCTCACCCGTCTGTTGGGACGATGTTGGAGAACGAAGATTATTGGGACCGTATCTTATCGTGCAAACCGTGGAGAAAGTTAATACGATCTGAAATCATATGAAGACAGCGCAAGATCGACAGAAAAGTTAAGCCGATACAGCAAGAAGAACTCTGGAGTTCGCAATTAGTGATCTTGTGTTCTTGAAGATATCACCGACCAGAGGAGTGATTCGTTTTGGGAGTCGAGGCAAGCTTAGTCCTCGATTCGTGGGGCCTTTCAATATCATCGAGCGCGTTGGAGAAATAGCTTATCGATTGACTTTACCACCATTTTTGGTGAGTGTTCATGACGTGTTTCATGTATCTCAACTCCGTAAGTATGTTTGAGATGAGACGTACATACTAGATCATTCAGAGCTGACCATAAGGGAGGACTTGACATACGAAGAACGACCGATGGCGATTGTTGATCGAAGAGAAAAGGTCCTCAAGAATAAGGTTATTCCTCTCGTACTTGTTTCATGGGGGAAATCGCTCGCACGGAGAATCGACCTGGGAACGAGGACGAGATCCGACAGAAGTTTCCACACCTCTTCTCCTAGATTCATGTTTGTTTGTCTTTTCTTGTTCTGGGAATTTCGAGGACGAAATTCTTTTTGTAGTTGGGTATAATGTAACACTCTAGTTCGTTATACCATGCCTGATTCGATTATTTTATTTATCGTGTGGCTATTTTCTTGTTTATTAGTTTTTGGGTGCGGATAGTGTTTTGGTATCTATGCTTAGTATCCGACCCGACCCGCATGCTTGAAACCCGTCTTGATTCATGTTTATGATTTATCCCTGCTTGTGCGGAGGATCCGTGCACTCTCGTGTTCTATATCCTGTATACCTGCATTATATCTGGAATCTGCATTTTTTAATAATACAATTATAATCAAATAATATATTTTAAAAATATCTAATATGGCCTGCATCATACTCCTAACCATGTGTGGCATCCATACATCTTGCTCTCGTTCCATTTAGTGAAACGGACTCGTTTGGATCGCTACGTGCACGCTACGAGTATCCGTTCTTGGGAATATGTATTTTCGTTACCCGGATATCGTATTTTAGTTTTGGTTGACATGTATATTATCCGTATTTTCAAACCGTAATTTTAGACCCAATCCAGGCATATCTTGGAGTATTTTTGTATTAGCCAGAAAACTCAAATTTACCTAATATTATAATCCTTATATATATATAACCGTTATATATACGAATATATATTTTAAAATATTTTCCTAATCCTAATCAAAACAAACTCTCTCTGTCTCTCTCTTATTATTATATATTTTCTTTTAAATTTTTAAACAGCTTTATATTTTAAACCTACACCCACGTCCTCTCTCTCTCTCTTCATCTTCACCTGCTTCTTTCCCGCCTTCGCCTCTGAACCCAAACCCTAACCCTATCCACGCCTTCACCCTCGCCTCGCCGTCGCCGCCTAACCTTCGACCTCGCCTTCGCCTCTCCTCCTCAACCACCTCCTCCTCACCTCCTTCTCACCCCTTTCCCTGTGGCAACACATAACCGCAAGAACCCACGGCGGCGGGAACTCACGCCTCACCCATTTTCGTCGCCGACCTCGCCTCATCGTCGACACCTTCCTCTTCTCCTTCTCTCCTCCCTTCTTTCCCGACCTGCAAACCATCATCCAACCACTGCAAGAACCCGACCTTGCAACCCTCACTTGCACACCCCGACTCGCCGGAGCTCCGATCCCGTCGGCCTCACCCCTCACCACCACCTTCTCCCTCTCTCCTACTTCCCAGAACTCCAGCAAGAACCCTTTTCCCTGCATACCTGATCCTCGACTTCAAGAACCTTGATCCCCGCCTTACCGTGAAACCTCACCGGAAAACCCACGACTCGTCGTCACGTCCCCCTCGCCTCGCCTCTGTCCCCGAGCACCAAACCACAGACCACAGCACCTTCACCTTCTTCTTTCTTTTTCTTCTTCTCCTCTTTCTCTTTCTTGATTTCACGTTTTCCGGTGATCGCCGAAGCCGTGCCCGTTGCCGACGATCCGGGCGATCCAGTAGACGTCCCCAGCCAGCGTGGTCACGTTCTTGCTTTGCCTGGTTCAGTTCTGTGCCCGCGTGTGTGCATTGCGACGTTTACCCAATGTCGGACGCGGCGTACGCACCCCGGCTCGAGATCCGATCAAGGAAGTTTATCTTGCTACATGCTATGTTATAATATATCTATCTATGTGAATAAAAATATTACATATTGTTTAGTTGTGCATCCGATATTACAGTTTTACCGTTTTCCGATATCCGTATGTATCCGTACTGTATATTACATATCTAGTTGCATGCCGGAATTATATTACATCATGTTACCACTATATTCATATACCTGCTTGCTAGTATGCATCATATGACTCATGGAGTATATTATGGTATCACAAATTATTACTTGTGCATCCGTGCTTTTACCATGCTTCGATACTTGCTACAGTTTTACTTCGGGCATCCGTTTGATACATATGCACTACTTGACATGACCTGATATACCACTTGACTTGTTACCTGATCCTGTTACTAATGCTGACAATCCTGACATGTTGTCCTGACGGACGTATCCTGTTGTCTACATAGACAAAACATGTACATGCTTGATCCTGTGTTGGCATTAACTCCAGATTATCAATACATGCCTTGAATATATAACCTTGGGGTATGGGGAAATCAAAAGTGTAACTGAAGTGTGACTTAAAAGGATATTACTTAATCCGTAGTCCCGGGAGATAACGGGACAGAGTCATTCGTGATTCTTACTACCTGATCCGTGGTCCCGGGAGATAACGGGACAGAACCATTCTTGGTTCATACATCTTGATCCGTGGTCTTGGGGGATAACGGGACACATGCTTTTGAGTTACATGGAGGAGTACATTAATTGATTTCAAATAACTTTAGAATAGATAACCCAGCAGTATAGTTCATATTACTCACCGCACGTCACATACACTTATACACTTCACTGTTCTATATCCGTGTTTACTTATTACATTCATGTTACTGTTTATATTTCATGCATGCATATCTCGTTGCATCCTGATTATTACTTATTATTGTTGAGATTATAGCGCACTGACGTCTGGTTTTTGCATGGCCCAATCCCTTTATCTCTTTCCCAGGCTGACCAGGATTATTTCAGCCATCAGGCCGAGCAGTGAAGATTTTATTAGTGATAGTTCAGTTTAGTTTCCTTTCCGTACTTTTATTTCCTGATGTGAGCCCGTATTTGAGACGTATTTCTTGATGTTACCGTTTATTGGATTTATTGCTTCCGCATTTATATTTCTTGACTCGTTTATTATGGCAGATGGACATATGCTAGTTAGTTTTATATGCTTTCCTGTTCTTGATATCTTATAGACAGCCGTAATGTGACTGTTGAGGGATGTTTCCTAACCACAGGTAGCATGGTTGGCTCTGTCATGTACCGATCTTAGCGCACTCTGGAAAGCGAGGCGTGACAATCTCGATGCACGAGACAGCGACGAAACGGCACGGAGCCTGGCACGGTGCACGGTGCGTGGTGCAGTGGCGACACGGTACTAGACGCAGTGGCTCGGTCCGGGCATGAAGTGGCACGGGGATGGGCACGGCGGTGCTCGAGGTGTTAGGATGAGGCTGAGGTGAGGTGCTGGAGGTAGCGACAAATGACTGATGGCACGAGCGTACAAGATCACAGCAACGACACACAATAGTAGCAACAGCAACAAGGTGAGCTCAGTGAGATGGGGTGCTTGGACTTGAAGTGGAGCTTGGGCTCAGTAACTACGAGGCGTGGCTTGATAAGGCGACAACGACGGTGGTCGCAACGGAGCTGTCGGCGGCGAGAGTCGTTGGAGGTGGGTGGCGAAGCTTGGCAGCTGGGAGAGGGGCTCGGCTTGGAGAAACGGAGGAGGAGGATGGCTCTAGCGGTGTGGAGGTTTTCGTTGGTGTTGGTGGTGGCCGAGGGACGCTGCGATGGCTTGCAGGCGAGGATGGCAGACGGTTGGGTTCGGCAGCGGGCAGTGCCAGTGGCAGTGAGGAGAGGAGAAGACGAGGAGTGGGAAGCTCGTCGGCGATGAGAGGATAACAGGCGGCGGAGTGATAGGGTAGTTCGCCGGCAATGCAGGGGCGGTGGGGTTGGTGAAAGCAGTTTGGTGGTGAGAAGGAGGGGACGAGGGAGATGATGATGGTGGAAGAAGGCTCGTGGAGAGTTGAGGGCTCGATTGTTGAGGGTGATGGAGAGTTGGCGAGGAGATCATGGGGTTGGGCATAAGAATCGAGACGGTTGCGATGAAAGAGGAGGACGGGCGAGGGGATCACGGAGCGGTTGTTGGCGAAAGAGAAAGGATCGTAGGTTTGTGCTGGTCGTGGGGGACGTCAACGATGCGAGAGAAGGGAGTGAGTGAGGATTCGGGGGAGGAGATCTCGCGGGGACGTCGATGCAATGGACGCGGTCGCCGCGACGCGGGCGCGAGGAAGGAGGGGACGAGGAAAAGAGCGGGAAGGAGAAAAGAAGGGGAGACGAAGAAGAATGAAGTTGGGGGAGTGCGGACCGGGTAGGGTGTCGGGTCGGGAAAGGTTTAGGAAAAAAGGAATTGGGTTCATAGGCTGGGCTTGGGGCTGGGGTTTGGGTTAGGAAAAAAATATAAAAAGAGGTTAAGGTATAAGATTTAGGTCAGGAAAATAAAATTGGAAATTATATTGAGAAAAACATAGGAAATACTAATTGTAGAATTTTAAATATAAAAATTTTGGGGGAAAACACTTATTTAAAATATGGAAGATATTTATAGAGGAACTGGATACTACAGAATCTCCGGCGGCTGCAGACTAAACTGCCGTTAATTACCCCTTACTTTTGAAGCGAGAGAATCTCCGATTAACAAGTCAAACAGGTCATGCAAACTCAATATGCAATATGTACGTGTTGTGTTTGAAAACAAGTTTGAGGGAGCTTCGGTCTTGTCGGGGTCTCGCGGAGATTTTACAAGAGTCCTGCTACCTGAATATCGGACTGAAGGTCAAGGGGCCTAGCAGCCCCCTTGCGAAGTGCGGGACATCGTCTCGTTAGAAACTTTTTTTCCAGCAAAAGATGATAAGTGTATATATGTCTAGTGCGCGCATGGTAACGTGCACATGTGAAAAGTGCATACTTGCCGAGACGCGCACCCAGCAAAATACACGCCTAGTAAGAGGCGCACATGACAAGTGCGTACCTGCCGAGACACACACCTAGCAATGTGCACGCTTAGTAAAGGAACGCACATGACAAATGCACATCTGCCGAGACGCACACCTAACAAGGTGTGCACCTTGCAAGGTGTGAGGGAGTGAAGAGGGTCAAAATGTCCCGATTGGGCCAAAAGGTCCGATAAGGTACGCACTTAGCGAGGCCCATACCTGGACCAGCGAGCAATTGGCTCGATGTGTACCCAACAAAATACGTATCTAGCCAAATGGACACCTGGCACGGTACGCACCTAGCCTAGCACGGTGCAAATAGGATCGAAACCAAATGAAGTAATGATCTAAAAACACAAAGATTGACTTTTGAAAATCAAAAGGGACACTTTTTCTCTTTTTTGGCGCCTTCTGACATGTGCACTTTAAAAAAAAGGAAGAGAAAAAAACACTTGTGCACTAAAGAAAAGCTCAAAACTAAAAAAAATTGGGATTCAAGATTAAGATTTAGATTAGTTCTCAATAGGGCCTTTTATAAGCTTACATTTTTTACATTTAGCCGCATGATTTGTACAAAATTGGCTTTTCCTATTTAATTAAGAAAACAAAAATTATATTTAATCTTTTCATTTTCTTCCTCTCTCTTTTGTCTTTTGTCTGATCCCTCTTCATGTTTGGGCTTGGGTCTTCTTGGCTCAGGCTTGGGTTTTAAACCCACTTGGCTTTTTGACTTTGATTTTGATTTGATTTCTATTTTGGCAATTGGGTGTAATTTTTGACCCCAACATGTGTTGAGTATTGTATGCATAAGTTTGGTAGTTTTTTTTATAGTTTCAAAGATATTGACGGTAATATAATTCCGGTCTAAACTTGTAGGAGTTTTCAGTAAATAAACCTTTGCATTATAATAGAAGAGATTAGATGAGCGATCCTCTAATTCAATCTATGCTATCAAGTAGCTGCAAATCCAAGCTGCCTCACCACAATTACAAAACAGTTGGAGATTGATGCAGCAGATATTAAAAGGAACCAGTGTTGATAGTCTCTCCGTTTCTATTTAATATTAAAACAATGCTAAGTATTTTAACTCCATAACCAAACAGGCCTAAAAAGCACAGCTAAGTTGAAACTGAAGAACCGCCCCAACTGGGCAAAAATGAGGGGGTATTTCCTGCAATTGAGCCTTTTTTACTCAACTAATCTGAAAGATGCAAAAACTGACGCTTTTTCCCTAAATCATCATCGCCTTTTTTAAAGGAGGAAAGGCTCGTATTCTTAAGCAATCTATCACAATATGAGATAATCAACCCTCTGATTTCAAGCTATCAGGTGGCTGCTGCAGCATTCGAGCTACCTCACCATGGAGACATAAGAGATGAGAATGATACAGATGAAAATTTTGAAATAATTGAGAATAAGGTTTTTTCTCTCCATTTTTTAATTTTTCTTTAAAATTGAAATTGAAGTGCCGCACCCCATTGTCTTCCAGTTAATGTAGTCGAGATAAAGAGACAAAGCAAGAAAGAGGAGATGGATAGAAAAAGAGGCGCAGATTCTTAATCTATCAATCATAAAATGAGATAATAGATCCTAAGAAGCGTTCTTCACACACACACCAACCCACCCAAAAAAACATAAAGTAAAATGAGGTAATAAATCCTCGATTATCTTTTCTGCTACCAAGTGGCTGCAGCATTCAAGCTGCCTCGCCAAAGATCAATGCAAAGGGTAGGTATTTTAAATGAAACGGTGCCATACTAAGGTCAAAAGAGACAATTAAATTGAAGCAGAGGTGATGATAATGCCAAATTAGGCCTAGTCGGCCAAAATCGAGGGAGGTTGCCTCTTTAGGAAAAATTGAAGTAAAGCCCCCCCCAACCAATATATCACCCCAAAACTTAGCTATTTCCATATATCATCCCACAAACCCAAAAAAGAAAAGACGGGGGAAGCACAAGAGACATGAGCGTTAGGGCTTGAATTTATGTTGCATTATCAAAAGACGTTCATTTTTGCACACATTCGATACATAGGTTAGAGGTCTTCTAGTCGTTTGATTTTTCACACACATAAATTTGAAGGTAGGGTAATCAACTTGAACGGATCGGATCGTTAAAATATGTCATAAATTGATAGTTCCCAATTTTTAAAAACGCGAACCGGTTTGCAATAGAGATCTCTCTCACACACACTCATATCCTGATCACAATAAATCTATCATGATATGGAAAAATTTTATGGTCGTAGCAGCATACCTAATTAGCTGCAGCATCCAAGCTGCCTTGCCATGGCTGCAGATGAGATGATATTAATGAAGCTGATGAGTTTTCAAATGAACTGTTCTCCCAAACAGGGCCTGATCGAGCAAAAGTAAGGGGAATTTTATGTAATTTAGCCTTCAACCCACCAGATCCGAGAGATAACAAACACCAAAAGTTGTTCCTTTGATCATCGTCATCATCATCGACTCTTTTAAAAAATAAATGATAATTTGAGGAGGAAAAGAGAGAATGAGCTAGTGTTTTGTTACACCAAACATGGACTCGTATCAGAATCATTGGTTCTTTTTGGAGAGAGAAGAGAAGAGTGTGGCCATTTTGAACCACCATAGCCCTAATTTTTGTTTCCCCATTAAACCCAGATCCGCCATTCTGTAACACTCTTCTTCAAAATTTATATAACTAAATAAGACAATAAATCCTTATCTAACCGGTGACTGCAGCAACCAAGCTACCTAGCCATAGATTGATATAAAGGACAAGTTTTTTAAATGAAACAGTATCGCAAAACTAGGCCGAAAAGGGCCATTATTGAATCAGATGGAATGTTAGTACCAAAATAGGCCTAATCGGCCTAAAGCAAGGGAGGTTTCAAGTAATTTAGCTTTTTTCGCTAGATTTGAGAGAAACAAACTCTGAAGTTTGTTCTTTTGAATCATTACATCTTTTACAGAACCAAAAGGAAAAGGATTTTTTGATGTATCACCCCCAAAACATAGGTATTTCCAATATCACATCATGAACCGGTTAAGGGGGTTGACATGAGACAGTCGTCGTATGTATGTATGTACATATGTATGTAAGATTGTTGTATATGCAAAATAAACCAACACATGTATGTACATATGCATGCATGCGTTTAAGATTATTGCATTTGCAACATAAGCCAACACATGGAACTATGAATGGTGTGTTGCCATGTATCCTGCAAATAAAGATGAGTCTGAGATTTAGATTTCTAAGCAATTGAACATAATATGGAGACAACACAACTAATAGCTGCAGCATCCAAAAGCTCCCTCGCCGTGTTGCAGATGAGATGACATCAAAGAAAGCGATAAGTTTTCAATTGAAGGTGTTGTCAAACAAGGTCTAATCGGCAAAAGTGTGAAGGATGTTTCATGCAACTTGACCATCATTTAACCCTGAGAGATAACAAACGCTAAAGTTTGTTTCTTTGATTAGAATCATCATCGCCTGTTTAAGAAAAAGAAAAAAAGAAAGAAAGAAGAGAGAGAAAAGAGTTGGGTTTCCCAAAAAAAATATTGACGAGATCCGATCAGAATAGCAATAATTAAATCTCTTTACTGATTGTTAAGGCACAAGTGAACCAATTGTAATAATATCAATAAGATCCGATCAGAATAACAGAACATTAAATCGATGTGACATTATAAACGAACTTAGTTAATTGCAGAAAACCCTATCTAGTTTTCCTGTTATAGCACTTGAACCTCCACAGGAAACTTGTTAGCGCAAACACGTCCTTAAACTTGCTACATAAAGTCAATTGAGTTTTCTCCGGGAGCAATCCTTGTAAGGAAATATATGTCTAATGTAACTCTCAACCTTGTGTTTGTGCTGTTATGAGCAGTTATGTTTTATTTTCTTCAAATTTTCATCAACGAGCAATTGATATGTTTGTCCTAATAAGTCTATCAAGAGGTTATACATACTCTATTGACTAAACTAGCAGGGGTTGCCTACGATTAGCCTTAGAATAAAAGAGAGCACATTGCGCTCATATTTGGTCTATAACTAGCAGACTCCAAAGAAGACAAAGATATTCCATAAATAACAATATATAAGATTACACAACTATTTTTAAAAAATTGCTCCAAGCCCTCTATGATCGTTCTCTCTCTTTTCATTAGACTCAAAGAAATCAAAGACTCTATCCAATGCAAAATCTTATGAACCATTTAACTTTAAGTCTTCCAAGGTTACAAGACTCTTGGATTCTTGAAGAAAATTTGTCAAGTAAATTTAGGAAGATATCTAAAAGGGTTAATTGGACAAGCCATCCATGTTGGTCATCTTGTATAGCACTCAAGCCCCCTCAGGTGTGTTATTTTGCGCACAACTCCTTCATCGTTCGAAGCAAACCCTCTTAAACATGTAAATTTTACCTGACATAAACAAGTTCTAGAGTTAAATTAGACAATCATTTGAGTGAACAAGTTCTAGAGTTAAATTAGACAATCATTTGAGTGATGTTTGGAATTACATTCGAGCAAATATAACGGTTTAGCGGAGATGATGGCTAATAGCTCACTTTAGAGGATATACGCACTGCACAAGGTAAACTATAGGGGTGTTCTGTCCAATAAACCTTATCTAAAACGTGGGGTACAAACCCAAAAGCTGCAAAAGCACAAATACAGATATCAAAAGCTTTTTAATGTTCTCCATGATCAAATGGACAAAACGATTTTTCTTTTTAAATTGCCATATAAACAGAGAATAACCCTTGATCAGAAAGCAAAGTGTTAAAAAAAGATCAGCTATCACAAAATCAGAAGCAAAAAAAAAAAGTAAACTTGAAGAGAAATCTAAAATAACTGATATTGATCGGTTTTATAAAATAGGGAACACAAAAAAAACTGCAAACTAGCATCCTTCACAAGCCTTCTCTGCTCTTCCCAAAAAGATCAAACTCCAAAAAAATTGAACAGATTATAGAAACAAGTGAATTCCTAGCTCAAAAGCAAGAAAGAAGAAGTATCAATTTGAAACAAAATGAAATAAGGGAAAAAAATGAAGAGGAAAAAACGAGGCACAGACTCTCTCTCTCTCCCCTGCCCCCCACACCCCGAGGAAAAAACAAGTCTCTCTCTCTCTCTCTCTCTCTCTCTCTCTCTCTCTCTCTCTCACACACACACACACACACACACCATGAGTGGCTGCAGCGTTCAAGCTACCTCGCCAATTCTATAGAAGAGATCAGATCAGTGCACAGGACAGTTAAGAACTTTTAACAACTGTGCAATTTAAAATTGAAAGTCAATATAAAATGTAAATCGGATGGTGATGTTGATTGGTTGAAGTGCGATAACTCACTTTGGGTCTTCTGACATGATCCACCCTGTTGGGGATTACATTAGAGAAATACTTTTCCTACCAATGTTGTAGAATCGACATCATATACAAAGACTCGTATTGGCTACAAGGTGGGATCGAGGACGCAATTCCCTATGTGGTGGATATCATACTTACATGGATTATATCATCCTGGTAGGTAAAGTATTTTCCTTTGCATTATAATAGTAAAGATGAGATTATTCTTCTGATTCACTCTACGATATCGAGTAGCTGCAACATCAAAGCTGCCTTGCAAGATTACGCAACAGATGGATCGATGCAGAACATAAATTTTGAAAATAAACTGTTCTTTCCGATTCTATTTAATTTATAAAAACATTGATTATCTCAACTCCATAGCCAAACAAGGCCTTAAAAGGACAACTAAATTGAAACTGAGAAGCACCGAAGTAGCCCTAATTGGGGAATGAGAGGCGTTTCCTGCAATTTAGCCTTTTTTACATCAGATTAAAGAGATGCAAATAATGTAGACTGTTCCTTGGATCATCATCATTGTCCCTTTTTCTCAGGAAAAAAAGGCTCGGTTTAGTAATTAATCTATTGTAATATGAAATCCTCTTATTTCAATCTCTCTAACAAGTGGCTGCAGCATTGAAGCTACCTCGCCATTGTCCCAGGAGAGATGAGATAGAAGCAGAACATAAGTTTTGCAGGGCGTTTGGCTTGGAGTTTTTTTGAACTCCAAGATAACTCCAAGATGGGTGTTGTGTTCACAAATTTTGGAGTCTTTGAAACTCTGATTGGATTGGAGTTTTGTAAACTCCGATTGTCTCAACTTTGGAGTTTAGATAATCGGAGTTTTGTAAACTCCAAAATCCATGTGAAACATGGCATAGTAAGGATTTTTTTTGGCATGAAATTTATGAAACTCAAGTTATCTAAACTTAACTCCATTCCCAAACAAGAACTTCAAAAAATAATTCTTTTTTTAAGTGATGCATGCCAGTTATCTAAACTTTCCTACTTTCTTTTCACTTTCCGATTGCCAAACATAATAGTAGAGATTTTTAGAGACAGACAGAGAGAGAGAAGATCAGATTCTTAATCTATCAGTTCTTAAGAAGCGTTTTGCACCAATAGCAGCAGCAGCAGCAGCAGTAGTAGTAGGATAACGCATCCTCAATTATCCTCTCTGCTAACGACTAGCTGCAGCATTCAAACTACCTCGCCCAAAATCAATGCAAAAGGAGAGTAACTACCTCGCCCAAAATCAATGGAAAAGGAGAGTTTTTGAAATGAATTTGTGCCGCGCTAAGCTTAAAGAAGGCAATCAAATTGAAACACAGGGACTGACAGTACCAAATTAGCCCTAATCGGCCAAAAGTGAAGGGAGTTTCCTGAAATTTTGCCCCCTTTTCACCAGATCTGAGAGTAATAAAAGCTGAAGGCTTGTTCCTTTAGAATCATCATCGCCTCTTCTAGAAAAAGAAAAGAAAGGAAGGATTTTTCTCATGCATCATCCCCAAAACTCAGCTATTTCATAAATTCAAGAAGCAATATTTAAAAAAAACGAGACATAAGAGTTAGGGTTTCGATTCGTTAGATCTAAGAGATGATAGTCATCGTCGTCATCGTATAGTGTGAGTGTGTGTGTGTGTGTGAGAGAGAGAGAGAGAGTGAGAGGCAAGGCTCGGATTCAGATTCAATCGATATCATCAAAATGGAGAAGTTTTATGGTGGCAGCAGCATACCTAGTAGCTGCAGCATCCAAGCTGCCTCGCCATGGCTGCAGAAGAGATGAGATCGAGGAAGACGATGATGAGTTTCCTAGTAGAGCAAAAGTGAAGGGGGTTTCATGCAATTGATCCTTCGTTTTCAGCCGATCTGAGAGATAGCAAACACCACAGTTTGTTCCTTTGATCATATCATCATCACCGTCACCGTCACCTCATCTTAGATGATAACGATGAGCTAAGAACAAGAGCTATGGTTTCGACGGTAATAATACTCATGCCCAATCTACAAAACTGGAGTTTATATAACTTTATTTATGGAGATGCGGTAATTGTGCTTATTTTTTTTGGTTGAGATAGCCGCAATAATTTCAACCTCAAATAAAACAAAGTTAGCATTTTGGAGTTGAGCTTTGCTAACTTCACGAAACTGCAAAACTGCAGTTCTGAAAACTTATTTCCATTTCCAAACATGGCCTCTGCCTTAGTTTGGCAACATGGTTATGATTTTCGAGCATGTTGTTACGTAGAGTTTCGAGACTAAACTCTAAAATTTGTAGCCGAGGCTTGGCAATCAAAATGAAGTTTTCCAAACCGCAGTTTTCAAAAAGTTATAAAGGCTTGAAATCTCATTTTTCTAAACCTCAAAAGTAATAGAGTGTCGGAAAGTTTCATGTCCTCGCTCACTCACTCTCTCTCTCTTTCTCTCTCTCTCTCACTCTATATGTTAATGGAGAAAAGGCGTCATAGGAAGGAATTTACTCCTATGGCATCGGAGAAATACACCCTTCATGATTTTTTTCGACGATCGACATATATCACCTTCATCTTTATCATCTAAGATGTGGATACACCAAATTTTATATGATTATATCATTTTTTCACCATAGATTTAGTTGGTGCAAAATTAATTGTTTACCGACAATATAACTTTTTACACCATTAATTTAACGATGAAAAAGTTGTGGAATCACATGAAATTTAGTGTACCCACATCTTAGATGATAACGATGAAGATGGTGGATACCGATCGTCGAAAAAAATAAGGAAGCGTGTATTTTTTCGACGCCATAGGAGGGGATTTGCTCCCATGGCGTCGAAAAAATACACGCTTTCTCATTTTTTTCCGACGATCGGCACCCACCATCTTCATCGTTATCATCTAAGATATGGGTACACCAAATTTCATGTGATTCTACAACTTTTTCACCGTTGATTTAGTGGGTTCAAAATTAACGATTTACCGATAATAGAACTTTTTACATTGCTAAATCAACGGTAAAAAAGTTGTAGAATCACATGAAATTTGGTGTACCCATATTTTAGATGATAACGATGAAGATGGTGGGTGCCAATCGAAAAAAATGAGGGAGGGGTATTTTTTCGACTCCATATGAGGAAATTCCCTCCCCTGGCATCTTTCCTCTCTCTCTCTCTCTCTCTCTCTCTCTCTCTATATATATATATATATATATATAACCCTTAAAAATAAGTTAAATGAAACGAAATCTTGATTTCATAAGTTGTGTTCCCAAACAACCCTAAACTTTACGAAAGCCCGATTTTATGAAACCACGGTTTGCACACATGCACACCGTAGTTTCATTTTAACTTAATAGAAATCAAGTTGTCAAAGCAGGCTTAATGTTTCATCGCTTTTGCATTTTAATACTTTAGAGCTTTCTTCTCAACATTTTAATACCCTTACATATTTTCACTGTGCTAACTACTGTTTTTATCTCTGTATGTATTTTGCATTGGTTTGTTCCTAGAATCATTCCGACAAAAGAATTATGGAAACATTTTGCAATGAAATAAACGACTAAAATTAGACTAGACAAGACGGTAAAAGTAGAAGGTAGCAAAGTGCTAATGGTGAAATACATCAGGGCATTAATCTGCTGAGGAGAAAACTAAATGGTATTTAAATGCGAAAGGATGAAAGATTGAGTTATTATCAAGTAATTTACCCTTTCAATTTGATTGGGGAATGTAGAACGAGTTTCTATGGTTTCACACTCGTATTCCTGCTTTTGGGCAATAGCTGAAGAGCAATTCAACAGTTTCGGGCAAATTAATGGATACCTTAAATGCATGGCATGTGTTGTATGCTTGTCTGTGTCGTGCGCGGATGTGCTGTGTACATAGATTATGTTTACGGGTCAATTCAAAATAAAAACATGAAGCCACTTGAAAAGGTTCAAGATAGAATTGTAGCAGCAATATTGGGAAGAATTGTTAGCAGGAAATTGTGTGGAAAAATGAGATTCAACGTTTGCTAAAACAAGAGATGCCAAGGAAGCATATGTCCAATCGTTGCATTGCAGGGTTCATGAATATTGAGTTAAGAAAACAGAACTGACTATACTTGCAAGGCAGCTGAATTTTCAACATTCTATCATACTATTTGCTTTTTCATCACTGAAAACATTCAATCAAAATTGACGCGCTACAATCATCTAAACAATAAATGCATTGTATAATAAAACACAATAGGAAGCTTAGTATTCAGATCTAATCAGATTCTAACGAAAACAGCCTTGGCATAAGCAAGAGGATCTAATACAAGATGAAAAACATATTTTTTTTGCAATAACTAAAGAACATAAAAACCAAAGAAGGATTAAACTGAACAAAAATGAAAATGGTTGTGCACACATGCATGTTTGCATTAAAAATTATTTAGAGCTAAATTCAAAGACATTTTGCACCAGAATAAATTGAAGCCAGTGTTCAGTCTTCACACTAGATACAAGATTTATTCGTAACTCTAAACAAAAGCGCACCCCACTCAACATAAGCTGCCTCAAGGAAAAGAAAAGCAAAATCAAGAATTTAACTACAACAAAAGAAGTTTATGCAGCCTGGGCGCCGAGTTCAAGGAGTAGAGTGTGATTGATGTCGTTGGATCCAGGGCCGATAAACTGAATAGGGCCTGTTCACGATTTTCGATACAAAAAAAGTACATTAGCAATAAATCTAAAACACGTGAATGAGGATCTACAACGATATGCGATAGCATACCTGGGCTGATGTATCTGTTCTTGAGGGCCCACTCGTCTCGCAGAGAAGCAAATTTTCTGAATGGTGCACCTGAATTTAAATATTAAAAACAGGTTGATTTCATACAAGATCCAGCTAGCACTAGGAAGAAATGGAGAAAAACATAAAAACAGAAAAGAGCAGCAAACATACCTTCAAGTTCCACCATGGCTTTCTTGATCACTGGCTTGAACTTACCTGAAAGACAAGTTGTAAGTAAATTCCTTAAATGAACTAAAACTTAAGTTTGTAGCTAATGGAGCTTAAATAAGAATAATAGTAAACAACTTGAGGGAAAACATTTATGATTCTTCATTTCTTTGCAATTCCTAAAAAGCTTGAATAAGAATATAGCAGACGATTAGAGAGAACATTTATACTTCTTAGCAATTCCTAAATAGGTAGAGGTAGAGCTATTAGATTTAACAACCACGAACAAAAAAGCCTCGCATCTCAATTCCTTTTGGTTCTCTTGCTCAACGTCTGCAGGACTCTTGACGTGCCCAAAGGAGATCGAATAAAGAAAGCCCATGAGCAAATAGTCGAGGTATATATAGGGTTATAAGCTTGTGTTTTTATGAGTACAGCTTCCGCATGGTACAAAACAAAGAACACAAATATGTGAACAAGGTACTAAATAGAGAGAGGCAAATTTATTGAGCAAAAAGGACTATGAGGCTTGCCACGCTGACAATTGGGCCAATTATAATCACCAAATTTCATTGATAAAAAGGGGTACCTGGGGGTATAAGAATAAGCAAAAATGAAGAAGAAAAGTGGAAGGAAAAAAGAGCTATTAATTCACAATAACGCTAAAAAAGGATGAAGGATAAGATACCGTGACGCCTCTCAACATCCATTAATGAAGTTAATGCAGTCCCTCCAACAGTCCACTCCTCGACTGGAGCACCTAAATTGCCAACCTAAACAAAATCAAAGCATGGTAAGTGGAAGAATCATTAATGAGATGCTAATGCTGGCAAATAACTATCACACTAAAGGACGGCCAGAAAATCGAAAAAGGAGAAAAAAATGTTGGACTTTGCAAAGAAGTTTTCACTAAAAGAATACACGAGGACAATTAGCAGATATAAAACGCTAAAATATACAGCACCGGTTTCTGTTAGCAATTACACATTCACTAAAGATAAAAGCACTGAGGAAAAAATTGAAATGAAAATAAATAAATAAATAAATAGGGGCAAATTAACAGATGTTATTAAAAAACATTGATGCATAGTTTATGGAAATTTATTTAAATTCTAGTGATCAAATTCATAGACTGGATGATCGTTTGCACACCTTATATTGTTTTAAACTCCGAATCATTCAAAAGAAATCATGCATATATTGAGAAGGAAAAAAGAGCAAATTTAAAGGGGTGGCAACAGAACCAAAAAACAAAATAATCCTTGAAGTGGCGAAAGAGGGGATAGGTAGCTGGTAAGACAAGTGTAACGTGGGTAAAGACATTTTTCATCATAGCCACCACCAGACTTTTCCAATCAATATCATGTCATTTATGCCCCCAACAGTAGAATTTAAATGTCTGGCAAAAGAAAAATTACAACCATGAGCCAAAAAGCGGCACACACCCATTTATAATGCCAAAATTTGCTCAAGGAAATTATCACCAAGAAAAAAGTTGGCCATGACTAATAAAGGCTTGAAAAGTCCTTGGAGATATAATTTTAACTCATGCATCCAGAGAGGAACCCTCCAAGGTCTTGTGAACTACAAAAGAATTGATATAAATATGTTCTCCATTCGAACTCTACAAGGGCCGTCTCCTCAATTTAATTAAAATTTATCATATCATGGTGTATCCATTTTAATTAGTATCAATCATCTTCTTATGGCTGCATTCATTCCTATTTTACCTTTTAGTGCTTTGCCGCTCATCCATCAGAATAAAAAAACCGCATGCCGGTTTTTCATTGTCGAAGATCTTCAGCTTATCATATGGCCTTCCTACAAACTACTACTTCAATTTCATTTCATAGTAGTCTATGCTTTCATTTCATTCCATCTTTCATAAAACAGCAATCATCATTCAACTACGCACTACGCACGATGATGGTATTCATTTTCATGGCATGAAGGAGATTTGTGTAGAAGTATTATGAAGAAGCATCAATATAACATTTAAAGAAAAGAAAGGATGGAGGCACATACTGAGGAAATGAGGCCAGTCTTTCCAGAATGGAGGAGAGCCCCTGCACCATAACCCAGAGCATAGCAATAGGTTGAATCAAAATTTGTAGGCAAACCACATCTTCCTTCATAGCTGCAAGTTGAATCAAATAACAGATGTGAGATGCAACAAAATGAAGAAGATAAAATTACTGGTTGGCCCATTATACTTCAACGAAGAAACTAGCTAAACCTCAATAATAAAATAAAGTGGCAACAACTGGATACTCCAAAGCTCTAGCTATGAATTAGAGCATAAACATAATATTAATAGATAATTTCCCATGATCCCCAAAAAATGTGCCTCTTAAGGTAAAAACAAATGCATGGCTAAATGAATTCGACCCAAAGCAAATCTGATGCAGGCATTTCGTCGAAGAGTAAAGAATAGTTACCCAAAAAAGTGAGACTGTCCTTTAAATTGTCCAGCATATGTTCCTTCAGACTTTCGTTTCTCCAACTCAGTTTCAACCATCGAAATAAGCATCTTTTCAGTTTCTATTTTGGCAACCTGGTCAAGAAAGATATTATCAGATACTTCCAGTTTCTGTCAATAAGAGATTAGTATCGGAAAAGCTTTATAAATTTATACGAACCTGCACATTTCCATGTGGATCTCTTTCTAGCATCAGTTGCTCCTGGATTGCTTCAGGTAGAAAGTCAAACAGAGACTGAGATTGTTGCCGTAGCTTCTTTTTCCATACCCCAGCTTCATCTACAACGTCATGGGCTAGTATTTCATTAAGTTCTGATATAAGTTGCTGGACCTGAAAATTGCAGAAAAGAATATCACTGTCTCTTGCAAGAACAAACGAATATCTATTAACTATTAAATGAGGCCAATGCTAAGTATTGTACTTTCATTCTGAAATCTTAAGAACTGCTCCCTCCGTTCCCTTTTAATTGTCCAATTTTGGTCATATTTTTGTTCCATTATAAGTGTCAATTTACAATATCAATACTACTTTTTGTGTAATCAATACAAATTTAAAATTTGATTCCTATACTAACCCTCATTGATATTGATACCTTGGGAAAAAAGATGAGACAGACATAAATGTACACTTAATGAGGTAACTTTTAAATGAGGTTAATTCAGTAATTTAGCATCGACTATATCATAAGTTTAAACGAGATAGTAGTTTTTCAAAAAAATTCTTTAAGGGAGTGCAAAACCAAAATTGGACATTTAAAAGGGAACAGAGGGAGTACCATCTAGACTCGCTACACAATGGATATATGTCGTACCTCTGGAATAAAATCAATTAAGCCTTCTGGTATAAGTATGACACCATAGTTATATCCGAGTCCAGCACGCTTGCAGATTATATCAGTGATGTAATCTGTAACACTTTTAAGAGTCTGTTTTTTAGCAGCAACCTGCAACAAGGGATAGATAGATATCAACTAAATATACAAGCGTGTATTAAACAAGTAGTTGAGTGGGGAAAAAAGGTGAGCAGGTGGATACAGGTGAGCCTATAATTAACAAAGCTATATCATGTGGCAATATGCCAGAAAAGTCGTTTCTTTTACATAAAAGCAAGACACCGCTGCATCTATGACAATCGGGTGAAAAAGATTGAAGTAGCAAGTCCTATGTCAGCATCACAAAACATGCAGCATGGTATAAGGGTGCATATTCAGGCCACTGTACAAGAAGGTGCTATTAAGTGGAAGAAGGTGCTTCGTGCTGTAGAGTCACAAATGGGATACACAGCACTTTGAAAGGTACTCAAGCAATAAAGCAATCTGCTTTTTTATTAAGGGGATAGCAACAAAAAAAGGAAGTCTCTATTCTGTTTTATAGATATGGTCTGTATCGGGTTTAGAAAATTAGTGATGGCGCTATATTAATTTTTTTAGTATAATTGAAACTGTATTGGCTAAAAATTAGTGAGAGAGAGAGAGAGAGACTGCACATAGATAATCACCAAATACAGCGATGCAAGGCCAAACCATTAAAAATAATTAGATCGATTATCAACAAAGAAAGTTTCAAAGTTGAGGGACACATACCATCCATGTAAGTGGCAAAGTCAGCCCAACAAAATCAGTTTTATGGAAGTTTATGTCATGATGCAGGAGGGGGGGAATCACTGTTCAACAAAAATGGTACACAAGATTGTAGTCTTGCCAACTTGATATTTGATAGATTTCTTTTAATGATATACCCCACTGAAAAATTTGGTATTTTTTAAAAAACCTATCCAAAACTTTTTATTAAAAAAAACCGCCCAAATCATAGCTGTTATCTACAAACCCAACACTGTTAAGTGTGAGTTTAGTCAGTTAAATTGGTTAGCCATGGTTGAAATAAGCCACTTACTCACTTACTTGCCCTCTACTCTTCTCTTTCAAAGCCAATTTGCAAACACAAGTACTTGAACAAAACCATAAATTCAATCAAAATCCAAACAAGTTACAAGAAACCCGTTATAACAACTGCACATTTACGTATAAATCAGCACCATAACTTAATTATAACACATGCCCACAACAATTTGTGTTCCCAAACAGAAAACCCACAAAGAAAATCAAGGGAAAGAGGCATTGAAACTCTGTAATCCTCAGCAGAGATTGATGAGAAGATCTCGAAAGAGAAGCAGAAGCACCTTGTAAGAAAATAGCATGAAGAGCCCTGAGCTCCACAGCATTGGCTACATCAGCTCTAAGGTCTTGCCTTTGGATCTCATGGCCTTGAAGAGGATCAGAACAGGCCATGAAATCTTCAAATTTGGTGTACAGTGGAATGAAAGGGAACTCCAATGTAAGTTAACTTTCTTTTTTAAATAGCTGTGTGTGTGTGTGTGTGTGTGTGTGTGTGAGAGAGAGAGGGGGGGGGGGGGGAACAGTAGGAAGAGAAGAGAAGAAGCGGGCAGAGAGAGGAGCAAGCCGAAAGAAGAGAAGCAGGAAATAAGAAAAAGAGAAGCAGGAGAGAAAGAGAAGAAGCCCATTTAAACTAGTGAACTAGCTGTTTGAGGTAAACTGGTTTTCTTACCCCTCTACAGCTATATTTGACAATGGGTTTACATCAAATGGATGGAACTTAAATAGGGAGGGTTTTTTTAGAGTAATTCAGAGATTTGGGTACTTTTCTTATATATTTCAAGTTTTGGGTGGGTTTGTTCTAAGTTTTGAGAGGGGCATAAAAAAAACCTATTTGATAATGATTCATAATAAGCCTTTCAAGAAGTTTCAGCATAGAAAAACCTATATAATTTGTCAAATATGATCAGCACAAAAATGGAAAGGGAAAAGAACTACACCTCTTCTCCAATAATGGTAACGTTTGGATGTGTCTGCAAAGCACACTCCAACGTGATGTGAGAAGCAGCACGTCCCATAAGCCTAACAACTGCATGCATGTTGCAACACTTGTAAGGCCAAAAGAAATACCAAAATTTTGATCTGTAGTAGAGAACTTAAAAAAAAAGGAAATTTATAGAATATATTACTACATAAGAACACAGAAAAGATCATAGAATAGATCCCTCGGGTCAATAGCGAGTCAACTACACAGAATGCACAAAAATCTTCATAACATGGTTCCTGTTATCGTAAGTTGAAAGCATAAACTGCACGAGCATAATCATATCACCACATACTGAAACCTCCGCTAAATATCTATCAACTTTTTGAGCATTTCAAAGCGATAGCAAACCCAAATAATAGTATCTATTGGTAATCATGTGATCCTATATCTTTAAATAGGGGTCTAATACTGGCATTAAATTAAATATAAATATAGGTAAATAACACTGTTAACGAATAATTAAATTTATACCTTAGCAATATATTGATAATTTCATATAATCGTATACTTAACTATCATAATTAACAAAAAAAAACCATAAAGCAATACCGCAGCTACAATTTTAACTTATTCACTTAATCCTGTAAGATGTATTGTCAATTCACATACTATATATACTGGCATTGCATCAGCTAATGGGTTATAAATAAAGTCACAGTGTTTTTGAAATATAAACTACTTTCTACCTAATTTGTGAGAGAGGTGTTGGTCAAATAATTAATTTGTGGAAAAGAACATCAAACAACAAATTTAATAGCTGCAAATATAGAACGAACCTTAATACCTAAAAGAGCATAAAGCAGCGAAAACTCAAATAGTAGAACCCCAGTTATAGAATAATTCATAATGAGCTACCAAACTTCATCATTTATTCAAGAAACCATATCATATATTTTTTAACATCGCTATCAATTGATAACTATTAATTATCGATTGTTATTTATTTCTCTAAGAGTTAAAATGGATTATGTTCAATCCGAGCTACTAACGAAAAAAAGGAATCGATAACAATTCCAAAACCGAGATTTAAAATAATTCATCATAAGGTACCAAACTTCATCATTTATTCAAGAAACTATATCATATATTTTTTTAACCTTGCTATCAATTGATAACTATTAATTATCGGTTGTTATTTATTTTTCTAAGTTATTTATTTCTCTAAGAGTTAAAATGGATTATGTTCAATCCAAAATACTAACGATAAAAAAAGGAATCGAAAACAATTCCACAACCGAGATTTCAAACACTTATATCCAGAATGCTTACTCAGCATTTAAATTATTTTGAACAGCCACTGCATATCTTGGTTTAAGTAATAATAAGCATTAGAACTGGTGAGGGCCACAGAGCAATTAACATTACTCACACTTCACTGAAAGAGTTTGACTTAGTGCCATGACAAATCGCCCAATGATAAGTATTTAACGATTGCGACCGACATAAAGGGATCGGAAAATGCTTACAGTGATAGTATTTTCCGGTTGACCGTGCATCTGTCATGACATTTCCTATCATCTCAGCATATATCTGCAATGCAATATAAACAATATGGAATATAATCTCTGTAACAAATCAATTTGAGTATGCACATTTCTCCCTCGGAAAAATAAAACTGTGTGTCTGCAAGGAAGATGGCACACAAGTGCGAAGGATGAAAAGTTAACCCACTATTGGTTTTGCTCCTATAGGCTATGAACGTGAGTCGGCTAAAGAAAGTTTCATAATGATTGCAGATAAGATAATATGTCCAGTTAGAAGTGTGTATAACATTGCTTATTACATCATAAACAGCATGGCCTTTCCAAAATCATCCGCCAAAGCATGGGCATATTTTCCTTCTCATGAATCAGGGTAACAAAAGGATTAAACAAATTCAAATTCATGGAAATTCAGAAATGAGGAAAAGAACTAATAGATGCTCCATAGAATAGCGTGCAAAAATAAGCTTAGAGAAATTCTGCTATTTTCTGTATAGCTTAGCTGTATACTTCATATTCACAACATATTTTTATGTAATCGTCCATGTCCGACATCCTTGTTTACAACAAGCCAGTATGATACTCAAGTAAGAAATTGGTGTAAGCAACCACTATGTCAGTATGTAAGCCGAAAACAGTTTGGACCAAAGGGAAAGAGGGTTACTCTGCATGCAGTGTCAAACCCAAAACTTGTTGGAACCTCCTTGCACTTCAAATCTCCGTCAATTGTTTTTGGGCATCCAATAACTTGAGTTCTAATATCCTTTTGCCTAGAAATCATTAGCAAAATGGTAAAGATTAAACATGAACTTGAGGAAAAACACTAAAATCCTAAAAAGTACTACAGGGACTGCATCAGAGGACTGACTAAGCTCAACCTGAAATTTTCAGCTAGCAGGCATGCATTTGTATTCGAGTCATCACCACCAATAACAACAAGCCCATCCAGGCCAAGTTTGGTCACTGTCTCTTCAGCTTGCTTAAACTGATACAAAAGGAAGCTGACATAAGTCAACCCAAAAAGAAAACGGAAAACATTGACCAGCAATGAAAACAGAATAACAAAATTGATGATATATATATATATATATATATATATATATATGGAGGAAAGAGGCCATAGAAGGGAATTTCCTCCTATGGCGTCGAAAAAATACACCCTTACTCATTTTTTCCGACGATCGGCACCCACCATCTTCATCGTCATCATCTAAGATGTGGATACATGATTCTACAACTTTTTCACAGTTGATTTAGTGGGTTCAAAATTAACGGTTTACCGACAAAAGAACTTTTTACAACGGTGAAAAAGTTGTAGAATCACATGAAATTTGGTACCCATATCTTAGATGATAACGATGAAGATGGTGGGTGCTGATCGGCGGAAAAAACGAGGGAGTGTGTATTTTTTCGACGCCATAGGAGTTCCTCCTATGGCATCTTTCCTCCATTATTCTCTCTCTCTCTCTCTCTCTCTATATATATATATATATATGCACACCTGTTCTGGAGTTTCAATCTTGTCCCTTCCACTGCATATCATATCAAATCCACCCTGTTGCCGTGTCAAAATAGAATTTTTAGACAGTAAACAAATAAAAGTAAAAATAAATAGTCAATCCCAATCAAGAATATACAATTCACCAAAAATAATTAGATTTTTATCAGAATAAAAATCATAAAAATTAGATCTAAATAAGTCACCTCACCTGATTCCTATAAGGATAGATGAATTCAGGAGTGAGCTCCACATATTTGCTTTTCATGATCCCTGCAGGCCCTCCCTTGAATCCATACATGGTGCTCCCCTTCGCCCTTTCCTGCAAGTAATCTACCCAAAAACAACACATTTAATCCCAAATCGAACAAAATCAAAGCAAAATAAATCGAGAGATCGAGAATCGAACCAAAGATCCCAGAGATGACATTGTGGCCCCCAGGCGCTTGACCGCCGGAGAGCACGACTCCGATCTTGAGAGCGCCGGTCATCTCCGACGGCACGGCTCCGGTCGGCACCAGCATTGCCGAAGGCTGCCCGTACAGCTTGGGGAACAGCTTCGCGATCTCATCTGCAAATTAAAAAAAAACCCAACAAAAATCAAAATTTGAAAGAGATCGAGTTCGGATCAGAAGAGATCAGATCGGGTGAGGTGGCTTCACCAGGGTTGCCGGCGGCGGTGCTAACGGGACCTTCGACGATCTTGAAGGGGGACTTGAGGACGGAGGGGAGGGGGAGAGGGTGGTTGAGGCGGCTGGTCTGGACCTCGCTGTATACGCCGGCGAGTCGGCCGGGGGTGGGGCCCTTGCCGCCGGCGGCGGCGCCATTGGAAACCACGCTCATTATGAATTAATTGTTTCTTTAATCGCAGAGGGAGGGAGAGAGAGTCAGCGTAGGGTTTGTTATATGAGGAGGAAGGAGAAAGGGATCGGGCCAGGGCTAGAAAGCGTCGTTGTTGGATTCGCCGTTTTTAACGGGTTGAAAAATGGGCCTGATTGCGATGGATCGGATAGCGATAAGTACAGCCCATTTAGAAATCCACATTCGCCAGATGGCCCAAAAAATAGCAAACCACTGGATAGAAAACTGCAGAACAGAGATGGCGCTGCCGCATACATCAGCACCGTTTCCCCTTTTATTTAATTACCTTTTCTTCTTTTACTGATTCCAAAATCTTTTCATCTTTCGGCTATTTGACATGAGTGACTATATTTTATACACATGCGGTACATCCTGTCTAGATAATCTATTTCGAGGTCTCAATATCTAACATATGAATCCGGTAATGCTTTTTCCTATAATACTGTCACCGTTAAATTATTTTTAGATACGAGCTTAATGGAACTGCAGTCAGCCGCAGCCCCATTAGCTGCAGTTTGTGGGTAAAACGGGAGGTGTGGACGCTTGTTTTAAGTAACGATGGGTCCTACACCTACCGCCGGAGCCGGGTCATGCAAGCACTGTGCTCCCAACCCTGTTTAATAGATATTTCTTAAATTTCTTTCAGGTTTCTACCAGCCGCAACCTCTATGGACGGTCTCTTTTTTCCATAGTCTATCGTCTTTTCTCTGTCACTCTCTAATTTCACAATCATTTTATGCCTTTTCCATTTCATCGGAAGTTTGTTGTTGCATTCAAACTTTATTAAAAAACTGAAAAGCATGACCGCTGGTTTAAGATTCGTTCGGATTAACTTTTTCTTTAGTTTTATCCGAAGAGAAGTTTACTTGACTGAAGATTATCGATTTCCTATCCTAGAAAACATGGCATTTTTATAAATAAATGTATGTCTACCCAATTCATAAAGTGTTAAAAAAAATAAAAAAATCGAACGCTTCTATTTACAGTTGGCACGAATCATCTCGAAGCTTTCCTCAACCAATATTTAGAATGCAAAGGGTCTAAATTGACAAATAATAATCTCCTGAGACGAATACAAATATAGAGAAACATGAGGGGCTAAAGCGCAAAACAACAGGGCAACTGAAAAGGGCCAAAATAACCGCAGAGAGCCACCAACAGCAGCATCCAACTGCAAGCTCCCAAATCGCCATCAATGGCGGCGGCGGCGGAGCTGGAAGCTGAGGTCATCACTATCGCCATCGTGATCATCTCCCACTCTCGGCTTCTTCAACTTCCCCTCAATTTCCTCTCAATTTCGTGTCTCTTTTTTTGTTTATTTCAGAAAATGGCGGCAATCAAAAGGGCTTACGCTGACGTCATGCTGAACGTGGCGAAAGAGTCGGCGGCCAGGGTTACGGAATCGGAGCGGAGAGCGCTTCGATCGCAGCGGTGTCTTTTCACGGCGAAAGAGGAAGCCCTCGCTACGATTCTGAGGTTGAAGGCCCTAATGGATTCAAAGGTGAGATCTTTTCTTGTTTCTAAGCAAAAAAGTTCAATTTTTTTATGTTAGGGCATTTTGATGTTGAAGATGAAAACTTGCGATTAAACTAAGAATTTATGCAAAAAAGGAGAAAACTTTAGTCTATTTATGTGCTAAAGTTTGGGCACTAAGTAATCTAGTACAATCAATAGACGAAATGTAAATACTTGCTTGATGAATTACAACAAAGAAACAATGGCTATATGTGTTTAAGTTTTGTGATAGATTATCCGCCTAAGTTGTGTCGGAACAGACAGGTCAAGGGTCAAGACTGATTCACGGTTAAACCTTATTTATGTAGAGAAAACGGATGTGGGGCAGCGGGAGGCATGGCATTACACTGTTCATTGATCCATGTGCAAGTTTATTTTGCAAATACGAGAATGCTTTAGGTCAGAATGAAAAGTAGTAAAAAGACATTGATCAATGAATAGTGTGTTGCCGTATGTCGCAACTGTAGGGAACTGTTGTATTCTCTGCTTCCTCATTTATGTAAGAAGAGAATACGAATGCAAAGATATGTGGATGCTAAGAGCAGCCGTGGTGTTTGTCTTCTTTCATATTGTTTCCTTAGCAGGAAAAAGAAACAGAGAAATTTTTTTAATAGACCGTTTGCAGGAAATGGCGAATGCAGTGTAACAGAAACCCTTGTGTCCAATCATAATAAATTGTCAATGCATTTAGTTGTTTTTCAGGAAAGTACAGTTTGAATTTACTTTTGCAGGGGGAGAGATTCAAGAAACCACAAAATAGTGGTATAATAGTCATTTTTCAACAGAAAATGTATATTTGTACAAAAAAATTCCTGTATTTTCAGATATATCTCCTATAATGTCCATCTCTTGCAATATTTATCACAGTCTCTTCAATTATATACATATATAAGCTCCCTAGATATATATCTCTTGTAATATTTCTTGCTGACAAGGTTCTTGTTTTATCAGATTAAAGAAGCCGAACTGACATCTTTGAGCCAAATCAAAAGAATTCAGGAGCTTGAAGGTCAGCTCAATGAAGCAGAAGAGATAATAGGTTCTCTAAGAGAGGAATTGGAAAGAGCAAATACCGAATTGAATAAAATGAGAAACAAGTTGACAACACTTCAGATAAACAAACAAAAGGCAAATGGGCATGCCGCTTCAGATAATGATAATTACCGAATGAGCCACCTAAGTTCTGATTCTGAAGAGTGTGGTACTAATCCTGATCTAGCATCGATTATTATGAGAAGCAAGGAACCCGAGCTTTATAAGAACGGGTATACACAAAGAGTTCGCGCATTTGAACATAATGCTTTAATTGTAAAAGTGCCTAATGAGCAGAGCAATGGCCAACCACTAGATTCTGCTAAGTCTGGTAAAACAGTGATTCATCAGCCAAAGAATTCATCTGAATCTGAAGAGCATGTGAAAATATCAAGCAATTGTGATAAAAACGGTCACGCTGTTAATTTTTTCCGAAGAATTTCTTGCAGAAAACCAAGAACAAGACGTGTTAAAGGCACAGAAGATGGAAGTCTTGGTTTGAATAGAACTTCCAGCAATGAAATCTCGGGGCTTTTGAAATGCAATAACAGAACTATCACTGAGCAAAATGCTGTGAATTTTCAGAATGAAATTTCCCAGTTCTCTCCATGTAACACGAAAAGCACCAACCTTGGAAATAATATCGAAGATTATGATTGTCATAAAAAGAATAATGAAGTCAAGCTTCTGCATATTGATGATTCAAAGCTGACTACTGCTGATGAGAAAATGGCTGAAAGTTTAGATATTTTGGGTTTGAAGGACGATCTTGCAGAAACACATTCAAATTCCAAAGTTGAAACAGCTTGTCAATCCAGCAAGTTCAAATACACGTTCCAGAGGAGGAAGAGGGGAACTTCTAGTAGCAATAATGACAGCATTTTGCCTGAGAAGATTACTGGAAAGAGAAGGTCTGGGGATGAACAAAATGTCTTGTTGGAGACGCTGGATACTGAGTTGCCCCGAAACAATAGGCGGATGGTGCAAGTTGCTCGCCAGGTTCATCAGATGCCCTTGTTAAAAACATGAAGGCTAAATTACACTTAACTACCCTCAGCTATAGTTGTTTTTAGTTAACTACGTTAAAGTTCTTTAATAACAGTAAGCTCCATTAGAGATTGTATTTCTTTCCATTTTGAAGAAAAAGGTAGATAATGAAGCCACCCCAACCTTAGAGCGTTTAAGGGTTATTTAGTGAAAAAAGCTCGCTTAAAACCAAAGCTTAGGGAGTTTATTGTAATGAAGGAACTTTTAAGGCTGATATAGCGTAGTTTAGAGAGTTTAGAGAGTTTACTGTTATAAAGAGGTTTTAAGGGTAGTTTGGTAAGAACAACGCGCGGGGGGGGGGGGGGGGGTGTTGGATGGATGGATTCTTTTATATAAATGCATCTTTGCATTGTGAATTAATGGTTAATTGCATATGACAACCTTCATCTATACCTCATCCAGCATTTATTACCACTCAACTAACTTAATGGCACCTGACAACCCTGGATTAAGATAGCAGCCATGCAAAATTGTTATTCGAGAATTGGACTTATAGGTCGAGTAAAACTATGTTTTATTTATTGGCGGATATCGGAATTGTACTGGACATGCATTTTCTATATCATATACAGCCGATTTCGCCATAATGCCTGATATATTGGCAAAAACATATCATTTATCGTATCGTAAAGGTTGCCCATACAATATTATCGGCCAATATGACCGATATTTGATTCAATCTGTATAAGGTGCTGTATGCAACTAATCCTTAAAGTAATATCGGCAACAGTGTTGAACCAAATCGTAATGGTTTGATGCGATCTCCATATTGCGAATCATATCCTGATGTAAACTGAACCAGATTATTTGAAAAAGAAATAATAGTAATAATAAAGCAACTCTATTAACCCCTTTTGTGAAATACTTCTTACTGCTATTCCTGTTTAAAGTATAGTTTTTCTTGTTGAACTTATCATGATTTTTTCTCGCAATTTTCAGCTCATTTCTTTGTCTGAAAAAAGGTGGTGACAGAGTTGGTGGTCTCTTAAGTCTCCAGTGAAGCTATTTTCCATTCCGAATACTTAGTTTTTGCCAACGCCAAAAATCAATCTGTTCAATGAGAAACTGTGTAAAGAGCGCAATTTTATGCCATATCGCTGCAGATGCTGTTAGTTGAGGATTCTCAGCAATGCAATTGCTTCAGCAGTATAGTGTAATTATTTCACCCCATAAGTTATGATAAGCAGCCATTTTCTTTTTCTTATTACCATTTCACTTCAAATATAACTTTAAAGTATGCATTCATGCCATACTTCATTTATAGCCATTATTAATTTCCTATTTTGCATTTTGAAATTGCTAAAGTTGTTTTGTCTGTTTTTTTCCATGAGAATGCTGTTATTTGTGTGATAGAATCACGAGCCATGCTGCGTTTCACTTCAATCCTCCAACGCCTACAAATTCTGAACAAAACTTTTGAATGGATACCGTTGACTGAAATTGTTGAACCAAAAATTTGAAGAGATGTTTATTTTCCCCTCTTCATTAAGCATTGCATTAAATTCTCTAAACCTCCTCGGCTTTTCTGTCACTGGAACAATATTTCTGTATGTAATTGGTGCACAAATGTGGTTCGATGCTCAAATTTCAATGCATTTTCTGGATCTGTTTGGATTTCCCATCAAATCACAGCTACCTTCGAATTCTTTAATAAAGATAGAAACAGTTTGTCCAAAGAAAAATAGGTGTAACAATTAGGACGAGAACAGTAAAAGAAAGCACGACAAAGCTTTATGCTTGCGAAATCAAACATCAATACTTTCTTATACCAAGTCTCAAATATATTGATTTAAAAAAATCGAAAGACAAGAAAAAGTATTACTTCGATTCTAAACTTTCTTATACCAAGTCTTGAATTGATTTTTAAAAAATCGATAGACAAGAAAAAGAATTACTTCGATTCTAGACGATTAGTCTGTCTTTTCCACATTCTTGTTAGATTCTCCATAGTAATGATAATGACAAGCTAGACATTAATAAAAAAGGAACATTAAAAAAGGACAGCATAAGTAAAATGAAAATATAAACCACAACTGAAGAGCACCATGTAATTTCAAGCATATATTGAAAGTGGAAACCCACATCAAGAATCTTAATAATCACTATATCTAATATTCTACAAGGATTAGGATCCTGGAATTAGGTCCTGGGTACAACTCCTATGTCTCGTTTTCCGCTTTTTGCAAAACAAAAACAAAAGTAAAAAAATGAAAACAAAAAAATGAAATGAAAAAAAATCATTAACCATCAGTCTTTCCATCCAAAAGACAGCAAAAATACAACACAAACATCGTGCTAGCACCTACTTCTCTCTTAGAGAGAGAGACTGCCCGATATTCTCCTAAAAGATGTGCTCCAAACCAGAAGAACGATATGCACCAAATAATAGTAGAGGAAGCTGAAAAAACAAACTGTAACGAGAAAATTGCTGACTAAATGATAGCTTGCCTAGGGTTTGTTCACTTGGTCGGAGGTGGAGCTGGAGGCAAGCGGTTAGGAGTGCGGCGGCTCCCAGAGTTGGAACCACTTGCATCGGCACCATTTTGTGCGGGGTCACTATATCGCCTGCTATGACCATTGCTGCTGCTGGATCTGCTAAATGAGTTAGACCCGTTCGCAGCCGCATTAAATGCAGACATCCATTCATCACCAGAAGCAGCAGAAGTCCTTGGACTGCTTTCTGCAATAATGCATGTACACATATCTTAGACTTAATGGAAAAAAATTGATTAGATTTTGAAATATTTCTAGTTAAAACAGTAAATATTTTAAGAGAGATTTAGGAGATATTTTAAAGAATTGGGAAGATTTGACCATTAAAGATAAACAATTTTAAATGTTATTTTTTTCTTCTTATACCACATGCCATGCTAAAAATCAAATTAGAGTTAATGTCATCGAAAACATACAGTTGTGAAAAGTCTGAACAAATGGACACCTTTAAATCAAATTACCTGCTCCAGTCCCACTATCAGACCAGCTAGCAGCAGCCGCACGATTGTCATGAACACTTAGAAGGCGAGTAAGATTTGCGAGAAGAGTTGATTGCTTTTGACAGCGTTCCTGCTTGCGTTTCACATTTTGGTCCTCTTGGATCAATTCTTCAATTTTAGCGATGCTTTGCGAGCTAGCCATAACAAAAAATACAAGGCCATCAAAGAAGATTTTTAGTTGGATTCATGAAAGTTTACTCAGCATATCACTCATACCCCCCTCAAATGCTTATTAGCACAAATACCCCCTCTGCTCATTGACCAGAAACCTAAAATGCACTCAAAATCTACTTTAAATCACACAAAAACAAGTTCTAAGGTTATATTAGACAGTCATCCTTTTATAACATGAATTGCTTGGAGAGAAATAATCAAATGGTGCCACGGTTTTGAAAAAGACTCAGAAATTCTTTGCGCGGATGATTCACTAGAGGGGTACAAGGGCTATTTTAGGTAGATCATAGGGAGTTTTATGTTAACCCAAGTTTATATAAGCATCCACAATGCGAAATATGATGGATTGGTTTCAACATGGCAGCAAACTACCTTACTGCAGTGTATAGCTGATTGAGCATGTCTTCTTTTGCTTTTTCGACTTGGCAAAGAACCACGGCCTGCTCGATCAAACATAAACATGAGATGTAAGTAATAATTAATTGATAAGATAGGGGCTTGAAATAAAGTATTCGCACCTTCGGAACATTGGCAGCAAGGCTGTTTAAAACAGCTTCTGCATAGCCCCTAACTTCCTGCGACATCCATCGTAGTTCTTCTTCTGGATCCGCAGGTTTTCTAGCCATGGTTTCCTGCAATAACATGCTGGTTAGAGTTAATCTTCGAATTTATAGACATGTGGTGAATTTATAGACATGTAGCACAAGATTCTGCTTTCCATCAGCAACACAAAAAAGACAAACATGCACATTTGTTGTACAACTGTACTTAAAAGCTTAAGTTGTTGAATTATGACCAAACAGTGCATATTTAGCTAACATAATACTTAACACTGGGCCTTTGGGCCACACGAAAAGATCTCCTCGGGCAACACTCACTTGTAAAGATGGAGGAAATGAGAATAGATTGCTATATTTTCAAAATTACAATTGAAGAGGTTTGAAGTTTGAACCTAGGACTAATTGAAACCAGATGCGCGAATACTATGTCAAGAACCACTTTACTCAAAAGCTTAAGTTGACGGGTTGTAAACTATCAATGTATATTAAGATAACTTAACACTTAACATCTACAGTTATAATCAAGCAACAAAGTTACTATATGTTATAGCTTCCTACACGTGATATTAAATGAAGTTATTTGAGATTAACACTGAAGAGTTCATATAACTAATTTTTTTTAAAGATTTCGAACAAGGATTATAGTTATACATCTGTTTTCAAAATTTCTTATTAGGAAATAGAGTACACAAACTCTTCACTCAAGAGAAAATAGACAGTATCAGGTTCAATTTCAAACTTACTAAAGAACCATCTGACTGGCTTTGCCTAATGGAACCACTGCCATCATAAGCAGGCATACCCTTGGCAGGCACTCCCTTGGAAGGCTGAATGACATTCCCAATCTTATTTACCCACTCAATTTTGTCAGCCATACTTTCAGCCTTCAATACAAGTGCACTGTGAGCTGCACGATTAACGACGCTTGTATCATATACAAAAATAACAGGGACAAGGTAAAATTTTAACCTGGTGCAAATATGGGACACAGTTTGGAAAAGGTAAGTTTCAAAATCAGCTTGACCCGATTAAAATGTTTTTAAAAAGGGGCTTGTTGTACTACAATATTGAACTAAATAGTTGAATAAATTACATTTGAGAACAGTTTTATACTGAACTTTGCTTGTAATCTTAAACATAAGGCTTGGCCCTTTTCGTGATTCCTCTCCGCTCTTTTTCTTTGAGTCCTTGGAACTTTTGGAAGCTTCATCCTCATCAATCTCTTCAATATTGCATTCCTGCAGAACATAGCTATGTTTAATCATGAAAATGTAACAACTTACCAATCTGATTGACAACAATGCCTAAGCTATTTCCTGCAGAACATTTTCTATTTTCATCTATATCTTTTTCATTTTAGGTAGGCATTAACGCCTAAGCTATTTCCTGCTTATGTCTGCTTGGTGAAACACTAATACTGATAAGAATAAATGAACTTATTATAATTTCTCGAACTTATCTAATATGAGAATAGTGGATGATATCCGATACCTGTTTGTAGAAACAAACTTCATTCTTTCTAAGTGCAATATTACTGAGCTGATAATTTGATCTAGTTGATTAGAGAAACTAGGATAATTAGTTATTTTCCTTTTAGTTTGTGTAAACCTCAATGTTAAATACATTCAAGATGCAAAAAGTCATACGGCTACCATCTTAAAAGATAGTCTTGTTATAACCATCCACACAAGTTTTGGAACATCCAAACTTCGTGAATACAAAAGTATAAGGAGATACTGTAGAGGGAAAATAGCACATGCCTCCAAAGTGATGACGCCACGAAAATGTCTTTCCTCTTGCTTCTTAGTGTATCCAAGCTAGGTAAATTGACAACAATAAAAGATCAATCTCAAGTTACACGAGTAGTATGAAAAGTAATTACCAACAAAGGTAAAATTATATATTGCATACCTTTCCACTTTTCTCATTTAAAACAAACCATCTTCTACTCCAGCCATTTGCCTTTCCACTTTTCTTCAACAGAAACCCTGACAGACTAATGAATGTAAGAAATAACAATATTCATGATTGAATTGGTTTCAGCTTCATGGTGAGATTTGTGCATTATATCGTATTGGGAAGACGACGTTCTTTAATTTCTTGTTTATTTAAATAAAAAAAATACCATGAGGTGAATTTGAAAGGTATGGAATGACTTGGGCATTGCATGTGAAATACAACATAAGAAAACCACCAAATGAATACCTGCTGTTATTTCACCACCAGGTCCAGCAATTTGTAAATTTGAGCCTTCTTTTGCATCTTTATCTGGCTGGTTTGATTTTTCCTTCATCGATTTCAAGTTACCTCCTGTCTGTTGTGCTCCAGGTTGAGGGCTTGTTGCCTACGAAACAGAATACAGACTCTTTTAGAAGAAGGCAATTAGCAGAAAAATACTAAAGGGACAAATTAGCCAGGCTATCACAAGACCATCTTCTACCAGCAGATACAAAATAAACATGAGCAATAATGGTTAATCTTCTCCCATATAGTTAATCATACCCCTCACTGATTTATTAGCAGCTCATTGACCAAAACCCCTAAGACGCTCAAATTCAACTGTAAACAACTCGAATAATTGTCTAATTCAACTATAGTACTTTCTTTAGCATAGAAGTTTGGTGTTTTTGAGGGTTTTGGTTAATAAACTGAGGGGATGTTTGATCCAATATATCACTTGACAAGGTCCAGTGCTATGTAGAGTAAACTATTTTGTGTGTGTGTGTGTGTGTGAGCGTGCGCACTTGTGTTAAAATAAACAGAACTCACTCTGTTTAAAATGGCCTGCTCAGCCTCTTGACTCTTCTTAGATGATCTGTTCTTTACTTCTTCTTCACGCTGCTGTCTATCCATCCTGATATTAAAAAGCACTTGAACATAATTCATATAGAGATAACATACTTGAAGATTATGCAAAATATGAGGATTGAAAGGCACTTAAAAGAAGTTAAAAGAATGCAGTAATTTCATGTCCAGCAGCAGCATTTCTTGAACACTTAAATATGGCGTATTCCTAGTACTAAAAAGAGTAGAAGAGCAAGGTGTACTGATAGAACCAAACAATGCATCAACTCAAGATGAGTCTAAGAATGAGACCGTGTCCCATATTATTTTCTGCTTTGGAGTTTCATCTTGATTTTGAGTTCGGGTTTTAGCTACATTTATGATATTTTTTAGTTCTTATTTTAAAAAATATTTGTTTGGGTTTGAACCCTTTTTTAAAGGGGGGATAAGTCAACGAAGTTAGGCAATTAATATTGAAATAGACTTTTTAATATTTATTTAAGATTCACTTTGAATCTCATTTTCAGTTAGTACTTAAATAGAATTTGCCTAATTGTTGACTTGGACTGGATGCAAAAGGAAACTGCATAACCAACTTCGTAGATACATAATATAAAAAAGAAATTTATGTCTATAAATCATGCAACAATTGATTCATCAATAAGAACAAATGTTTTACAGGAAAGACCAAACGAACCTCCTCTGAACTAAGCGAATGAAGTGTTGCGGAGGAACAAAGGCACGTTCCATATCAACTAACGCTACCACCATCTTTTTAGCTTCAATTTTGAAAACTTCTAAAGCAGAAGATGCAATAGAAATAACCTTGCAATAAATATAGTTTTTAAAAGTTAGCTTCTAGTCCATGACAAAAGATTATACTCATAGTAAGATTATAGAAATACTTCAAAGCAGTGAATGATAATGACTTGGCTCTTTCCTGAAGGATTTTCCATTCAAATCTAATGACAAGCCATTGAGATTTCACTCCTACAGGTTGATTACAGTATTTAGAGTGCCTAAAAGCCAACAATTAAAAGATTTTGAGTTATCTTGCCTATGCATCAAGTAGCCACAAAATGGGCCACTAAATAAAGAATGTTTCTAAGATACGGGATTCTTCAAACCAACAAAATTTGTGTCTAAGAGTATCAAATCGTTTAAATTATCATAAAGTCTTAGATTTTCTTAGATTCTCAAGCTGTATGCCACAAACTAGAGAAGCAAGTAACTTTCCATTTTCGATGTTTCATTTTTGTAGCTACTTATAAATAGGGAGGAAAACTCAAATCATCAAAAAAATGGTTTTAGAACACATTAAATGTGGTAGCCAAACTTGAAAGGAGTGGATTTGAAATTTTGATGCGTTTGAATGTTGAAGCAAACTTTCCTTTAAATTCAAATTCTTCCCAAAGGAGCCAATTGTACTGTTCCATCGTTCGTGTGTGAGAGTGTGTGTGCGCCCACGCGAGCACGCGTGCGTGGTATGGAGTGCCCAATGTGGGAAACAAAAGAATGCATGCCTACCTCATGCTTAAAACGAGGATATCTTCCAAGCCCTGGTGTGGCATTTGCAGCAGCAGAAACTATATCTATCAATACACGGTGAACCTGTCCACACGCACATACAAAAACAAAAAAATACACTTGTAAATGGAAAGGACTGAATGGTAAACACAACATATGCATGCATGCATACACATAATACATATGCATTCGCTCATACATATACAATACGTACATATGATATATAAGCATACTCTGAATTTACCCCACACACATAGAAATTAAATTTATATATCATATAGTAGTATTATGTATATATTAACTATGCATATTTACTTGGTTTCTAGAAATAAGTTTATGCATATTTACTTGGTTTCTAGAAATATGCATGGAAAACAAACAGGAAACTCTAAACCGTGTTCATATTATGTGTAGTGAAACATGCATAAACAGTAAATTGAAATTCCATATTATTCAGTTACCTCATCCACACAAAGGCGAGACGGCTCTTTCGCAAGTTCAAGTACTCCTTTTATCAAAGACCTCAAACCTTTTTCAGGAGATATAAGATATGGCTGATAGCCATCAGCCTCCAGAACGATCTGAAATGTAGGGACAGACCCAGAAAATTGTTTATAGATCGTAATAGAGTAAAGACACAGCGGTCACGAAAAACAAAACAAATCATGCATACCCTTTTCACATTGTTGAGATCAAAATGTTTGTCCAATGGAAGTTTCTTGATCCTGTTAGGAAAATTTCCCTCAAAAGTCGCAACAACTTTCCAACCCCCACCCTGCTTCCAAAGAAAATAGACATCCTTAGGATATAAAATTAGGATAAGCCTTAAGCATTAAGATGCAAGTGGTGGAACATATGTAATTGCTGTCACCATCAGTGCCACAAGCAAGTCAACAAAGGAGAATGCAGAATGTGAAGAATTACTATGCAAGAGAAAGAAAGGTAGTTAAACTAATCAATGGTAAGCAATTAGCTTAAAATGGAAAGAGACATCACTTGTTAAGATGCGTTATACGATTAGGAACCGGCAATTATTAAGTTCTTCATTGTTTTAATTGTTTGGGGTGAGCATATTGTGTGATTTATGTCAAAATATATTGTTTGCATGGTATGTTTTAACATGTCGATGACTAGATAAGAAATAATTATTACCACTTGAAATCAAACAACCACAAGAAAGAAAAAACATGATGATCAATTGATCACTAGCCTATGCAGGAGTTTATATTATAAAGTAAAGGAGAACCCATTGAGGAGGTTTAGAACCCTGTTTGGGAATGGAGTTTATATTATACACTTTGATGAGTGTTTGGCTTTGGAGTTATCTAAACTCCAAAATGGGCGTTCTCTTCACAAATTTTGCGGTGTAGAAAACTTTGGTTGGATTGAAGTTTTGTAAGCTCCGGTTATCTCAACTTTAGAGTTTAGATAACCGGAGTTTTCTAAACTCCAAAATGGAAGCCAAACATGGCATAGTTAGGATTTTGGAGTTAAATTTAGATAACTTTATGAAACTCCGGTTATCTACACTAAACTCCATTCCCAAATAGGTCCTTGATGTTTAAGAAACAGAGGTCCATGAAATGCACGAGTTAGGATTGATAGGTTTCTGGTTAGTGGAGCAACAATGAGCATAGGTAGAGCTAGAGAATATGTATGCAGGCAGTTAAAAAGGATATTGCAGTTGTTAATTGATATGCCCCGGAAAAGAATTGAATGGAAAGACAAATTTATGCAGCCAACCCTAAAAGTTTGGGAGTCATGCAAATGTAAAGTGTATACCATATATAGATCAACGCTTAGATTTATTATCTACAAAGCCGTAGAAAGGAAATGCCTGTATACAATTATGGTTAGAAGAGTAAACTTTAGTTGAATGCACTGACCTCGCCAGTGGCAATGTGCTGAAGGAACGTATCCTCAAACTCTCGACAAAGTTGCAAAGCAATAGCTCTCGTACCTTCGGAGCTATTTACCATTTGCTCACCAAGCCTAAACAACTCCTCCTGCACTATCTGGGTTTTGCCTTGTAACCTGGGGAATTAATGTAAACAAATGGCGACATAATTAAGTACAAATTTCAGTAACAGAATATAGCTATAATCACTTGTAGGAGTAGGGAGATTTTAAAAGAACATCAAAGAGGATTTCTGCTTGATTGTTTACTGATCAAGGGTTTGCCTAGGAAAAAGAAAAGGAATTTATGCTAATCATCATCATGAAAATAATTGCTATACAAGGGAATCCAACCTGCACGAGATATTCGGAACAAGATCTACATATTCGTATATCTGTGACTTAATTATATCGTGACAGAGGGACTAAATGGGACTATGTCCTTATGCTGACTAAGTTATGTCTGCTCATCTAAGCTTGCAGACACTAAGTTGGCCATGGTGGTACTTATTTTGCTAAGGTGGCACAACATATATGCCTTAAGAATGATTTAGGCCTTATAAAGTAGTAGTTATTTTTGCTGACTTTGGCAACGATGCTGATTGTAGAGTGTTTTTCGTCATCCTATTGAAATAGGAAATGCGCGTCGCTTGTCAGGCGTATTGCAGATTCCTCCTGCTTAGGGTAGGCCGGAGTTTATTGGTTGTGGGGATCCAAATCTCCAACAGACGCGGACTAAGCTGCCGTTAATTATCTCTCGCTTTTGGAGCGAGAGAACCTCGGTAAAACTAGTAATGCGAACTCAATATGCGGTGTGCGTATATTGTGTTTTGGACGTATCAGGGGCCTCACAGAGTTTACGGGGCCCCACAACCTGGATAGCGGGCTGGGGGTCAAGAGGGCTAGTAGCCCCTTGCGAGGTGCGAGGCGCAGCCTCGTTAGAAATTTTTTCTAATGTGGGAAGTGTTTTGAGTGTGGAGCGTGTGAGAAAAAGAGAGGTGAGGAGTGAGACAATACGTGACCGCTGGGCGCCAGCGGACCACGTGCCCGGGATGTGGGAACCGGATGCCAGCGGGTCATGTGTGCGGCACTTGACCGCTGGGCGCCAGCGGGTCACATGCGCGGCACGCGATCGCTGGAAACACCAGCGGAAGAAGGGGCTAAGCCCTTAGATTTAGAGTTGAACTCCCGAACAGGAATTGGGTATAGATTTGGAGTTAAACTCTCAAAATATTTGGATTTAGAGTTAAACTCCTAAAAGATATGAATTTGGAGTTAAATTTCTTTGAGAATTTGGATTTTAGAGTTGAATTCCTCAAAGATCTTCGTAGATGATCAAATGGGACCCCTTTCTTCTCCCTTGAGCTTTGGATCCTTCCAAAATGGGATTCTTGGAGGTGGGTCTTTCTCCTCTCTTTTCGCTAGATCTTGAGGGAAAAGAGAGTTGAGGTTAAAAAAACTCCCTTTTAGGAATTTGATGGAAGATCTTAACTTCCCTTCAAGGGTTTTATGATGAAACTTTATTTAGTTTTGAGAAAAAGAGAGCTAAACTCTTGATTTAATTGGAAATGAAGAGGAAGAGAGAGAAAACTTGAGAAAGAGAAGATAGAAGCACAACCAAGAGTTTTTTAGAGAATGAAAGTTATTCTTGATTTTCTTATCACGTTTGTCTTTTATAGGCTACACACTTTACATATAGCTCTTTGGGCTTTTCCAAATGGCACTTGTGGCTCCTCATACCTCATGTGCTTATTTCTTTTTGCACATAAGCCATGGGGCTTACAAAATTTTGGTTTTTTGCCCATTTTTCATACAATTATTTCTATAAAAACATTAAACTAATTTATTGACTCCTTTTTGGCATGGAGCCGGCCCCTTCCATGCTCGATCTTAACTTGGGCTTGGGCCCACTTGGTTTGGGCTCGGGCCCGCTTGCTTTGGGTTGACTTTGACTTTCATTTGGTCAGCTGGGGTGTAATTTTTGACTCAAACACTGATGACCAAGTCGAGCTAATCAAACCTTAGACTAGTTTAGTGCAGATTGTGTCTTCATAGGTACAGAGGATTAGATAAGGAAAGACAGTAAGAAACCAAGATTATGTGGGCACCAACTCTAGGGACAAATTTATTGTACAAGTCAGTTAACAAACCTTAGGAATTATATTACAAGTACTGAAATAAACAATCTTCAACATATAGGCTTCACAACTTAACAACTAACATTCCATACAAATGTACAAAAATGTATAAATAATGAGAATAGGCAACATCCAGAATAAAGATGTGTAATATATAAGAGGGGTCGGGGACTAAAGTGTCACCATAGGTTGCACCCTACCATGTACCTGACATGGCAATACCTCATTAGTGTCATACTTGTTGTTTAAAGAGATGCAACATCTTTCTCATATTAAATATTGGATTCACTTATGTCACATCACATTATTAACAGATAACTCCCAATGAGTTATTTCAAGAAAATAAAACACCCAACGAGGTTTTTCCACGTCAGCTCCATTGTACTGGGTACTCTCAAGAGACACTTTAGGCCCTGTCTCCTCAATATGTAACAAGAAAAAATTACCCAGAGAGGAGACTCGGCAGCCTGACTTTCATCCGGCTACGTATCTGCTTAGCAAGGGTATCAACCAGAGCTATCCTGCCAAGCTTGCTTTGGGGAGCTTCAGTCAATATAGATCTTAAACTTTCAGTCTCAGCTCGCCAAGCAGTTTCCATTGAGTTTTCAGTGCCAATGGAACCACCTTGGGCTGAAGCAATAGAAACAGATTGCCCAATTAAGGCAACCCATGGAATATCAGATGTCTTTGGTGGTCCTTGATTGAGCAAAAGGGCCTGAGAAGCTGCAAGAGCTTTCTGATCTCCAGATGCTTGATCGATTTTGCTAATAACACCAATTGTTCTGGTCCCTATGACATGTGGATATTACTGAGTATAGTTAAAATTAAATGCAATAGAGAATGAGAAGAAAAAGGGTAGTGGTTTGCAATGTAAAGCAACAAAGTCCACCACAAAAACAAACAAACAAAACTACCTTCTGCATCGTATTCCTTGGCCAGTCTAAGAGCTCGAGAGGATGAAATTTCAGGTGACTGTGCAGCTGGTATTATAACTAGTAATATTGCATCATTACGTGCAGCATAGTCACTGACCTGAAACAAGAAGACAACCCATGGCGGCAACATGGACAGTGGAAAACAAGAGAAATGGTCAAGAACAGAAGAAAAAAAGCACGATACTACAATCCTAAGATAGACATTAGCCACAACTGTTAAGATAACTGATATCAATGAAATAAGCTTTCTCCATATAATCAGGAATCTTGATTCTGTTCTATCCATTACTGTTAATCAAATAAGTACATAAAATGAACCTGAACTTTCAAATTTAAATATAAAAAAACATAAGGGAAAAAGGTTGCATTAAATAACTACTCACCAAAGAGTCGTCCATGGCCCGCTGGTCTAACCCAGGTAGATCAATTAATTTCAAAGGGGGAGCTGTGGAAAGAGACATACAATTTAGTTCCTCTAATGACTTGAAGCAAACAAACATAAGAGAGCATTTGTGCAATCATCTTCTGCACACACTAACAAAAAATTTGACTTACCCATGCTTGACTTGTAACTTTGTCTAATTTGATAGTCCTATCTCTATCAATCTTGATTGTCAAGTTTGATTCTATGTTATAGCTTGTTAATCATTTACTATAATTGTCTCCTCCAATTACCTTGGCATTTATTTGTGATTCTAAAAAGAAATGTTCTAATGTCATCATATGATCCCATGAAAAATATAGCCAAGTAACACTAAATTTTAAAATGATAAGTTTAATGAGGTAATTTTTCTTGATAAACTGTTGGCAAGTTTTCCTTTGAACAGGAAAATTGAACATACCCAAGACTAGTCAAGGATTAAGTGACTAACTGAAAAAGATTAAATTACATGCCTGTGCTAGTACGCAGCTTCAAATAGATTTCGTCACCACGGCCTTTTCCCGAGCCCTTGCTGAGAGTGTCTTGAAGAGAATGCCGAAGAGAACCTACACCGTTAAAAAGAAACCATGACAGTTGTTTGACAGAAGGGCAATACTAAAATCAATTCAGTTAAAAGATTTGGTCTTGAGTAGAGATCTCACTTGCAGAAACCTGCTGCGATTTGCTGCCTGATTGCAATACGATCGATTTGCTGTTCAATGAGGCATCTCTTAGCAAATCAATTGTGATGGGAGCCCTGGTGGCACCATTTTCTCCAGTGGGCTGCAAGGAGGGAAAGAAGAAGAAGAAGATGGTATCGTCCGCTTAAACAAGGTTAAAATTTTCCATATAATTCCTCAAAAATCATTAGCCCAATTGAGCTTAGCTCAAGCGATAATAGCTTCCTTGCCCAATGTAGGAAGACTTTCGGTTCAAATCTCCTAAAAAATTGCAATGATGAAGGAACTTCTCTACTAAAATGCATGACCTCACACTATTCATTGCTAATTTACGCAATGGCTGATATTCATGGCACATTGAGGTATTTCGCAGTTAACAAAGGTCTAATTGTGATTAATGTCATTCCTTCCTATATTGGAGGCTTTCTTGGGTGTCTCCCATCTCCCAATATATTTCATTACTCAAAAATACACAATTGCAATACCAGTTTAGCTTCTAGCTAAACAGCAGCAACACCCAGAATACACAATTGCAATAAAACTTGAAATTATCTCAACAAAAAGCATAGGGGAACACTAAATAACAAATTATTCTCAAGAAAACTAAATCTAAAATAAAATAGAAAATTTGATTAGGGAAGCTTCAGCAGCTCCATTGTTCATGGCGCATTGCGGCATTGAGGTATTTTGAAGTTAACAAATGCTGGTTGTGATTTACATCTCTAAAAATCATTACACCAATTTATCTTTTAGCTAAAGCAAAACGAAAAATTGAAATAATTTTTTTTTTAACTCAATGCTCATTTGCATAACAAATTATGCCCAAAAAATAACGCAAAAAACCGAAAAAAGAATGGAAAAGGTTCAATTTAGAGAAGATTCAGGGACAAACCAAGACAGGATGTCCAATCAAACTGTTGTGCACCGCCGATTTTCCAGCGCCCTAAATAAAAATTCACAAAATCACAATCATCAAATGCTGTGATAATGATAATTACACGCATTCAACAGATCGAGGGATCGAAAAACTCACCACGTTGCCTAGGGAAACGACATTGAGGAACGTCGAAACCCTTTTGCTCGAAGAAGGAGGAGGGGCGTTCGCTTCGACCTCCTCGTCGGCGAGCACTGCTGCGGCCTGCAGCATCGCTTCCGAGAGCTTCGTCAGCTCCTCCACCGCCTCCATCGCTCCTGGATCGAATCGAAGCGAATCGAAGAAGAAGAGGAAAAAGATTGGATCTTGGAACGAAACGAAATTTTTGAATGAAGAAACGGGAAATGAGGTGGCAACGGAAGAGGAGGGGAGCAAGATGCAACGAATTTCTAATTTTGGCCCACGTGGGTAAATTACACTAAAATACCCTTGACTATAGTTTACAGTAAATACCTTAAGCTATGGTTTTTAAGGGATTTCATTTTTTTACTAAAATACCATGGTTTTTAAGGGATTTCTTATTTTTACTAAAATACCAAGCTATTTCACTGTTATAAGAAGTTTAGGGTATTTTAGTGGAAAGGGCTGTTGGTTATGAATATTTTAGTGTTATTTGACCAAGCGCATTAGGGTTAAGCAGGAAGAAAACACAAAAAAGTGTTTATAGATTTACAAGACTTTATCCGAAGAGCAAATAACACAAAGATGAGAAAGACTTTGTGTCAATATACAAGGCACTCTCATGCCAAACATTTACATAGCATTTTAGAAACGAACACCAAAAAATAAAAAGGAAAAATTGGTGTAGGTTCCTTGCCTAAAAAAGGTATGGATTGGTCCCCTGGCAGTACTGTGTGTTTTAAGTCCCTAAATGCTTTTTATTTTTCGATATTCCTAAACTGACTTGTAACTTTTGGCAAATAATTACTACATTTATGAGATTTTTATTATATTTAACATATAGCTACTGTATTTCGAACATACCGTTTATGTTGCACTCACTAAATTAACGGTGAAAAGGTGTTAGAATCATATGGAATTTGGTGTATCCACATCTCAGACGGTGAAGATGGTGGTGGTTATTGATGGTCGAGAAAAATGGTGGAGGATTGACTTGTTGCGCCGTCATTTGAGAAAATTCCCTCTTTTGTCATCTGAGATTTCGTTCTATCATATTATTATTATTTTTATTTGATATTATACATAATTTACTTATTTAAATTATTTTCTTATATATGGTTATTTGATTTTAGGATTTTTTACTTGTAGCCCGTCTAAAATATAGCAAATTCCTTTATATCCCCAAAAACATGGTATTTATTTTTTTACCCCAAAAACTATAGATATATCATTTTATCCCCTTTACAATTTCTATCGACTTTTAACGGCATAACATCAGGTTTTTCTTTAAAATATTCTAAGCTCTCATCATATTTGAAAATATGCAATTTCTTGCCCAAATCGAAATTAAGGTTTAAATTTCTGCTGCACCTTTCTTAAGATCGGTCATGAAATCATGAGCATTTTCAGCATCTTTTCTAACTATAAAGAAGTTGAATACTTCCGCGGTCTTACTTGTTGTTTTCGAGAAAATAGTAAACTTAAAATTTATGGAGAAAAATTAAAATTAAAGTTAACGGGGTTTTTTCTGACGGAAATCGTTAAGGGGGTAAAATGATGTATCTTATTAGTTTTGGGGTAAAAAATATATGCAAAGTTTTGAAGGATTGGAAGGAAATTTGCTATATTTTAAACGGCCTACAAGTAATCTAATGGGACATGGAAATTGGAGTTCATTTGCTCGCGTGCATTTCCAAAAAACAGATGTAACGACCCTAGTATTACTATACCATCGTATTTTCTTTCTTTAGTAAAATATTGTATTTATTTATTCGTAGTATTTTTCTGTAAATTTTGTTTTCTATTAAATATATTATTTTATTATTCTATATATTTTTCCCAAACACATTTCTTTAAACTAAATCTTAACCTATTTCAAATTAAACGCAAGACCCGACCTAGTCCATAACCCAAATTCAATCTCATTTTCATTTTTTTTTATAAAACTATGAGCACAAAAGCCCACTTTCTTTTCAAGCAACAACATATATTTAATTCTAATTAAATATGTGTATTAACAACCTTGTAGCTTATTGGTTAAATTTTTGCATTGTTATTCCATAGGTCACATGTTCAAATCTCTATCCTTACAATTATTTTTTTTATCAATTTTTATTTTTCTCATAACCTCCAAATGAGGCCTTTCATTTTATCTTTCCGTTAACTCCCAAAATAATTAGAATGGTTATGAACCATAATTTATTAGAATTATGGTGGCCATAAACCTTTTTTATATCTCACTTCTCTTTCTTTTCATCATCACACATTTTTATCATTTCACACATCCCTCTTCATCTAGATTCCCCGAAAAAGAACATGAAGAAATTCTCAAGAAAGTCTCGCTAGAAACGCGAGACTATCGGCGGATAGACAAGCCCGGTGACAATACCGGCTTGTGTATGTAAGTCCCTTCTCTCTTTTCCTCCCCCGTCTCCTTCTCTCTATATTTCTCTTGTCATATTACCATGAAAAACTTCCCTTATCATATTATAGTCCCTAAATAATTAATTAAATAGATACATATATAAATAATGAACACATACAGACATACACACGTATATAGTTTGTAAAGCCTTTTTCATTACTCTCAATCCATATGTTAAGATTTCATAGTGACCAATTAGGATTGCATCATTTGTTGTTATATTTTAAATTCCTTTATTTAAATTTTATTAAAAAAATGAAATTACGAATAAATACCATGATTTCCTCATTCACACATATGACATATCGATACTTTACTTTTAAAATAATTTTTAGAAATTAATTTTTGTTTCTGGAAATTTCAGGAAATTTACATATGATAGAATATATTATTTTGTACATGCTGTAAAGATTTCAGATCGAATGGCTTAACGGTTTAGGAATTATATAGTTTTTATTTGTTGTTCGTAAAACAGAAAACTGCAGTTATCGGTCAACTTTTAGGACACATAACTTGGTCTGCCGGTATCCAAATTGAGAAAAATCAGGTTTTTTTGATATCTACATCGAATAATCTAGATTTTCTTAGTTTTAAGTTTTTACTGAAAACCGACGTAAAATATAGAAAACTGCGTTACAATATTAAGCGACGAATCTGGACAGAATCTGTCCTGATTCGCACACTGTTTTTAAATTGGACATAACTCAAACACCCGATGTCCGTTCGTGACAAAATTTAGATGTGTATATGCATAATTGATAGATCTATAAGTTTATGTATATTATATTACTTATAAGTGCATGAAATAATCCGATATAGGCTTTGCAATACAATATAGAGTTGCTGTCCAGAAATCTGAATTTTTGTTTTAAACGCTGATATTAAAATGATCATAAGTAGAGCTTCAGAAATCCAAATCGACCAAAACTTGGTGTTTTGGATAACTAAATCAAAATACCTACAATTTTACAATAATCTTCGTAACCTGAAACCCGATGGAAATTAACTCAAACTGCGTTTTAAAAATATATGACAGTACCAAACAGATTCTGATCTGTTTTGCGTGACGATACGAAAACATGTATATCTCCCAAATCGGTAGTTGTATTTTGGCGAGACTGGAACTCACGTGTGTATAACACTTAATTCTATGTTTTCTTTTATATTCTGACTTCAAGTGACTTGATTAACTAGTCGTACATATCACATATTTACAACATTGTTTTTAGACGTTTCTTGTATACTTATTTCATATCATGTTCTATGATTGCTTATCTATTTTTATCTATATGACTTGTGATTAAACCATTATACGCTAGAATTGACTTGATCTTGACACGACTCAATCATGAATACTTGAACCCAATAGATACACTTGACTCGACTTGACTCGAACCATGAATACGTAATGACCTGAAATGAACACTTGACATGAATACATGAACCATTGACTTGAATGCTTGAACTCGACTTGATACTTGAATTGCACTCTCTTATGTATTCATGGATTTGGACAAGACTTGTAACTTTAATCATAGACTAATATACACGGGGGGTTGGGATAGTTTGAGTATGAATCCAATGAAATCTCATGAGTCCCATTAATACAAATCATGTTGCTGTGGTACCCGGGCTGAAACGGTACAAATCACGAATTCATGAATGAGGGCCCGTATTTCCAAGCCCCTGGATGATAGCCTGTCGGGTTTGGAATACTTCGATAACAATTGAACTCCTGCTGTTTTGGGCCCGTGATTCCTTGCCCATGGACGATAGCCTTGGGTTCAAGAATACTTTTGAGATTGGTTGACATTCACACTTGAACTCACGTTAGTCACTTTTACCCTTTCAGAGACCTTTTAGGACACTTACATTCACTTCATATTCACTATACATACACTCCACGGCCATGCTATACTTGAATGCTATGCTCGTGCTACATTTCCATGTTGTTATAGTTGACATACACATTACCACGTACGCTATTATACTTGTTTACATGTTCATGATTTGTATCCATGCTATACCATATATCATATTACACCCTTCATTTCATTTATATACATCACACCATCCTTTTGGGGACTTACCGAGCATTAGTTCGCTGATGAGCATTCCACCCATCTTCTTTTTTCTTGGAATGTTCGTCAGGTGGTATTGAGACAAAGGAAATAGAAACGGTCGAAGAGGAGTACAACCGGTTCGCCTCACAACCGGACGTCTAGTTTCGTTCAGCTTTTTATTTCATTTCAGCTTATTTATGTATACTTCCTTGTTAAAACTTATCATATTATCGTATCTTGTATTCAGATATTTTGTCAATTGTGAATCTTGAATGTAATAAATCAGAGTTGGATTTCATTCTTTTGTTTGTTCTTGTTACTTTATATTGCTTATAGACGCTTAGCGTATTTATTTCGAGAAATATCCTTCTCATAATAAATACGTTGCGGGCTTGCCACGTCATCGTTTCCATCTACTGAGAAGCGGGGCGTGACAACAGATGAAGAGGTCAGGCAACAAAAATAAAGGCATGGGTCTAGCGGACAAGGAGGAGGGAAGGACAAAAAAAATCCCATTCAAAAGATCAGTATTGGATTCACTTTTAAGAAGGCATGCAAGTAAGAATGTGTGGGCATAAATTATGCGAGGCTCATCGTCACATGGGGTGTTTGCAGGATCAAGACTCTAAAGTTTTGAAGGGTTAGTTGGATATATTTCTTTTGAGACATATTTTACCTGCTCAACATAGTGAACTCTGTTCTCCGCCGAAAGACGCAGACGCGATCTCGTAGGTCCGTCTTGCCTGAATTTCGAGGGCAGATACTAATTGGTGCTATCCGTCCACCTCTCCGAAGATGCCAAGTTGATTTATGACACCGTATATCGAAGATTTAAACGAATGCGGCCGATGTAGCAGACTTCGTCAGATTCCCCTCATTTGAGGGGGTTTTGATTGTGGGGACGCTCTTCCCTGCAGGCGCAAGTCCCTGCAGTTAATTACGCTACCGCACCGCGGTAACCACTTTCTCTTTCTACAGATGGTCACTTCGTATCGTGTGTGTTTGTTTTATTTTTTGGTTGCCTATGGATTGTATACGGAGACTAATTTATGTTGTCGCCCGTAGGGCGTGGATTAGTCCAAATCCGTATTTTCTTAGATTTGGGTTTGGGGTTGGGTTTAAGGACACGTTAGTCTCATTTGAGACTGAGATCAACTTAAACGTTCGTTGAGGATACGTTAGTCTAATTTTAGACTAAGATCCACTCAACGGGATCATTTAGATCCAACAAGAGAGCATTTGGCCTCTGTTGTTTAGTTTAGGGACATTGCGGTCGATTACCAGTTTAAGGACATGGTGGTCCAAGGTTAAGGACATCATAGTCCATGGGTTTAAGGAGCCCATAGTCCGAGGTTAAGGACATCATAGTCCATGGGCTTAAGGACCCTACAGTCCGAGATTAAGGACATCATAGTCCATGGGCTTAAAGACCCTACAGTCTAGTTTAAAGAAGTCATAGTCTATGAAATGTATGGTTGTCGGGACCCGTCATCTCTCTGAAGATGTTGAAGGATTACAACGACAAATATCAGAGGAGTGAAGAGATATACCCTTGAACCGATATTGGTTGGGAGATCTATAGTCCAATTTGGGACTAAAATCAAAGATTTATGAGCATGTGGGCTCAATTAATCTGAACGAGGGGTTTATGGCCACTTTGGGCTCAGCCCATTCAGTTAGAATGTTAAACATTTGACAATGCTGAGCATTGATTTAAATTCTGACAATGTTTTTGTCTTTTATTGAATGCTGAGCATTCATCATAGTTCTGGGGCTTTATTAAAGAACAATTTATGTTCTATCAGCGCACACGTGGCGCGCTTGGCGCTTTGCGCCTGTCAAATAGCGCAGTGTGCTTCTGCTGGGTAGCGTACACGTGATGAGCACGTGGTGCGCTTGGCACTTTGCGCCAGTCTGTGAGCGCATTGCGCTAATTTATGAGCGCAAAGCGCTATTAGTTCAGTGGCGCACACGTGAGGAGTACGTGGTGCACTCGGCACTGAGCGACATTCCATGAGCGCAAAGCGCTGGTCCAAGAGCGCAGAGCGCTAATTTATGAGCTCAAAGCGCTATCTGATCAACTTTATGATCTGAGAAATAAATTCTTGTTTATCAGAGACTTTGTCTCAAGGTTCCAAGAACAAAATTCTTATTTTGCAGGAGATGTTTCAATCTCTTATATTGATGAAAAGCTTTGCCTTTATGGATCTGTGATCCTTAAGAGAATTGAATTATTCTCCCCCCTTTCTTTATAATGAGATGTTCATGATCTCTTTGTATAAAATATCTTTGTCTTGTAGATCTATGATCTGTGAGAAGAATTGTGTTCTTCTTTTTATTTTATGATGAGATCCTTTGATCTCTTTGTGAAAGACCTTGGTCTAGTAGATCTATGATCTTTAAAGAAGTAAATTCTTGTTTTTAATTATGAGATGATTTCTTCTCTCTGTTCATTTTTTTTTACCTTGAAGAAACTCTTCTTTTTCTGAGATCTTGGCTCTTCTTTCTGAGATCTCTCAATGCTTATAGGGGGGTTCCTCTCTTTGTTTTTGTATATCTGAGACTTGAAGTCTGGGGGCCTTTATATAGGGCAAGCTGATTTGTTCAATCAGTTAAGGAGATCTTTTCTCCAATTGATTTGGGGATTTCCCCCAACGTTGGATCTTTGATCCACGGGCTTCTAATTTACAGAAGGCAATTTTCCTGTTTTTAACAAGATTGGGAAATCTTTTCCATACAGAATTTATTCTGTATTTTGGTGATTTTTAATCACCGTTGGATCATTGATCCAACGGTGCTCTAATTTACAGAGCACAATCTTGTTGTTTGGAAAGATTTTGAGGAATCTTTCCTTAACAGAATTTAATTCTGATTAATTAATGATTCATCATTATTATTGGATCTTTGATCTGACGGTGGGAAGCTTTTAGTTCCAGCGCTAGCGCACCCATGCTCTAATTTGTAAGGTTTTAAGCACAAGAATTGAAGAAGCAAAAATAGGGGCTGCTGCTAGAGGGAGGCTCGGCCAGATTAGGGAGGGGGAGGAGAGAGAGTGAGGTGGGGAAAGTGATTGGTTAAGTCAAAGACCCATATCACAAGTCAACCCATTCTCATTTCTTTATTGTTTTCATTTTCTTTTCTTTTCTTTTCTTTAGCCTTTGAAGTGGGGACAAATTTTGGGGAGGGCTGCTGATTTCAGCAGAAAAGAGGAGTAGAAATGAGGGTGTGTGAGTGTGGGTGTGTGGGAAAATGATAAATACTATACCCCAAACAACCATTAACACTAAATTCACCGAAAAAAACATTTTTCTTCGATATTTTCTAAACCGTTTTGGCAAACGATTTCATTTCAAAAACAACCTGTTAAAATTTTGTTTAATGTGTTATGATGCACAAAATTTGTTTCAACCCATTCCAATTTGTAATTTTCCCTAATTAAATGTATTGGTGACGGCTTAAAATAATAATAAAATAATTTTTTTTCAGAAAAATTGAAATTTCACCAGTGGCTCAATAAACACTAAATACTAGCAATTACATAGATAGAATATGTATATTTAATTTTTATAATAAGATATTTGTATTTTAAATTTTTACAGAAAACCCCCTTATTTTACCGGTTTTCCGAAATTTCACCGAAACGATTTTCAAAACGTTACAGTCTTGTAGATCTATGATCTGTGAGAAGAATTGTGTTCTTCTTTTTATTTTATGATGAGATCCTTTGATCTCTTTGTGAAAGACCTTGGTCTTGTAGATCTATGATCTTTAAAGAAGTAAATTCTTCTTTTTAATTATGAGATGATTTCATCTCTCTGTTCATTTTTTTTTACCTTGAAGAAACTCTTCTTTTTCTGAGAGCTTGGCTCTTCTTTCTGAGATCTCTCAATGCTTATAGGGGGTTCCTTTCTTTGTTTCTGTATATCTGAGACTTGAAGTCTGGGGGCCTTTATATAGGGCAAGCTGATTTGTTCAATCAGTTAAGGAGATCTTTTCTTCAATTGATTTGGAGATTTCCCCCAACGTTGGATCTTTGATCCACGGGCTTCTAATTTACAGAAGGCAATTTTCCTGTTTTTAACAAGATTGGGAAATCTTTTCCATACAGAATTTATTCTGTATTTTGGTGATTTTTAATCACCATTGGATCATTGATCCAACGGTGCTCTAATTTACAGAGCACAATCTTGTTGTTTGGAAAGATTTTGAGGAATCTTTCCTTAACAGAATTTAATTCTGATTAATTAATGATTCATCATTATTATTGGATCTTTGATCTGACGGTGGGGAGCTTTTAGTTCCAGCGCTAGCGCACCCATGCTTTGCACGTGGTGCGCTTCTTGGAGTGCAGCGCTAGCGTACACGTGGTGCGCTGCTTAGTGCGCAGCGCACTTGGCGCTGCTTTTAAAGTATTGCTTCATTTCAAAATTTGAATTTTAAACAGAGCTTTGCTCTGATTGGGGGAAACAAACTCAGTATCATACTCATCTACGGATTTGCTCCACATAGAGCCTTGATGTAGGTGGATGAATTGTTGCTCCATGTCAAATCGGGTAGTCTCGGGAAAATATCAAATCTCACCTGCTCTCTCTCATCATATCCCAACCTCTCTCTCGGTCTTTTCCCTATATAAAATTCTTTTATTTTTTAAAACCTATTAATATCTAACCCCCACGTCTTCTCTCTCGTCCTCATCATTTTCTTTTTCCCGCCGCCTCAACTCAAAACCCTAAACCAACTCCTCTCCGTCGTCGTCGGCCTCACCCCTCGCCACCGCTTCTTCCCCTCTCTCCTCTTTCCTACTTCCCAGATCCCAAGATCCATCCCCTGCACACCTCACCCGACCCCAAGAAACCCGCAGCCCACTGCCTTGCCGTCGAACCCCATCGCCAGAAAACCCGTCAACATTATCACCCTCTCTGTCCTCGCCTCTGTCCCAATACCAGAGCACCCTGAAACCCCATCCCTTCTTCTTTCTTTCTTCTCCTTCTTCTTTTCTTCTTGATTTCGCGTTTTCCGGTGATCGCCGAAGCCGTGCCGTCGCCGACGATCCGGGCGACCCAGTTGACATTCCAAACCAGCGTGGTCACCTTCTTGCTTTGCCTAGTCTTGTCCCGTGCGCGCGCGTGTGCATTGCGACGTTTACCCGACGTCGGACGCAGCGTACGCATCCCGTCGTGAGATCCGATCAGGCAAGTTTATCTTGCTACATGCTATGATATATATTTTGCATCCATATGAATAAAAATATCACATGTTTACTGCATTGTACATCCATGTTACTGTTATACTGTTTTTGGATAGCTGTTCGTATCCATATCATTTATCACATATCTAGTTGCATGCAAGTTTATCTTGCTATATGCCATGTTATTATTGCATCCATATGAATAAAAATATCACATGTTTACTGCATTGTGCATCATATGTTACAGTTTTACAATACCCGTTTGCATCCGTACAGTTTATTACATATCTAGTCGCATGCAAGTTTATCTTTCTACATGCTATGCTATTATATTTGCATCTATATGAATAAAAATATTACATGTTTATTGCATTGTGCATCCATGTTACATTTTACCGTTTTTCCGATATCCGTGTTATTTATTATATATCTAGTTGCATGCCATATCATATTATATCATGTTACCGTAATAATAGTACCCCGTGGTTGATAATGTGCATCATGTGTAGTCATGGAGTTGTAGATGTAATCCCTGATAGATATTTGTGCATCCGTGTTTTACTGTGCATCCATACTTTTATCGTGCATCCGTACTTGCTGCAGTTTTATTACGAGTATCTGTTTGATACATGTGCACTACCTGTCTTGACCTGATACACCACTACCTGACCTGTTATCTGATCCTGTTTCTAATGCCGACAATCCTGATATGTTGTCCGATGGACGTATCCTGTTGTCTGCATAGACAAACATGTACCTGTTTGATCCTGTGTTGACATTAGCTCCAGTTTATCAATACCCGACTTGAACACATAACCTTGGGGGTATAGGGAAATCAAAGGTGTAACCGAATTTAACTTAAAAGGATATTGCTTGATCCGTGGTCCCGGGGGGTAACTGGACAGAATCATTCGTGATTCTTCTTGGTCCGTGGTCCCGGGGGGTAACGGGACAGAACCATTCTTGGTTCACATATATTGATCCGTGGTCCCGGAGGGTAACAGGACATATTCTTTGAGTTACATTAGGAGTACATCAATTGATTTCGAATAACTTTAGAATAGATAATCCAGTAAGCACAGTTTAGATTACTTACCGCACTTCACCTGCACGTATACATTTCACTGTTTCATACCCGTGTTACTTGTTATATTCATGTTATCGTGTATATTCATGCCTGCATATATCATTGCATCCTGGTTATATATTGTTGTTTGATATTATGACGCACTGACGTCTGGGTTTTGCATGGCCCAGATCCTTTATCTCTTTCACAGGACGACCAGGAGTACTTCAGCCGACAGGCCGAACAGTGAGGAGCATGTTGGTGTTTAGTTTAGTTTAGTTTAGTTTCCTTCCGTACTTTCATTTCCTGATGTGAGCCCGTATTTGGGACGTACTTTCCAGATTGTCATTGTTTATTGGATTTGTAATACCCAGTTTTTTGTACACCAATATCCGTATTTTTATAAAGTGTTACTTATAAAATTTATTTATCTATATTTATAATTATTTTATTTATTTTAAAAACCCAAACCCTATTGTCTATTTCCCTTTTTATTTTCCTTTTCCCTTTTATTTTTCCCAGCCCCAGCCCACTCCCTAAAACCCCAAACCCATTTCCTTTTCTCCCCTGAGCCCGGCCCAACTTCCCCTGACCCGACCCGCTTCCTCCCCTTTCTTCCTCCCTCGTTTTCACCTTCCCGACCTTTTTCCCCTCCTCGCCCCCGCTCCCCTCGCGCCCACGACCCGCGCCCGTTCACCCGTCCCTCGCGCACTTCTCTCGCCCAACCTCAACTCCCTGTGTCGAGCTCCCCTCTTCGCCCAGCACACGACCCGCTCGCCTCTACACGACCCGCTCGCCTCGTCGTTTCTCTTTCCTCGCCACGACCCATCCATGCCCCTCTTCTCGCAACCGACGCGACCCCTTCGCCTGTAGCTCCACACTCCCCTCTACCCTCCTCGCTCCCTCCTTCTTTTCACGTTTCTCTCTCTTCTCCCACTCCTCCATCTTTACAACCCATCGCCATCGCCTCCCTCGAGCTCCTACCCCATCGCTGACGAGACACCCTGCCTCACCACCGATGCCCGAGCTCCCTCCACGACCGCCTGCCACCTCCGACCATCGTGCGACCTCCCCCGACGCCACCATCATCACCACCGTTGCCTGCCTGCATCACCTGAACCTCGCCGTCGACCTTCCTTCCACCTCCACCATCATCACAAACCCACTCCTTCAAGCTCCCAACCACTCACCCAAACCCGGGAAACCCTGCTACCTAGCCGAGCCCTTACTGCCACCTCCGTCGGCCGAGCACCATCGCCAACACCACTCCCTCTCTCGGACCCATCACCACAGCCGTTGCCTCGTCTTTCCATCGAGGCCGACCCCCCTCACAACCTCTTCTCGCCGCTGTCTGAGCTCCCCACCTCGTTGAGGCCGTCCCTAGATCATTGGAGCCTCCTCTGACTGCCGCTATTCCCGAGCCTCCTCCACTGCAAAGGTAACACAAAGCCACTGTCGTACCACGTAGCCAGAGCCCATTGCCTCCAGCCGACGTCCAAGCTCGCTGCCGCCGCCTTGCTGTTGCCGTGTCGCGCGTGTTTCGCGATCGCATCGTTGACGCTCCCGTACCGTCGTCGATACGTCGTCAGGCAAGTTTAATACTTGCTTCATGCTAATTATACATATTCAATTCGATTCCACTTCAATATCATATATACATTTCGATTGCGAATCAAGCAATGCAAAACACGAACTGAAAACCCCCTTTAAATTGACGGAAACTAATCACATAGGATGGCCCGAATGATAACGAACGTCGTGTTATGATTTGGCTGGAAAATACGGTCTTCAATGATGTGATAGGTCTTTCCCATTTAGACCCGTTAAAACTGAAATTTTCCCGCACCTGAACCTTATAAAAATCACAGTTAATTGGTTATAAATCGTAATGTTGCGTTAGAGGGCTCACAATGAAGCCGACTCGACGACCTAGAACACCATAAGAGTTCTAATCTATTTCTATACTAAAAAGGTGACGGAAACTAGTTCGGAGTGCGGCTCTGGACTGCAGTCCAGAGCAGCACTAGCTGTCGATTCTAGTTTTGTAATACCTTCTCCCTGCTGTATGAAACTGTTATGATGCGGAACCCTATAACATGGCGAAGATAAATCTGTTAGCTAATCATTGAAAGTGGTTTCATTCGTTTTTACTGTCGTTTACTATTTAAATTATATTTTTAATCAACAGAACATATAGCAGTCCCAAACAGGGACATAACGTATACCCGTGTATTTTACAAAGCATAACTTCCAGTAATCCATAGATATTACTGATCCTCCAATTGATTTGGAAACCTAACTGATAACCCTAAATATTGTTCAACTATAGCGTCGCCTAATTTTGATCCCAACTGAGAGTAAAATGTGTTACGAAACTGACTTCCAATTCTGAAACTGGATTTCCAGCAGTGAACACTTCAAATGAAATGGCCATATCTAGCGAAACTGGAACCCAATTGACGCGAAACCAATTTTGACGGATAGATAATTAAACATATTGCTTACCCCTTTTTCATTGTTTTGCTTAATTCTGCACACATGATTTATAGTGAATTATGCAAGTGGTAGGACACTGGCTGATGAGATTTTATTCATATCATAATCATTGCATTCTCATCATATCATGTAGAGGTCACATACATTGGTAACTTAGTGATCGTGTACATTACCCAGTGTTAGATATTAGTGTTTGATTATGGCAAGTACGTTAGTGTTAAAGCGTGAATGAATAAGTGAAAGTGACACGTGCTTGTACACAATCAACGGACCCAGTTAATTTATTGCATTGTCGACGTCTATGGGACATGTATAAGTGTAACTATAATTGGTATGTGACGATTATGGAAGCACTTATATGGGTGTCATAGGTAAGGCACCAAACACTGTCCATGTATCTTGGGTACCGGTCGAGACATGCTTGATGGGGATCCTGCCTCCAGTTCTCACGTAGACTTGTCATGGACCGACTAGTATTTGAGTTTATGGTTGGTGTTTGATGTAGACCACGGGGTGTGGGATAGTTTGAGTGTGAGTTCAACGGAATCTCGGGAGTCCCATTGCCGGCATACACAACGATTCTGGGAGTTATATGGATGATATTACTGATTATTAGTGACCCAGGCCCGTGTTCCCTTGCCCCTGGGGCCCTACCCTTGGGTGGGGGATACTCACGAGTGGTTGACTCTCACACTTGGACTGACGATAGGTTTAGTGACCTGGACAGTGAGACTTAGAGACTGATAGGTTTAGTGACATTCATTGATTACTGATTCGATATACCTGCCATACTGTTTACATGCTTTATTGTTTACCTGGACTGGCTACTTCATGCTCACTGTTTCATGTTCATCATCATTGCACGTGTTTATATTTGTATTTACATATATTGCTATTGTGTCGCTCTGACGACCTGAGTATGCATGCTCAGAGTGAGAAGTGGATTTAGCTTGGATCAGGATCTGACGTACCTTGAGGATATTGCAGACATCTGGATCAGCGACTCGGCGCTATACTTCCCTGATCTTTATCGGGTCAGTTTTTGTATTTGTTTTGTTTTAGTGACTGCATTTCTCATTACCTGGGTATTGATTACTGATTACCACGTAAAGCTAGAAGCCGAAGTGTGACTACGGCAGGATGTTTCCTCGACCGTAAGAGCATGGATGGCCTTGTCAACCCATCATATCCCGTATTTTGGGAAGCGGGGCGTGATATGGTTTTGTTGGTATCAGAGCCAGGTTTTGCTACGATTGGGATTGCAGTTTCCGTATAGGGCTTGACAATCTAAGACATCTTTCGGTCTAGATTGTAAACTCGTTATCTTTGATCTTGATTCACATAGTGTGTTCTGCTACATATTTTGATCCATCCGCTAGAGTTTTGGGTGTCTTAGTTGAGTTACGTGATTGTAATTATGATCTGCAGCATAGTTACAATACTGTACTCTGTTTGAGTGACTTGGAGTTCTACATTTGACTTCCACTCGTTTGAGTTTCACCTCACCTGATATTCTTGTTTCGTTGCCTATTCTATATTGTATTCTGATTCTTATATCTTGTACTTTATGCCGTCCTAAAATTTTTGTTTCAGGACCATATCTTCCAATGACTCTTCTTCTATCTCCACTTCCCAAGGTCAGACCGTCGAGATTTTGGGTGTGCTGCATGGCTTGAAGGAAGCCCAGGAGTGAACGAACGACCTTTTAGCTGAAGGATTAAGAAGGTAAATGTCTCAAGCGCAAGCGCAAGCCTCCAATCGCAAGGGGATCCCTGTTAAACAAGGAAAAGATGTGAAGATGATGCGCCCATTTGTTCCTCAGCAACGGAAGCAGCGGAGAGCTCAGTGTTGTGGATACTGTAAGAGACCAAGACACTTTCAGAGAGACTGTCACAACGCCAAAGGGCAGTGCTTGATTTGTGGATCCGACGAACATCTTGTCAACGGTTGCCCTAGAAGGAAGGAGCTGCAAGGAAGAGATTCGTCTACACTCTCCACTCCTGCTAAGTGACTCGGTTATTCCGTAGTTCGAGCTTCGAGGATAGTACAGACCCAGTGTTAGTTGTATGTATGCCCTAGGGGCCAGTATTGTACAGATGATGTATATTATATTGGATGCTTGGACATATATAGAGATGACTTTCTTGCTCAATATGATAGTATGCTATCTGGTTACTCTTTATCTTAACATGTACACTAGTCTCTTTATACTGTCTTATAGTTACATGTTGGTAAAGCCCTTAGGATGTGTACTTGACTACCTGGACTATGATGCAGATCATACTAGTGGGGACATGGTAGTCCATAAGTACATCCTTCAAGGTCCCTAGTCGTGGGTGTATCGAGACGGGGCATCGATATACCAGAGTAGACTAGCGTATACGCTTCTCGACCCATGTGATGGGCGATGGATGATCCCATATCCATTGGTGTTTGACATCAGAGATGGTATACGGGTGCTCAGTGGAGACTGGGTACACTGGACGGACTCGCCGAGAACTCCCAGATGGTATTATACCTCACGTCAGATGGCAGTTCTCAGGTGACACTAGTACAGGTTAGTCTGTAGACCCGAGATCGTCATAGAGTCTTGTGTGATTCCCACTGTGCTTTGATCTCCACCTTACCACGTCCATGAGGGCGTGCAAAACGGTGGTCTTTGGGTACGTCCCGATTCACATGGAGGCAATGAGCGATAGGAGGGGTTTCGTCTCTCCCGGTATTGGGGGTTGATGTTGCGTTGTGCTCGATTGGCCGTAACAGGGAAGTCCCTGGCCAGGGCTGATCAGAGATTTGCTGGTAAGTGTTACCAGTAGTTTCTCGACCCGTTATGAGCCTCACATCGGCACGACTTATCGGTTATTGGGGTCTGACGTTTACCACCCCTAGACTTGATATGCGACGTATCAGACGAACAGACCGGACTGTACGGTAAGTGTTACTGGTTGGATTCACAGGAGTGTGAGCGGGCTAGCTCGTCGATCTTCTGATCGCTCAATACCCGGGTGGCCGTTACGTTTAGCAGACCGCTTGCGGCTTGTGGGTGCTTGATATGATCATCATCTGCTACCGGCGTATTGACGAGTCTTTAGAGTCCTACACAGAGGTTTCCTAGCTCAAGCGAAACGAAATAGGAGTACATATGAGATATGTGCGGGACCGAGAATAATGCGTGTATGTGATACCGTATTTGATTCTCGCGATTAATGTTTCGATTGGTTGTATGAGATATGACCTAGTTATCGAATCATTGATTCGATAAATCGATGCATTGAATACTAGTCGGTTATGTGCGACATGACCGGATCATTGAATCAAGTGTTGATTTAATGATTTAATGTATAATTATATATTTGATATATTACTTTGCATTAACTAGTATTGGTTCATTTTAAACGGATTTTTCTCACTTGATTTACACATTGTATATGTGATATACTTTTGTGCACATATTTGTATCATGGTTGATGATACTTGATCATATGGTTAAGTGTATAGAATTAAACCATAGTTAACTTGAGATTAGGGTTTTGATTATGCATTTATTCATTTATTTGTTTATTCATTTATTTGGATAAACTTTAAGATGAAAATGGTGGCAATTTTTGTTTTATATTGAAGCTTCATGAAGCTTTGACTTTGCTAACCATTCTTATCTTCATGCTTAACCCTAACCCACTCAAATGACCATGGTTTATTCTCTACACTTAACCCTAGTTAAAGTTATGATAAGTTTGTATTTTCTTTTCATTTTTAAAAGAGAACTTATCATAACTAGCTTCATCATCTTCTTCTTCTAAAAAAAAGAAAAAGCTTGCTACTTTAATGGCAACTTGAGTTCTAGTGAGAGAAATCCAATTCCAAAGTGAACCCACCTCCTATTTCTTCACCCTCTACCTCTTGCCAAGTTGTTTTGGGTGTTTTCTTCACAAGTTTCACAACTTTGTGAAGTCGGAGCTTGAGCTTGTGCAACCTCGACGTAGATCGTCTTTGACACGAAGCCGACGACCTATTCCGCACGTTTCTCCGATGAAGCCGTCACGAGAGTCCAAGGTTCAAGATGGACAGCGAGAGGACGCCCTCGTGGAGCTAAGGAAGTGGGTATCCGGATCTACAAAGGTTGTAGCATCCTAACTTTTAGTTAATTTGTTAACTAGATTATCTTTTCGCCTAAACATCTAGTCTAAGATCCGTAGTCTAGGGTTTCTCGGCACCATTTTTTTTAAATTGGCATGTTCGATGCCTTGTGAGACCTCACTAGAGTGCCTAGGAACCTTTCACTGGTATCAGAGCCTAGCTAGAGCCTTAGGCGAAGTCCCGACGCAATTTGAAGCCCGAACGAACCCGAAACCCCAAACCAAACATGCTCTCTGTCCTTTTTCTAAAATCGGGGATTTTTCCACATTAAAAATATCCAGAAAAATCAGCAGGCTAATCTGAGAGTTTCTGTGAATTTCGATGGAGTAATTCCATCAAAGAGCCGCGGATCCGCGGCACGAGCATGGCTCGTGCGGCGGATGCGCGGCGTTTTTGTCGTTTTGTGCATTTTAATTTTCACAGTAATTCTCATTTTTCTGTGATGGTTTTCCTGGGAATTTTTAATATTCATTCATGAGTTGAATTTTCTGGGGTTGATTTGAGGATTCGGCGTTTCGATCGGGGTATCAAATTTCGTCTTTGTGTTTTTTTGGATAATTTTTAGAATATGTTAAAAAGTTCGACCGGATATAAATACCCAATTTTTCCCCTGTCGGGAAATTTCCAAGTGTTGGATTTTTCCGTAGTTTAATGACGTTCTAAGTAGTGCAAGTAACGCGATGGACCCTCTAGAAGACAACAAACCTTAACTCGATTATGTGACCGTCTTGAACTGCCCTTTGAACCTTCGGGTTTGGGGCAGTACGGCGTGCCACATGTGAGGCGTTGGCTTGACCCTTCTACGGCTGGACCGTCGGTACTGAGGCACGAACTGAATGTTGTTAAACTTATTTCATGTGTTGGACTGTATCGGGAAAACTTGGGTATTCGACTGTTCGATCGGAAAGTTTAACATTTTCTGATTATCTGGAATGTGATACAATAATTGGAATTCACAAACAGTTATGAGATAACTGAATGAATGTTATAAATCTAGCAGTTTAGTCCCACATGATATTGAAAAGAGTTTTCGATAATGAGACTAAAATGCGGGATTTATATCTGTTAGGCATGTGATGTCTAAGTATTTCATTTGATTAGGCATGCGATGTCTAAAGAAGTTGCGGATTCCAATTGTTGTAGTTTTACACTTTCTTTTCTGTGACCGTAAGTGTAATATGTGATATCGCCGGTTTCGTTGCTATATGTCAACGACAATTGGGATGCGCATATTTACTTACGTTGATGACATGTGATGTTATATGTTGCTGGATATGTTAAATTGGATCATCGTGTTCGAATAGCCGGGGGTTTTTATGTGAGATGGGTGTTTTTCATTTTCATTCATGTAAAAACTTGTATGTAATATTCTTTCATTTGGGGCACTTCCAGGTAGCGGAAATTGTCACCCTTTGTATATTATTTACTTTTCCGCATTAGGATAGACCCAAGGAAGGGAGCACAAGTAACCGGGTTCTGGGGTCCAGTGGGAGACCAACTCGAGGAGTCGAGTCCGGGTCTCCTAACCCTAGAATTGGCAGGGTTGCTTGCCACTCTCGTAGGGGTCTAAGGGTGTGGGATTGGCTATTCATCACGACCGTGGAATCCATGTTTTATACTGGCTCGTATTGAAAACACGGACGTCCTAGTATATCCAATATTTCATATGTATATTCTGCTGCGATATCTGTGTTGAGATTCTGTGATGGATATAGTATATAGTATATATGATATATTATATAGACGTTACTTATGTTTTACACCCACGCTAGCCCTGCCCTGCTCTGTCGTTAGTTACCTAACCTAACGGTGCACGAGGGGACATCGAGGCGAATGCGGATGGCATAAGTGTACGTCATATCTATCTGTGATGTTTAGGTATTTAAATGATGGGACTTCATTAATGTGATTAATGAAAGATAAGAAACCTAAGATGTTGTAGAATCGAATTTTAAAATAAAACAGAGTAGCTACAGTTCTTGCTTTGCACAGCGATATATATGATATATCCCGCACCTTATTCGATGAGGAAAGGACCGAGATCCCTTCACCGGGAGTGACTCCTTTAGCAATAACTGGCAGATGCTACACACTCGGTTTGCTTTTGACTGCTTTTGGGTTTTTGCTTTGCACAGCGATATATATGATATATCCCGCACCTCATTCGACGAGGAAAGGGCCGACGATCCCTTCATCGGGAGTGACCCCTTTAGCAAAACTAGAAAAGCCTCAAAATCACTCCATTTCAAAACTTCATTTGATTCTACAACGATATCAAGTTCATTACGCTCATGGTTTTATGAAAACCTGCGTAGCCCTCCGTCATTTCAGATAAGTACTAGTTAGTATTCGTGCTACGTTTGTTGACTATGTTAAGGCGTAGTGTGCGGTTGCTGACCAGTATTTATCTGCTTATGCATATGATGTAGATTGGATTAGGGCAGTCGTGCGACTTTGTTGACAATGTTAAGGGTCGTGCGGGTGAGTTTAATTCAATCAGGAAATGACGGGTTGAACTTGACTAGCACTTGTGATTTGTTGACTATGTTAAGGTCATATAGATGCTAGGGGCAAAATATTATCGGGAATTTCAAGTGTTGAAATTTGCAATGAGATTGCATACCTTCTATGAGATAGTTGGATCCCGATACCCGCTGCGAGTAAGAGTTACTCCTGGGAGAGTTTTACACATTGCAATTAGCCGATCAAGTAGGTGTCTAGAAAGGTGTCAACGGGGTTACGCCTCTGGGAAAACGAGGTTTACATTAATTAGGTTCGTGCGAAAGCACGGGGGACCTCCCTCAAAGTACCGACACTGGCCTGGCTGAAAGATTGGCGAACTTGTAGTGTGTAATTAATCCCGGCTAGTCTTTCCTTTTAGGGTTTGGAGGAAGATTTGATAAAAAGCAGTGGGAGCCATCCTGATTAGATAAGATAATAACCAATCTGATCTTGCACGAGCATACGCTAAAGTGTTTTCTTCTCTCTCTCTCCAGGTAGCGACCATTTCATGCCCTAATGAAGATAATAATATGGATGTATTGACCGAACCCGCATGTTATACTGTGCTGGGGAACGTTGGTTCCGTTCTTTCCTATAAGAGTTATAGGAATGAACAGGATATAGGGGAATACCAGGATTCCCATGCCACCCGAATGAAGAAAGTACATGTTGATGCATTTTCTTCGGGTGTGTTCGTTACTGAGAACCGTTTCTCTATTTGCTCTACGTCCTGGGTATTGGATACCGGGTCAGGATCCCATATATGTAATCAGTTACATGGGCTTAGGAAAGGTAGAGAACTTGGAGAAGGTGATAAAGACATAAGAGTTGGAAATGGTGCAATTGTTGCAGCTAAGACTGTCGGGGAATATCACCTTGTATTACCAACTGGTAATACATTGGTTCTGAACGAATGCTATTACATGCCGAACCTGATATGCAACATTATATCGGTTTCTTTATTAAGTAAAGAGGGATATAATTTTGTATTACAGGACAATGTTATGAACATTTTCCGTAACCAAAAGTTGGTTGGATCAGGCACGTTATGCAATGGCATTTATGTTCTAAATCAATCAACAGTTCTGAGCATAACAAACACACACAAGAGGAAGAGTTCTGAACTCAACGAATCCTTCTTGGGGCATTGTAGACTGGGTCACATCAATGTGACACGACTGGCTAAGTTGCATAAGGATGGATATTTGAAACCTTTCGAATTTTCATCTTATGACACTTGCCAATCATGTCTCAAAGGCAAGATGACCAAAACTCCGTTTACGGGACACGGAGAAAGAGTTACCGAACTCTTGGGACTGAATCATAGTGATGTATGCGGTCCCATGTCTACACATGCCAGGGATGGTTCTTCATACTTCATTACATTCACTGACGATCTTTCTAGGTTCGGGTATGTGTTCCTGATGAAACACAAATCAGAAGCTTTTGAGAAATTTAGGGAATATAAGCAAGAAGTTGAGAACCAAATCGGAAAAAGTATTAAAATCCTTCGATCTGATCGAGGAGGTGAATACTTGAGCAATGAATTCCTGGACTTCCTAAAAGAGAATGGGATTCTCTCTCAGCTGACTCCTCCATATACACCACAGCACAACGGTGTATCTGAACGGAGGAACCGCACCCTATTAGATATGGTGCGCTCTATGATGAGCACAACTGAGTTACCTATTTCCTTCTGGGGTTATGCGCTGGAGACAGCAGCATACCTATTGAATCAAGTTCCATCTAAATCTGTACCTACCACACCATATGAGATATGGAGTGGGAAGAGACCATATTTTAAACGAGTTAAGATATGGGGTTGTCCGGCCTATGTCAAAAGGCAAAATCCAGACAAACTCGAGGCACGGTCAGTTCTTTGCAAGTTTGTGGGATATCCTAAGAATTCTCAAGGATATTTTTTCTACCATGCTGAAGAACAAAAAGTGTTTGTTTCTCAATATGCCACCTTTTTAGAAAAGGAATTCATTGAAAAAGAAATTAGTGGCAAAGTGGTAGAGCTGGAAGAAATTCCAGATACACAAACTATAACTGAAGATTTAGTGGAACCAGAGGATTCGATAGTACCCGACGAACCCCAGCCTCTCCGCCGATCTAGTAGGGTTTCTCGTCCACCTGAGAGATACTACGGTTTTCTCATTGATGGTGGAAGCGAGGATTGCATCATGGAAGATGATGACCCGACTAGCTTCGAGCAGGCCATCACGAGTGGTGACTCAGTGAAATGGCTGGATGCTATGCGGTCCGAGATGGAATCCATGTACACCAACAAAGTATGGACTTTGGAAGTTGATCCTGAAGGGGTAAAACCCATTGGGAGCAAATGGATCTTCAAGAAGAAACTTGGTGTAGATGGGAAAGTGGAGACTTTCAAAGCTAGACTTGTAGCAAAGGATTTTCGTCAAAGACCAGGTGTGGACTATGACGAGACCTTTTCTCCAGTGGCTATGCTTAAATCTATCCGGATCATGCTTGCCATCGCTGCTTATCATGATTACGAAATCTGGCAAATGGATGTTAAGACCGCCTTTCTAAATGGTGATTTAGAAGAATGCGTGTACATGACTCAGCCAGAGGGCTTCGTAGACAGTGGGAGCAGCGGGAAGGTGTGCAAGCTGCTTAAATCCATTTATGGATTAAAGCAAGCATCGCGGAGTTGGAACATCTGCTTTGACGTCGTTATCAAAGAGTTTGATTTCGTCAAAAATCCAGATGAACCTTGTATCTACAGGAAGGTGGTAGAGAGTAAGGTTGTCTTCCTCGTATTGTACGTGGACGACATACTCTTGATAGGAAATGATATTCCTATGCTGCAATCGGTCAAGCTCTTCTTATCACAAAGATTCTCAATGAAAGATCTTGGTGATGCCTCCTGCATATTGGGAATTAGGATCTATAGAGATAGATCCAAACGGATTTTGGGATTGTCCCAATCCAGGTACATTGACACCGTACTAAAGAGGTTTAGTATGGAAGAATCCAAGCGTGGGAACTTGCCCACGATCTCTGGAGTCACTCTCTCCAAAGAGATGTCTCCCAAGACTGATTTGGAGAGAGCTCGCATGCAAGGGATACCCTATGCTTCGGCAGTAGGCTCTATCATGTATGCGATGCTGTGTACCAGACCCGATGTAGCATACTCACTAAGTATAGTGAGCAGGTATCAAGCTGATCCTGGAGAGAGTCACTGGACAGCTGTGAAGAGCATTCTCAAGTACTTACGAAGGACTAGAGATATGTTCTTGGTGTATGGTAATGGGGAGCTCCAAGTGGAGTCCTTTACCGATTCGAGCTTCCAGAGTGATAAGGACGACTCTAAGTCGCAGTCGGGCTTTGTCTTTACCCTTTACAGAGGGGCGGTTAGCTGGAAGAGTTCCAAGCAGGAAACCGTGGCAGACTCGACGATCGAGGCTGAATACATCGCTGCCAACGATGCTGCCAAAGAGGCTGTCTGGATCAAGAAGTTCATTACTGAACTTGGTGTGGTTCCATCCATTGAGCATCCAATACCTTTGTATTGCGATAACAATGGAGCGGTGCTTTGGCCAAGGAACCCAGGTCCCATCAGCGATCCAGGCATATTCTGAGGCGGTATCACCTGATCCGGGAGATAGTTGATCGCCGGGAAATCGAGGTCAGGAGAGTTGACACGAAGAACAACACGGCGGATCCACTCACGAAGGCCATTCCCCAGATACAGTTTGAGAGACTCTTCGGGATGCTCGGTATGCGATACTACAGCAGCTGGCCCTAGTGCAAGTGGGAGATTGTTAGTTGTATGTATGCCCTAGAGGCCAGTATTGTACAGATGATGTATATTATATTGGATGCTTGGACATATATAGAGATGACTTTCTTGCTCAATATGATAGTATGCTATCTGGTTACTCTTTATCTTAACATGTACACTAGTCTCTTTATACTGTCTTATAGTTACATGTTGGTAAAGCCCTTAGGATGTGTACTTGACTACCTGGACTATGATGCAGATCATACTAGTGGGGACATGGTAGTCCATAAGTACATCCTTCAAGGTCCCTAGTCGTGGGTGTATCGAGACGGGGCATCGATATACCAGAGTAGACTAGCGTATACGCTTCTCGACCCATGTGATGGGCGATGGATGATCCCATATCCATTGGTGTTTGACATCAGAGATGGTATACGGGTGCTCAGTGGAGACTGGGTACACTGGACGGACTCGCCGAGAACTCCCAGATGGTATTATACCTCACGTCAGATGGCAGTTCTCAGGTGACACTAGTACAGGTTAGTCTGTAGACCCGAGATCGTCAAAGAGTCTTGTGTGATTCCCACTGTGCTTTGATCTCCACCTTACCACGTCCATGAGGGCGTGCAAAACGGTGGTCTTTGGGTACGTCCCGATTCACATGGAGGCAATGAGCGATAGGAGGGGTTTCGTCTCTCCCGGTATTGGGGGTTGATGTTGCGCTGTGCTCGATTGGCCGTAACAGGGAAGTCCCTGGCCAGGGCTGATCAGAGATTTGCTGGTAAGTGTTACCAGTAGTTTCTCGACCCGTTATGAGCCTCACATCGGCACGACTTATCGGTTATTGGGGTCTGACGTTTACCACCCCTAGACTTGATATGCGACGTATCAGACGAACAGACCGGACTGTACGGTAAGTGTTACTGGTTGGATTCACAGGAGTGTGAGCGGGCTAGCTCGTCGATCTTCTGATCGCTCAATACCCGGGTGGCCGTTACGTTTAGCACACCGCTTGCGGCTTGTGGGTGCTTGATATGATCATCATCTGCTACCGGCGTATTGACGAGTCTTTAGAGTCCTACACAGAGGTTTCCTAGCTCAAGCGAAACGAAATAGGAGTACATATGAGATATGTGCGGGACCGAGAATAATGCGTGTATGTGATACCGTATTTGATTCTCGCGATTAATGTTTCGATTGGTTGTATGAGATATGACCTAGTTATCGAATCATTGATTCGATAAATCGATGCATTGAATACTAGTCGGTTATGTGCGACATGACCGGATCATTGAATCAAGTGTTGATTTAATGATTTAATGTATAATTATATATTTGATATATTACTTTGCATTAACTAGTATTGGTTCATTTTAAACGGATTTTTCTCACTTGATTTACACATTGTATATGTGATATACTTTTGTGCACATATTTGTATCATGTTTGATGATACTTGATCATATGGTTAAGTGTATAGAATTAAACCATAGTTAACTTGAGATTAGGGTTTTGATTATGCATTTATTCATTTATTTGTTTATTCATTTATTTGGATAAACTTTAAGATGAAAATGGTGGCAATTTTTGTTTTATATTGAAGCTTCATGAAGCTTTGACTTTGCTAACCATTCTTATCTTCATGCTTAACCCTAACCCACTCAAATGACCATGGTTTATTCTCTACACTTAACCCTAGTTAAAGTTATGATAAGTTTGTATTTTCTTTTCATTTTTAAAAGAGAACTTATCATAACTAGCTTCATCATCTTCTTCTTCTAAAAAAAGAAAAAGCTTGCTACTTTAATGGCAACTTGAGTTCTAGTGAGAGAAATCCAATTCCAAAGTGAACCCACCTCCTATTTCTTCACCCTCTACCTCTTGCCAAGTTGTTTTGGGTGTTTTCTTCATAAGTTTCACAACTTTGTGAAGTCGGAGCTTGAGCTTGTGCAACCTCGACGTAGATCGTCTTTGACACGAAGCCGACGACCTATTCCGCACGTTTCTCCGATGAAGCCGTTACGAGAGTCCAAGGTTCAAGATGGACAGTGAGAGGACGCCCTCGTGGAGCTAAGGAAGTGGGTATCCGGATCTACAAAGGTTGTAGCATCCTAACTTTTAGTTAATTTGTTAACTAGATTATCTTTTCGCCTAAACATCTAGTCTAAGATCCGTAGTCTAGGGTTTCTCGGCACCATTTTTTTTAAATTGGCATGTTCGATGCCTTGTGAGACCTCACTAGAGTGCCTAGGAACCTTTCACCCAGCGCAGGATTCCACTCGCTTGACGAGAATGCAGCGGTCTAGATATCAACGAAGAATTATCACTTTTTCTGCTTTCAATAAAAAATATTGTCACTCTTTAGTAAATGTTTCCTTTCGTCTAAAATCTTCTATCCGTTGAACTTTTTAGTTTGAATGCAACAAAATTTTGAGTCGTGATGTATGTATCGTCCCCTTGCCACTCATTATCCTTATACTGCTTATTGCATCAGTATTTTAAATTTTGATTTTTCAGTCCTTACCTACCGTATATTTTCTTTGTACTCCATATTCTTGGTTATTTTCTTGGTGTGTTCCACTATCTGATCATGACTGTTTCTTTTCAGACCATAGCCAACTCTGGAGCAGCGCCGCTTCTCAATGAGGACACACGGTCCTGCATTTCCTTGGACTGCATGCTGATGAGTTTAGATGACGAGATCAACGGCCCACAGGTTATTTTCGGCAACAGCGATTCCGAGGACGAGGGAGTTGCAGCCCCAGAAGTCGACATGATCAGCGACTCTGACAACGAAGAAGAGAACCCCGAAGAGGACTCGATAGAGGAAGACCCTGAGGAAGACCCGGTAGAAGAAAATCCAGAAGAGGGAGACCTTGAGAAGAATCCAGTGGAAGAAAATCCCGTGGAAGGAGATCCAGAAGAGGTGAATCACGTGGAAGCATACCACGATGAAGAAGCTCCAGCCGAGGAAGAAGGACCAGGAGAAGAAGACCCCGTGGCAGAAGAACCTCCAGTGGCAATCCCTGCGAGACGCTATGGAAATGGACGCCCCTATCTTAGCGCGCGAGCTTACCGTAATCTGCCGAACTTCCATAAGCGCGACTGACGTGATTTATCTTTTGTTTCCTCTGGCCAAATAAATCTATGTATAGTTTAGGGCCACCTTTTGTCTTTCGAGAATGTCTTGTTTGAAATTTTCTGGAATAATAATAAAGTTTCTGAGTTCGCTAATCTTTTGAGTATTGATTCGCATGATGCATTGACTATTTTCCCTCCCCAATAAATTTCTTTCCCTTCTGAGATTCATTACTATTCACCCTTGCACCCTGTGCTGACCCGACCCCAGCCTCTTCGGCATTCAGATCGAAGTACCGCACCCCGACCTTTTTGAATGGACCATACTCCATTGTCATCCCTACCCTGACTAGCCCCTATACATTTTTAGTACTATCTCCTATTACTATAATTACATTCAGTGACATTACTATTTGAAATCTAGTTTTCGTTATTTTGTGTCTATCAAAAAAAAATAAAAAATCTTCCGTGCTATTAACTACTTCCGTTTTACTTATTCTAAATACTCTACTATTTGTCATATTTTCAATAGCACAAATATATGCCGCAAATACCATTTTTCTTATTTCGCCATATGGATTTTCTCAAGTTATTTTAAATTGTTTAATCGATATATTTATTCTAAAATATTTTGGCCTATCGGCAAATCCTTCACTATTGTTTGTTATTGTTATTTTATTTTCTGGTATTGTGCATATAATTTATCATTATAGATAGTTATGCCTTGTGCTTACTTAGGCCTATTCTTTTAGTTGCGTTATTTCTTATACTTATATAGACATTGGATTTTATCTAGATGCTTTTAAGTAAATCACTATATGTTAGTACTTGATTTTGTGGCTTTTTGCATATTATTTTATAGGCTATTGTTTATTTTGAATTTCGAGGACGAAATTTTTGTAAGGGTGGTATGATATAATACCCAGTTTTTTGTATACCAATATCCGTATTTTTATAAAGTGTTACTTACAAAATTTATTTATCTATATTTATAATTATTTTATTTATTTAAAAAACCCAAACCCTATTGTCTATTTCTCTTTTTATTTTCCTTTTCCCTTTTATTTTTCCCAGCCCCGGCCCACTCCCTAAAACCCCAAACCCATTTCCTTTTCTCCCCCGAGCCCGGCCCAACTTCCCCCGACCCCACCCGACCCGCTTCCTCCCCTTTCTTCCTCCATCGTTTTCACTTTCCCGCCCTTTTTCCCCTCCTCGCCCTCGCTCCCCTCGCGCCCACGACCCGCGCCCGTTCACCCGCCCCTCGCGCGCTTCTCTCGCCCAACCTCAATTCCCGTTGTCGAGCTCCCCTCTTCGCCCAGCAAAACCCAACGGTCGCCTCTCCACGACCCGCACGCCTCGTCGTTCCTCTTTCCTCGCCACGACCCAGCCACGCCCCTCTTCTCGCAACCACCGCGACCCTTTCGCCTGCAGCTCCACACTCCCCTCTACCCTCCTCGCTCCCTTCTTTTCACGTCTCTCTCTCTTCTCCCTCTCCTCCATCTCCACAACCCATCGCCGTCGCCTCCCCCGATCTCCTACCCCATCGCCGACGAGCCACCCTGCCTCACCACCGACGCCCGAGCTCCCCTCCACGGCCGCCTGCCGCCTCCAACCACCGTGCGACCTCCCCCGATGCCACCATCATCACCACCGTTGCTTGCCTGCGTCACCTGAACCTCACCGTCGACCTTCCTTCCACCTCCACCATCATCACAAACCCACTCCTCCAAGCTCCCAACCACTCACCCAAACCCGGGCAACCCTGCTACCTAGCCGGGCCCTTACTGCCACCTCCGTCGGCCGAGCACCATCGACGACACCACTCCCTCTCTCGGACCCATCACCACAGTCGTTGCCTTGTCTATCCATCGAGGCCGACCCCCCTCACAACCTCTTCTCACCGCCGCCCGAGCTCCCCACCTTGTCGAGGTCGTCCCTGGATCGTCGGAGCCTCCTCTGACAGTCGCTATTCCCGAGCCTCCTCCACTGCAAAGGTAGCACAAAGCCATTATCATACCACGTAGCCAGAGCCCATTGCCTCCAGCCGACGTCCAAGCTCGCTGCCGCCGCCTTGCTGTTGCCGTGCCGCGCGTGTGTCGCGATCGCGCCGTTGACGCTCCCGTACCGTCGTCGATACGTCTTCAGGCAAGTTTAATACTTGCTTCATGCTAATTACACCTATTCAATTCGATTGCACTTCAATATCATATATACATTTCGATTGTGAATCAAGTAATGTAAGTGTTCGATGCAAAACACGAACTGAAAACCCCCTTTAAATTGACGGAAACTAATCACATAGGATGGCCCGAGTGATAACGAACGTCGTGTTATGATTTGGCTGGAAAATACGGTCTTCAATGATGTGATAGGTCTTTCCCATTTAGACCCGTTAAAACTGAAATTTTCCCGTACCTGAACCTTGTAAAAATCACAGTTAATTGGTTATAAATCGGAATGTTGCGTTAGAGAGCTCATAATGAATCCGACTCGACAACCTAGAACACCATAAGAGTTCTAATCTATTTCTATACTAAAAAGGTGACGGAAACTGGTTCGGAGTGCGGCTCTGGACTGCAGTCCAGAGTAACACTGGCTGTCGATTCTAGTTTTGTAATACCTTCTCCCTGCTGTATGAAAATGTTATGATGTGGAACCCTATAACATGGCGAAGATAAATCTGTTAGCTAATAATTGAAAGTGGTTTCATTCATTTTTACTGTCGTTTACTATTTAAATTATATTTTTAATCAACAGAACATATAGCAGTCCCAAACAGGGACAGAACGTATACCCCTGTATTGTACAATGCATAAAGTCCAGTACGCCATAGATATTACTGATCCGCTAATTGATTTGGAAACCTAACTGATAACCCTAAATATTGTTCAACTATAGCTTTGCCTAATTTTGATCCCAACTGGGAGTAAAATGTGTTACGAAACGGACTTCCAATTCTGAAACTGGATTTCCAGCAGTGGACACTTATAATGAAATGGCCATATCTAGCGAACCTAGAATCCAATTGAAGCGAAACCAATTTTTACGGATAGCTAATTAAACATATTGCTTACCTTTTTTTTTATTGTTTTGCTTAATTCTGCACGCATGATTTATAGTGAATTATGCAAGTGGTAGGACACTGGCTGATGAGATTTTATTCATATCATAATCATTGCATTCTCATCATATCATGTAGAGGTCACATACATTGGTAACTTAGTGATCGTGTACATTACCCAGTATTAGATATTAGTGTTTGATTGTGGCAAGTACGTTAGTGTTAAAACGTGAATGAATAAGTGAAAGTGACACATGCTTGTACACAATCAACGGACCCAGTTAATTTATTGCAATCTCGACGTCTATGGGACATGTATAAGTGTAACTATAATTGGTATGGGACGATTATGGAAGCACTTATATGGGTGTCATAGGTAAGGCACCAAACACTGTCCATGTATCTTGGGTACCGGTCGAGACATGCTTGATGGGGATCCTGCCTCCAGTTCTCGCGTAGACTTGTCATGGACCGACTAGTATTTGAGTTTATGGTTGGTGTTTGATGTAGACCACGGGGTGTGGGGTAGTTTGAGTGTGTCACGTCCCGCTTCCCAGAATACGGAATACGAGGGGTTGACAAGGCCAGCCATCCTCCTACGGTCAAGGAAATATCCTGCCGTAGTCACATTTCGGCTTCTAGCTTTATGTGGTAATCAGTAAACAATGCACAGGTAATGAGAAATGCAGTAACTGAAACAACACAAATACAAAGAACTAACCTGATGGAGATCAAAAGAGTATAGCTCTGGATAGATGATCAAGATGCCCGCGATGTACGTCTGGTCCTCGTCCAAGCTAGACCCACTTCTCACTCTGAGCATGCATACTCAGGTCGTCAGAGCGACACGATAGCAAAATATATATGGGTGCAAATAGTAACTCGTGTAATAATAATGAAATGTAACAATAAATCATGAGGGTAAAGATGTGCACATGAAGTATCCAAAGCGGGTGTCTAATAGAGCAGGTGAACAGTAAAACAGTAGAATAATATGTCAGGTGTGTCGATTCAGTAAGCAATGCATGTCAATGTCACTAACCCTATCAGTCTCTAAGTCTCACTGTACAGGTCGCTAAGCCTATCGTCAGTCCAAGTGTGAGAGTCAACCACTCGTGAGTATCCCCAACCCAAGGGTAGGACCCAAGGGCAAGGGACCACAGGCCCAAATAAAACGCACGGTAATAATCAGTGATAACCCTGTATATCTCCATAAGTGCCGGCATGGGACTCCCGAGAATCTGTTGAACTCACACTCAAACTACCCCACACCCCATGGCCTACATCAAACGCCAACCATAAACTCAAATACCAGTCGCTCCATGACGAGTCTACGCGAGAACTGAAGACAGGGTCTCCATCAAGCATGTCCCGACTGATACCCAAGACAGATGGACCGTGTTTGGTACCTTACCTGTGACACCCATACAAGTGCTTCCATAATTGTCCCATACCAATTATAGTCATACTTATACACGTCCCACATGCGTCGACAATGCAATACATCAATAGGGTTCACTGATTGTGTACAAGTACGTATCACTTTCACTTATCCATTCATGCTCAACACTAACGTACTTGCCACAATCACCATTAATAACTAACACTGGGTAATGCACATGATCACTAGGTTACCAATGCAATGACATATATATGATGTGATGAGAAAACAGTATGTAAGGCATGATTAAGATGTCATCAGACGATGTGCTACCACTTGTATAATTCTTCATAATTCATACATGTATAATTTAGCGAAATAAAAAACAGGGGATAAGTAGTATGTTTGATTATCTATCCAGCAAATTTGGTTTCACGTCAATCGGGTTTCAGGATCACTAGATATGGCCATTTCATTTTAAGCGTTCACTGCTGGAAATCCGGTTTCAGAATCGGAAGTCCGTTTCGTAACGCATTTTAATCCCAGTTGGGATCAGAATTTAGTGATGCTACAGTTGAATGAAATTTAGGGTTTTCAATAGGGTTTTCAACGCAATAGACGGATTCTCAATCTAATCTGTACGTCAGGAGTTATGCACTGTTCAACACTAGGGTATCAGTTCTGGTTCTGTTTGGGACTGCTGTACGTCCCGATCTTTTAAATTGCAGTTTAAATAGTAAACGACGATAAAACAGGGTGAAATCACTTGAGTTATTTAGATAACAGATTCATATTCAATAAGATATAGGGTTCCGCAACATACGAGTTCAGGTAGAAAGGTAGTAAACATTACGGGATAGAAAACAATAACCGGAGTCGCTCTGGACTGCAGTCCAGAGCCGGTCTCCGAACCAATTCTCATCATAATTTCAGTACAAAAACAATTAAAAACTTGCATAGGGTTACAGGTCATCGAGTCGGCTTCTATTTAAGCCCTCGAACGTATCATTTCAATATGCACACAATTAATTGTGATTTAAACAAGTTTCAGGTGCGGGAATTTCCCAGTTTTTACGGGTGTAATTGGGGTATTCGTTTAAGCCATCAACAGTCATATTTTTCAGTGAAATTTCTACACAAGGTTCATTGCCAGACGGGCCAGAACATGCAATCGAGTTCCATCAAATTAAATGAAGGTTTTCATTTAGATCTTGTATCAAACACTTATGTCATATAAGGTTTCACGAAACATAAACGTGGAATTTATAGTATTATGAATTGTAACGGATATAATATAGCATGCGGCAAGTAGGGTACTTGCCTGGAGACGCTTGATGGTCACGAAGGTGATGATGGCGGCATCCTGCAGCGACGGCACGGTTAGTACAGCGACTTGTACCCGACACGGCAGTAAAAATGGCTAGGTTTGAGCTTTGCTCGGCTTTGATGATGCAACCGGAGCTTGGAGGCGACGGTAAACGGAGGTGACGGTCAAGGCCATGACGATGTTAAGACCAGTAGCAGCGACGGTGAGAGATCACGTACGGGTCCTGGCACGGCACCAGCAGCGGCGATGGCAGCGGCTCAGGGTGAGCTCGAGTCTGTTCTCGGGACAGCGAAGAGCTGCGTGGGTTGGCCGGAGTAGGGGAGGGAGACGGGCGTGGGCAAGATGTGCTCGGGGAGATAGTCGGAGATCCGGTGATGGGCAGAGGGGTGAGGCAGTGTGATGGAGTTTGGAGGTTCTAGAGAAAGGGGGAGTAGGTAGTGGGGCTCGGTTGGAGGTGATGGCGATGATACTGAGGATGTAGGGTGTCGACGAGGTGGTTCAGGGCAGTGGGGGCTCGCTGGCGTCGAGGTGCAGAGGGTGGCTGTGATGGGAGTCGAGGGAGTTGGGTGTGCAGGGGGTCTCTGTCGATGGAGAGAAGAGGGCGAGGGAAGATGAACTCGGTGGGCTTCGAGTTCAGGAGAGAAGGAAGCGAGGGGGTGCGCGGCGAGGCGGCGGCGGCAGAGCTCGTCGGCGAGGGGTGTTCGATGGTGAGGTTGGAGAAGGAAGGGCGAGCACGAGAGAGAAGAATGAGAGAGTGAGTGAGGACGAGAGAGAAGGGGAGTGAGAACGAGAGGAGGGTGAAGCGCGCGCGTGAACGTGGGTCGTGGGAACGTGGTCGCGGGCGGGCGCGGGCGTGAGGGGGACGTGGGTGCAACGGGAAGGAAAGTGAGCGGGAAATTTGCGTGGGTGAGGAAGAAGGAAGCGAAGCGGGTCGGGTCGGTTAGGCGGGAGCGGGTAAGGAATGGGCTTGGGAGCTTTGGGTCGGGAAAGGGGACTTAGGCCGGGGTTATTTTTAAGATTAATTCATTTGGGAATAAAGGATGTTGGGCTGGGTTTGTATTAATATTTAGTTCCAACTTTCAGTTGGGCTTAGGGAATTAATTTGGGGAGAAATAATTAATGAATTGTGTTTTCTTTATTCGGCTGGGCTGAGAAAATTGGGGCACGGGCTAAAGGAATAAAAGAGATAAGGTTTGGGTTTGGGTTAGGAGCAGGGGCTGGAGTTTGATTAAAAGGGAAACGGGCTTGGAAAAATGGGAAGTAAAAATAAGATGAAATAGTGTTTGGATTTGGAGTTTAAAGGGGGTTTAAAGGAAATAAAATAATTATAAATAAAACACATAAATTTTCTAAATAATATATTATGAAGAATACGAAGAACTGGGTATTACATCATACCACCCTTACAAAAATTTCGTCCTCGAAATTTAAACTAAACGATAAGTTACAAAATAATAAGCGAAAGGCTACCACATCGAATACTAACACATAGTGATTTACTTAAAACAGGTGGATAAAAATTTTGAAGGTCTATATATGTAAGAATAACACAACTAAAAGGACAGGTCTAAATAAGTATAAGGCAGAAACAACTATAAGGATAACCTATATGTACAAGAGAATAAAATAACAATAACGAATAATAACATTCGAGGCGTGCTAGATAAAATCAAAATCCTAAATATGTGCACACATACGTATATCAAAAGTAGCGCAGCTAAAATAATAAGTATAAGGCATAACCATACTGAAATAGTGAAGGATTTGTCGGTAGGTTAAAACAGTTTAGAATAACGTATCAATCAACCAATTTTAACATAACTTAGAAAACCACATGGTGAAAATAAGAAACATAGCACAAAATAATATGTGCAATATATGGTTGCGCTACCGAAAAACGGAAAGAATAGTAGTGTACTTAAAATGCGTAAAACGGGAGTAGTTAATAACACGCACTTTTCGATAAACACAAAATAATGAAAACTAAATTTTCGAATAACGATGTCCCTAAATATAGTTAGGGTAATAGGAAACAGCACAAAGATGTATTGAGCTAGCCAGGGTAGGGATTATGATGGAATATGGCTCACTCACGAGGTCGGGGTGTGACACTTTAAACTGAAGGTCGAAGAGGCCGGGGTCGGGTCAACCCAGGGTGTAAGGGTAAGCAGCAAAGAACCACAGGAGGGGAAGGGATGTATGGGAAGGAAAACGGTCGATACATCATGTGAATCAAAAAAATCCGAAGGGTTAGGTAACTCGGAAATTTCACTATCAACTTCTCCTCCAGAAGGATCTCAAACGAGGCATATACGAAGGATGAAGGGTGGCCCTTTCAAAAGATCGGGATGCGGTAATTTTAATCTCAGCGAGGGTCAAGACAGCACAAGGTGCAGGGGTGGACAGTCAGGGATCTCAGGAGGAAAATAAATCTATAGGGGAAACAGTCAAGCATCAAGTGAACCAAAAAAAATTTCAAAAGATTAGCGAACTCAGCAATTTATTTCAATTCAGAAAAGTCCGAACAGGGCATCCACGACGAATAAAAGATAGCCCTAAACTATACACAGATTTGTTTAGTCAGAGGGGACGAAAGCTCAATCACGTCAGTCGCGGTTGTGGAGGTTCAGCAGGTTACGGTAGGCTCGCGCGCTCAGATAGAGGTGTGTCACGCCCCGCTTCCCAGAGTACGCTGAATTGGGCACGTGACATAGCCAACCATGCTACCTATGGGTAGGAAGTATCCATCCACAGTCACATTACGGCTGTAAAGATATCAAGAACAAAATAAAACTATCTAATACATGTCCATAAACCAAGATAACATGAGTCAAGAATAATAAAATGCGGAAGTAAAAGATCCAATACAAATTAACTGGAATGTATGTCCCATAATGCGGGCTCACATCAGGAATAAAATGCAGGAAAATAAAGAACTAACTACTGCTGCTGACACCTCACAGCTCAGCCTGGTGGCTGAAGTACTCCTGCTCGGACTGCAGCAGCGGTACAGAATCTGGGCCATGCAAAACCTAGACGTCAGTGCGTCGTGTCATCAAGTAATAAATATAAACAGGGTAACATGCAATGCAAATATAAACATGAATGAAAAGCAGGTGTAACAGTAATGTAAATCAGGGCAGTACAGGGTAGTGTGCATTGAGTAAACTAAGCTGTTCTATCAGGTTTTATGTTCTAAAGTCTTTGAAATCAATCTGATGAATCATCGATGTAACTCAATAGTATCCCGTGTATGCCCGGGACCACGGTCTACAGACTCTCGGGCTGAAACCGAGACGTGCCGCTAGACAGTAAAAGGTAGCAGGTACAGACGAGTGATGTCAGCATCATCACTCCGGGGCTGGCCTAGCCCGTAAGACCGATCAGAACAGGTATCGAACTGTTGAGTTACAAGTCAGGTTTCACCTTTGATTTCCCCATACCCCCAAGTTATAAATGTTCAAGTCAGGTATTCAGTAATCGAGGACTAATGCCAACACAGGATCAGGTAAGAGCAGGTTTGTCTGGATAGACAACAGGAACGGTCCGTGAGGACTACATGTCAGGTTTGTTGGCATTAGACACGAGATCAGGTAACGGGTCAAGCCATGGTACATCAGGTCAGGTCAAGTAGTGTACGGTACCATGTCGGGTCAATCAATATGTGTGTAGCAAGTCATGTCAAGGTGTGAACGATATCATGGGTGTGCTCATAATCAGCTAGCATAATCAGGGTTATAATAATCAGGCATGGTTACCAACAACATGATTTAAGCAATGAGTTAAGCAACAAGCAGATTTTATTTATTTAGCTATACCGTTATCAATTGTGTTTAACAGTGTCAGCATAATGTGAGTACAGTATGATAGATGTAAATGCTGAAAACGGGTTAATAACTATGGATGCGACTACATGTATAATCTATTTAATGGATGCAGTTGTAATTAGACCGGTTAAAGTTGCACATGGATGTCTGCTAGGCTAAACTGGATAACAGGGTATCATAGCAATAAACAAATGTGATCTATCATGTACAGGTGATTTGTCAGGTATAAATAATCAGATGTAAGATTAAGTTTCAAGTTCGGAATCATAAAATGTGTAACGGAACTTTATACGGTTAACTTGAAATCCATTTCTTTCGATTCTAATTAGAGATTTAACAGGAAAAAGGTAATTTAGTATATGAATAGTTTAAAATAGCATGTAGCAAGTTTCACTTGCCTCGACGGGTCGCGAAACGGAAAACGGAACGTTACATGTCGGCGGGGAAGTCTCGCGACGTCCGCACGGTTCACGGAATGAATCCAAACGACGGACGGTGGAGTCACACGGGTCAGGGGTCCAGGCAGAACTGCGTCCAGTGGTTGCAGAGAGGTGGTGCGAAGGGTCAACTGCGGTGAACGGAGCTCCGGCAATAGGGTTTGGGAGACGGCTGTGCTTGCCGAGGTGGGTAGTCGTCGGCAAGGATCGCCTGCGAGATCACGGCAAGGCGCTAGATTCCAAGTTGTAGGGAAACGGCTCGGCTAGGGTTTTGTGTTTGGTGGGGGTTACGTTGCAGGGTTGGGTGCTCGGGAAACTGCAGAGGGAAAGAGCAGAGGAAGAGGGAGGTGGTGACGGCGAGAAGAGGGAGTCGGCGGCGACAAGATGGGCTGAGGCTGCCGGGTCGGTTATGGGTGTGCACAGGGGGGAGAGAACAGGGAAAGAAGATGAAGACGAGGAGGAGGAGATTGAGAAGAAGAAGAAGAGATGGAGATGGCGACGAGGCAGAGGCGGTTAGGGCAACGGCGAGAGGAGACGAGGCGGCTAGGGTTTCTCGGCGATGGGTTTAAAAAGAAGGAGGCGCGGGGTTTAAAAAGGAAAGAAGAAGAGAATGTGAAGGGAGGTGACCGTAAGCAAGAGGCGGTGACGTGATCCGAGAAGCGAACAGTGTTCGCGAGAGGAGAGAGAGTGGGTGCGAGAGGAGAGAGAAAGAGAAGGGAGAGAGAGAGAAAGCGCTCGGGTAGAGAGAGAAAGAGAAAGAGAAAGTAAGAGGGGGAGACGTGGGGCCCAGGGAAAATGAAACAAAGGTTTTTGATTGGCTAACTAAAAATAGGAGTTGGTTAAGAAAATCTTATTAAAGATTTCTATAAAATCTCAAGAATTATATTCGGCTGAAGAAGGAAGAGAGAGATGAGAATTGGTGGGGCCCGGGGTAAAAGAAACGTTTTGATTGGTTAGGGAGTTAAGGTTTGTTTGAGTATAAAATTTTTAGTAAGATTTAATCTGGTGAAAGATTTCCAACTAAAGAATATTTTGCAGTTAAACTGATTGATAAAATATTAAATAACCAAACTTGGCGGGCTACAAAATATTTCAGAATTGCGCCCGGGTCGAGTCCAAAAATTTGAATTTGAAATATGAAGATCAATGGCGGGTTCCAAAAATTAAAATAAAGGGTTTTATAAATTAAAAGCATACCCCCAAGAACGGACGCACGTACGTGCGCGCAGCCGTCCAAACACGTCTGTTTCACTGAATGGGACGAGAACACGATGCAACGATGCTACCACAGGGTTAGGGCTGTCAAGCAGGCCATGTCAATTATTTTTAATTTATTTTTAAAAGACTTAAATTGTTATATGCAAGAATTTGAATTGTCGGGTAAATACAACTAGTAACAGTCAAGCAAGATAAATGAAATAAATACCACACTCCATTCATACGGTAACTGAAATTAGTAGAACAGGACTCGGTTGTTACATTATACCCAACTACAAAAAGAATTTCGTCCTCGAAATTCCAAGAACACAAGATGACGAAAACAACTATAAGAAAAGATGAAGAAACTTCTGCCGGGTTTCATCTTCACGTTCCCAGGTGGACTCTCCATTCGAGCGATTACCCCAAGAAACAAGTACAAGAGGGATAACCTTGTCCTTAAGAACCTTTTCCCTTCGATCCACAATTTCAACCGGTCGCTCCTCAAAAGTCAAGTCTTCTCGTACCGTCAGCTCCGAATGATCCAATACATGCGTTTCATCTCGAACATACTTACGGAGTTGAGATACGTGAAACACATCGTGCACAATCGCCAAGGACTGCGGTAACGCCAAACGATACGCTACCTCACCAACATGCTCCAAGATCTCAAAGGGTCCAACGAATCGAGGACTGAGCTTTCCTCGACTTCCAAAACGAATCACCCCTTTAGTCGGTGATATCTTCAAGAATACCGAATCACCCACGGCGAACTCTAGAGGTCTTCTCGACGTATCTGCCCAACTCTTCTGTCGGTCTTGAGCTGCCTTCATATGATTCCGAATAGTGTTACCCTTTTCAACTGTCTGCACAACCAAATCTGGTCCCAACAATCTTCGTTCACCGACGTCGTCTCAACAAACAGGTGAACGGCATTTGCGACCATACAAAGCTTCAAACGGAGCCATCTGAATAGTCGCCTGGAAACTGTTGTTGTAAGAAAACTCCACCAAATGTAGATGATTCTCCCAAGATCCCTTGAAGTCCAACATACCTGCTCTCAACATATCTTCAAGAGTTTGGATCGTTCTCTCCGACTGGCCATCATTTTGAGGATGATAAGCTGTGCTAAACTTCAATCGAGTCCCCAGACTTTCCTGTAAACTCCTCCAGAAGTGTGATAAGAACCGAGTGTCCCGATCGGACACGATGCTCACCGGTACTCCATGCAATCTTACAATCTCCTGCATGTACCGCTCCGCCAACGTTTCTGTTGATTGACCAACCCGAAAAGGAATAAAATGAGCTGCCTTGGTCAAACGATCAACAATCACCCATACCGCATTGTTGCCCTTTGGACTCCGCGGTAAAGCTGTCATGAAAAATCCATGGTTATATGCTCCCATTTCCACTGAAGAATCGGAAGTGGTTGCAATAAACCGGCGACCCTTTGATGTTCAGCCTTAACTTGCTGACACACCAATCACTTTGCCACAAAGCGAGCGATCTTCCATTTCATGACTTCCCACAAGAAATGCTGTCGTAAATCTCGGTACATCTTCGTGCCTCCTGGATGTATGGAATAAGCTGAACTGTGTGCCTCTTTCAAAAGCTCTTCACGAATATCCCCCTTTGGCACACACAAACGGCTACCATACCTCAACGAACCATCATTGTGGATTAATAAATCTGTTCGTAGTCCGGCTTCAACCTGTTCTCGAAACTTTTGCAATCTAGGATCCTGCGATTGCACTGCTTTAATATTCTCGATCAACGACGAATGTACTTGCAGCTGCATCAACTGTCCCGAAGAATGCGGTAGCACAAACTCCAAACCAAATCTTCGAAAGTCTTCAATGAGATCCTTCTGTGCAGTCAACAGCTGAATTGCTGGTAACCGACTGAGCGCATCTGGCACGACATTAACTTTCCCCGGATGGTACTTAAGATCAAGATCGTAGTCGGCCATCAGCTCCAACCATCTGCGTTGCCTCAAATTAAGCTCCTTCTGCGTGAACACTTACTTCAAACTCTTCGAGTAAACCAGAATATCGTCAATGAACACCACAATAAACTGGTCCAAGAATGGTGAAAAGATTCGGTTCATCAAGTCCATGAATATCGCCGGTGCATTCGTTACTCCGAAGGGCTTCACTAAGTACTCGTAATGTCCATACCGAGTTCGGAACGCCGTCTTGCAAATATCTTCCGCTTTCACTCGGACCTGATGATATCCGGATCGCAAATCCAGCTTCGAGAATACCCTCGCGCCACTAAGCTGCTCAAAAGTTCGCCAATGCGAGGGATCGGGTACTTGTTTTTAATAGTCACCCGGTTTAATTCTCGATAGTCGATGCGCATCCTTCTTGTGCCATCTTTCTTATTAACTAGAAGAACTGGAGCTTCCCAAGGCGAGTTACTGCTTCGAATCCAACCCTTCTCAAGCAATTCAGCAACCTGTTCTTGACTTCTTCCAACTCTACTGATGCCATTGGATAATATGCTTTAGATACTGGCGCTGCACCAGGAATAAGATCAATTGCGAACTCCACGTCCCGCTTTGGCGGTAATCCCGATATATCTTCAAACATATCCATAAAATCACGAACAACAGCTGGCTCTTCACTTTCATCAACCTCTATTGATGCAAGAATATTAGTCGCCAGCCTAGCCCTACACTCGACTGGCCCGACAGAACTGCTTCCTCTAGACGACCTCTGGATGTCCGGGAATCTGGAAATTTGCTTCCTTCACTCTACACTCAATATGAGCATGGAAAGTGCCGAGAAATTCCATTCCCAAGACTACATCAATTCTACCAGCAATAACTTCCAATACCTTTGCAATAGCTCCCGTCCGCAAACCACGATGAAACCAACCTTACACCCTCTACTAGTTACGATTTTCCCAATCCCAGTGTGTATGTCGTACAATTAAATAGGGTTAAGAAAGTCATCGAGTGCACAACAATAAACTTGGACGACATAAATCAATGGAATGCACTAGAATTGAATAACGCTAATGCGAGAAAACCATGAACAAATAAGGTACCTGAAACGACTTCCTCTGAAGGTTTAGCCTCTTCAGCCATCAGGGGAAAAACCTGAGCCTGATTAGCTCCCTGAATTAACTGCTCCTGATCTGGAAGCTACTCTTGCGGTGGCTCCCGAGTATCCTCCTTCAATCTCAGCCTTGACGGATAATTACCAATGGTGTGATGCACTGATCCACAAATCAGACAAAGTCCAAGCCTCTTACGACAATCTCTTCGATAATGACCCGGTCGTTGGCAGAAGTCGCACAATATCCTTCCCCTTTTCTTGGGTAACACTGGCCTCCGAACATTCTCTTCCTTATGAAGTTTCGATGGACAAACATGGATAGTGTGATCCGCCGATCCACAAACCAAACAGAGTCCCCGTTTCCTTCGGCAATCTCTTTGCACATGTCCGTGTACATGGCAGTAGTTACAAATCACGCTCCTCTTCCGATCACCCACAATTGTTTTCTTCATTGGTGCTATGCTGCGTCTGTTCACCGGAACACTTCTACGTACGGACGTTTGGTTTAGTGCAAACGCCGGCTTCAGCTCGGACTGCTGCTTGTGGTCCTCAAGCAAGTCACGAATTTCTCCAAGCAAAGTAGCGTCATCCATACACCTCTGGTACGAGTGTAGATTCCTGGCTTCCGTGATGCTGCAACCAAACACCAAAGAGTATTAGTATGATAACAGATTCAACATATAGATCAAGGATATGGGTCAAGGCTAGAACTCCAAGTTACTTAAATAGAGTGCCGCATTGTAACTATGCCGCGGTATCATAGCTACAATTACATAACTCCACCCAAGTCGCCTAAGCTCTAGAGATAACAAGGAATTAGGTTTCAAGTCGATATGTAAAGGAAGTTTGCATATCGTAAAAGATATAATCAGGAAGGACTTGATTCAAGAACGGTAAACGGCAAGGTGGCATAATCAGGAAGGACTTGATTCAAGAACGGTAAACGGCAAGGTGGCAGGACATGTTTCCTAAACACGGGTATTCTGATTCGTGTATTGGGTACAATACCCAACTATAAAAGAATCAACCCGACTAACCTATGGCTCTGATACCAAAAGAACCATGTCACGCCCCGCTTCCCAGAGTACGCTGAATTGGGCACGTGACATAGCCAACCATGCTACCTGTGGGTAGGAAGTATCCATCCACAGTCACATTACGGCTGTAAAGATATCAAGAACAAAATAAAACTATCTAATACATGTCCATAAACCAAGATAACATGAGTCAAGAATAATAAAATGCGGAAGCAAAAGATCCAATACAAAATAACTGGAATGTATGTCCTATAATGCGGGCTCACATCAGGAATAAAATGCAGGAAAATAAAGAACTAACTACTGCTGACACCTCACAGCTCAGCCTGCTGGCTGAAGTACTCCTACTCGGACTGCAGCAGCAGTACAGAATCTGGGCCATGCAAAACCAAGACGTCAGCGCGTCGTGTCATCAAGTAATAAATATAAACAGGGTAATAGGCAATGCAAATATAAACATGAATGAAAAGCAGGTGTAACAGTAATGTAAATCAGGGCAGTACAGGGTAGTGTGCATTGAGTAAACTAAGCTGTTCTATCAGGTTTTATGTTCTAAAGTCTTTGAAATCAATCTGATGAATCATCGATGTAACTCAATAGTATCCCGTGTATGCCCGGGACCACGGTCTACAGACTCTCGGGCTGAAACCGAGACGTGCCGCTAGACAGTAAAATGTAGCAGGTACAGACGAGTGATGTCAGCATCATCACTCCGGGGCTGGCCTAGCCCGTAAGACCGATCAGAACAGGTATCGAACTGTTGAGTTACAAGTCAGGTTTTACCTTTGATTTCCCCATACCCCCAAGTTATAAATGTTCAAGTCAGGTATTCAGTAATCGAGGACTAATGCCAACACAGGATCAGGTAAGAGCAGGTTTGTCTGGATAGACAACATGAACGGTCCGTGAGGACTACATGTCAGGTTTGTTGGCATTAGACACGAGATCAGGTAACGGGTCAAGCCATGGTACATCAGGTCAGGTCAAGTAGTGTACGGTACCATGTCGGGTCAATCAATATGTGTGTAGCAAGTCATGTCAAGGTGTGAACGATATCATGGGTGTGCTCATAATCAGCTAGCATAATCAGGGTTATAATAATCAGGCATGGTTACCAACAACATGATTTAAGCAATGAGTTAAGCAACAAGCAGATTTTATTTATTTAGCTATACCGTTATCAATTGTGTTTAACAGTGTCAGCATAATGTGAGTACAGTATGATAGATGTAAATGCTGAAAACGGGTTAATAACTATGGATGCGACTACATGTATAATCTATTTAATGGATGCAGTTGTAATTAGACCGGTTAAAGTTGCACATGGATGTCTGCTAGGATAAACTGGATAACAGGGTATCATAGCAATAAACAAATGTGATCTATCATGTACAGGTGATTTGTCAGGTATAAATAATCAGATGTAAGATTAAGTTTCAAGTTCGGAATCATAAAATGTGTAACGGAACTTTATACGGTTAACTTGAAATCCATTTCTTTCGATTCTAATTAGAGATTTAACAGGAAAAAGGTAATTTAGTATATGAATAGTTTAAAATAGCATGTAGCAAGTTTCACTTGCCTCGACGGGTCGCGAAACGGAAAATGGAACGTTACACATCGGCGGGGAAGTCTCGCGACGTGCGCACGGTTCACGGAATGAATCCAAACGACGGACGGTGGAGTCACACGGGTCAGGGGTCCAGGCAGAACTGCGTCCAGTGGTTGCAGAGAGGTGGTGCGAAGGGTCAACTGCAGTGAACGGAGCTCCGGCAATAGGGTTTGGGAGACGGCTGTGCTTGCCGAGGTGGGTAGTCATCGGCAAGGATCGCCGGCGAGATCACGGCAAGGCGCTAGATTCCAAGTTGCAGTGAAACGGCTCGGCTAGGGTTTTGTGTTTGGTGGGGGTTACGTTGCAGGGTTGGGTGCTCGGGAAACTGCAGAGGGAAAGAGCAGAGGAAGAGGGAGGTGGTGACTGCGAGAAGAGGGAGTCGGCGGCGACAAGATGGGCTGAGGCTGCCGGGTCGGTTATGGGTGTGCACAGGAGAGAGAGAACAGGGAAAGAAGATGAAGACGAGGAGGAGGAGATTGAGAAGAAGAAGAAGAGATGGAGATGGCGACGAGGCAGAGGCGGTTAGGGCAACGGCGAGAGGAGACGAGGCGGCTAGAGTTTCTCGGCGATGGGTTTAAAAAGAAGGAGGCACGGGGTTTAAAAAGGAAAGAAGAAGAGAATGTGAAGGGAGGTGACCGTAAGCAAGAGGCGGTGACGAGATCCGAGAAGCGAACAGTGTTCGCGAGAGGAGAGAGGGTGGGTGCGAGAGGAGAGAGAAAGAGAAGGGAGAGAGAGAGAAAGCGCTCGGGTAGAGAGAGAAAGAGAAAGAGAAAGTAAGAGGGGGAGACGTGGGGCCCAGGGAAAATGAAACAAAGGTTTTTGATTGGCTAACTAAAAATAGGAGTTGGTTAAGAAAATCTTATTAAAGATTTCTATAAAATCTCAAGAATTATATTCGGCTGAAGAAGGAAGAGAGAGATGAGAATTGGTGGGGCCCGGGGTAAAAGAAACGTTTTGATTGGTTAGGGAGTTAAGGTTTGTTTGAGTATAAAATTTTTAGTAAGATTTAATCTGGTGAAAGATTTCTAACTAAATAATATTTTGCAGTTAAACTGTTTGATAAAATATTAAATAACCAAACTTGGCGGGGTACAAAATATTTCAGAATTGCGCCCGGGTCGAGTCCAAAAATTTGAATTTGAAATATGAAGATCATTGGCGGGTTCCAAAAATTAAAATAAAGGGTTTTATAAATTAAAAGCATACCCCCAAGAACGGACGTACGTACGTGTGCGTAGCCGTCCAAACACGTCCGTTTCACTGAATGGGACGAGAACACGATGCAACGACACTACCACAGGGTTAGGGGTGTCAAGCAGGCCAAGCCAATTATTTTTAAAAGACTTAAATTGTTATATGCAAGAATTTGAATTGTCGGGTAAATACAACTAGTAACAGTCAAGCAAGACAAATGAAATAAATACCTGTTCCCCTCCAAACGGCGGCCGAGACGTTAGGCGTCCGTGCCTGAGGTTCGGGGCAGATGTTATTTGGCTTTATCCGTCCACCTCTCCGAAGATACCAAGTTGATTTATGGCACCGTGTATCGGAGGTTTAGACGGATGCGGCCGATGTAGCAAACTTCGTCAGATTCCCCCTCGCTTGAGGGGTTTTTGATTGTGGGGACGCTCTTCCCTGCAGGCGCAAGCCCTTGCAGTTAATTACGCTACCGCATCGCGGTAACAACTTTCTCCTTCTCCAGAATTTCACTTCGTGTCGTGTGTGTTTGTTTTATTTGTGGTTGCCCGTGGATTGTATACGGAGACTGAGTAATGCCGTCGCCCGTTGGACGTGGATTAGTCCAAATCCGTATTTACTTAGATTTGGGTTTGGTGTTTTTAGTTTAAGGATACGTTAGTCGCGTTGCGGCTAAGATCAACTTAAACGTTCGTTAAGGATACGATAGTCCTGTTTGAGACTAAGATCAACTTAACGTGATCGTTTAGATCCGACAAAAGAGCGTTTGGGCTCTATTGTTCCAGTTTGGGAGATTCATAGTCCAATTTGGGACTAAAGTCTGTTTGGAGGATACGTTAGCCATTTTTGAGGCTAAGATCGACTCAAACGTTTGTTAAGGATACGTTAGTCCAGTTTGAGACTAAGATCAACTTAACGGGACCGTTTAGATCCGACAAAAGAGCATTTGGGCTCTATTGTGCCAGTTTAGGGACGTGGTGGTCCATATTCCAGTTTAGGGACGTGGTGGTCCAATATTAGTTTAGGGACGTTTCAGTCCGATATTAGTTTAGGGACGTCTCGGTCCGATATTAGTTTACGGACGTCTCGGTCCGATATTAGTTTAAGGACGTTTAGGTCCGATATTAGTTTAGGGACGTTTCGGTCCGATATTAGTTTAGGGACGTTTCGGTCCACGAGTTTAAGGACCCCGCAGTCCATATGGGTGTGTGGTCGTTGGGACCCGTCACCTCTTTGACGTCGTTGAAGGATTACAACGATAGGTGTCAGAGGAGTTCGGAGATGTACCCTCGAACCGGATGTAAATTCATTTAGGGAGCAGCCGTGCTCAGTCAATTTAATTTGAGGACTTATGGCCATGACTGAGCTAAGTCCAGTTGAATGTTCAACATTTTTATTTATCTTTGGCCAATTAGGCCTGAGTTAGGGCTTTGCCCCTTTTTAAATAATGCATTGCATTATTTTTGTTTTGTTTGGGCTCTGCCCTTTTATAAATGATGCAGAGCATCTATTTTGTTTGGGCTCTGCCCTTTTATAAATGATGCAGAGCATCTATTTCATTTGGGCTCTGCCCTTGTATAAAGGATGCAAATCATCAATTTATTTGGGCTCTGCCCATTTATTGCCTTGCAATTTATTTTGGCCTGTCAGGTCATTTTGATTTGGGCCTGGCCCTTTAAGTAGTGCATTGCATTTGTGCAAAGCACTGTTAATTTGAGAATCTTTTAGATTCAAGAACCGATGGTTCATAAAGAAGTGCAAAGCACTATTTGATTTAGATCTAAGAAAAAACAAGTTTTTTCTTGTTTTTCTTATCTCAGAGAACCAAAGGTTCATAAAAGTGCAAAGCACTATTAATTTAAGAACCTTTTAGGTTCAAGAACCGATGGTTCATAAAACAAGTGCAAGGCACTATTTGATTTAGATCTAAGAAAAAACAAGTTTTTTTCTTGTTTTTCTTATCTCAGAGAACCAAAGGTTCATGAAAGTGCAAAGCACTATTAATTTAAGAACCTTTTAGGTTTAAGAACCGATGGTTCATAAAACAAGTGCAAGGCACTATTTCATTTATTTATTTATTGTTGAAGACCCATGATCTTGTTCATAAGAGAATTTTCTCTTCTTTTAAAGGATTTTATCTTTTTTTTATTCTTCAAGAGTTCTCAAGAGTTCTCTTCTCTCTTTTTTTTAGCAAGATGTTCCTTTTTTTGAAATGAGGCCTGGGGTCCTTTTTATAGTGCTCATAAATTAGTTAGATTTGTTACATAAATCTTTTTCTGAGTGATTTGGGGAATTTTCCCCACCGTTGGATCTTTGATCCAAAGGCCCCTGCCTTATACAAGAAAATCTTCTTGTTTTAACAAGAACAGAAAAAATTTCCTTAAATTTTCATTCTGTTTTTGCGCAACTCACCAGCGCGTGACACGTGTCGCGCAATGAGACGCTTGCGCAGCTGTGCTTGCGCAACTGCGCATACACGTGTCGCGCAATGAAGCGCTTACGCAACTGAGCAGACACGTGTCGCGCTGCGGTGCACTTGCGCAACAGTGTTTGCGTAACTGCGCAGACACGTGTCGCGCAGCGGTGCGCTTGCGCAACTGCGTAGACACGTGGCGCGCTGTGGTGCACTTGCGCAACAGCGTTTGCGCAACTGCGCAGACACGTGTCGCGCAGCGGTGCGCTTGCGCAGTTGTGTTTGCGCAACTGCGCAGACACGTGTCACGCAGCGCAGCGCTTGCGCAACTGAGCGTTGCTTTTGTTTTTTTTAAAGAGCCTTGCTCTGATTGGACGCACTGCCTTGGGCGTTGCGCTGACGTATCAACTTCTGACACGTGGCGCGTTGCGCGCAGCGCAAAGAATCTGAAGCGTTGCTTCATTCATTAAAGTTTTAATTTTTCAAAGCAAAGCTTTATTTCTGATTGGGGGAAGATGAAGCGTTGCTTCATCTCCCGCCTTGGAATTTGAACAGAGCTTTGCTCTGATTGGAGTAAACAAATGCCCCCCCACCGCTGCGCTTACGTGGCCTCCAAACGCAAGCGCAACGGTGGCAGAATCCGAACCGTCGTGGCACCTTTTGGTAGTTGAAGAGGCAATTGATGCCTATAAATAGGACCTTTGGTACTTTAGATGATTTTCATCTTCACAATTTTATTTTCAAAACTCAGAGCCCTGCTCTTTATTTTCAAGAACTGCAAGAGTTGAACTCTTTAAAACTTTTTAGGTGAAAATTTAAATTAAGATTAAATTAAATTAGATTAATTTTCATCAACAGAGCCTTGCTCTCCATAGATCCCTGATCTAAAGAAAACCCATTTAGGGTTTCATTTAGCAGAGCTTTGCTCTAAAGGGGTCCAAAGAGAACTCAGGAGAATCCTGTTAGGGTTCCATTAATAGAGCTTCGCTCTATAAAAGATTTTTCTTATATCTTCTTAATTAATGGAGCTTTGCTCCTCCCAAATTATGTGGCACTTGATAATATTATTATTATTATATCATTTTTTTTCCAGAGCGGGGCTCTCAATGTTCTTAAGGAATTTTCCTCAAATTCTCCTCATAACTGATTTTGACTGGTGTCGCTCCTGTCTGCAGAGCATTGCTCTCGAGGAGTTTAACTTTTAACTTTCTGTATTTTCTTGTTTGTTAATCTCCCTGTATTGTTTTCTTCAGGTATTATGGCGGTGCGTCTATACAGCTTGCACGAGTTCATCACTTATGAGGATATCCGTGTACAGGGCCGTCAACAGAACCAGGAGTTTACGGACGCCCAGTGTGCGGAGGTCATGGGCCGCCTCAACGCGAGTTGTGGTTGGCTGCTTCCTCGTCGTTCGGCTCTCTTAAAGGTTGTGCTGGGAGCAATATGGAGAGCACTCCCGGGTCTTCATGAGGCCCTACCGCTCAATGCGTTGGATGATGCCGAAGACAAGGTGCATTCAGTGTGCCTGACGGGGCTGATCTCGAAGAAACGGCGGGACGGTTGTTCCCCTCCGAACGGCGGCCTGCGACGTTAGGACGTCACGTGCCTGGGGTTCGGGGCAGATGCTATTTGGTTTTTTATCCGTCCACCTCTCCGAAGATGCCAAGTTGATTTATGGCACCTTGTATCGGAGGTTTAGACGGATGCGACCGATGTAGCAGACTTTGTCAGATTCCCCCTCAGGGTGAGGGGTTTTTGATTGTGGGGACGCTCTTCCCTGCAGGCGCAAGCCCCTGCAGTTAATTACGCTACCGCATCGCGGTAACAACTTTCTCCTACTCCGGAATTTCACCTCGTGTCGTGTGCGTTTGTTTCGTTTGTGGTTGCCCGTGGATTGTATACGGAGACTGAGTAATGCCGTCGCCCGTAGGACGTGGACTAGTCCAAATCCGTATCTTCTTAGATTTGGGTTTGGGGTTTTGGTTTGAGGATACGTTAGCCATATTTGAGGCTAAGATCAACTCAAACGTTCGTCAAGGATACGTTAGTCTTGTTTTGGACTAATATCGACTCGACGTCATGATTGATTTAATTATCCGGCCGTCGGGACTCGTCACCTCTCTGACGTCGTTGAGAGATTACAACGACAGGCGTCTGAGGAGTTCAGAGATGTACCCTTGAACCAAAGTTAATTTGGGGTTTTATCATTCATTTAAATGTCTAAGGACACGTTAACCGTATTTGGGGTTAAGATCAACTTAGGCGGGACCGTTTAGATCCGACAAAAGAGCGTTTGGGCCCTATTGCACTAGTTTAGGGACGTGGTGGTCCGTCGCCAGTTTAGGGACATAGTGGTCCATTATTAGTTTAGGGACGTTTCGGTCCGTCGCCAGTTTAAGGACGTAGTGGTCCATCTTTAGTTTAGGGACGTTTCGGTCCGATATTAGTTTAGGGACGTTTCGGTCCGATATTAGTTTAAGGACGTTTCGGTCCGACATTAGTTTAAGGACGTTTCGGTCCGATATTAGTTTTAAGGACATTTCGGTCCGACATTAGTTTTAAGGACGTCTCGGTCCACGAGTTTAAGGACCCCGCAGTCCATAGCGATGTGTGGTCGTTGGGACCCGTCACCTCTTTGACGTCGTTGAGGAATTACAACGACAAATGTCAAAGGAGTTCGGAGATGTACCCTCGAACCGGTCGTGAATTGATTTAGGAGAGCCATTTTACTCAGTCAATTTAATTTAAGGACTTATGGCCACGATTGGGCTAAGTCCAGTTCAACATCTTTATTAAGTACTGCATTGCATTTGGGCTCTGCAGAACATCAATTTATTCTGAGCTCTGCTCATTTATGAATGATGCCATGCATCTGTTTTGATTTGGGCTCTGCCCCTTGAAAAATGCATAGCATTCTGGAGATTCTGTTTGGACTCAACCCATTTATAAATGATGCAAAGCATCTGTTTTGATTTGGGCTCGGCCCCTTAAAATAATGCATTTGCGCTTTATTGAGCCTGTTAGGCCTTCTCTTAATTGGGCTTGGCCCTTTTTAATGCATCTGCGCTCTGCGCTAAGCAATGAGCGCAAGTCCATATGGTGATGACACGTGTCGTGCTCTGACGAGTGCAAGCGCACTAGCGCAGCGCGTTGCGCTGTTGCGCTGCGCTATTGCGCTGCTGACACGTGGCGCGCTCTCAGCGAGTTGCGCTAATTCCAGAGAGCAAAGCTCTATCTTAAGGGCGCTTAGCGCAAGTGGTTTTATAGCCGACACGTGGCGCTCTGTTAAGAGCGCAACGGCGCAACTTGGAAGTGCAAAGCACTGAGAATCTTTTAGATTCAAGAAGGGAAGTGCAAAGCACTGTTTAATTTCTTCGTCTAAATTAGATCAAAGAAAAATAAATTTTTTCTTTATTGGAAGAACCAGAAGTTCTTAAAAGTGCAAAGCACTATTCTTTTATTATTTTATTATTTTATTGTTTTTACAGAACCGAAGGTTCACAAGAAGTGCAAAGCACTGTTTTTTTTTGTTTTTTGTTTAGATCAATGATCTATTAGAAGGCCTTTTCTCTACCTTATAAAGGTTATTTACCTTTTTTCTTCTTGGAGTTTTCTCTGTTTAGACTTCTTGATTTTTCGAGAAAAATTCTTGATCCTTTTGAATTGAGGCTTAGGGTCCTATTTATAGCGACCACAAATCTGTTGAATTTGTTAACGGGATCTTTCCTGAATGATTTTTGGGAGTTTTCCCACCGTCGGATCTTTGATCCAAAGGCCGAAGAAAGTCTTATAGTTCTGGAAAGAACAGAAAAGATTTCATAAAAATCTTAATTCAGTTTGGCGCAGATGCCCCAGCGCATGACACGTGTCGCGCAGCGCAGAGCACAGCGCAAGTGCGCTAGCGCATCTGCGCTGACACGTGTCGCGCAGCGCAGAGCGCAGCGCAACTGCGCTAGCGCGTCTGCGCTGACGCGTGTCGCGCAGCGCAGAGCGCAGCGCAACTGAAGCGTTGCTTCCTTTAAACAGAGCTTTGCTCTGATTGGGTGCGCTTTCTTGGGCGCTGCGCGCGGGACTTGAAGCTTTGCTTCAAAAATTTGAATTTTGAATTCAAACAGAGCTTTGCTCTGATTGGGCGAAACAAATGCCCCCCACCGTTGCGCTCACGTGGCGCACACGTGAGTGCAACGGTGGCCACCTTCCAGACCGTTGGATCAAAGGGGAATCCGAAGAGGCGCAAGCGCCTTATAAATAGGGCGTTTGACCCTCAGAAAATTTTTACCATCTTCAGAATTTTAATTTCCAGAGCTTTGCTCTTGCTTGAGAGTTTCAGAGCTTTGCTCATTTCTGAAGTTAGAAACTTTAGGTAACATTAATTTAAATCAAATTAATTTAAATTAACCTTAACCAAAGAGCTTTGCTCTTACAGATCTTTTTGATCTTAAAGAGATCCTCATTGGGGTTTCATAAACAGAGCTTTGCTCTCAAAAACTTATAGATCTGCAGAGATCTTGTTCATGGGTTCTAATCCATGAACAGAGCTTTGCTCTTTGAATCATCTATAGATTCTTTTAGATCTGAAAAATGAGACAATTCTTTTTTATGAGTTTTTCATGGGTTTCTCAGGATTCCAAATTTCTTAATTCTTTTAGGTGTAAACATTTTCTGATGGACTTTTCCATTATTACCATAGAGCTGTGCTCTTTTAAGGAAACTTATTTTCCAGAGTTTGACAAGTGTCACTCTGTGACAGGGCCTTGCTCTGAAAGAGGAGATTTTCTCCTTGTCCCTAGGGATTCTTCCCCTTTTTTATTAATGGGAATATTCCCCTGGGGACCAACTGACAATCTCATCCAATGATGAGGTTGTTTTATTAACTGACGTATTGTCATCCAGATTTTGTGGGTCCCTTTGGTCCCCTACTCACTGCACTGCTGTGTGGTGTAATTAGTTAATTTTAATTTAATTTAATTAATGCATTTTTTTAGACGCCAAACGTTGGGATTACAACACTAACGGCTAGATTGTTCTTTTTGCAGCGATCATGTCTGAAGACACTTCATTCCCGTTTGTCCGTTCAGAGGAGGGGTTTCCAGAGGCGCCTTTGGATCGCGAGGTTCTGGCAATGATCAAGGCGCACGACCCGGAGTATAAGAGTCTCCACCTTTGGGGGTCGTGGTACAATCAAATTATTATGGGTCGGCGCAGCTTTACATGTGCGGTGCCGTCAGAGCCCATAACGGCGATTCACTATGCCAGCCCACCCCCGGTGCAGTATGCCGCGGAGATGACAGATTGGACATCGAAGGGTTTTCTTCATCCGGCCATAGATGCCATCCCGGTCCAGCGTCCGATGGTTTTGGACATCCTAGGGCGCCGTATCTGTCAGGGCGAGGCGAGACCTTGGGGGCAATCATATAACCTTGGTCTGATCCCTCGCCACCCGGTCGGCTATCTGCCATGGGCCCGGTATATCCTGTCGACGAGGAAGTCGCAGTTGATAAGGCTAGGACTGTACACCGCAGTCTACGTCTCTCTCTTCCAGTATCCTACGCTTCCTACTTGGTGGTTCAAGGCCTTCTTGGAGCAGTGGAACATTCCTACTCATACTTTCCTCGCCATGGATCGGGAAGTGTCCATTTCGCTGGAAGAATTTACGGAGGTGTCTGGCCTACCGGCTATGGGGGAACATTATGAGGAATTGCTCCCGCCGGACGAGTACATCTATGGGGCTAAGCCGAGGGTAAGGGAGCTCACGCCAGAGAACGCTGTTCAACATCAGTTTCCAAGTCTGATTAAGGTGTTGAACATCTATGAGAATCTTTTCGTTGAGCATGGGAGCCGTGGAGTTAATTTTGAGGATTTTATTGCTCGGTTCCTTCATCCAAACGTCCTTTCGGCGAAGACTGCCAAGTTTGCTTACCTTGAGGATCCTTTCGGCTTAGGTTTGGATAACCTGCCAGCGAGAGACATAGATCAGAAGGACTTTTTTCTTCCCAACTCTTCAACCATGTCTTTTGCGGAAGTTGCAGCCCCCGAGATGGACGAGGAGGCCTTCTTTTTGGGATTTCTTGGGCTTTGGTTGAGTTGGTTTGCACTTCCAATGCATTCTCACCGCATGCGGCCCTCTGTTTTTTACCCGGCTCACCGGATGGTTATCGGGGTAAAGGTGGCCGTCGGGATCGCCGGCTTGGCACATTTATATCATGGCCTTAGCCGAGCGGCAGATGCTAATGAGCCTGGGGCATTGCATGTGGTTTTCGCAATGCACTACTTCATGTCGTGGCTCGAATTACATACAGCAGGTGTTTTCGGCATGCACAAAAGGCCCTCATTCTACGAAAGGTGCATTTTCCCTCGCCTTTTACAGTTGATTGGCGCATCAATCGTAAATCCATCGCCGCGAGATGCCAGGAGTTTACTCCTTCGTTCCCACACCGTTGGAGCCGGTGTGTCTTTTATTGACAAGGTGCTGACCATTGGAAAAACGTCCGCTACTGCAGTGCGGCCATTGCAAGACACTTTCAAGGACGGCGCTTCGATTTTAACGGCCCGGGAGACCCTTCACTTGTACTCTATCAGACCGGGCTTTTTGGTGTTTAGGCAAGACGGGGGAGCGATCTTCATGAGATACAACCCGCATCGTTTCGCTCAGCAGTTGAGTTATAACCAAGGGGTACCGCTGGAGGCCTTTTTATCGGAGCCTATCGCAAACGAAGAAGGGATAGAGAGGGCGCTGCATCACTTCATGCGTCTAAACACGGGCTCTCACTTCTTTATCAGTGAGCCGTCTTGTGCTCCTCGTCTCCTTAGGGTATACACCGAATGGTATAGTCATTCGACGGGAGCGGTCATAAAAGAGGAAAGACGGTTGCTGATCGACCGTAAGGGTGCACCTCCAGGTAGCGATCGCAGCGCTCCTCTGGTGCCGAGGACTCCAATAGTCGCTCCCTTAAAAGATGCTGGAAGTAGACCGTCACGCGCGCAAAGTCCTCCGCATGAATTACCGCTCCCCGATATCGCGGATGCATCTCCTGCACCCCGCGTTCAGGTGGAAACAGTGGTTGTATCTTCGCCGGAATCCGGCACGGGTGCGGACATCGGGACCCGTCGTCCCAAAGCGGCTGCCAAGCGTAAGTCGCTTCCCCGTGAGCCTAGGGCTGGAGGGAAAAAGAAAAAGAAATCGCTCTTTGCCGCGGACATTGCGTTCGGCCAGGAACCCCACGCTCCTTATTCCGAGGGTCTGCTCGAATATGGGACTAACGCGGGATTAGTGATGCCGCCGCCGGACGATACAGACTTGGAAGCTGCTCTCAGAGCTTCAGCATGGCTGGTGAAGCGTGACGCGTGGCTGGCCAAGCTTGTGCAATCAGGTAATTACTAGTCACTCTTTCTTTACTGTAACGTATTTTCTTCCTTATTTCGTTATTTTTGGCTAACGCTTTTCTCTCTTTTCCTCTAACAGGCGTTACTGATGAAGAAGCCATTGCCGCTTCTCTGAAGACCTTTCAGGAGGAGGAACGTGCCAGGGCGTCTGTCGGCCTTAGTAAGTTTCGACTTCATCGAATTTTTTTTATTTTTCTTGCGTTATGGTCGATCTGACCTTTCCATTTAATTGTAGGGACCTCAATGCCGCTTCCTCCTAGCGACGCAGATGTTCTGCCGGCGGCCGATGTTCCTGTTCCCTCTGGGACACTGCAGGGGGCTCGTCTTGAAAAGCCGATGAGAGATGCCTTAAAGGCTTTGGAGGCTTCCCTGAATGAAGATGATGATGCTTTGAGGGAGGCGTCACAGAGGTCCCTCATAACCGCTCGGGAGGAGAGGAAGCGGTTGAGGCGTGAGGCGAAGGCACACAGGGCTGCCCTGGCCATGGGAGCGGGACCCAGCGCCGCCCCTCGCGCTGATACTCCCTCTGAAGAGGCCCCTGTCACCCTATCTACCGCCCGTAGAGAGGTGGCGCGAGCAGTTCGGAGCGCAAACGGCAAATCCGCTTCAGGTAACATTTCTCTCAGAGTTTTTGTTATAAGGGTTTTAACGTCATTGGTCCTTATATCTCTTATCTTTACAGGGCCAAGTCTGATCGAGGGAGAGGCGGAAGCCGTTGACCCGAGGAGAACGGAGGAGGCGACGCCTGCCGAACTCGAGCCGACAGTAGGTAACATTGTTGAGGCCACGGAGCCTGGAGTGGAGGTCGAGGGGCCTACCACTGAGAAGGTCATTGATGCCGAACCTGAAGTGGGGGCAGATGATATGATCATTATAGCTGAGTCCAGGGTGGTGGCGAGTGAAGCGCTCAAGGTCGGCGATCCCCTGGCGATGGCGGACGATACGACCGCCATTATTGAACCTGAGAAAGTAGTGGGTGAGGCGGCCATGATTCCCGAGGACGAACCAAACGCTCCTTCTCTGGAATCTGGCAATACTCCAGTTATTGCCCTCCCCCTCTATGGCCCTCCACCGTCTCCAGGTCTCGCGAGCACGACAACGGTCCCCATCGAGTCGGGCGATGAGGCTACAGGTGGTGGTCTCATGTCGATAGAGGAGGGAGTCGCCTCCATTTCAGCCGGGAGCTCCTCAGGTAAACCCTAAATGGCTGCTTTTCTTTACTTTACAACCATTTCTGACAAGTCCGCCTTTTCGTGATGCAGGTGCAGCTAGTGCCGGTGCCCCACCGCTCGAGGGAACGCCTTCGATGACCGCTTTGGCGGTGGTCACCTCTCAACCTTCTCTCATACCCTCGAAGATGTTGGAAGGTATATGCTTACACTTTATTAATCTTGTTTTCTAGATATTTAATTCGCGTACTAAAGTCATCCTGTTGTGTTCTCAGGAGCGCTTTTTGATCATGTTCATCAGATGTTGCTCCCATATTTCTCCTTCCCATCTGAGCTTGCTTCTTCCCCTGGTGGCGTCGGTAAGTATAATTTCTGTCAGCATTTTTCCTCTTTCTCTTTTTTTTTATTGATGGAATTGTCTCTAAACTCTTTTTCTCATCTCAACTGCAGTGCTACAGATTGAAGAAGGGGATAAAAGCTCAGCTATACCACCAGCCCTTCCGACCTTGCCACCTGTCTTAACTGGTACAATGACCATCATATTGGTAACTTTCCTCTCTCTATTTTCTCTACTGTTATCTGATCGCATCCCGTCCCTTTCAGCTGCCGCTCTGGCTTCGGCATCCTTCGAACCTCGCGTCACAATGCCGGCGGGTCCTTATCTGAGGAGTCTGTCTTCAAAGGGCGCTGCAAATAGTCTGCGCATGTTAAGTGATTATGTCGAGGAACTCGATGTTGAAGCTCCTACATCTGCCGCGGACTTCGCTCTGGTGGTTAACCCGATGCTAGCAGTACTCGTGAACTTCCATAACGAGAGCACCATTGCATCTTGGGTTAGCCATTGTAAGGAGATCAAGGGTTGCCTATTCCAATTGGAATCGTTGCGTCCCACTCCTGAGACTGTGGCTGCCAATACTCAAAGGACTGCGTGGATCGAGCAGAGCGCTTCTTACTTCCGCCATCTCGAACAAGAGGTTATTTCAAGGCGCAAAGAGCGTGATGATGTTTCAAGTAGGTCTGCTCAACTGCATGCTCGGGTGGAGGCCAACGCTGCACGGCTGAAGGTTATCTTTGAGGGCCTCCTGCAATGTCTCTCCGAAGGATTATCATTGAGGCATAACCTTCACGTTGTCGAGCGAGCTTCAGCCAGCCAGGAAGCAGCCCAGAAGGCGGTAGAGGAGCAACTTTCATCTTCCTTGCAACAACGGGCTCAGGTGGAGGCGGAGGTGGCCGCGGCTGTCACCCGAGAGGAAGTGCTGAAGGGAGTGCGAGAACAGCTTGTGAATTTACTAAAGGCACTTCCTCCTCAGTAGCTATCCATTTTTGTATCAGTCATACTTATAGATAAAAGAATGTATATGTATATGTTTTTTTTTTATTTATCCTTTGACATAATGTATCCTGTATTTGATCAAGTTTATGAATAAGAGATACACCTTTTCGTAATGTCTTGTGTCACTTCTTCGCTTTTTCTTTCTTTTTATAATCAGTACGCCACCTTAATAACCATAATTTACATACGATTGGGACGAGCATCCCGACCTTCTTAAGAAATAGCGATGGCTTAGGCCGCAGGTTCAGATCTGCTGCCTAAGACTTTTCAACTCTATAAGCCGTGAGGGTCTCATGGAGACTTTTCTCCCTACGGATCGAGAGGATCTCGTAGGTGGGTTTTCTCCTTGGGAATCGTGAGGATTCCTAAGTGTATTTTTCTCTTCTAAGTCGTAAGGATCCTATAAGAGAATTTTCCCTCTTACGAGCCGAGAGGATTCGTAAGTGGTTGTTTCCCTCTTTGTCGAGAATCGATTTCAGAGAGTGAGACCCGTGAATAGTATGCAAGAGACCATTTAGGATTGACTTGCAGGGTCCCATTGCCCTCTTATGAGTCGGGAAGGCTCGTAAGCGGTTGTTTCCCTCTTTGTCGAGAATCGACTTCAGAGAGTGAGACCCGTGAATAGTATGCAAGAGACCATTTAGGATTGACTTGCAGGGTCCCATTGCCCTCTTATGAGTCGGGAAGGCTCGTAAGCGGTTGTTTCCCTCTTTGTCGAGAATCGACTTCAGAGAGTGAGACCCGTGAATAGTATGCAAGAGACCATTTAGGATTGACTTGCAGGGTCCCATTTTTTAGGAAGCAAGTTTTTGAATCCTTACTGCCCGAGATGTGAGTCAAAGAAACTCTCGTCACGGAGTGTTTGTATCCGTGAGTTGAGAAGTTTTGCGAGGGATTATTTGTTTCCCAAGCGCCAAGGATTATTTGTGTCCTTAGTATTTGAAACGAGTCGATGGTTCCCACGGAGGCGCTGGTGGCTCTGCGAGTCGACGCGGATCAGAAGGCTCTCGTCAAGGAGTGTTTGTATCCGTGAGTTGAGAAGTTTTGCGAGGGATTATTTGTTTCCCAAGCGCCAAGGATTATTTGTGTCCTTGGGGTTTGAAGCGAGTTGATGGTTCCCACGGAGACGCTGGTGGCTCTGCGAGTCGACGCGGATCAGAAGGCTCTCGTCAAGGAGTGTTTGTATCCGTGAGTTGAGAAGTTTTGCGAGGGATTATTTGTTTCCCAAGCGCCAAGGATTATTTGTGTCCTTGGGGTTTGAAGCGAGTCGAGGGTTCCTACGGAGGCACTGGTGGCTCTGCGGGTCGACGCGTATCAGGAAGCTCTCGTCAAGGAGTGTTTGTATCCGTGAGTTGAGAAGTTTTGCGAGGGATTATTTGTTTCCCAAGCGCCAAGGATTATTTGTGTCCTTGGGGTTTGAAACGAGTCGAGGGTTCCTACGGAGGCACTGGTGGCTCTGCGGGTCGACGCGGATCAGGGAGCTCTCGTCAAGGAGTGTTTGTATCCGTGAGTTGAGAAGTTTTGCGAGGGATTATTTGTTTCCCAAGCGCCAAGGATTATTTGTGTCCTTGGAGTTTGAAACGAGTCGAGGGTTCCTACGGAGGCACTGGTGGCTATGCGGGTCGACGCGGATCAGGGAGCTCTCGTCAAGGAGTGTTTGTATCCGTGAGTTGAGAAGTTTGTCGTTGAACTCACTGGCTTCTTCGGTTGAAATGAATCGTTGAGGCTTGGTTTCGTCGTTTGACGGAATCTGCTGGGGAGGTATGGCTCCTTTTTTGTTTACGCCCTTGGATTGTATACAGGGATTAACGTGATCTTAACTGTAGGGCCGAAGTTTTATCATTTCTTATTTTTTTTGTTTTATTTTATTTCCGCGATGCTCTATCATTTCAGCTTTTATATCGCGAAGGTCGCGATTGCCCAAACATTTCGGCTATTTTTCGCGGTGCCCAATCATTTCGGCTATTTATTTTATTTTTACTCGCTGCTTTTTTATTGCGAGCTGCCCTATCATTTCGGCTATTTCGCATGCATACGTTTTTACTTGCTGCTTTTTATTGCAAGTTGCCCTATCATTTCGGCTATTTCGCATGCATACGTTTTTACTTGCTGCTTTTTATTGCAAGTTGCCCTATCATTTCGGCTATTTATTTTATTTTTACTCGCTGCTTTTTTATTGCGAGCTGCCCTATCATTTCGGCTATTTATTTTATTTTTACTCGCTGCTTTTTTTATTGCGAGCTACCCTATCATTTCGGCTATTTCGCATGCATGAGCGGTTTACCGGCTTTCGCCGTCAACCTGAAATTGGACATCGATTTCGGCATCAGCACCGCTGCGACTGGGATATTACCAGGAGCGAATCATCATTTGCCTCTATCGTTGTTGAACAAAGGAGGCTTAGCGACCGGGGTTAGGATCCCGTCGGCTAAGGCTTTTGACTTCATGAGCCGTAAGGGTCTCGTGAAGGTATTTCTCCCTACAAGTCGTGGGGATCTTGTAAGTGTATTTACTCCTTAGGAACCGTGAGGGTTCCTAAGTGTTTTGTTCTCCTGTAAGTCGTAAGGATCATACAGGAAGGTTTTCTCCTCATAAATCGAGGGGATTTATAAGGGTTGTTTACCATACGAACGTATTCCCAGTCATGGGTGGACCTTGGTTAGGGAAACGTTTATTCGCGCCCGTGGATTGTATACAAGGGTCGATATTGAACCACTTGTAGGGCAATATTGGAAGTTTGCGGGGGTTTGCTTAAGCACAGGTTTAGGTCTCTGTGACTTAAGACTTTCAAATCCTATGAGCCGTGAGGGTCCCATAAGAGAGCTCTCCTTACGAGTCGTGAGGATCTCGTAAGCGTATTTTCTCCTTAGGAATCGTGGGGATTCCTAAGTGTGCTGCTCCTTTGTGAGTCGTAAGGATCTCACGCAGGTGGTTTCTCCTTACAAGGTCGAGAGGACCCTATAAGTGCTCTTAACGAGGTTGCGCCCTTTCAGGTTTTCACAAACACTCGCCGGTAGTCCTGCTGTTTTTACTCACGGAGCCCTTTCGGGCTTTCATCCGCGCCCATTTTGCTTATGGACATACCATTTTTTTTTTTTTTATTTTTATTATCATTTTATATTTTTTTTTTTTTATTTTTATTCGTCTCGTCAGCCCAAGGATGCTGCAGTATTAGTTTAAAGACGTTTCGGTCTGATATTAGTTTAAGGACATTTCGGTCCGCCGTTGAGAGGGTTGGCTACTACTTACAAAGCCTGAGCTTAGGAAGATAGCGAGCGGACATAGTCGTCGTCATCTACCATTGACCTAGGCTGTGGCTCATTAAGCGTAGTATTTCTTGAGGAAGCGTCCGTTTATTGGCCTGAAAGGCCTTTCACCGTGCATGTCCATGAGTAGATAGGCCCCGCCTTGGTAGACTTTATCAATGATGTACGGTCCTTCATAGTTTGGCTCAAACTTTCCCCGCTTGGCGCGATTGGGGATCATGGGCCTTTTGACTACTAGCACGAGTTCGCCTTGGTGGAATGTTCTCGGGCGGCTCAACCTTTCATATGAGCGCATCATCTTTGCTTTATAGGCTTCCAGATTTTGTTGTGCTAGAAGCCGGATTTCATCAAGGGCGTCAAGCTCTTCGAACCGAAGGTGAGCATTTTCCTCGTCTGTCAGCTCGTAGTGGACTGCCACTCGTAGAGAGGGTAATTCTATCTCGAGAGGGAGTACTGCTTCCGTCCCAAATACCAACGCGTATGGCGTTGTGTTTGTGGCCGTTTTAAACGTAGTCCGATACGCCCAAAGAGCCTCTTGCAATCTTTCGTGCCAATCTTTCTTATTTCGTGACACTGTTTTCTTTATGATCTTCGTCAAGGTCTTGTTGAAGGCTTCAGCTAGACCGTTAGCTCGCGGGTTATAAAATGAGGAATATCTCCAGTCTATATTGTGCTGCTGTGCAAAACGGCTAATTTTATGACTTCGATAGGCTGGCCCATTATCAGAGATGATTCTTCTCGGGGTTCCAAACCGGTATATGACATGCGTTTTGAAGAAATGGAGGATGTTCTCCGTCTTCACTTCCCTCAATGGTATTGCCTCTGCCCATTTGGAGAAGTAATCAGTCGTCGCCAAGATGAAACGATGTCCCTTTGACGATGCTGGTTCGATGGGACCAACTATATCAGTTCCCCACATTTCGAATGGCCAACTAGCCACTGTTGGGTGTAGCGGATTTGGATGCTGATGGATGAAGTCCCCATGAATTTGGCATGAGTGGCATTGCTTCGCATATTCGATGCAGTCCTGAATCATCATGGGCCAATAGTAGCCCATCCGCTTTATCTTCAATTTCATCTTAGGGCCTGCTTGGTGGGAACCGCAGAGTCCGTCGTGAACTTCTTGGACGACCCTTTTCGCTTCGTCAGGTCCTAGGCATCTCAGCCACAGAGAATCGAATGTCCTCTTGTATAGAGTATCGTTAACGAAGGCGAAAGACAGAGCTCGTTTCACGAGCTGATGTCTTATGGACGCTTCTTCAGGCATTCGGTGGAACTTGAAGTAATCTGTGAAAACTTCTCTCCAGTCTTCAGTCTTCTCATGGTCTTTTATTTGTAGGGTCGCCTGCTCAGTTGCTCCCTTTTCTTTATATGATTCTGGAGGTATTTCTGCTGGGGAGAGTACTCGACGGCTTTGTACCACGATTCTAACGTCATCGAGGTTCTCGTCAGCCAATTCTTTAGCAAGTTTGGCCAGTGCGTCTGCTTTGCTATTTTCCGCACGCGGTATACTTTCCAACGTGTAGGAGGGAATTTGGGTTAGCAGTTGCTGCACTTTTTCACCGTATTTCACCAATTCCGGCTTGCACGTTTGGTAATCGCCGTTCACTTGGCTGACGACCAGTTGGGAGTCCCCATATATGAGGAGGCTTTCAATTCCCATACCAATGGCGATCTCGAGGCCTGCTATCAGAGCTTCGTATTCGGCTTCATTGTTTGTTCTCGGCTCCGTTAGGGAGAAGGCGTAGCGCATTATCCCTCCTTGTGGAGTTACAAAGATGAGTCCTACCCCTGATTTAATTATAGGGGTACTTTGTTTACGTTTCTTCATGGAAGATGCTCCATCGAAATAAAGCTCTCATCGGATATTATCACCGTCGATCGCATCGAACGCATGTTCGTCTGGAAGATCGCAATTCAGAGGAGAATCGGCGAGTATCGGATGCTCAGCGAGGAAGTCGGCAATGGCCTGGCCTTTCACTGCCTTGAGAGGTTGATACGTTATCGAGAATTCCATCAAGAGCAGGGTCCATTTAGCTAGTCTTCCCGTCAATATGGCTTTTGACATTAGGTATTTAAGAGGGTCCACTTTTGAAATCAGACGGACCTCATGCGCCAACGCATAGTGCCTAAGCTTTGTTATAGCGAAGATCAACGCCAGACAGTGTTTTTCAATGGGAGAGTAATTGTTTTCTGCCCCCAGCAGGACTCGACTTAAGTAGTAAAGTGCTCTTTCTTTCCCTTGATCGTTCTCGTGTGCCCATAATGCGCCTAAAGAACCTTCGAGGGCGGTTGTATAAAGAATAAGAGGCTTCCCCTTAACTGGAGCAGCCAACACCGGAGGGTTCTGCAGGTATTGCTTGATCTCATCCAGCGCGCCTTGGCATTTTTGGTCCCAAACGAACGGGGTCCCCTTCTTCATCAGGTGGCTGTAGGGACGGCACTTGCCTGAAAGATTGGCTATAAATTGCCGTATGTATGCGAGCTTCCCTTGGAGAGATCGCAGCTGTTTGAGAGTTCTCGGCGGAGGCATTTCCATGATCGCTTTGATCTTTGATGGATCTATTTCAATACCTCGGTGTCGAACAATGAATCCCAGGAATTTGCCTGAGGAAACTCCAAATGCACACTTGAGCGGGTTCATCTTCAAGTTGTATTGCCGAAGGCATTGAAATACAGTCTTCAGATGCTCGAGATGTTCCTCGTATGATTTGCTCTTGACCACGAGATCGTCGATATAGCATTCGACGATTTCGTGTATAAGGTCGTCGAAGATCTTCGTCATGGCCCTCTGATAAGTAGCACCGGCGTTCTTCAAACCGAAGGGCATCACTTTATAACAGAATATACCAAGAGGAGTCCTGAAGGCTATGTGCTTCTGATCTTCCGGGTGCATTTTTATTTGATTATACCCCGATGAGCCATCCATGAAGGAGAAAACCTCATGAGTGGATGTGTTGTCTATCATCAGTTCGGTGACTGGCACTGGAAAATCATCTTTTAGGCAGGCTTTATTGAGATCCCGGAAGTCTACGCATATGCGCACTGTCCCATTTTTCTTCATCACCGGGACAATGTTGGCGATCCATTCAGGGTATTGGACTTCTTGGATGAAGCCTGAATCTATCAGCTTTTTGACTTCGGCGTTGATGCTCATCTCAAGCTCGAGTCGCATTCTTCTCGGCGCTTGTTTGACTGGCTTAATGTCCGGGGATATCGCCAACTTGTGTACTGCAATTTCTGGATCTAGTCCCGGCATTTCGGAATAGTTCCACGCGAAGCAATCTTTGTGTTGCAGAAGCACATCCTTTAACGCAGCCACCCTTTCTTCAGATAGCAGTTCGCTGATGAATGTCGGTCGCGGGTCATTTTCCGTCCCCAACTCAATTTTCTTGAGATTATCTGCAGTGGTATGGATTCCATCTTCCAGTTCTTTCGGAGCTGGGGGAAATTCTGAGATTACCTCATCGCTGCCGCTTTCAAAACACCAAGGGAGGTTGTTCATGTCCTCGGACCCTTCTTTTAATATTGTTATCACATGGCAGGTGCAAATTTTCTGCCAATCCCAATGCGGAGTTGGTTTTATCTTTGTGTTTTCGGGTTCGTGCTTTTGCGGCGGCGCTACCCTCCAACTGTCAGACAACGCGAATTTGCCAAGCTGATATTGGTCCTCAACCCAATTCTTAAAGGTGAAGCAATCTTCAAGCGGATGCCCTACTATTCGATGGTAAAAGCAATACTTTGGGATGGAGACTTCGCCTGTTTGTTCAGGGTGTTTAGACTCTGGCAACGTAAGCATTTGATGTCTTAGAGCGAGATCGAATATTTTCCTTGTTTTGTTCCGAGGAAAAGAGTATGCTCGACCCATTTTCTTCCCGAGGGCTAAGTCAATAACGCTCGATTCTCGGATGCGCGGCTTCTTAGCTCTGCTTTGTAGTTGTCGAGCGCCTCTCTTGCCTTTCGACTTGTTTTTGTTCTCGCGTTGAACCTTTTTTGTAGCAGGTTGACATGGGGCGGCATCTTCGTCTTTTACTGCCTGTCGAAGGAGGCGCTGCGTTCTGACTTTCTCATAGATCGCCATTTCACGATTGTGATCATCTCGGGCTTTTTGACCCGCTTCCCTTATAAGTTTGCCCATCTGGTCTTCAAATGATGGACTGGGCGGTTTTGTATCAGGAACTTTTGCTGGTTCAGGATTAGCATCCTCCCATTGAGCATCCGCCTCTTCATCGAAGTCATACATGGCATAACAGCTGTTTACTAGCTCTCGCTTCTTTGGCCGGATGTACCCAAGCCCTTTGGTTTCTACTTTCCCGTTAGGCAGTTTGCATTGGGTCCCGGGAATGTTCCAGACCTTGTCATATAATTTGGCTTTTCTAACGGTCTGTGTAAAGGACATCCCCTGGCGTTTTAGCAGTTTCTTCAAACCTTCGGTATAATACCGGGGAAGACGGATAGGCTGAAGTCTGTCGAGCGTGGGATCCGCGCCATGCCAAACTTCTTTTTCTACTTTGTTCTCTTCAGAACGGTAGAATAAGATTGCCTTCTCGCCCCTTCGTCCGGGAGGGATATAGAATGTCTGCAATTCTTCTACGTTGTTAGTGTTGAGTGCATCCAGCTCTTTGTAATGTTCAAGCGGCACCATGGTTATCTGCAGACTTCGCTCTTCATCAGCGGAAATCCGTATCGAAGGCCGAGCAGGGAATATAGCATGAACTTCATCCTCTGAATCACTACCGAAGATCAACGAAGGAACGGATGGTCCTGGCCTGGTAGATTGGGATGGACCTGAATAAATTATATCCTCCTCCTCGGTGTCACTGCCGAAGACAGGGATGGTGGCATTAGTTTTGTTCTCCGGTTTGTGACACCTTTCCGTGTCTTCGAAGCTCGGCAAGAAGTATTTGGCATCTTCATACTTGCGAACTTCGTTCACGGAAAACGGATTCAACTCTCCGGCCACAGTGTACTCGAGGCCATCCCTGGAATACTTCATGCACTGATGCTGTGTAGAAGGGATGATATTGTACTCGTGTAGCCATGGTCGGCCGAGCAGAGCATTGTAGCACGTCTTGGCATCTATAACATGGAATTTAATGTCTGTGACGAGCAACCCGAAGCGTAACGTCAATATCACAGATCCGAGAGTCTTTGAGGATTGAGAGTCGAAACCGGAGATAGTGATCTTGTCTCGGGCGAGGTGTTGGACACTCATGCAAATCTCCTTTAACACTCGTACGTTGAGTAAATTGACGGACGATCCGTTATCGACCAAGATTTTACCTATCTTTATGTCATGGCAGTATCCTGAGACATAAAGAGGGCGATTGTGTTCACACGTCCCGAGAAGAAGGTCTTCATCACCAAAAGCAACGTCGGCTATGTGCACTTCTTCCAATTCGTCTTTCATCTTTTCTTCTACCAAGAAGGCTTGGAACTGGTCCGGATCTTGTAGCGCCTTAATCAAAGAGTCCCTCGCCTCCTTTGATAGTAATAAGGCATCGAGGATGCTGAGTTGTGAGGGTAGCTTCCTCAGATGCGCTAAAACATTGTAATCCACCTTACTCCTCTTTGGCGGATTTTTGGCGGTTAACTCTTCCGCGACTTGGTCATCCAAAGTGATGTCTTCAGAGACCTTCTCTTTCCCTTTATCTTTTCTATTCGAGGGTCCGAGGTTCTTTTCAGGCAGTGTCCGATTCCGCAGCTGTATATTTTCACAAGACTTCGGTTCTTCTTCTTTTCCCGAAGTTGACTCTTTAAAGAGAGGGGCAATCTCTAGTTCCTCATCAGAGTCGCTCCCAAATGTGGGCACCTGTGATCTGGTAGTGTTAACCATGTGACAGTTGCCGGCAGTTCTTTCAAGCACTTTGGTCGTGTTTCTTTGCTCCCGACGAACCTTGCGCTTTTCCCGTTTAAAGCGTTGTTGATTAGCGACGTATCCTTGCCACCATTTATCGAACGCTTTGCACTCTTGGGTAGAATGTGAGACCTTCTGATGATATAAGCAATAAGAGGGATGCATTTCTACCACGCTAGTAACTCTTTCTTCTGAGGGTGGTAGCTTCATGCCCATCGATATGGCCTTGGCGAACTTCTTTTTTATCTTAAATTGGCTTTTGTCAGCGGTGGAGGCATTTTGCTCCAGTGGGATCATCTCAGCTCCTCCCTCAAGTCGCTGGCGCTTGGCCGTTTCGAATATCGCCGTCTCGCGTTCTTGATCAGCTTTACTTTTCAATCGAGCTTCACTAAGAAACGCGTCAATCATTTCTATTGATAATTCCGGAGCCCTTGACTCAGTATTTGCCCCCGGCGTTTTGGTACCAGAAGTCCCTTCATCGTTCGAGGTCGAGTGAGAGATCATATGACAGCTTGCCACATATCCGTCGGATTCATCCGATGAAGTTTCTTCCTCATCTTCTTTTTGAAAGACATGATCAAGGAAATCTTGGAGCGTAATGGGAGTCCGCGCCTTTTGGTTGTACTCATCCAGTGCGTCGATCTGCTTCTGTAAGTCCGTGCGCTTGTCGCCAGGCTTCACGGGCTTCTTAGATCTTTTCTTCTTCTTTTTCGAAGATTTTGACGGCTGGTTATGGACGCTTGAACTACCACCATCGGCCTTCGGAGTCGGACGTGGTTTCAACATCTCCTCAATAACCTGCGGCTCCAAGGGGTTCTTCCACTTGACCGCTGGACAGGTCTGCAGATCATTTAGCATTCTCCTTGTTTTGGCTGATAATACAACCTCCCAGGGAGCTTCTTCAATGACGGAGCATGTTGCCCCTGGCGTATTCGTTCCCTTATAGGTGTGGGGCTGCGGGGGATTCACCTTCCATTTGTCAGATAGCGCAAACTTGCCCTGACGGTACTGGTTTTCGAGCCAATTTTTGAACACGTAACAGTCTTCGATTGGATGTCCTAACACTCGATGGTAAGGGCAATAATTAGGCTCGTTAACGTCACTTGGTTGTGACGGACGTTTTGGATCCGGCAGATTTATAAGCCTATTGCGCAATGCCAGCTCAAATAACCTCCTCGTTTTATCACGGGGGAAGGAGTAAGCACGTCCCATCCTGTCCTCAAGGGGTACGTACGGGCGCGTGTTATTTGGACGAGCAACCGGCTTCGAGTCGTTCGGTTGCTGTTGGGCATTAGCGACGATGATAGCTTTTCCCTTTCCTTTGTCGTTTCGAGAGTCGGGCTTCGGGAGAGGGGGTTTATGGCCCATCTGGTCCATCTGCGCCAATTTGTCGATCAAAGCCTGGAAAGAAGTTGGCTTGAAGAACATCATAAACTGCGAAATGGTTGCTTGTGGATCAAGGGTTCCGACAAACATTCCCACCGCAGGAGCTTCTTCTATACGCTGTTCACATTTAGACCATAAATTACGCCACCGTATAGCGTACTGGACCCATGTCTCGCCGAGCTTTACCCTGGCGTTAATCAGCGCCGTCATCGGAGTACGTTCGCTGGCGCTTGCAAAGCGTTGGGTGAAGAGCAGCTCCATCTCCGCGAAGGTTTTAATGGAGTCGTTGGGGAGCTCGGAATACCACTCGAAAGCCGTATCTGATAAACTTCCAACAAATTGGCGCAACAGAAGCTTGTCGTCGCCGCCAGTGTTACCACAAAGCGCCCTGAATTGGTCAACATGTTGATGGGGATTGCCGGTCCCCTTGTAGACATGAAACTTTGGAATTGTGTAACCTGGCGGGTACTTGATTTGGTCATACCAGCCCGGATATGGCCGCCCCGTCTTTACAACGTGGCCGGCTGCTTCGGCCGCGTGATGAACTTTTATCTGCTGGGCTATATATTCGTCCAGATCTGTTTTAGAGATTGTGTCTTCTTTAGCCGTCGATAGAACGGGCTGAGGGTTTGATGTTTCTCCCCTATCATCCCCAAGGACGATCGGGGGTTCTTCAGTCGGGGTTTCTGGTTGTATCATCATCCCTATCATATCCTGGAAGAGAAGGCCCATGCGCTGTATATTGGCTGCTTGTTCAGCAGCCTCTTGGTCTCTCTTTTCGAGCATTCGGCGAAGGAACTCGGCGTCGGTTTCTTCTTCTTGACGTTCATCTAAGGACGTCTCAGGATTCTCTTTTGGCCCCGTGAGTGCAGCCATGGTAGTCATCATCTCCTGGAGCTTTTGTTGCTGCTCCTGAGACTTGGTCACTGACCGGGTAAGCGGTCGGTGACCCATAGAAGTACGACTTTCTTCTTTCCCCGAAGCCATATAGACTGTATGAATTGTGATGCCCCTGGCTTGGGGCGTTTAGGTTCACCGTTCTTAGACTTTGTCAGCGTCATGGGAGCTTTTTCTGGCCTCTTCCTTTTATGGGCCTTTGGGGTTGAAGGAGCCGTTGAAGTGGGCATCCTAGCATTTGTTGCCCCCTGTTGTTTGGCGGGGCAGTTTTTGTCTTTTTCCACCCTTGCCCTGTTCTGGCGACGGAAGTGGTCTGAGTCAATCACGGAGTCTTGAACCCTCCGCCAAATTTTATAAACTTTCGCTGACAGTCGTTGAGGAGGCTGTTCCTGTCTCGTCTCCGGAGCTTTCTCCCTGGGTGGAGGAGACCTTTTCAACGTAGCCACCGGGGAGTTCTTTCTCACCTTCCTCAGCATTTCGAAGCTGTTCCCAGTTGGAACAGCAGCATCGACCTCCACCGTTGGAGCAGGTGGGGTTAGCCCTGAGGGGGAGTTGCCCCCTGCTTTCCTTACTCTCTGCCAATGGCGACGTCGCGCACGACGAGCCGCCGGGATTGGCTCGGAGATTGAGATGGTTTCTTGTTGCCCCCTGTTTGAGCGTGGGGTAACTGTTGATGTCAGCCTATCGAAGACCGACGCCTTCTGACCAGCTGGGGGAGGAGTAGGAACCGTCAATCTTGTGAAGACTGACTCTCTAATGGGAGAAGCCGTTTTAACGACTTCCAAAGCAGCGGCCGTTGCCCTCTTTGGGACAGCCACCTCATAGTTCTGACTCAGCCTGGTGAAGACGGAGGCTGTTGGTCCAGTAGCAGGCGACCCGCTGACAGGGGTCACGGTAGCAGTGAGCCGGTCGAACACCGACTTCTTGTTCGCTTCCGGTGTGGGTATCGGTGCCGAGAAGCTTGTAGGTGGGACCATGGTCCCGAAGAACAAGCCGGTGGCGGCCTGAGTCAACTGGCCTACCGGCAGGGTCAGGAAGGAAGCCGCCTGGGGCCTATATGCTACACCTCTAGGTGAGGTGGGGCGTCCGTTGCAGTTGCACTTCGAGCAGTTGGTGCAGTTGGTGGCCATTGAATGCTTGAGTTCTGTACCAAACAAAAGACCAAATCTTAGCAACTTGAAATCCGAAGGCAATCATTTAACAAACCGCGATTGGTTCGCGAAGACGACACACGAAGTGTGGAGTGGAAAGAGGAAGAGGTCCCACCGGGCGTGCCAGAATCTGTTCCCCTCCGAACGGCGGCCTGCGACGTTAGGACGTCACGTGCCTGGGGTTCGGGGCAGATGCTATTTGGTTTTTTATCCGTCCACCTCTCCGAAGATGCCAAGTTGATTTATGGCACCTTGTATCGGAGGTTTAGACGGATGCGACCGATGTAGCAGACTTTGTCAGATTCCCCCTCAGGGTGAGGGGTTTTTGATTGTGGGGACGCTCTTCCCTGCAGGCGCAAGCCCCTGCAGTTAATTACGCTACCGCATCGCGGTAACAACTTTCTCCTACTCCGGAATTTCACCTCGTGTCGTGTGCGTTTGTTTCGTTTGTGGTTGCCCGTGGATTGTATACGGAGACTGAGTAATGCCGTCGCCCGTAGGACGTGGACTAGTCCAAATCCGTATCTTCTTAGATTTGGGTTTGGGGTTTTGGTTTGAGGATACGTTAGCCATATTTGAGGCTAAGATCAACTCAAACGTTCGTCAAGGATACGTTAGTCTTGTTTTGGACTAAGATCGACTCGACGTCATGATTGATTTAATTATCCGGCCGTCGGGACTCGTCACCTCTCTGACGTCGTTGAGGGATTACAACGACAGGCGTCTGAGGAGTTCAGAGATGTACCCTTGAACCAAAGTTAATTTGGGGTTTTATCATTCATTTAAATGTCTAAGGACACGTTAACCGTATTTGGGGTTAAGATCAACTTAGGCGGGACCGTTTAGATCCGACAAAAGAGCGTTTGGGCCCTATTGCACTAGTTTAGGGACGTGGTGGTCCGTCGCCAGTTTAGGGACATAGTGGTCCATTATTAGTTTAGGGACGTTTCGGTCCGTCGCCAGTTTAAGGACGTAGTGGTCCATCTTTAGTTTAGGGACATTTCGGTCCGATATTAGTTTAGGGACGTTTCGGTCCGACATTAGTTTAAGGACGTTTCGGTCCGACATTAGTTTAAGGACGTTTCGGTCCGATATTAGTTTTAAGGACATTTCGGTCCGACATTAGTTTTAAGGACGTCTCGGTCCACGAGTTTAAGGACCCCGCAGTCCATAGCGATGTGTGGTCGTTGGGACCCGTCACCTCTTTGACGTCGTTGAGGAATTACAACGACAAATGTCAAAGGAGTTCGGAGATGTACCCTCGAACCGGTCGTGAATTGATTTAGGAGAGCCATTTTACTCAGTCAATTTAATTTAAGGACTTATGGCCACGATTGGGCTAAGTCCAGTTCAACATCTTTATTAAGTACTGCATTGCATTTGGGCTCTGCAGAACATCAATTTATTCTGAGCTCTGCTCATTTATGAATGATGCCATGCATCTGTTTTGATTTGGGCTCTGCCCCTTGAAAAATGCATAGCATTCTGGAGATTCTGTTTGGACTCAACCCATTTATAAATGATGCAAAGCATCTGTTTTGATTTGGGCTCGGCCCCTTAAAATAATGCATTTGCGCTTTATTGAGCCTGTTAGGCCTTCTCTTAATTGGGCTTGGCCCTTTTTAATGCATCTGCGCTCTGCGCTAAGCAATGAGCGCAAGTCCATATGGTGATGACACGTGTCGTGCTCTGACGAGTGCAAGCGCACTAGCGCAGCGCGTTGCGCTGTTGCGCTGCGCTATTGCGCTGCTGACACGTGGCGCGCTCTCAGCGAGTTGCGCTAATTCCAGAGAGCAAAGCTCTATCTTAAGGGCGCTTAGCGCAAGTGGTTTTATAGCCGACACGTGGCGCTCTGTTAAGAGCGCAACGGCGCAACTTGGAAGTGCAAAGCACTGAGAATCTTTTAGATTCAAGAAGGGAAGTGCAAAGCACTGTTTAATTTCTTCGTCTAAATTAGATCAAAGAAAAATAAATTTTTTCTTTATTGGAAGAACCAGAAGTTCTTAAAAGTGCAAAGCACTATTCTTTTATTATTTTATTATTTTATTGTTTTTACAGAACCGAAGGTTCACAAGAAGTGCAAAGCACTGTTTTTTTTTGTTTTTTTTTTAGATCAATGATCTATTAGAAGGCCTTTTCTCTACCTTATAAAGGTTATTTACCTTTTTTCTTCTTGGAGTTTTCTCTGTTTAGACTTCTTGATTTTTCGAGAAAAATTCTTGATCCTTTTGAATTGAGGCTTAGGGTCCTATTTATAGCGACCACAAATCTGTTGAATTTGTTAACGGGATCTTTCCTGAATGATTTTTGGGAGTTTTCCCACCGTCGGATCTTTGATCCAAAGGCCGAAGAAAGTCTTATAGTTCTGGAAAGAACAGAAAAGATTTCATAAAAATCTTAATTCAGTTTGGCGCAGATGCCCCAGCGCATGACACGTGTCGCGCAGCGCAGAGCACAGCGCAAGTGCGCTAGCGCATCTGCGCTGACACGTGTCGCGCAGCGCAGAGCGCAGCGCAACTGCGCTAGCGCATCTGCGCTGACACGTGTCTGCAGCGCAGGGCGCAGCGCAGCTGAAGCGTTGCTTCCTTTAAACAGAGCTTTGCTCTGATTGGGTGCGCTTTCTTGGGCGCTGCGCGCGGGACTTGAAGCTTTGCTTCAAAAATTTGAATTTTGAATTCAAACAGAGCTTTGCTCTGATTGGGCGAAACAACGGTCTCATTGACATCCTACATCAAATCTTTCAGCAGACGACGATAGTTGCTGCTTATCGAAGGCCGGAAGGGCTTGCCGATGATATCGACACAGAGGAGCGCGAGAGGCTGCGCATAAGAATAATTAGAAAGGCCAGAAGAACTCTGGATGGCCTTACTTTTGAATTCCTCAATCCGTGCCCCGGATCTGAGGTTATTCCCTTGTAATAATACTTTTCTTTCATTACTTTTTTATGATTGTAAGAATTTTGGGCAATATTAATGAATTTTTTTTTATCCCGGCTTGTCTTTATTATATATCTTTTGTCCTGAGTCTTTTATGGCCATGCATGAATGAATGTGCCTTGAACGCTTGATCAAATGTAAATCAGATGCTCTTTCTGTTGCTTTTCCTTTTTCTCAGCACGTCATCACAATTAGCAGGTAATAGAGTAAGCCTCTTGATTTCTTCACGAGATAGCGAGGGCTTAGGCCGCAGGTTCAGATCTGTTGCCTAAGACTTTTCAACTCTATGAGCCGTGAGGGTCTCATAGAGACTTTTCTCCTTACGGATCGAGAGGATCTCGTAGGTAGGTTTTTCTCCTTAGGAATCGTGAGGATTCCTAAGTGTGGTTTTCTCTTGTAAGTCGTAAGGATCCTACAAGAGAATTTTTCCCTCTTACGAGTCGAGAGGACTTGTAAGTGGTTGTTTCCCTCCTTGTCGAAGTTCGATGTTGGAGAGTGAGACCCGTGGATGGTATGCAAGAGACCGTTTTGGGCCAACTTACGGGGTCCCAATGCTTAGGAAACAGGCTTCTTTTATGCCCACTGCCCAAGGCTTTATCTCACGAGTCGAGCCGCCTCGACAATTTTTCATAAGTCGAGACGAATCGAACGTTTCTCGCAAGAACATCTTAACGTCGCATTTAACCTCTGCTCTTTACGACAGAAGCCCGTTAAGGTTGGTGGTACTTAGGGTTTTGGCCATCGTACCGTCGCATAAGCTGATATAGTCCTCGATAGGCAATCGTGCTGTTCGAGTAGCCCTGCGACTGCCGTGTCTCTGATCCCTTCGGGGGCTGGACAAGACGTCTTCAAGCAATCCTCCTTGGCAGTTTGACCGTCGGAAGAGCAAGCGCTAGGAATTTGCCATGCCGCTTTTTACTTGAGGTTAGGCTCATTTTGGAGAGCCCCGATGAGTCATAACCACTCCGCGCTGGTGTGGGATGATCTCCGATAGTCTTTCAGGCTTTATATGACTTGCCGTTAAGACCCTGAAGCTAGGAATTTGGCCTTTGCTTCGTTTGCTGGCATTGCGTCCTCTGTATCGAGACGAATGTCATGGTGGTGACCACTCTGTGCTGATGCGAGATGACCTCCGGTTGTCTTTCCGGTTTTATATGAGTCACCGTCAAGACGTCGAAGCTAGGAATGTGGCCTTCGTTTCGTTTGCTTTGGTGTGTCCAAATCCTGTTGGAGGAAGAACGCTGGGGTTGACATTTCGTCTGCTATATCGAGACGAACGTCAAGGTGGTGACCACTCTGTGCTGATGCGAGATGATCTCCGATTGTCTTTCCGGTTTTATGTGAGTTACCGTAAAGACGTTGAAGCTAGGAATGTGGCCTTCGCTTCATTTGCTTTTTCATGCCTGAATCCCTGCTGGAGGAAGAACGCTGAGGTTGACATTTCATCTACTGTATCGAGACGAACGTCAAGGAGGTGGCCACTTCATGTGAGATGGTCTTCGATTGTCTTTCCGGTTTTATGTGAGTTACCGTAAAGACGTTGAAGCTAGGAATGTGGCCTTCGCTTCGTTTGCTTTGTCACGTCCGAATCCCTGCTGGAGGAAGAACGCTGGGGTCGACATCTCGTCTGCTGTATTGAGACGGACGTCGAGGTGGTGACCACTCTGCGCTGGTGCGAGATGATCTCCGATTGTCTTTCCGGTTTTATGTGAGTTACCGTAAAGACGTTGAAGCTAGGAATGTGGCCTTCGCTTCGTTTGCTTACACCGCGTCTGGTGTATTAAGACGAATGCTGAGGTGGAGCTGGGATTTTGCCATCACTCCGCTTTGTTTCGACCATGAGGTCTTTTGTTGACGTTGCATCTGCCTCCAGCCGGACTGCGGAGGAACGCTGCTGTTGACATTGCGTCTACTGTATCGAGACGAATGCTGAGGTGAAGCTGGGATTTCGCCATCGCTCCGCTTGATGGTGTAATATCTGTGTCCTACTGGAATGAGGAGGCACACCGTTGTTGGTCTCCAGGCTGTAGATGTGGCCATTGAGATTTGGAACTAGAGACTTTGCCATGGTTCCGTTTTGTTGCGATTCTGAGGTCATTTGTTGACGTCATGTCTGCATCTAGTTGGAGTGGGGAGAAACGCCGTTGGTGATCTTTAAGTTGTCGATATTGACGTCGAGACCTTGAAGTTAGGGACCTTCCTTTGCTTCATTTGTTGACATCGTGTCTGTAATATTGCGACAAATGTCGAGATGGTCTCTAGGTTATCTATGAACCGTCGAGATTTGGCTTCGCTTTCTGGTGTAGCCTGTTGGGAAGGTATTGTTCCCTTTTTATCTGTGCCCCTGGATTGTATACAGGGATCGATGTGATTTCACCTGTAGGGCAAAAAGTTTCATTTTTTTTCATTTTTTTCATTTTTTTTATTCTTTCCGCGATGCTCTATCATTTCAGCTTTTTATATCGCGAAAATCGCGATTGCCCAATCATTTCGGCTATTTTTCGCGGTGCCCAATCATTTCGGCTATTTTTCTTTTTACTCGCTGCTTTTTATTGCGAGTTGCCCAATCATTTCGGCTATTTTTCATGCATACATTTTTACTTGCTGATTTTGTTGCAAGTTGCCCCATCATTTCGGCTATTTTTCATGCATACATTTTTACTTGCTGATTTTGTTGCAAGTTGCCCCATCATTTCGGCTATTTCATATGCTTTTTTTTTTGCGAGTAGGGAATTTGGGATCTGATACCAATCTTGGCATCAGTATCGCTGCGACTGGAATATTACCAGGAGCGAATCATCATTTGCCTTGAAAGGACTTGGAATTTGATACCGGTTTAGGCATCAGCATCGCTGCAACTGGGATATTGCCAGGAGCGAATCATCATTTCCCTTGAAAGGACTTGGAATTTGATACCGATTTAAGCATCAGCATCGCTACAACTGGAATATTGCCATGAGCGAATCATCATTTGCCGTAAAAGGACTTGGAATTTGATACCAGTCTAGGCATCAGCATCGCTACAACTGGAATATTGCCAGGAACGAATCATCATTTGCCTCTGTCGATCCCGAACAAAGGTGGCTTAGTAAACAGGATTAAGGGTCCTGTCGGCTAAGGCTTTTGACTTCATGAGCCGTAAGGGTCTCACAAAGGTATTTCTCCCTACAAGTCGTGAGGATCTTGTAGGTGTGTTTTCTCCTTGGGAATCGTGAGGATTCCTAAGTGCATGTTCTCTTGTTAGTCGTAAGGATCTTACAAAAGGGTTTTCTCCTTATAAGTCGAGAGGACTTACAAGTGTTGTTTGCTGTACAAGCATATCCCTAGTCACGGATGGGACTTTGTTAGGGAAATATTTATTCGTGCCCGTGGATTGTATACAAGGGTCATTATGAGCTGCTTGTAGGGCAATATCGAGGCTTGTGGGGGCTGCTTAAGAACGGGTTAAGGTTTCTGCAACTTAAGACTTTCAAATCTTATGAGCCGTAAGGGTCCCACAAGAGAGTTCTCCTTACGAGTCGTGAGGATATCGCAAGTGTATTTTCTCCTTCGGAATCGTGGGGATCCCTAAGTGTGTTGTTCCTTTGTGAGTCATAAGGATCTCACGCAGGTGGTTTCTCCTTATAGGGTCGAGAGGATCCTATAAGTGTTTCTTTAACGAGGTTGCGCCCTTTCGGGTTTTCACAAACACTCGCCGGTAGCCCTGCTGTTTTTACTCACGGAGCCCTTTCGGGTTTTCATCCGTGCCCTTTTTGCTTATGGACATACCTTTATTATTTTATTATTTTTTTTTCTTCTTTTTTTTTTACGAGGTCGCGCCCTTTCGGGTTTTCACGAACACTCGCCGGTAGCCCTGCTGTTTTTACTCACGGAGCCCTTTCGGGTTTTCATCCGTGCCCATTTTGCTTATGGACATACCGTTTTTTTTTTTTATTCTTTTTATTTTTTTATTTTTTTTTTTTTTACGAGGTCGCGCCCTTTCGGGTTTTCACGAACACTCGCCGGTAGCCCCGCTGTTTTTACTCACGGAGCCCTTTCGGGTTTTCCTCCATGCCCGTTTTGCTTATGGACATACCGTTTTTTTTTTATATTCTCGTCAGCCTGAGAATGCTGCGGTAGTAGTTTAAAAACATTTCGGTCATTTGCAAGTTTTAGGACATTGCGGTCCATCATTAGTTTAAGGACATCTCGGTCCGTTGTTAGTTTAAGGACGTTTCGGTCCGTTATCCAGTTTTAGGACGTAGTGGTCCGTTAGGCTTTCTCTATGAATGAGCATGATGCCCCCGGCGTGTCCATATTTTTCGGAGCATGCGGTTGTAGTGGGTTCACCTTCCAAATTTCGGACAACGCGGACTTGCCCTGTTGGTATTGGTCTTCAACCAAGTTTTTGAAGACGTAGCAGTCCTCGATCAGGTGACCTACTGTTTGGTGGTAAGAGCAATAATTAGGATTATTAACATCGTCTGGCCGCAACGGACGTTTTGGACTCGGCAGATTGATGAGTCTGTCGCACACTGCCAGCTCGAACAGTCCCCTTGTTTTATCTTGCGGAAACGAGTAAGGACGTTTCAACTTTTCCTGGAGGGGTTGCCGTTTGTTGCTTTGGAGAGCAACCGGCCTAGGGTCACCTGATTGTTGTTGAGTGCTGGCGACGAGGGCCGTTTTTCTTTTTCCTTTATCCTTTTTGTTCGATCCTTTGTTTACGGGGCCGAGATTTTTTCCGATTAGCATGCGATTGCACGGCTGAACGTTCTCGCAGCTTCTCAATTCCTTTATTTTTGAAATAGATTCCCCGATGGAAGAGTTGGGGGTAGCTTCTTCGTCAGAGTCGCTTCCAAAGGTGATAATTTGTGATCCCTTGAAGTCGGCTATATGACAGTCGGCGGCGGCTCTTTTGCGCTCATCTATCGCATTTTTCCGATGTCCACAAGCTTCACACTTTGTCCTGTCGAAGTGTCGCTTTTGAGCGACATACCCTTGCCACCAACAGTTAAAGGATTCGCAGTCTTCGGTAGGATGTATGATCTTCTGATGATATAAACAGAAGTTAGGGTGCATCTCTACCTCAGAGAAAGGATTTTCTTCGGAGGGCGGTAGCTTCATTCCTACTGATAGAGCTTTGGCGAACCGTTTCCTCGTCTTGAATTTGTTTTTACCCGCAGTGTATGGCTTTTGATTTGACGGGAATACCTTGGTTCTTTCCAGTATGGCCATTTCATGCTCTTGATTGGCTTTTGCTTTCAGACGAATTTCATTTAGGAAGGCATCGATCAACTTGTCTGACGGCCGCGGAATTTCTGTTTCAGGGTCCGCCGTTGATTTCTCAGCGCAAGGATCCTCCTCATCATCCGTCAGTGAATGAGAAATCACATGACAAGTCGCTACGTAGTCTTCGGATTCATCCGATAAGTTTTCTCCATCGTTTTCATCCTCGACGAAAGAACAAGTTGCTCCCGGCGTGTCCGTCTTCCTTGGAGAGTGCGGCTGTGGTGGGTTTACCTTCCAGCTTTCAGACAGCGTGAACTTGCCTTGCAGGTATTGATCCTCGATCCATCCCTTAAAGACGAAACAATCCTCAATTGGGTGACTTACCATTTGGTGGTAAGGGCAATAATTGGGATTATTAAGATCGCCTGGCTGCGACAGACGCTTTGGACTCGGCAGATTGATGAGTCTGTTACGCACTGCCAGCTCAAACAGTCTTCTCGTTTTATTCTGAGGAAACGAGTAATGACGTCCTAGCCTCTCTTCGAGGGATGGGCGTGGACGCACGTTGTTTTGGCGAGCGACCGGCTTTGAGTTGCTCGACTGTTGCTGAGCGTTGGCGACGATGATCGCTTTTCCTTTCTCATTTCGGGGATCGGGTCTTGGAGGAGACGATCTATGGCCCATCTGGTCCATTTGGGCTAATTTGTCGATCAAGGCCTGGAAGGTGGTCGGCCTGAAGAACATCATGAATTGCGAGATGGTCGCCTGCGGATCGAGAGTGCCTACAAACATGCCTACCGCAGGAGCCTCTTCTATGCGTTGTTCGCATTTCGACCATAGGTTCCGCCATCGTGTTGCGTATTGGACCCATGTTTCGCCTGACCTTATCCTGGCATTAATCAGTGCTGTTATCGGGGTGCGTCCACTAGCACTCGCGAATCTCTGTGTAAACAGCAGTTCCATCTCTGCAAATGTTTTGACAGAGTCGTTAGGTAACTCCGAATACCATTCAAAGGCTGTTTCTGCTAAGCTGCCGACGAATTGACGTAGCAACAATTTGTCATCGCCTCCAGTATTGCCGCATAAGGCCCTGAATTGAGCGACATGCTGATGCGGATTCCCTGTCCCTTTATATACATGGAATTTAGGGATCGTATATCCTGGCGGGTAACTGATTTGGTCATACCAGCTCGGATACGGTCGTCCGGTTCTAACAATTTGCCCAGCCGCTTCATTCGCCTGATGAACCCGGATCTGCTGGGCTATATATTCGTCTAGGTCAACTTTGGAGATTGCCTCCTCCTTGGCTGTTGATAGAGCCGGCGGAGGATTTGACGTTTCTCCCCTTTCGTCTTCAAGGACGATCGGAGGATCTTCAGCAGGAGGGTCCGGCTGTAACATCATCCCTACCATATCTTTGAAGAGGAGCGCCATCTGCTTTATGTTAGCCGCCTGCTCTGCAGCTTCTTTGTCCCTCTTTTCGAGGACTCTGCGTAAAAAGTCAGCGTCAGTTTCTTGTTCTTGACGCTCATCCGAAGACATTTCAGAGCTTTCTTTTGGCTTAGTGAGTGCAGCCATTGTAGTCATCATTTCCTGAAGCTTTTGTTGTTGCTCCTGGGCTTTCGTCACGGATCGGGTGAGCGGTCGGTGGCCCGTAGAAATGCGGCTTTCCTCCTTTCCAGAAGCCATATAAACAGTGTGCACCATCATGCCCCCAGACTTGGGACGTTTGTGTTCGGCGCATTTATACTTCGCCATGTTCACAGGGGCTTTTTGTGGCCTCCTTTTTTGAGTGATTGGAGTTAAGGGAGCCGTTGTAGTGGGCACCCAAGTAGCTTTTGCTTTTTGTGGTTTGACAGAGTAATCCTTCCCCTGCCGAGCCTTCATCTTTTTCTGTCGTCGGAGGCAGTCTTGATCGATCACCGACTCTTGGACCTGTCGCCAGACTTTGTAAATTTTAGAGGACAGCCGTTGAGGGGGCTGCTCTAACTTCTTCTCTGGAGTATTCTCCACAGGTGAAGGAGTTCGTTTCAACATCGCAGTAGGAGAATTTCTGCGCACCTTGTTGAGCAGTTCAAAGCTGTTCTTGGTTGGAACAGCAGTATCGATCTCCACCATTAGAGTTGGTGGAGTAAGTCCAGAGGGGGAGTTGCCCCCAGCCTTCTTCACTCGGTGCCAGTAGCGACGTCGGGTATGTCGTGCTGATGGAGTTGTTTCAGCTATAGGGGTGACCTCCTCATGCCCCCTGTGTTGGTCAGAATATACCGGTACCAGCTTTTTAAAGATCGACGTCCGTTGAACGGGGACGGCCAACTTGTCAGAAGCGGACTTCTGAACATGGGAAGCAACCTTGGTGATTTTGCCAGGAATGGGAGTTGGGATGGCTATCCGCTTCGGGATAACGCCTTCTGGTATGGCAGGCTTCTTCATGGGCCTGATGGAGCTCTGGCCTAATCCATTAAAACCTGAAGCAGTGGAGTTGGGCGACCTGTTGAGAGGGGTCGCGGCAGTGGTGAGTCGATCGAAGACCGACTTCTTTGGACCTTCTTGCAATGTCATTGGGGCGTTGAAGCTCATTGGTGGGAGCATGGTCCCAAAAAATAGTCCAGTGGTGGCTTGAGCCACCTGCTCCACCGGCATTTTGAAAAGGGAGGCCGCTTGGGGCCCATAAGTCACTCCTCCAGCAATGACGGAGCGAGAGTTATCGCTGCGGACGGTGCAGTTCGAAGCCATCGATTTTCTGTTTTCTGCATAGAGCAAGACACCAAATCTTAGTACCTTGAATCCACAGGCAATCACAGCAAACCGCGATTTGTTCGCGAACACGACACACGAAGTGTGGAGTGGAAAGAGGAAGAGGTCCCACCGGGCGTGCCAGAATCTGTTCCCCTCCGAACGGCGGCCGAGACGTTAGGCGTCCGTGCCTGAGGTTCGGGGCAGATGCTATTTGGTTTTATCCGTCCACCTCTCCGAGATACCAAGTTGATTTATGGCACCGTGTATCGGAGGTTTAGACGGATGCGGCCGATGTAGCAGACTTCGTCAGATTCCCCCTCGCTTGAGGGGTTTTTAATTGTAGGGACGCTCTTTCCTGCAGGCGCAAGCCCCTGCAGTTAATTACGCTACCGCATCGCGGTAACAACTTTCTCCTTCTCCAGAATTTCACTTCGTGTCGTGTGTGTTTGTTTTATTTGTGGTTGCCCGTGGATTGTATACGGAGACTGAGTAATGCCGTCGTCCGTAGGATGTGGATTAGTCCAAATCCGTATTTACTTAGATTTGGGTTTTGTGTTTTTAGTTTAAGGATACGTTAGTCGCGTTGCGGCTAAGATCAACTTAAACGTTCGTTAAGGATACGATAGTCCTGTTTGAGACTAAGATCAACTTAACGTGATCGTTTAGATCCGACAAAAGAGCGTTTGGGCTCTATTGTTCCAGTTTGGGAGATTCATAGTCCAATTTGGGACTAAAGTCTGTTTGGAGGATACGTTAGCCATTTTTGAGGCTAAGATCGACTCAAACGTTTGTTAAGGATACGTTAGTCCAGTTTGAGACTAAGATCAACTTAACGGGACCGTTTAGATCCGACAAAAGAGCATTTGGGCTCTATTGTGCCAGTTTAGGGACGTGGTGGTCCATATTCCAGTTTAGGGACGTGGTGGTCCAATATTAGTTTAGGGACGTTTCGGTACGATATTAGTTTAGGGACGTCTCGGTCCGATATTAGTTTACGGACGTCTCGGTCCGATATTAGTTTAAGGACATTTAGGTCCGATATTAGTTTAGGGACGTTTCGGTCCGATATTAGTTTAGGGACGTTTCGGTCCACGAGTTTAAGGACCCCGCAGTCCATATGGGTGTGTGGTCGTTGGGACCCGTCACCTCTTTGACGTCATTGAAGGATTACAACGATAGGTGTCAGAGGAGTTCGGAGATGTACCCTCGAACCGGATGTAAATTCATTTAGGGAGCAGCCGTGCTCAGTCAATTTAATTTGAGGACTTATGGCCATGACTGGGCTAAGTCCAGTTGAATGTTCAACATTTTTATTTATCTTTGGCCAATTAGGCCTGAGTTAGGGCTTTGCCCCTTTTTAAATAATGCATTGCATTATTTTTGTTTTGTTTGGGCTCTGCCCTTTTATAAATGATGCAGAGCATCTATTTTGTTTGGGCTCTGCCCTTTTATAAATGATGCAGAGCATCTATTTCATTTGGGCTCTGCCCTTGTATAAAGGATGCAAATCATCAATTTATTTGGGCTCTGCCCATTTATTGCCTTGCAATTTATTTTGGCATGTTAGGTCATTTTGATTTGGGCCTGGCCCTTTAAGTAGTGCATTGCATTTGTGCAAAGCACTGTTAATTTGAGAATCTTTTAAATTCAAGAACCGATGGTTCATAAAGAAGTGCAAAGCACTATTTGATTTAGATCTAAGAAAAAACAAGTTTTTTCTTGTTTTTCTTATCTCAGAGAACCAAAGGTTCATAAAAGTGCAAAGCACTATTAATTTAAGAACCTTTTAGGTTCAAGAACCGATGGTTCATAAAACAAGTGCAAGGCACTATTTGATTTAGATCTAAGAAAAAACAAGTTTTTTTCTTGTTTTTCTTATCTCAGAGAACCAAAGGTTCATGAAAGTGCAAAGCACTATTAATTTAAGAACCTTTTAGGTTTAAGAACCGATGGTTCATAAAACAAGTGCAAGGCACTATTTCATTTATTTATTTATTGTTAAAGATCCATGATCTTGTTCATAAGAGAATTTTCTCTTCTTTTAAAGGATTTTATCTTTTTTTTATTCTTCAAGAGTTCTCAAGAGTTCTCTTCTCTCTTTTTTTTAGCAAGATGTTCCTTTTTTTGAAATGAGGCCTGGGGTCCTTTTTATAGTGCTCATAAATTAGTTAGATTTGTTACATAAATCTTTTTCTGAGTGATTTGGGGAATTTTCCCCACCGTTGGATCTTTGATCCAAAGGCCCCTGCCTTATACAAGAAAATCTTCTTGTTTTAACAAGAACAGAAAAAATTTCCTTAAATTTTCATTTTGTTTTTGCGCAACTCACCAGCGCGTGACACGTGTCGCGCAATGAGACGCTTGCGCAGCTGTGCTTGCGCAACTGCGCAGACACGTGTCGCGCAGTGAAGCGCTTGCGCAACAGAGCTTGCGCAACTGCGCAGACACGTGTCGCGCAGCGGTGCGCTTGCGCAGTTGTGCTTGCGCAACTGCGCAGACACGTGGCGCGCTGCGGTGCGCTTGCGCAGTTGTGCTTGCGCAACTGCGCAGACACGTGGCGCGCTGTGGTGCGCTTGCGCAACAGCGTTTGCGCAACTGCGCAGACACGTGTCACGTAGCGGTGCGCTTGCGCAGTTATGTTTGCGCAACTGCGCAGACACGTGTCACGCAGCGCAGTGCTTGCGCAACTGAGCGTTGCTTTTGTTTTTTTTAAAGAGCCTTGCTCTGATTGGACGCACTGCCTTGGGCGTTGCGCTGACGTATCAACTTCTGACACGTGGCGCGTTGCGCGCAGCGCAAAGAATCTGAAGCGTTGCTTCATTCATTAAAGTTTTAATTTTTCAAAGCAAAGCTTTATTTCTGATTGGGGGAAGATGAAGCGTTGCTTCATCTCCCGCCTTGGAATTTGAACAGAGGTTTGCTCTGATTGGGGTAAACAATACCATACTCCATTCATACGGTAACTGAAATTAGTAGAACAGGACTCGGTTCTTACAGGGCGTCCATTCCCATTTTGCCTCGCAGGGATCGCCACTGGAAGTTCTTCTGTCATGGGGTCTTCTTCTTCTGGCCCTTCTTTCTCGGCTGGAGCTTCTTCATCGAGGTCTGATTCTACATGATCTTCTTCTGCTGGATCCTCTTCCATAGGATTTTCTTCCACCGGATTCTCCCCAAAGTTTTCCTCTCCAGGATTTTCTTCTATCGGGTCCTCCTCGGAATCTTCCCCTATTGGGTCTTCTTTGAGGTCCTCTTCTTCGTCGTCAGAGTCGCTGACTATGTCGACTTCTGGGGCTGCGAATCCCTCACCCTCGGAATCGCTGTTTCCGAAAATAACCTGTGAGCCGTTGATCTCGTCATCTGTCACGCCCCGCTTCCCAGAGTACGCAAGGTTGGGCACGTGACATAGCCAACCATGCTACCTGTGGGTTGGAAATATCCATCCACAGTCACATTACGGTTGTAGAGATATCAAGAACAAGATAATAAACTAATTTAATACATGTCCAAATCCATAATAACAAGAATCAATAAACAGTAAGTGCGGAAGCAAAATGATCCAATACAATAAATAAACCGTACGTCCCATAATGCGGGCTCACATCTGGAAATGAAATGGAAATAAATAAACTAAACCCTAAAGAACTCACAGTTCAGCCTGCTGGCTGAAGTACTCCTGCTCGGTCGTCGACAGTGGTACGGAATCTGGGCCATGCAAAACCCAGACGTCAGCGCGTCATGACATCAAGTATATAGTATAGACATGGTAATAAGCAATGCAAGTATGAACATGAATAAAGCAGTACTAAGAAATAACAGAGTAGGATAAGGTGCAGTGGTGACTAAACTGTCCTATTAGGTTTCTACTCTATAGTCTTTGAAATCAATTGATGAATCGTCGATGTAACTCAATAGTATCCCGTGCGTGCCCGGGACCACGGTCAAGGTCCTCGGGGATGAATCCGAGACGTGCCGCTAAGCAGTAAAAGGTAGCAAGATGGGCGAGTGGTGTCAGCATCACCACTCCGGGGCTGGCCAAGCCCGTAAGACTGATCAGAACAAGTATCGAACTGTTGAGTTACAAGTCGGTTTCACCTTTGATTTCCCCATACCCCCAAGTTATGTATGTCAGGTCAGGTATTCAGTAGTCAAGGACTAATGCCAACACAAAATCCGGTAAGAGTAGGTCTGTCTGGATAGACAGCAGGAATGGTCAGGTTTGTCGGCATTAGGCATGAATCAGGTAACAGGTCATGTCACGTTTCAACAGGTTGAGTCGATATGTACAGGGTGTCATGTCCGGTGTATCAGTACATGTGAATATATCAGGTGTAGCAGGGTCAAGTCAATATGCAATGTAACCGAGTATGTGCTCTCAACAGATGTACGATCAAATGAGTAACAGCAGCAATAAAGTAATTAACAATAACGGCTCACTTAATCACAATGTTGCAAGAATACGGTGCAGTTGTATTATATTAAAAGGTTCGAGCACCCTTGAGGTGCAATAATCACTGGGTAGTGCAAAAACAATAACAGAACGTAATAAAGCTGTATATGTGTACAATTATTGTCCTTTAAGTAGCAAAATGATTAACTGGTAGTTTTGCTATTAGGGTTACAGTGGCAAAATACGGTTCAGGTTACGTATCACGATATATATCATGTTCCGTCCAATTGAGCAAGGTAACAACACTAGTTAATATTAACAGGTTTTAGGAGTCAAGTACACTTAATTAGTCTAACATAGCATGTAGCAAGTAATACTTGCCTCGACGGTTTCGCAAACCGGAAAACACGGATGCGATGTCGGCAGAAAACACGATATGGTAGCACGGGCCACGGATTGAGTCCCAACAGCGAACAACGGGATCACACGGACCAGGGTGCTTCGCTGGAGCGTCTGGTTCAAAAGACGGCACGGTCGGAAACCGGCAAAAGTCAAAAGTAACAACGTTAGCAAACGCGATAAACATAACAAGGATTAGCGGGGACAGGGATCTAGCACAAAGGAACGATGAGGAAGGCTTACCGGGAGACACCAGGGGTAACCCCGGCGGGCTCGACGGCGCTGGAACGCCGGCGAGGCAGCAACGGCGGCTGCGAAGGCCTGAACAGCCTCGGGGTTCGCTGGAGAGGGTGTTGCGACGAGTAGAGGAGGGTGGTGGTCGGCTCTGGTGGTCGAGGGGGAAAAGAGGTGGTCGGAGGTGGCGCGGTGACGTCGGCGAGGGTCGACGGCGCGGTTCCCGGCGAACTGCAGAGGGTGGTAGGGCTGGGCTCGGGTCTGTTGGTGGTCCGGTGAGGGGAGGAGGAAGGCGACGATGAGGTCGCGACGAGGAGGAGGAGAGGGAGTCGCGGGCGTCGTCGGTGGCTGGAGGCGACGTCGACGACGAGGTCTGCGATGCAGAGGGTGGCGTCGGGGTTGGGTGCAGGCGCGGGAAGAGGCAGAGGAAGGAGGTAGGAGGGGTGCGGCAAGGTTGAGGAGGTGCTGACGGCGACGGCGAGGTCGCGGGGAGGCCGGCGGCGCGAGTACGAGGGGCTAGGGTTTGGGTTCTCGTGGGTTGTTCTCGTGATCGATAGCGAGAGGGGAGGCGGCTACAAGAGAAAATAAATATAGGAAGAGAGAGAAAGAGATTGGAGAGAGAGAGAGATTTGATGAGGAGAGAGAGATAGAGAGGGAGGCGGTCGAAGGGGGCCCACGAAAGGAAACCCAAGCTCGCGATTGGCTGGAAGGAACAACAGTAAAAATTTGAAATGATTTTACTGTTAAGGATATATATACTGAGTTGGTTATATTATATAGTTTTAGATATTAAATTAAATGGGCCTTTTTGGCGCTAAATGAAACATTTCCAAATCGCGCCCGGGTTGCGTCCAAATGTTCTAAATTCAAATTATAGGATTTTAAGCGAGGTCCAAATTTTGAAAAGAGGTGTTTAGTGATTAAAATGCATGCCCCCAAGTCGGACACTTGCACGCGCGCGTAGCCGTCCAAACTTGCCCGTTTAGCCGAACGGGAAGAAATCTCGACACGCGGACGCTACCACGCGACTAGTGGCGACGAGTAGGCCAACATGGATACTTTAAATTTTATTTTAGGAGTTAAAATTTGTTATGTGCCAAAATGACTTAACCGGTTAAAATTTAGCAGTAAACACCAGAAAATCAGAATAATTGGAAATGAGCAATATATGATACTCAACTAGTAATATAAATAGTATTATTGGGCTCGGGTGTTACATCATACCCAACTACAAAAGAATTTCGTCCTCGAAATTCCAAGAATACAAGATAGCTAACTACTGGAAAAGGTGAGGGAATTTCTGCCGAATCTCGTCTTCCCGCTCCCAAGTGGATTCTCCATGTAATCGATTACCCCAAGAAACTAGCACAAGAGAGATAACCTTGTTCTTAAGAACCTTTTCTCTTCGATCCTTGATTTCAACTGGTCGCTCTTCAAAAGTCAGGTCCTCCCGTACGGTCAACTCCGAATGATCCAAGACATGAGTCTCATCACGAACATACCTCCGTAGTTGAGACACATGGAACACATCGTGAACTCCTGCTAATGACTGTGGTAACGCCAACCGGTACGCTACCTCTCCAACACGCTCCAATATCTCGAAGGGTCCAACGAATCGAGGACTAAGCTTTCCCCGACTTCCAAAGCGAATCACCCCTCTAGTCGGTGATATCTTCAGGAATACCAAATCACCCACGGCGAACTCTAGAGGTCTTCTTGACGTGTCGGCCCAACTTTTCTGTCTGTCTTGAGCTGCCTTCATATGCTTTCTGATTGTATTCACCTTCTCGACTGTCTGTACCACCAAATCTGGTCCTAGTAACCTTCGTTCACCAACATCATCCCAACAAACAGGTGAACGGCACTTACGACCATACAACGCTTCAAACGGAGCCATCTGAATTGTCGCTTGGAAGCTATTGTTGTACGAAAACTCCACCAGGTGTAGATGATCCTCCCAAGAACCTTTGAAGTCTAACATGCAAGCCCTCAACATATCTTCAAGGGTCTGGATCGTCCTTTCTGATTGTCCATCAGTCTGAGGATGATAAGCTGTGCTAAACTTCAATCGAGTCCCCAAACTTTCTTGTAAACTCCTCCAAAAGTGCGACAAGAACCGAGTGTCCCGATCGGACACGATGCTTACCGGTACTCCATGCAATCTCACAATTTCCTGCATGTATCGCTCTGCCAAAGTCTCTGTCGATTGACCAACCCGAAAAGGAATAAAGTGAGCTGCCTTGGTCAAACGGTCAACGATCACCCATACGGCATTGTTGCCCTTTGGACTCCGCGGTAAAGCCGTCACGAAATCCATGGTTATATGTTCCCACTTCCACTGAGGAATCGGAAGTGGTTGCAACAAACCAGCAACCCTTTGGTGTTCAGCCTTGACTTGCTGACACACCAAACACTTAGCTACGAAGCGAGCAATTTCCCGCTTCATACCTTCCCACCAGAAGTGCTGTCGAATATCTCGGTACATGTTTGTCCCTCCTGGATGTACAGAGTAAGCTGAACTGTGTGCCTCCTTCATAAGCTCTTCACGCACATCTCCTTTTGGCACACACACACACGGCTACCATATCTCAACGAACCGTCTTCGTGGATTAGTAAATCGATTCGTAGTCCGGCTTCAACCTGCTCTCGAAACTTTTGCAGTCTAGGATCCTGCGATTGTGCCGCTTTAATCTCCTCAACTAAGGACGACTGTACTTGCAACTGCATCAACTGTCCTGTAGCATGTGGTAGCACAACCTCCAAGTCAAATCTCTGAAAATCCGCAATGATCTCCCTTTGTGCGGTCAACACCTGAATTGCTGGTAACCGACTCAGCGCATCCGGCACGACGTTGACTTTTCCCGGATGGTACTTAAGATCAAGGTCATAGTCGGCCATCAGCTCCAACCATCTGCGTTGCCTCATGTTCAACTCCTTCTGAGTGAACACATACTTTAAACTCTTGTGATCTGTAAAGACTTCAACTCTCTCGCCCAAAAGGTAGTGTCTCCAAATCTTCAGGGCGAAGATCACGGCTGCAAGCTCTAAGTCATGAGTCGGATAGTTCTTCTCATGAGTCTTCAGTTGTCTCGATGCGTAAGCGACGACTTTCCCATTCTGCATCAAAACACATCCCAATCCCTTTCCGGATGCGTCGCTATGAATCACCAGTCCTCCTGAATCATCCGGTACGGTTAGGATAGGGGCGGTTATCAACTTCTGCTTCAACGTCTCGAAGGCCAATGCACATCCATCCGTCCAAACAAACGGTACCTCCTTACGCGTAAGCTTGGTTAACGGCTCAGCCAAACGAGCGAAGTTCTCCACAAATCTCCGGTAGTATCCGGCGAGTCCAAGAAAACTTCTTATATCCGCAACATTCTTTGGAATAGGCCAATCTCGAACTGCTGTAATCTTCTCGGGATCAACGGCGATTCCATTTCCCGACACAACATGCCCCAGAAACTTCACTTCTTCCAGCCAGAATTCGCACTTACTCATCTTCGCGAATAATTTCTCTTATCTCAGCGTCTGCAGTGCGATCCTTAAATGCTCAGCATGCTCCTCCGGACTCTTCGAGTAAATATCGTCAATGAATACCACAATAAACTGGTCCAAGAACGGTGAAAAGATCCTGTTCATTAAATCCATAAATATTGCTGGCGCATTAGTCACTCCGAAGGGCATCACTAGATACTCGAAATGTCCATATCGAGTTCGAAACGCCGTCTTGCAAACGTCTTCTGCTTTCACCCGGACCTGATGGTATCCTGATCGCAAATCCAGTTTCGAGAATACCCTCGCGCCACTAAGCTGCTCAAAAAGTTCTCCAATGCGAGGGATTGGGTACTTGTTCTTAATAGTCACCCGGTTCAATTCTCGATAATCAATGCACATCCTTCTCGTGCCATCCTTCTTCTTTACTAAAAGAACTGGAGCTCCCCAAGGTGAGTTACTGCTTCGAATCCATCCCTTCTCGAGTAATTCACCAACTTGTTTCTTAACTTCTTCCAATTCCACCGGTGCCATCGGATAATAAGATTTTGATACTGGCGCTGCACCAGGAATAAGGTCAATCGCAAACTCCACATCTCGCTTCGGCGGTAAGCCCGAAATATCTTCAAACACATCCATAAAGTCGCGGACAACTGCCGGCTCTTCATTACTATCCACTACCATAGCCGCAAGAACATTGTTCGTCGGCCTAGCCCTAAACTCGACTGGCCCGACAGAACTGCTTCCTCCAATGAAAGTAAACTCAGGGTGTCCGGGAATCTGGAAAATTACTTTCCTTGCCCTACAATCAATGTGTGCGTGGAAAGTGCCAAGAAAATCCATTCCCAAGACTACTTCATAACTGCCCGTACCAATCACCAAGAAATCTGCAAAAAGCTCTCGTCCGCAAACAACAACCGTACATCTTTACATTCCTTACTAGCTATGATTTTCCCATTCCCAGTGTGTATGTCCCAGAAACTAGACAGGATCGTGCAGGTAATCGAGTGTGTAGTTATAAATTTGGATGACATAAAACAGTGGGATGCTCCGGAATCAAATAATGCCAATGCGGGAAAACCACGAACGAGTACAGTACCTGAAACTACTTCTCCTGATGCCTTGACTTCCTCAGCTGTCAATGTGAAAGCTCGAGCCTGCTTGGGTCCTTGTGTCAGCTGTTTCTGCCCTTGGAACGGTCTCTGCGGAGGCTTCTGTATATCATCTCTCGTGCGAAGCTTCGACGGACAAGCTCCAACTGCGTGATCGGCTGCTCCACAAACCAGACAAAGTCCCAGTCTCCTTCGACACTCCTTCTGCACGTGCCCAGGCAATCGGCAGTAATCACAAATCACGCTCTTCCTTCGATCAACGATCACAGGCTTCTTCATTGGCGCTACACCTCGACGGTCCACTGGGATACCTCTGCGCCCATGATCTCGGTTAGGTACAAATGCAGGCTTCCTGGCCGCAACTGCTGTCTGTTGTAGGTTCCCTTTCATTCCCGACAAACTCTGCTGCTCTCTGGCTGCCGTAAGGACCTGCGAGAAAGTGGTCAAACCCAGGGAGACAATCTGCCTCTGGATGTCCACATCCAAACTGCGCAAGAACCTTCGCGCCCTGTCTGCCTCCTTGGCGACTAAGGGTCCAGCGAAACGGCTGAGTCTCGTCCATTCCGCTGCATGTACATCCACAGCTGCTCCATTTTGTCTCAGCCCAATAAATTTCTCCTCCATTTCCTCCCGTGCAGTCCGCGGGAAGAACTTTTCCAAGAAACTTTTAGAGAAATCCGCCCAACTGATTGGCTTGGACAAGCGGGTCTCCTCCACAAGCCACCACTCTCGGGCGTAATCCACCAGCTGAATGCGCACCACATCTACTCTCTTGTCTTCAGGGATCTATGCCGCAATCAGTAAATTCTCCGTGTCCACTAGCCACTGCTCGGATGGTAACGGCTCCTCCAGACCAGTGAAAGTAGTAGGACCCAAACGTCTGAAGTCTGCCACGGTCCCTACTCGGTCAACTGGCTTCGCTACAGCGGTGTTTACAGACTGCTGAATAGCCTGCAAACCTTCCTGAAATGAATCTGCTTGCTGCTGGATCAGCTCAGTTTGCCTCTTCTGATTTTCCAACATCCCACGTATCACTCCTAACATGGCGGCTTCATCCACACGCCTCTGATACGTCTTGAAATTCTTATCTGCCATGGTCCTGAAATCAAAACAAACGACATCAGCATGATGATAGATTCAATATATAAATCAAGGCTAGAACTCCAAGATACTTAACTAGAGTGCTGCATTGTAGCTATGCCGCGGTATCATAGCCGTAATTACTTAACTCCACCCAAGTCGCCTAAGTCCTAGAGATAACAAGAAGTTAGGTTTTCGATTTGACAATGCAAAGTAAGTTTGCATGTCGACATGATCCGGAAGAATGATTCAAGGACGGTAAAACGGTCAAGGTGGCAGGACATGTTTTCTAATCACGGGTATTCTGATTCGTGTATCGGGTGCAATACCCAACTACAAAGAATCGACCCAATTAACCTATGGCTCTGATACCAAAAGAACCATGTCACGCCCCGCTTCCCAGAGTACGCAAGGTTGGGCACGTGACATAGCCAACCATGCTACCTGTGGGTTGGAAATATCCATCCACAGTCACATTACGGTTGTAGAGATATCAAGAACAAGATAATAAACTAATCTAATACATGTCCAAATCCATAATAACAAGAATCAATAAACAGTAAGTGCGGAAGCAAAATGATCCAATACAATAAATAAACCGTACGTCCCATAATGCGGGCTCACATCTGGAAATGAAATGGAAATAAATAAACTAAACCCTAAAGAACTCACAGTTCAGCCTGCTGGCTGAAGTACTCCTGCTCGGTCGTCGACAGTGGTACGGAATCTGGGCCATGCAAAACCCAGACGTCAGCGCGTCATGACATCAAGTATATAGTATAGACATGGTAATAAGCAATGCAAGTATGAACATGAATAAAGCAGTACTAAGAAATAACAGAGTAGGGTAAGGTGCAGTGGTGACTAAACTGTCCTATTAGGTTTCTACTCTATAGTCTTTGAAATCAATTGATGAATCGTCGATGTAACTCAATAGTATCCCGTGCGTGCCCGGGACCACGGTCAAGGTCCTCGGGGATGAATCCGAGACGTGCCGCTAAGCAGTAAAAGGTAGCAAGATGGGCGAGTGGTGTCAGCATCACCACTCCGGGGCTGGCCAAGCCCGTAAGACTGATCAGAACAAGTATCGAACTGTTGAGTTACAAGTCGGTTTCACCTTTGATTTCCCCATACCCCCAAGTTATGTATGTCAGGTCAGGTATTCAGTAGTCAAGGACTAATGCCAACACAAAATCCGGTAAGAGTAGGTCTGTCTGGATAGACAGCAGGAATGGTCAGGTTTGTCGGCATTAGGCATGAAATCAGGTAACAGGTCATGTCACGTTTCAACAGGTTGAGTCGATATGTACAGGGTGTCATGTCCGGTGTATCAGTACATGTGAATATATCAGGTGTAGCAGGGTCAAGTCAATATGCAATGTAACCGAGTATGTGCTCTCAACAGATGTACGATCAAATGAGTAACAGCAGCAATAAAGTAATTAACAATAACGGCTCACTTAATCACAATGTTGCAAGAATACGGTGCAGTTGTATTATATTAACAGGTTCGAGCACCCTTGAGGTGTAATAATCACTGGGTAGTGCAAAAACAATAACAGAACGTAATAAAGCTGTATATGTGTACAATTATTGTCCTTTAAGTAGCAAAATGATTAATTGGTAGTTTTGTTATTAGGGTTACAGTGGCAAAATACGGTTCAGGTTACGTATCACGATATATATCATGTTCCGTCCAATTGAGCAAGGTAACAACACTAGTTAATATTAACAGGTTTTAGGAGTCAAGTACACTTAATTAGTCTAACATAGCATGTAGCAAGTAATACTTGCCTCGACGGTTTCGCAAACCGGAAAACACGGATGCGATGTCGGCAGAAAACACGATATGGTAGCACGGGCCACGGATTGAGTCCCAACAGCGAACAACGGGATCACACGGACCAGGGTGCTTCGCTGGAGCGTCTGGTTCAAAAGACGGCACGGTCGGAAACCGGCAAAAGTCAAAAGTAACAACGTTAGCAAACGCGATAAACATAACAAGGATTAGCGGGGACAGGGATCTAGCACAAAGGAACGATGAGGAAGGCTTACCGGGAGACACCAGGGGTAACCCCGGCGGGCTCGACGGCGCTGGAACGCCGGCGAGGCAGTGACGGCGGCTGCGAAGGCCTGAACAGCCTCGGGGTTCGCTGGAGAGGGTGTTGCGACGAGTAGAGGAGGGTGGTGGTCGGCTCTGGTGGTCGAGGGGGAAAAGAGGTGGTCGGAGGTGGCGCGGTGACGTCGGCGAGGGTCGACGGCGCGGTTCCCGGCGAACTGCAGAGGGTGGTAGGGCTAGGCTCGGGTCTGTTGGTGGTCCGGTGAGGGGAGGAGGAAGGCGACGACGAGGTCGCGACGAGGAGGAGGAGAGGGAGTCGCGGGCGTTGTCGGTGGCTGGAGGCGACGTCGACGACGAGGTCTGCGATGCAGAGGGTGGCGTCGGGGTTGGGTGCAGGCGCGGGAAGAGGCAGAGGAAGGAGGTAGGAGGGGTGCGGCAAGGTTGAGGAGGTGCTGACGGCGACGGCGAGGTTGCGGGGAGGCCGGCGGCGCGAGTACGAGGGGCTAGGGTTTGGGTTCTCGTGGGTTGTTCTCGTGATCGATAGCGAGAGGGGAGGCGGCTGCATGAGGAAATAAATATAGGAAGAGAGAGAAAGAGATTGGAGAGAGAGAGAGATTTGATGAGGAGAGAGAGATAGAGAGGGAGGCGGTCGAAGGGGGCCCACGAAAGGAAACCCAAGCTCGCGATTGGCTGGAAGGAACAACAGTAAAAATTTGAAATGATTTTACTGTTAAGGATATATATACTGAGTAGGCCAACATGGATACTTTAAATTTCATTTTAGGAGTTAAAATTTGTTATGTGCCAAAATGACTTAACCGGTTAAAATTTAGCAGTAAACACCAGAAAATCAGAATAATTGGAAATGAGCAATACATGATACTCAACTAGTAATATAAATAGTATTATTGGGCTCGGGTGTTACATCATCTGATCTTACCAACGTGTAGTCCGAGGAAACGCACGACCGTGTGTCCTCATCTAGAGGCGGCGCTTCTCCAAAGCGGGCCATGACTTGAAAAGGGAGAATCATGATTAGACAGTGGGACACATTAAGAAGATAGACAAAGATACGGTAGCACAGGGAGGATATGCTGTAGGCAAGGACTGAAAAATTAAAATTTAAAAATGCTGATGCAATGGATAGTATAACGTGAGAAGCAAGAGAACGATACATACATCACAACTCAGAGTTTTATTGCATTCAGCTAAAAGTTTGATGGATACAAGATTTCAAACGAAAAGAAATATTTACAAAAAGTGACAACATCTTTATTGAAAGCAGAAAACGTGATAATTCTTCTTGGATTTCCAGACCGCTGCAATCTCGTCACGCGAGTTGAATCCTGCGCTGGTCCGCTCTACTCCTCGAAGCTCGAACTATGAAATAACTATCACTTAGCAGAAGTGGAGAGTGTGGACGAACCGCCTCCTTATAGCTCATTCCTTTTAGGGCAACTATTGATAAAGTGTTCGCTGGATCTACAGATCAGGCATCTCCCTTTGGCGCGACGACAATCCCTCTGAAGGTGTCCTGGCCTCTTGCAGTACCCACAACATTGGATCTTCTGCTGCTTCTGTCGCAGGGGAACAAGTGGGCGCTTCATTTTCACCTCTTTTCCTCGTCTAACAGGGATCCCTTTACGATTGGAGGCTTCCGCTGGTGCCTGAGTCGTCTGCCTTCTTAGTCCTTCAGCTAACAGGTCGTTTGTTCGCTCATGGGCTTCCTTCAGACTTTGCAGTGCATTCAGAATCTCTACAGTCTGATTCTCGGGAGTGGAGATAGAGGAAGAGTCGTTGGAAGACATGATCCTGAAACAACACTTTTAGGACGGCATAAGATATAGGGAAAAAATCAGAACAAGATATAAAATTGACAATGAAATAAGAATATCGGGTGAGGTGAAACTCATTCAACGGAAAAACAAATGTAGAACTCCAAGTTACCCAATAGAGTACAGTATTGTAGCTATGCTGCAGTTCATAATTACAATCACGTAACTCTACCAAGTCACCCAAAACTCTAACGGATGGAGTCAAAATATGGCGTAACGAGTAATAAAGATTCAAGTCAAAGACAACAGTTCACAATCTGGGCCGAAAGAGCGACTTAAATTGTCAAACTCTACTCGGAAACTGCAATCCCAATCACAGCAAAACCTGGCTCTGATACCAACAAAACCATGTCACGCCCCTGCTTCCCAGAATACGGAATATGAGGGGTTGACAAGGCCAGCCATGCTCCTACGGTCAAGGAAATATCCTGCCGTAGTCACACTTCGGCTTCTAGCTTTACGTGGTAATCAGTAAACAATGCACAGGTAATGAGAAATGCAGTAACTGAAACAACACAAATACAAAGAACTAACCTGATGGAGATCAAAGAGTATAGCTCTGGATAGATGATCAAGATGCCCGCGATGTACGTCTGGTCCTCGTCCAAGCTAGACCCACTTCTCACTCTGAGCATGCATACTCAGGTCGTCAGAGCGACACGATAGCAAAATATATATGGGTGCAAATAGTAACTCGTGTAATAATAATGAAATGTAACAATAAATCATGAGGGTAAAGATGTGCACATGAAGTAGCCAAAGAGGGTGTCTAACAGAGCAGGTGAACAGTAAAGCAGTAGAATAATATGTCAGGTGTGTCGATTCAGTAAGCAATGCATGTCAATGTCACTAACCCTATCAGTCTCTAAGTCTCACTGTACAGGTCGCTAAGCCTATCGTCAGTCCAAGTGTGAGAGTCAACCACTCGTGAGTATCCCCCACCCAAGGGTAGGACCCAAGGGCAAGGGACCACGGGCCCAGATAAAACGCACGGTAATAATCAGTGATAACCCTGTATATCTCCATATATCTCCATAAGTGCCGGCATGGGACTCCCGAGAATCTGTTGAACTCACACTCAAACTACCCCACACCCCGTGGTCTACATCAAACGCCAACCATAAACTCAAATACCAGCCGGTCCATGACGAGTCTACGCGAGAACTGAAGACAAGTGGTAGGACACTGGCTGATGAGATTTTATTCATATCATAATCATTGCATTCTCATCATATCATGTAGAGGTCACATACATTGGTAACTTAGTGATCGTGTACATTACACAGTGTTAGATATTAGTGTTTGATTGTGGCAAGCACGTTAGTGTTAAAGTGTGAATGAATAAGTGAAAGTGACACGTGCTTGTACACAATCAACGGACCTAGTTAATTTATTGCATTGTCGATGTCTATGGGACATGTATAAGTGTAACTATAATTGGTATGGGACGATTATGGAAGCACTTATATGGGTGTCATAGGTAAGGCACCAAACACTGTCCATGTATCTTGGGTACCAGTCGAGACATGCTTGATGGGGATCCTGCCTCTAGTTCTCGCGTAGACTTGTCATGGACCGACTAGTATTTGAGTTTATGGTTGGTGTTTGATGTAGACCACGGGGTGTGGGGTAGTTTGAGTGCGAGTTCAACGGAATCTCGGGAGTCCCATTGCCGGCATACACAACGATTCTGGGAGTTATATGGGTGATATTACTGATTATTAGCGACTCAGGCCCGTGTTCCTTTACCCCTGGGGCCCTACCCTTGGGTGGGGGATACTCACGAGTGGTTGACTCTCACACTTGGACTGACGATAGGTTTAGCGACTTGGACAGTGAGACTTAGAGACTGATAGGTTTAGTGTCATGCATTGATTACTGATTCGATACACCTGCCATACTTGTAGGGTGTTTTTCGTCATCCCATTGAGATGGGAATACGCGCGCGCTTGTCAGGCGTACTACAGATTCCCCCTGCCTAGGGTAGGCTGGGGTTTATTGATTGTGGGGATCCGAATCTCCGGCAGCCGCGGACTAAGCTGCCGTTAATTACCCCTCGCCTTTGGAGCGAGGGAACCTCCGATTAACCGGTTAAACTGGTCATGCGAACTCAATGTGCAGTGTTGTGTTTTGAAGGGGTTTTGGATATATCGGGAGGCCCGCAGAGTTTTTACGGGGGTCCCGCTACCCGGATAGCGGGCTGGGGGTCAAGAGGGCTAGCAGCCCCCTTGCGTGGTGTGGGGCTGCGTCCCGTTAGAAATTTTTTCTAACGGGGGAGGTATTTTTAGTGTGGAGTATGTGTGTGTGTGTGTAAGGGAAAAGGTCATCCAAAGGATGCGTGGGAAAAGCGCTCGGGCGCTAGCGCTTCACTTGCCATGCACGTGGGCGCTCGGGCGCTAGCGCCCCATGTGCCAGGCATGTGGACGCTCGGGCGCTAGTGCTTTGGGCGCTAGCGCTTTGACCGCAAGGGCGCTAGCGCTTTGGGAGGCAAAAGGGACTTAGTCCCTGTAATGGGAGTTGTACTCCCAGAAAGGAACACTTATTATTTTGTGTGTGTATGTGTGTGAGAGAGAGAGAGAGGAGTTAAACTCCTAGGATATTTTGAAGATGATGAAAGGGCTTCTCCTCTTGAGCCCTGGATCTTCCCCAAAGTGGGGTTTCTGGAGATGGGTCTCCTTCTTCTTCCTGTCGTTTGGCCGGATCTTGGAAAAAGGGGATGAGACTTAAAAATCTCCCCTTTTTGAGATCTAATGGCAGATCCAAGTTCCCCTTTGTGGGTTTTGTGATGAAAAACTATTTAGTTTTGGAAAAGGAAGAGTAAAACTCTTGATTTAATTCAAAAGAAAGAAGAAGGTTTTAGAACCATGAGGAAGGAGAAAGATGCACATGCCCTAATTTTTGGGGAATGAAAAGTATATGTTTTATTCTTCATGTTGCCTTATATAGGCTTACATATTTACATATAGCCCCTTGGGCTTTACAAAATGGCATTTTGCCTATCCCATGGCTCATGTGCCATTTCTTTTTGCACATAAGCCATGAGCTTTACAAAAATTTGGCTTTATGCCCATTCATGCATAAAAAAAATTACATAAAAATTATTTATTACATGATTTTATTGTTGGCATGGGGAGGCTGGCCGCGGGCTCGACTTGGGCCCGGGCCCGCTTGACCTGGGCTTTGGCCCACCTGGCTTGGTGTTGACCTTGACTTTGACTCGGTCAACCGGGATGCAAATTTTGACCCCAACAATACTGTTTACCTGCTTTATTGTTTATCTGTACTGGCTACTACATGCTCATGTCATTACTCCATACTCACTGTTTCATGTTCATCATCATTGCACATGTTTATATTTGTATTTACATATATTGCTATTGTGTCGCTCTGACGACCTGAGTATGCATGCTCAGAGTGAGAAGTGGATTTAGCTTGGATCAGAATCTGACGTACCTCGAGGATATTGCAGACATTTGGATCAGTGACTCAGCGCTATACTTCCCTGATCTCTATTGGGTCAGTTTTTGTATTTGTTTTGTTTTAGTGACTGCATTTCTCATTACATGGGCATTGATTACTGATTACCACGTAAAGCTAGAAGCCAAAGTGTGACTAAGGCAGGATGTTTCCTCGACCGTAGGAGCATGGCTGGCCTTATCAACCTCTCGTATCCCGTATTTTGGGAAGCGGGACGTGATAGGATTTATTGCTTCCGCATATTTATATTTCTTGACTCGTTTATTCTGGCAAATGGACATGTACTAGATAGTTTATTTTATTTTTACTGTTCTTGATATCTTATAGACAGCCGTAATGTGACTGTGGAGGGATGTTTCCTAACCATAGGTAGCATGGTTGGCTCTGTCACGTGCCGAACTTAGCGCACTCTGGGAAGCGGAGCGTGACAGTCTGCATCTCACTCTACTAGGTCCGAGGATGTGCGATAATCCGCACCATACCGAACGGGTTCCCCAAAATGGGTTGTAGAGGCACAATTGCAAAGATTTGTTAAATACACTTCTTATAGAAAAATGTTTTATAAGTTAAAGGTAGTTATATGTAAAGTCGTATTTTTCGAATCTATGTTCCCAAAATTCCATTGTGCTATGTTAGATATGCGTGTTATGAGGAGGTAGGTCCTTACCTCGTGAGTTTTCTAAGGTAATACGGTTAAAAGTTATAAACATGTTGATATGAAACATAAAGATATTTTAATGTAAAAGTGGAATAAAACTTGCTACGGTTATTATTTTGATGTCAAACTTATTCTATTGTCTTCGTTAATGTTTAATGGTCATGACATAAGAGTTTGGTATTATTGTGTTCAAGAAAAAATAGAACTTTTTAAGGAAAAACCGAATCGGAAGTCGGATTAACTCCGCTTCCGTCGGGTTTTAGTTTCGAATGTTTTTTAGAACAGTGAAAAGAAGAAGAAGTAGAGACTTACTAGATTATTGGCTAGAGGAGAGAAAGAGGAAGAGGTGGGAGTTGCCGGTGCGTCGTTTCGTTGGCGGTAACTCCTTGAGTTGTCGCCGGAAGTTCGTCGGAGATTCTCCCTTTACTAACTCCACTTGCACACAAAAGGATCTTGGAATTTTCTTAGGAGTTTTTGTAGGAAATTTCAGTGTGAAGGGGTGTAAAAATAGAGTGGGTATTTATAGGGAAAATTAGGGTTATGGTGTGATAAAAATGCATTTAAATTTGCATTAAAATGGGATTTAAAGGGATTTTATTATTCTCTGTAAATGTGCAGAGAATAAACAATACTGGGGTTATGGGGGGAGTCCAAGAGTCGCTAGGGTTTAAAACAATTAGGGTTTGGTCCGAGTTGGACCGGCGGCGCCGGCCCGAGTCACCATCTCGCCGGGGGGCTCGAATTGGTGCCATGTGTTCCTGACGCTTGGTCTAGCCTCATGCACATATTTGTTTAGGCTGCGACTCTTAGTTTTACGGGTTGTGCACGTGTAGACTCTTGGGCTTCTAAAAGTTTAAAAGAATTTTAAATAAAAAGAATGTGTGGCCAATGGGATTTGAACTCTGGTGCTTTGGTTCAGCAGTGCAAGGTCTTACCAATAAGCTACAAGCTCCTTCTTGCTGTTCAAAAGTAAATCAAATTCTTATATTACTCACAGGAATTGTAAATACCCCAAGTATATATTAACTTTTAATCAAATTTATGTACACAAGAATTGGAGTTGTTACACCCTGGTCAGGACTGATGAGATTTACTGGTAAGTGTTATTAGTAGTTTCTCGAACCGTTATGAGCCACACATTGGTATGACTTATCAAGTTACTGGGGTCTGACAATTCCACCCCTAGACTCGATATGCGATATATCAGACGAAGAGACCGGACTGTACGGTAAGTGTTACTTATAAGCTTCACGCGAGTTTGGACAAGTTTACTTATTGATCTTCTATTTGCTCAATACCTGGGTAGCTGTTACGTCCAGCTAATACTGCTGACGGTTTGTGGGTAACTGATATGATCATTACCTACTGCTAGCGTATTGACGAGTCTTTAGAATCTCACACAGAGGTTTTCTAGCTCAAGCGAAACGAACTAGGGCACATATGCTCATATGTGCGAGAGCCTGATTAAATACGAGTATGTGATACCGTGTTCTAATCTGGCGATATTTGATATCGGTTAGGTTATATGTGATATAACCGGATTATTGAATCAAGTGTTGTTTTGATAATATGATATACAGATTAATGATATTAGTCGGTTATATATGATATAACCGGATTTTTAAATCAAGTGTTGATTTAATAATTTGATATATATTTATATTTGATATATTTATATATTAATTAATATTAATGCTCACTAATTATTTTCTTCTCTATTATATATATATATATATATATATATATATATATATATATATATATAATGTATTGTATCATGGTTGATGATGCATGGGATATGGATTATCTATTTTCATAAATAGATAAATGAGGTGGAAAAATGGAGAGATATTTTAGGCATGGATGAAGCATGGTTTTATTCATTTCTTTATTGGTTTGTGAACACTATTGAAATATGGTTGATGTTTTATTATTGGAAAAATCCATGCTTCAATAAGTGAGATATATGAGCCATTCTTGACTTGCTCATAACCTTAGCTCATTTGCTTCACTTTCTCATTTTTCATCTCCCCTGTTCATCTTCCTCCTTCACTAGGTTTTTCTTGAGTTGAAGGAAATGAGAGGAAAAGATTTCTAAGTGAGCCAAAACACCTATTTCATCAATCTACTCTAAACTAGCTCTTTAGATTAGGTTGTTTTCTTCACTAATATTTGATTAGTGAAGAGGTAGCTTGACCTAAAGAAAGTTCAAGACGGATCATCTTCGGCCTCGAAGATCGCAAAGCAAGCTCGATCCTTTCTTCAAGTGGAGCCAAGAGGAGTCGTATGGACTACTACTCGGAGGTTTAGAAGTGAAGGACTTGGTCTACAAAGGTTGTAACTTTCTTCACTTAGCATAGAACTTGCTTTATCATTTGTTAAACCCTAATTCTCTAGTTAAGATTCTAGGTTAGTATAGCTTATCATCCTAAAATTTTAAAATTGCATACTTAATGCTTGTGTGAACCTAGTGGTGATGCTAAGACATATTTTTAGGGGACTTTTTTTGGAATGGCGGGGCCTTCATGTCGGGGACCCCCTTTGGCTTGATAGCGGGGACCTTCATGTTGGGGACCTTCTCTGAGTGTCTTCCTGGGCTTTTGAATTTTGTTTGATGGATCATGCGGCTTCATCAAGTGGGTATACTCTTTCTAAGATTGCAAGTTTCGGGAGCTGACACGAGCGTCATCATCCAAAGCAGAACCAGTCTCATCCAGAGTAGGTCCGCTCAATAAAATAATAGAGCAAGTCCGTATGATAATATATATATTTTTATAGAGGTCAACAGAGAAGAACGATATCATACTTGGTACAACTTTTAAATCTAAATAAAAGCAGGAATTTCTTTGAAATGTTAGTCCAACAAAACTACGGTTTCCACATGAATAGATGAAACATTGTCCAAGCAAAAGGTTTCTTCTTCTTCTTTCCCGTCAGAAATTTTCAAACTCTTTTTTCCGATGTCATAAGAATATAGCTGTTTATTTACTTTGAGTAAAATCCTCTCGCGGCCGATGCACAAGGGAGACGGAAGGGAGATGGATGAGCTCAAATACGATCCCATTTCCAGTTTATATAAAAGAGACCACTGAATATCGTGGCCGGAGTAATTTAACATCCATATGTCCATCTGCAAGTGTCTCCTGCTAGCTGGAGATTTTAACTTAAAAAAGCACAGCTCTCTTGAAACTTTGCCGAATGAAAATGGATGGTGAGAGAGCCATCATCATACCTCCATTTTCCCGGCGACCAAATTATCTTCATCACTTCACACGTAAGATCAAACACAAGAATTTGAATTAAATTTCTAAAACCATTTACTGTATTTTCCCAATAGAGCACTCCGTCGATACAAAGTGGACACGCAAAGAGTGCGAGGTCGCAGTTGACGGAGGCGTCAACCCGTTTCCATGACGATTCGAACTTCCGCCCTCTGACTGTAAGTACATAACAACTTGTAATACCCCATCTAGTGCTCTGGACTAGTTGGACAACTTTGTATTTCTTACTTTTGAGATCAAACCCGAAACCCAAATTTCCATACGGATCTCGAAGGACATGAAAGGCTCTGGATAATCTGGCAAAGATAAGACATTTACATCATTAGGGTTGAAGACGGCGAGCCTTCTATTCGAAAAGCGGTCATGAAGACATGCCAAACCATATGAAGATGATAACATAGATTCATAGCAATCAGGCACTGTAACGGTTTTTATAAAGATGTAACCATCCTGGCCGATATGATAATAATGCAAATTTCTTGTACCAGCGGTTCTAGGGGAATTATTTTCCAGGACTAGGATGCATGAAGGATCATGATGCTTCACGGCACGTTGTCTATATTCATCGATGAATTGAAGATCGTCATGAAGAAAGGAATCATTGTGTTTGCTTAGGGTTATGAATCTAACCAACGATTTGTATGGAAGATAAATAAAAATAGATTTGACTATTTCGGGAGGGACATACCTTTTTGTTATCTTCTTTTTTATCTCATGCATCATGTCCTCTCTCTCTCTCTCTCTCTCTCTCTCTCCCTCCTTATTTAAGAATAATAATGTTCAATATTCTAATTTATATAGTATAGAGATATATATTAAAGTTCCACCTGGATTAATTAGGATTGGTTAATTAATTATTTGGCTGATTTTATCAATTTTTTAATTTATAATAACCGATATTATCATCTAAATAATTAGAATATTATCAAACTTTTTTTCAAAATTTATCATATACCAATGTTGAAAAACCTTGTTATTAAATTTCAATAGCTCGGTTGGTACGAGCACTTCCTCTTTTAGGAAGAGTGTAGAGCTCGAACCCCAAAAAAGGAAGTGCCCACAAATTAACGTTTTCGGGTAAACTCGTGGGTCCTCTGGATGTGTGTGGGGGATGGTTCTAAAACTCTTTCCATCTAAAAGAAAAAGAAAACCCTTTCCATCTAAAACTCAAGCAAGAAAACATATAATGCCGGTTTTAATTGCATATCTCGTTATATAATTTCCAATTTTTTTCGGAAAATGGTTTTGTTTTTTTTTGGACCTAAATTAAGGATTGGGACAGGTCGGTGGCCCAAAAAGAAAAAAGAAAAATAAAACATCCCCTGTGAACTAAAAAAAAAGGGCATGCTTAACAGCTCAAGTCTCCAAGCAGTTTTATTTCTGAGATAACCACTATATCTATCATATATTTACTACATAATTACTGCATTTATAGGTTAACCACCACATTCAAATAACTTTATATTCAACGGATAACTACTCCATATAAAATTGCAGTGGTTTGAAAAGTCGTAGGATATATTATATAAACGTAGTAGTTATCTGATAAATATAATAGTAATCTGCAATAAAGTTACAAGAGTATTATAGAAATATTGGGAAAAAATGCAAGCATGTTGGAAAAAATCTTGGGAAAATCCCCTATGACCAAACGAGGCTATAATCTACTCAGATCTCTAAAAATACGTAAATCCCCGGGAATGCAGGAAACATTCTCTCACTTTAGCTAGAAAAGCATAAAATCCCTCCAAACTTAAAAAACATCCATTTTACCCTACATATTTAAAACTATTAGTTTTTGGATGGATGTTTCCCAAAATTCCCTTCACACCTTTCATCTTCATCCTCGCCGTCCTAGTCCAAATCTAAACCAAAACCTAACCACCACAACTCTAGATTTGCCATCCCCGCCGCCCTAGTCCCGACATCATTGCCTCCTCCCTCCTCCTCGCCGTCATCATTTTTCTTTCTTTTTTTGTAAAATCATAACCCGAGCCAAATCCTAGCTACTCTACTCGTAGCTTCGGTGTTGCCTCCTTTCTCGTCTTCACGGTCTTTAGTCAACTCCTCACGGACGCCCCCTTCATCCTCCTCCATCTTAATATCACTCAATAAACATAATTAAGTTTGTTAAGAGTTGACCCAGGTTGATCTTTTTTTCTTCTTTTTTTTCTTCATGTTGATCATTACTCATGAAAGTTTCTTGTAATTTAAAGCCCATTTGGTACTTTCTTACCAAAGAGAAGCTATTTGGTTTATTTTTTTCATTTTAAAATTGCGCCTAAAGATAAATACTCAACCGTTGCACCGCAGTCGACCTCGGGCCTCATTTTTCTTTTTGAAATCTTTTTAAAAATGACTTTTTTTTATTAATTAAGAAAAAATAAAGAGGATGCGGAGGGAGTGGACGTGAGCAAATGAGTTTAAAAAGCATGGAATGCCTCCTTTCTGCGGCCCCTCCCTCTCTTCACCGCCACCAAAACCTCCGTCGCCGCCGCCCGCCGCCGGAGAAGCCACTCGCTCCGCCTCCTCCGCCTCCACTCCCCTCGCTGCCAAAAGATGTTCGTACCAGGTATCACCGATCAATTCACCAACTCAATTCAATTCATTTCTCAAATTGAGGTATAATTTGGGGATTAGGGTTTGGGGAGGCGTCGCCCGAGTCCAAGGCGGCGAGAAGCCTTCAGGATTTCTTCACCTACGTTGCCGTCAAGATCGTCCTCGCTCAGCTCGAGGTGATTAATGTATCGAATTCTTTGATTTATTTGATCGATCTTTCATTTTTAGAAGAAATATACTTGCTTTCTTGTGATTTGAATTGAGCAGAGCTATAACCTGAGGGGCATGAGGAGTTGATGGAGTTTGTGAATAGGAACTCTCTCAATGACGGGGAAAAGTTTTGTTCCAGGCTCATGCGGGAATCGCCTCGGCATAAAAGCTTAGGTAAAGGTTTCATCTTTATGTTGAATGTGCATTGAATTTTTAATTGGGAAGATGAATTTTGATGTGGTTGTCGATGATGATGATATCATATTAGCATAAAACAAGAACAAGCCTTTATCTTTTCTTTCACTAATCGGCAACAAACTTATCCGTTTTTAGTTTTAATTGTCAACATCTACGTTTGTTTAGGCGCATATCTAGCTGTTGGTGCTTCATTAACTGCTATTTTGTCGCTCGTTCTACCTAGCTAACTTAGTGGCATGCATTGCATTTGTTTCTAATAATCTCCTTCAATTTTCCCTTTTTCCATCCTCGATAGGAGCATTTGCGATTGATGATTTACGCTTGAAACTTTGCCATGGGATGCAGCATTGCGAAAGCAACTTTTTTTTTAATTATCTCTCCCCTTTTACGTCTTACCTTGGTCTAGGAGAAATCGAAGAACGACAACTAGCTTTTAAAATGTCGTTCCATTTTTGCTTGTTAAATTGAATGATTTGACATTTTTATCCTGACCTTTGTTCTGTGGAATACTCGTTATATCTTTGGAAACCTTCTATTGCTATTATAATTTAGGTGGTTTGTAGAAACATCTTCACCTATAGGGATTGGGGATGGTGCTATTAAACAACGGTGAGAAAACATGGTAGGGTTTTCTTTTCTTTATTTTGTTTTTTTCGGCGGGGAGGGAGGGGGGAGGGGGGGGGCTTTGCGAATGGGCGAACTGGAGCCCATGATGATGGCTCTCATCTCATTTCAAGCAAGCAAGAGCAGTAAACCATCTTGCAAGTGAGCGGGAGGTCCGGGGAACGAATCCCGCTTGCATCATGTTTGTTATAAAAAAAATAATAACGCAAGCAATGAGTTGGTTAGCAAATTTTCTGGTAACCAATAATTTTCATATAACACGAAGTATTATTGTCTTAAATTTCAGATAATTAGGAAGGATAACCACATTTACTATTTGAAGTGGCAAATAGTTTGGTTTCTTCATCCCACATTGGCAATGTCAAATGTTTGTTTCATATATAGAATAATTTCCATATTTCATAAAGGACCCGCTTCTAAGATCAATTTTCAAGTCATTGGAGGCATGACAAAAGAAATGCAACAAACTAGACCACAATGCTTGTCAGGTAGCCTTTTCTTACGGTCAAGGGATAAACAAGAAATGTTCTACATTGTTGATACTTGGTACTGACGTGTTTTTGTTTTTTTTTTGCTTGCAGCATTGCGGATTCTGGAGGTTAGTCTTCATGTTACTGGAAAAAAACGATCGTTTTATTTTATTATTTGATTTGTTTTTCAAATTACTTGAAATGTATTCAAGGTACGCTCTGCATATACTAAGAGAGATTTCGAGTGGATAACCTGCAAAAACTCGCCTTTAAGTCTATGTTTTGTCTCGCTTGTCAGTTTAAAAAGAAAAAGAAAAAGAATTCTAACGAGAAACGGTCTACTGATTTCTATTTCTTCGTCTCTTTTCATCAGATGGTTGATGAATCTAACACTAGGCTTATGAGGAGTATGTCTTGGAAACAAGTCACATGGAGAACAATGGAGAGTCTTCATCAAAGCAATGAAGGATGCATTATCGTTGAGAATATTTGCATTCTTGTATTAAGTACACATCTAGATATGTATAGTATGCTAATCCCGATGTATAAAAAGAAACCTCTGTAAAGTCGATTCTCGGAAACTAAGTCGCTCTTTGTGAAGTCCTGCCTGTGTGATAATGTGCTTGTATAGATATGTACATGTATGTATACAAGTGTGTAGTAGAAGGAATTTATTGTGACCATCAATCTTCGAACTTGATGATGCGGTTTAAGGTCAGATGGTTTCTGCTATTGTTGATTGGTTATGTTGAACAAAATTTGAAAGTATAATACATTGAGAGAATATGATTGTTAATGCTTGATGCATAAGCAAAATGAAACGATGGGTTCATCTACTCATGTACAAGCTCATATTGCTTACCAGATACATGATGTTCTCAATTTTAAAGAGCACCCACTCTTTCTGCATCACAATCTTTATAATATTCCCCTCACTTTTTCTAAATCAATGATAATGCCATAGTAAGCATTACAAAGATATGAGTGATATGAATAGGGTTTGGTGAAAAAAAATATTAAAACTTGGAACTCAGAAGAGAAAAGGCAAGCAGCCAACTTGCTCTCCCCTGAAGACGCTCGCGAAAAACAGTACACACTCAAACCAGAACGCAAATAGGGCAATTGTTTTTGCAAACTGCAATACTTTTAGGAATCGAATATTTCATATTTCAGATGCCTGTTAAAAATATACAGCATATCAAGTTGTCAATCCTTTAAAATGAAAGAAGTATGTACCTCTTCAGGCCAAGAGACATACACTGTTATTCTCAAGAACTATTCAAAAAACTATACAAGTTATTTCAGATATTGCTGAAGGCTGCTTGATGCATGGATATGACCCGTGCTGAAATATGATTGAGCGTTTTCTTCGATCTTATCTAGCCTGAAATTTGATGGATATATCAGCATGACTCTAAATGATGAAAATCAATATTGAGAACTATTATTAGGGGGGGAAATACCTGTAGACATAATTTACCATAATACCACCACTCTGCTGGATGCCTTTTCGGAACTATCACCATCCAGTTTATCCTCTCAACCATCTACTTGTTCAGTAAAGAAACAGTTTATACAGTGATTCAGATCAATATGTTAAATGCAGTAAATGGTTTAATTCACTGTGTTAGTCACCAGGATAATATCTAATAATAGAAATGCAAACTTGCATATTTTGCTATCAAAGACGAGTAAAAGAAAACCGCCTTCACCTAGTAAATGACTTTCACTACTACTCATTTCTTTTGTAGAGCAACAAAAGTTCGGCTCAAAGAAGTCCATGTTCACTGCCTGCAGAGGGGTTAAGGAACTTTGCGGATTTTGATCTTCCCATCATAATGATACCCTTTGTTCCAAACTTTTGGGGTAGGCTACACGGTCTTTTTCATTAAGAAAAAAATTATTTTAATTGTCTCTCTCCCACATCTATCTAAAGTTCCGATATATCAAGATTGATAACAAGATGAACAGTATGGGTTTGATTATTGAAATGATTGTTTTCACATGGTATCTTCTCCACTAATGAAACTCGTGGAAATGTCAATATCTATAGATAAATGAATAAATGAAATCGAATGAAGCTTCTTCGGAAAAACACTATAGTTTATCGACTATTATCAACAATCTTGTTAGGTTTTACTGTCGAAGATGCCTTTTGCAGCTACAATTTTTGGTGGGTCTTACCGCTCCATTTTGTAAGTGAAAATTTGCAACCGCGTCAAGAGCTTTTCCTCGCTTCTTCTCTTGAAGCAAGTACCTGCAGATTTTCAGCCAATAAAAAATTAGGACCATCATGAAGCAAATCCTACCTATTAGAAAACCACAGCAAAAAGCTCGGTATATAAATACAGCAAAAAGCCCCCCACCCCCCACCCCCCACCCCCCCACGCACACGGCACGCACATGCACACAAATCTGACTGTTGAAATAAGTGGGGGGGGGGGGGACAAAAGCACGATATAAAAACATTTGAATCATAAAATGGAAAGAGCAAGCAAATTCACATTAAGTGATCTTCTATCCCCCAAACCTCTTACTACATAAAAAATAATTCTCACTGCATATGATTTATGAAGCCAAGTGCAAATACCTCACGCATAATCGCATAAGAATTGGCTGAAGTGCAGATAACAATTGATCGGACTTTGTCCACTCACTGTTGGTTGATGTCAGTAAATTATGCAGAACCTCAATGGCGCTCTTCCCACTAGTAGATTCCCTGTTGGACAGCGTCATTAATTAGCTGATATCACTACATCGACATATAACACTACATCGACATATAATTAATTTCAGCCGACCAAAGCAAGCCATCTACATAAAATGGTTGTCATCATACAGTCCTCTACTCCTAAATGGGGACAACATATAATATAAAATTTTTACACCCAAAACCTTGTACTTAACACAGTTTTTATTTTTGATGACTACTACATAGGACAATCTAAGAATTTCTGGATGCAAAGACGTAAATTTTTTTGCTAATATGATGATAATGATTTAATGAACTTTTATAATTTAGCAAGAAGAAGTGCTTTGCTTCTTTTAATTAAAAGGGTAAATTTTACTGAACATCATCCACCTTTTGGGTTTTTTGAGATAAACCCATTAAACTTTAAAAATGCTATAAAACTCCATTGAACTATCAATATTGTATGAAATCATTAGTTTGAATAACTCGTACAAGCCACAATTGGATTGAATAACCCCAAAATGTCTTACGGATAGATTGAATAAACTCAAAATGGACGGAATATGATATTTTTTAACAAAAATACCTTTCAATTTTTTAATGAAAATACTCTTCAATGGGGTTTTATAGCATTTTTTAAATTCAATGGGATTATCTTAAAAACCTCAAAAGGTGGATGGGGTTTAGTAAAATTTACCCTAATTAAAATAGAGGGACCAATGCTTAATGAGTGAAATCCAATTTAATCCACGGTGAAGCCATAGCTGACCATTTAGCAGATAAAAAAAAGTTTAATGTAATATCAAGCAACATACTTTGTAGCATCGAGTAGCAATTTCTCTTCATCTTCAAGAAGAATATTCTCTATAAAGGTAGATGAAGGTTCTGTCTTTGAAGAGTCCTCATTAGACTCGGGCTCCGGTTTTGCAAGCTTTATTTGGGAAGCCAACTTCGAACAAAGCCATTGCATATATCCAGGAATAGGGCTAAGAGTTGCAAAGACCTATATACAACTATCTTATTAATACGGAAAAGCATATGAAAGCCCAGAATAGATTGGGAAAAAATCTGTCATTTATCTGATGAAATTAAATATATTAAAACTAAAATATGAAGGAGAGGTCATGCTAATTCTCAGGGATTCTCTCCTCTTCTTCAATCGTTTATCGACTGATATAAACCTAATATATAAAGAGGTGTGTAGTGCCAAAACATGAACATACTGCATTAGCAAATGAATAAAACACTTACTGTGATATGTGGCATCTCTTTTCTTAACAGCTCAACCACGCGTTTGATAAGAAATTTCCCAAGATTGATTCCTGATAAACCTGGCTGCGAGTATTTTGAATCATTAATATAATAATAATGGATGGATCCTGTAAAGATTTTAGAGTATTTAAAGTTGAGGGGGGTGCAAGTATATATTTTATCTTTGAGTGTACACGGGCTTTGATACAAGTGAGTTCCAACAATAAGACTCAAGCCTTGTTGAGATTTGGCTCATTTTATATCTATGAACCCCACGTGCAACCATCACTTTTTTTGGTATGGTTGTCATGTGGAAAGTACAATACTTGTATAGCTCTAATACCATGCAAAAATTTTTGAGTATTTAAAGTTGAGGGGGGTGCAAGTATATATTTTATCTGAGTGTACATGCACTTTGATATAAGTGGGTTCCAACAATAAGACTCCAGCCTTGTTGAGCTTTAGCCCATCTTATATCTTATACCCATGTACCTCTTATAGTTTTTCCAACGTGGGACAATTTTAATCCCATCATCTCAACAAATCCCTTGTCGTGATTGAAGTTATTGCTATTTTACTTTGAAATTTGAATAGAGATGGCTCTAACCATTCATTACTTGACCATAAGCATCCAAAACAAGAAAAAGAAACGGGACTAATATACTTAATGAGATAAATGTAGAAGACATTAATGTCAGAATATCTATAAACATCTGTTAGAAAAAGAAAATAACCTCCCAATAGATTAGATATGACCAAATGGCACTTAAACATACCTGAGTTGATGAAATAGAGTAAAATAGTGCACATGTCGCATCATTTTCTGGAGTTGGAGGATCATCCCATAGAACCTCCTATATTCAACCAAAAGACGATTAGACATGGATTAAGGGAATGAATGCCTTTCCTTGAAGATAAAGCACATGGAGCTAAATAACCTGAATGGACTTGGCAATCTCCTTCAGAAGTGCAACTTCAATAAAAATTAGCGGCTCACCTAATTGTAAGATACAAGAACATTACATTATCAAAATGTTTAATATGCATGGCAAACCCAACGTGCATTTTAAAAATGACATGCTAAACCATTTATATAAAGTTAACACACAAATTCTCGCAACAAAAAATTATATACAAAATATCCAACTGCTAGGAAGAAAATGGTGTGATGTCATGCATCGTAGAGTTTGCATTGTTGATGCTTTATCATTTATTTACATATTCTCATGCATGGGAAATTAGTTAAGTTAAGATAGGGATAATTGCAAAAACCACCTCTGTAGTTTAGCTCTTGTAGCATTTATAACCCCCCCCCCCCCTCAATTGATTTATTCGTGAAATACTCCCTGTGCTCGTCGACTAAAACCCTATAAAAACACTCAGACTCAACTGTAAACAACTTAGACGATCGTCTTATTTTAGTCTAGAACTTTTTTGTGTTATTTAGAGTAGAGTTTAAGTGTCTTCAAGTCTATGGTTGATGAACACAGGGGGTGTTCATACTCAAAAATCATTTGACAGGGAAAAAGTACCTATCCAGGCTAAACAACAAGAGCGTTTTGTGAAATAAACCCATTAAATTAATAAACAACTATTTAAGGCACAAAGAAGAATAGCTTTACTAACCTGGGATGGCTGGATGTAAATATCCAAAGCAGCGACGTCCTACACTCAAACGTCTCTTCAAATCTAGCAGGCTTCTGATTGGGTGAACTGCCTAGAGAGAACTGATGATCAATTTAATACATTTCTACAATGATAAAAGAAATGGTTTTCCGAAATATAACCCAAAAAATAAAAAGGTTTTCGTTTACCTCATACGCTACAATTTTCTCAAGCAAGGATGCGGAGTCATCCCACGTTATCTGATGAAGCTCCAGTGCTGCAGGACTAAGCCAGGTTATAAGCTTTTCCTTCAGATATGATTCTAATGCTCGAACCGACGGTGTATTTTCTTTGCTGTAGTAAAAGCAATGCATATATTTTCAATACAATGAAATATAATATTATGTCTAAATAAATCATCTATTGGATGCTAGTGACAAAATTAAATCTTGGGATCTTTAAAGTGCAACCCTCTTAGCAAATATGAAATAAAGCAAGGCAATAAGGGGCCTGCAGTAAAGGAAAAAAGAAGCTTTCATTATTAAAAAGAATTATGCAACATTATCGATCCATGTGATAGTCGAACTATATTAGCTTTTGATTATTACTTAACAAATTTTTAAAAAGCAGGTCGAATGAGAGGAATTATACTAAAATAAAAAGCTGCTTAAATGAAGGGTATTTTAGTATTTTACTGATATAATCCTGCCTCTGTTTTTAATAGTTACCCAAAGAAGCTAAAAAGGATTTTACTGAAACAAACCTAAGACCTTACCCAAGCAAAGAGAGGAGGTCGGCGCGAAGAATAACCAATAACTTTAAGCCACCCGGGTGAGCATTTAGCCTTTCAAAAAAAGCGGCATACATTGGCTTCAGTGCATCTCGGAGATTCTTCTCCGTTCTGTATAAAGCCGCCAGTTCACTTTCATGCTCAGGACTACTAGACTCAGACTTTTCATCGACGATAGCTGAAGGTATAGAAGACAAAACCCAATTCAAGAATATCGAGAAAATATTTGGAGACCGGGTATCAGACAACGTAATTCAGAGTTGCAGATTTCATTTACAGCTGTCATTGGCACTATGAGGAAGCTCAAGGCTGAGATACTGCTGCATCAGGTCCCGAACTCGTGCCCTGTTCATGTCATAATCTTTAGAGAGTGCAAACAGCAGCTGGCAGCGGCCTTCTTGAGAAAGGCATAGGTAACCCTGCAATATAATCATCAATCACTGAATTTTGCGATAAGTGAGGCTATGTTCTTCGAGCAAAAGAACATTGTGCAAGCTAGAGTTTTAAAGTAACAAGTAATCAAACTTCGGGACTTCGGATGCAGTCGTGCAGCATGGATAAATTGGCTGATGCTTGAGGATAAATGAGATTGAATTGAACTCTTTCAAGCTTTTTGCATTTTGGAAAAGGAAATAATTGGGGTTGATAGATTTTATAAACATAGTAATGGAATGCTTGGATATAGTTAGGGTCCACCAATTAAGTGAGCAGGTCGAGGTCATGGCGACACTTTAATCAAACGTGGCATTTCGACAAATTACAAATATTCAATTGAGCTTTCTTTTTCCCAAGAAATACTTTATCTACCAATGTGGTAGAATCCACAGGAGCTACAAGGCCACTCATTGGAAACAAAATAGTGTAGATGGTACAATTATGGATATCATGTCTTCCTCTCCACCTAATGAGAAGTCCGGTAGCTTATATGGATTCTATAGGTATAAAAATAATCCCCCCCAACACGGATTCGGAGTGGCTGATATTATGAGGATAATAGCACACATGATATTATCCACAACGGTTCAGATTCATCTAAAATCGAGATGAATGGCCGAGATTTGTGTGAAACGGGGGCCTTTGGTATTGGTGTATCATACGTGCAAAAATGTGTGGTCAAGATGGGGGAATAGCACTCATGCTATTATTTGATAATAGCAGCCACTCTTTTTCCCCAACCCCCCCCCCCCACAAAAAAAAAATTCTATTGAGTTGTAATGCTGGATTCATGTGGGACCCACCTCATTCCCTCCCTCTCCTCTTGATCTATTGGTTGCATGCTCGGAACTTGCAACCTATTTATCATAATTCTCATGCCCTAAGTCAATCAACTCATCCAGATTTGCTCTACTATCGATCCTATTTTGATATATAAGGACAATTATAGGATGATAATGGTAACAATTGTCTGTAGTCGATTACTAAAATGAAAAGGGAAAAAAAATCCACGAGCTTTATTGTGGTTGGTTTGTAATTTCTGAATGGATTGCTTCTTTTATTAGACAATAATAAGCGATTTAATTTGGCCAAAAAACAAAAAGGTAAACCTGCAAAAATACTTCAAGATTGGCATCAACACTCTCATTTCTTCCATTAGGGATCGAAATCGAGGCTTGCATCCATTCCTTCACATCCTTCAACGACACTCTATATATAAAAAAACATCCACAACAATATTGTTTCAAACAATTCAATTTCGCATGAAAACTGAAACAAAAACAGCGATTACCTATCCGAGCTGCTGCTGTCTTCGCAACCATCGGTTGCAGACGACGAAGCATCATCCTGAACAAAGAAAAGACAATCAAAATCCGAGCTTTGAACGATCACAGATACAAAATTAGGGTTTTGATGGAGAAATTGGGGATACTTTAGGTGGAAGGGGAAGAGGGAGGGGGAGGGGGCTTTGATTGAGGGAAGCTGCAGCAGATGCCCTCATTCGAGTTCTCATCAAAATCGCGAGTCCCTTTCTGTTCATTTTGCCCTCGCCTTTTGTTGAGAAAAAAGTTGCCACTTTTGGCGGTTATTATTAGTTCTTATAGAGCAAAGTTCGGAGACTGATGAATTTAATTAGGACCCAGTCCTATGATATAATTTTGTTTCCATCTGTGTAAGAAATTAAGCTTCCTTTATTGTTTGATTTTAAATCTTTCTTGTTCTTCTTCTTTTCCTTACAATAGACCAAAACTTGATGCAAGCTTATTTGAAACCTCCCATTCAACTGCAAAAATACATTACCATGAAACCGTAGTGAAACTTGTTTTATTGTTTGATATGGTTAGAACGTCATTTGCATATAAAACTTAAATTTAATTTTTAATAATATACTGTTATAACCAGAACACGAGCAATACACATGGCATTTTCTTCCTTCTTCCCATAAAAAAAATTAAAAAATTCAGAAAAATGCTTTGCTTTTTTCTTAATTCTAAAAAATGCCATCTCAACCCACATCTCTCTCTCTCTCACACACACACACAAAATCTAAATGGTAAAAGCAAAATTTTTCATTACATATAACAAGGAATATTACTCGTCACTTCAATAAAATAAAATTTATAAATTTTGGTTGATGATTGCTCAAACTTTTAAGAAGCTGTAACGACCTTCTATATATTTTTATTCCAACTAAATATCTTTAAAATCCTTTTATTCTTTTCTACAAGGCAAAAATTCCAGCTGCTAAACTAGAAATTCCATGATTTTGGTAGACTTCAATTGAAAATAAGGTAACGGTGGTGGGTATAGATGGATATTTAAAACATTCATATATGCTTTGCATCCACATTCAGTATCCCAATTCCGCTCTATTTATTGGCACAGAGAAGAGCTGCATATATTCTGGAAATAAATTGCCTTGTATTTGTTGTCAATCAGAATACATTCATACATATGAAGCAGTAGGGGGAATTGCAAGATTCTACTGAAAAAAGTCAGCATCAAATCATATGCATTATACATGTGTAGATTTCCAGCAAAATTTTACAAATGTTGAAGTGAGACGGAATCTTTGCGACAACTTTCTCACTTGCAGTCAAATAGCACAGGCAGGTGATCTACAAGCCACGGTGACCTGCACCAGAAATTTAGCCAAATCTTGCTTCCCTTCGGAGAACCTGTAACAATGTATATAGCATGTTGAGCCCACTAACATTAAAACAGAGTTGAGTATCAAAATATATGAACAACATTGCAGCAGCAGCCCAGGATCAACCAATATATTGACTGGCAACAATCTACTTGTATTTTCCATTCTGTAAAAGAAATGAAAATTATACTTGTATTTTCCATTCAAAACTGATGTGGTTGGAACAAGTAATAGATAACTCTCCATAAACAAACCTATCAATATGTATCATCGTTTGCCATGAAATTATTTTCCTGTTAAGATAAAATGATTTGATATTGTTATGCTTTACTAATATCATCTTATCAAAAAGTATTTCCCGATAGTCGCTTGATAATCACTTGTATTTCGAGACGGGGGCAGTTGGAACAAGGCCTGGAGAACTATGACACAACTATCGACTGCAGTTTTTCAAAAATGAATGTTCAAGTTTAGAAAGGAATAATAATTAACATAGTACTTTGTGATCGAACCGCGAATATACAGCCAAAATTGGTCAGTGTAGGTAGGGTAATCTCCTGGTGTTAAAAAGCAATCATATGGTGTACCAAATGGTTGCACAGTCGTTGCTTGCGAAGTATGCTGAGAAAGATGCTTTTGTTTACATAACGATTAATGACTAGTTTAGGTTATCCTCGGTTAGAAGCAGGTCTATTCAACTTAGGTTGGTTATATGAATGCCCTCTCAGAAGAGAGAGCAGCAGTGAATATAGGCAGCAGTAACCTAACCTACCCCACCCCAACCCACCCCACCCCACCCCCCAAAAAAAGGAAAAAGAAGAAAGAAAACTCTTCTTCCCTTGTCTGCATGATTGAGGCAGCCTAATAAGTAATAAACTACACTTTCTTGACCACCAACAATTCAGTAAAGATAAAAAGAGTTAATAGGCCTTGATTCATGTACATGGCAAAACACCATTTCAGCCAACCAAAAACAAAAGAAAATTATTGTAATTAACAATTGCAAAATGCCAAATTGAATTCATAATTCAATGGCTGAAATCTAGCGCTGTCAATAGCTTCTACTCAACCATACTATTCTGAGACCTGCACACATCAATATATCCTGCCCTTTGAAAGGTTAACATGCAAAAACTAACCAATTAGGTCAACCAAAATAAAAATAAAATTGCCGTAACCGCAATTGCAAAATGCCTAAGAGAATTCATAATTTAATGACTAAATTCTAGCAATGTCAATAGCTTCCAGCCTTCCACTAATTTATACAGTTTTGAAATTTGAATACTAAGCATCTCCCCCTACCCTTTGCAAAGTGAAACCATAAAAACCTTATTCAAGGAGACTGGTTATAGTATCACATATAGAAGGATTTTATGACATGAACATAGCACGGCAATTTGTTTCTAACTTTCTATATTACAATTTCCTTAAGTTCACAACACTGATGCCCGTTTACAATCCCCAGCTTTTAAAATCACTAAAAGTTGGACTAACAGCATAGTGTAAAATAATTGGTCTGGATTAAACAAAGTTGATAGAAATAACATGTCGGTTACAACATTAATTTGGTGTTCTAAAATTGGTGACATTGAGAAAAGATATTAGCTTAAACTAACTCAAAGGCTACCCATTTTATTTTTAGAAACAGGTAGTTTATTATACATCATCAGCTTATTTACACCAATCAATCATGCAACAAACAAGGATTTTCTCTATTCGGTAATGATCGTTACAGAGGAAATATAATCTGCTAAAAAAAGGTTCACAAGGCTTTAAGTATACATATACTTACCTCTTCAGCAAATTTGATTAGAATTGTGGTCCGAGGTCTTTGTTGACCCTCCATAGGGACAAAATGTGCTGTAACTGCAGCAGGAAACCCTGCATTATCTAGGACACCCTTCAAAAAAATCAAGAAAACATTTAGAATTTGAATTGTATGTTACTAATTGTGCAAAACAACAAATAACAAATTGTCTCACCTTTACAATCCCAGCAACAAATGCTCCACAATTGAATGTCCCCATATCCTTCGGTATGGAAATAAATCTTAAACAGTAATAAAGACTAATGATCATCAGAATGGTAAATTCTACGGTGTGCCGGCCGTATATGCCCGGTCACGAGAGAGAAAGAAATAAGAACACGGACCCCACCAAGCTGTCCAAAGGGTGCCCGAAATTCTCCATCTCTTTCTCTCTCCTACCCGGGTGTAATACACCCGGCATATAGAATAATTTCTCCATCAGAACATGTTGTTACATGCTATTAAAATCTATGTAGCTCGGGTTCGGATACGGATATGATACGGATTCGTGGATTCGAAATTTCCCAAAAGCCTACGATACGGGATACGTTTTTATATCGATTTTTAAGTAAATAAATATAAATATATATTAAGATATACATATAAATATATAATTATATAAATAAACAATGGCATTATGATAGATATGCAACACTTTCAAATTTTCGAGAGCATTTATTTAGACTGAAAGAGGAAAGACATCGATTCGAGAGAGATTGATGAGACATTTACAACTCAGAATGAATCCGAGAGTTTCGGACTCCGATATGCTATCGGAGACGATACGTGAGGCATTTACTAGTATCCGTGCTTCATAGATTAAAATAACATAAAAAAGACAAAGTAGGTTACCGATTAACCAGAAGTTCTTTTTCACTAATCATGTATTCATCTTCATGTTCAGTTCCCTTCTCAAGTGAGTCGGCAACCTATTAAAATAGAAGGAAAATTTGAGTTATGTTAAAAAAATATTTATGCAGAAGCAAGCCTACAAACAAATATCTGGAACTGATCACTTAATGATGTAAAATCTACCCACACAACAGACCAAAATGCTTGAACCAAAAGAAAGATGGGTGTTGATCACAAATGTTTATTGTCTTTAAATTGTGTTCGACTATGAGTTCGCTATGCATTAATATTCATTGTGTTTAAGGTGTTCTACTACAATTTGGATGTTAGTGATTATGATGCTTAAATCTGTATGAAAAAATGGTTTAGATTAAATATTTTCAGGTATTAGGGATGATATCGGTTATTATAATTCATTAAATAAATTGCTCTTCTTTCCATGCAAAGAAATTATAATTGCTTGGTTTGTACGGGACATTGAGTGATGGTAGAACATTGGTGGAACAGAGTGAAAAATTCGTATAAGTGTGGATTACCTTTCCAAAGAGAACCTTCCACACTGTACTATGCACAAAGGATAGAATCCCCAGTAATCGTGTTTCCCTTCTGTTACCCTGTAATTAGCAGCTTGAAAAAAACCATCAGCAAACTTTGCATGCACTATTAAGTGATTATTCTCGTAAGGTACCAATCAATGATAGTCCTTTTAACTTTTGATACTTTTTTTGAACTGTTCTTTTTAAACTGGAGTTGACTTCTGATATTGGTCCCTAAAAATATAGAACCCACCTAATATGAGTCTTTTTATATATATTTCCAAGGGCCAAGCATGCTCAAAATAGACTCACCTAAGTCTGTTGGAGACTTAAAACAAATATCAAATTTGTCCGTGACGTCTATCAAATTAGGTAACTGTTAGCACTTATGTCGTAAATATCCTACATAAATTGACAGATACACCTTAAAATCAACAACAATTTGATTCTGACCCAATTATGAGAATCAATGAAGCATATATTCCATAAAGCAGGTGTTCAGTTCGATAATCATAATACCAACCGTCTTTTACCAAAATGAAGTTCCTCACCAAAGTAATTTTTAAGTCATGCATATAAAAATGAGTAACACTACATAATGCAATAGCGATCCAATTTGCCCATATAACAGACTTTACCTTATCTCTATGGCAAAGAAGTTCAAGGACTCTTGCTCCAACGGCATAGCCAGCATCCTCTAGACTGCATATTGGTGTGCACTTGTTATTGAATTTCCAACCATGAAGTATTGTTACATTATATTAATTTTTCTGCCAAGGAATCAGATGCAATCCATACTTGGGAGAGAAATCTGAAAAGAGGACTAAAACATGTGTTTAAGTAAGCAGAAAACAGTAACAGGGTATTTTTTGGTTCCATATAGACCAAAGAACTTTTTTGACATGTCCTCCTCCCATCACAAAATCCTCTCCAAAATAACCATTAGAAAACAGCATCCTTTTCCACGATACTATTTCTTGTCATATGTACTCCTTTAATATCAAAGATACTGCTTCTGACCCTGGGACTTATATAAAGATAAATTTAGTCAAGGGGCTTTACAAAATGCAAAAGGCACACATGTACTTGCTAAATAAAAGATGAAGGTTATTCCGCAGTTCATCCAAGAAAATCAAAGTTGTTCTTCAGAGAACACTCTCAACGATGTAAGAAGATGCACTGTTATGTTGGTGATACAAGTACCTGGAACTATTGTTCTACATCTTTTATAAACCTTAATTATTTGATGGAATTTTTAAGATGCCGGATGATGGTCATTGATCAGCACACAATCAGAACTACCAAGTGTGATATATTGACTTTATTGACTTTTTATTTAAGTTCTTAATATGCAGAAAGAACGCAAGTGCCTCTCATCAATGACAAAAATAGGCAGAGGGCTGCAAATTAAGGCATCTGTTCCTAGAAGTTTTCTTTGAGATATGCTTGGGAGATCAGGTACAAGAAAAAGTAAGGATAATACAAAAGGAGTTAAGATGTGGTCTGGATCTCCATATAAAATAAAATTTGGTTCAATATAACTGTGATTTGATAATTATAATAATTTTAAATCATGTTGGCATATAAGATCATAAATAGAGCGTGATATGAAGATCTATGAGAAAACATAGGAGAGAATAATGAAACCATAGCAAGCAAGCATCAACACTAGCGCATCATTCATATAATAGATCCTCTACGAGTTAACTAGTGGTAGTCAATATGACACTGGAGACATATAGATCACATAGCACTCAGCAAAATAATGAGAAACATTACCGTCTCTCCAACTCCCCAATATTGTCAACTTGTGTTTGATTGTACTGCACAAGTTCTGAAAAAAGGAATGCAAATGCACTCAGGCTAACCTGCAATGAAGAGCAACTTTAAATGAAAACATCAAAATATTATCTTATGCATGAGCATGCCAGATTATCTTATACATGAGCACGGCAGCTATAAAACTACAAAGAAGCGCTTTGCAAAATTCTGCTTTGGAAATCAAATTTTCCGAGATATAAATATATGTGTTTTCAGGAATGTTATTTACATGATTCAGATTGTTTTTAACAATCAAGAATGAAACTTGTTCCTCTTCAACCATAGCCACTCTAAACTTAACAGTTTTTGTTTATTTCTAATTACAAGTAGAGCGAGAGGTGAAGTCGAAAGTCTATTGCTCAAACTATAATGTCAAATGAGACCAACTCTAAACATAGCTAAAGTTCACTATGAACAGTTTCTCTTAATGCTCAGCCTCTTAAAAGAGCACCCTATAAAGTTATAACTGATGTAAGTCAAAGGACAAAGTTTAGAATGTTTCAACTATAATTGTACCAATATAGGAGCAAGGTTTGCATTGTCTACTAGCTATAACTAATATATATCTTCTAGCTATAACTAATATATATCAGTATGAACCGTTTTTAATTTCGATTGATCTTGTCATAAGCATGTTAGATACATGTTGAATTGCAACCTACAATCTGATTTATGCAAAACACCATCTCGTACATATAAGATGTAATGATTTTTCCAATTATCCATACCAAAGAGAAAAAGAAGTGATGAAACGCCATTAATCTTAGACAAGGACAACAAAACTCATTTAGCCCCCCCGCCCCAAGTTCCAACCATATGAAGTTTCCAAAGCTCCACAATACCAAGTTATAATATAATAGTTGTCTTAAGCTAAACTGAGCTACTAGAATATCATCCTTATAAGTAGGCTACAACTCCTAATCTTGGGTTATGTCATGTGGTCTAGTCTTGCTAGTTCTGCCAAGTGCCATCTCTCTCTTACTTTCAATCGAAGCTAGTGATTCTTTTGACGAAAAGTGTTCCCACGATATGGGCATGGATCAGGAAGCAAAGCTCTATTGCTCCTTCCTTAATTTCGAAGAAGATAAGGTAATTATATTGTACAGGTTTTCAATTTTTGATTCTCTATGAATTGTCAGCTTCCCGTCATTTCCAATTTATCTCAAACTTTTGGAATCGGCTACATCAATCCTAATCTCCCATTCAATTTTATGCCGTCCCTCAACTCATTGAACAACTATCTCTAATCTTCATACCTCCGATAACTACAATCTCACAATTATCGACCTCCACTGCTCACGCCCATATCATCTCGATCCATTAACTCTTCTGGTTCACTTAACAATTAATAAAAATGAAGCTTTTCCAAGAGTATTCGAACAAGATCTAATTATTTTTACTTCACCCATTGCTAATCCACTCATCCTCGACCTGCCTTTGATTTCAAGGAATAACATAGAAGTTACTAAGTGATAACAAAGCACATAATATTTGCATGAGACGGGCCTATAAGCCCAGCTCTTTTCTCAAATTCAAAAAAATGGAACCCTTACAAATTCTCTATGAATGGATAATGAAATCCTTTCCCAACAAACAATTAAATTCTATAGCCATTGGCCGATTTTGCTAGCTTAGAAAATAGTAGGAAAGCTAAGACAATCAAACAAGAAATCAAAATTTAATCCTTGTCCTCACTGCAAAGATCTTTAAATTGCAATCAATTTTATGTCTGAATGAAACATAAAGCTCAGAAAATACGTATTTATGCTAGAAACTAACTTCTTTGCTCATAAGGTATGCTATTACCACGAAATTATATCAATCCATATTTCTTTCGTGCATAAAAATACATGAAATTCACTATTTATGCCATGCCCGGTCCGACTCATGCCCAGGCCCGAGCCCAAACAGAAGGAAGCTCCAAAAAGCTCTGGAATAATCCACAAATTTTGTTATAAATAAAGGATCGAAAACATACCTCATCACTCCCCAAAAAAACCAAAAATCCTAGCTTCCTAAAATGCCGATCTATTCTCTCTTCATCTGTCTTCCAATCATCGCCGTAGCCGCGCGTGTCAGGCAACCCAATCATCTATGTCGCCGTCGTCGCTCGTCTCGCAACCCTAAATGTCAATCTATTAATTTTCTACCACAAAAGTAATAAGAGATATGATGTTATAGCACTCGCTTTGCAAATTGAATATGAGAATCTCCACTGCAATCTTTTCAAATTTAAATGTTTGTGATGTCGTACATCAAACTTATTAGATGAAACCTCAAGGATTTTAAGGCTGGGGAATAAATCCCAAAGATGATTGGGTTGCGAGACGAGTGAGCGGCGGAGTGGATGATTGGGTTGCGAGACACGCGAGCGGCGGCGATGGCGCTGATTGGACGGCGGATTAAGAGAGAATAGATCGGCATTTTTGGGAGCTACGGTTTTTCGTTTGGAATGGTGACACGTTTTTGATCCTCCATTTATAACAGAACTTTTGGATTATTCCAGATAGTTCTGGAGCTTACTATTTAGCTCGAGTCTGGGCATGGGCCGAGTTGGGCATGGGCTTAAATAATGATTTTTGTGTATTTTTATGCACGAAAGAAATATGGATTGATATAATTTCATGATAATAGCATGTCTTATGAGCAAAAACGCTAGTTTTTAGTATAAATGAGTATTTTCTGAGTTTTACATTCCATTAACAGATAAAATTGATTGCAATTTGGAGATATTTGCAGTGAGGATAAGGATTGCATTTTGTTCTGATTGTCTTGATTTTCCCGCTATTTTTTAAGCTAGCAAAATTGGTCGGTGACCAAAATTATGAGATCTCTGGTCAAGATAGAATTTAATTATTTGTTGGGCAGGATTTCATTGCCTATTCATAGAGAATTTTTAAGGTGTTCGTTGATTTTTTTATTTAAGAAAAGAACCGGGCTTATGTATAATAGCTGTCTTAAGCTACTAAATTTGTGAATATCATGCTAAAAGGTAGGGTGCATCTCCTATTCTTGGGTTATGTTATGGGTCTAGTCTTGCTAGTTATGCCTAGTGTCATCAGAAATATCACTGCTTCTCTCTTACTCTCAATTGAAGCTAGGGGTTCTTTTAACAAAAAGTGATCCAACGGTATGGGCATGGATCAGGATGCAAAGCTCTATCGCTCCTTCCTTAATTTCGAATAAGATAAGGTAATTATATTGTACGGAATTCCAATTTTCTGTTCCTCTATGAATAGTCAGCTTCCTGTCATTTCCAATATATCTAAAACCTTTGGAACCAGCTACATCAATCCTCATCTTCCATTCAATTTTGTGTCGTCCCTCAATTCACTGAAAAACTGTCTATAATCTTCACTCCTCCAATAACTACAATCTCGCACTTATCGGCCTCCACAGCTCGCGCCAAGATAATCTTGATCCGTTCTCTCTTCTGGTTCACTTAACAGCTAACAAAAAATGAAGCTTTTTTCCAAGATTATTCGAACAATATCTACTTAGTTTACTTCATCCATTGCGAGTCCACTCATTCTAGAAGAAGTTACAAAGTGATAACAAAGCATTCCATGCAAAAAAAGAGAGATCTTGGATCTAAAATGAAGTCGAAAACAGTTCAAAATTACCAACTTTATCGCTTAAATCTATTGTAGGGAGCTAAATAGAAACCCTAAGACTCAATGAAGAGAAGAGAGATCGCACCTCTTGCCTCCCTTTGCTGAGGGGTCTGTCGAGGACGTTGGCGTACTGCTTCATCTTGCCCCCAGCTCCGATCATTTCTCGATCTCTCTACTGCTTCAAAACCTCAAAACCCTAGCTCTCGGTCTCGATCTCGAGCGCTGTTGATCTCGAGGGTAAAGGCGTCAATTTGCTGACGGTGGGATTCTACCGGGTCGGGTTTTGCTTCGAAACCATGAGAACCCGAATCCAATGGTAATGTAATGTTCAATCATTCTATATCTATATCTATCTAAATATGTAATTTTTAAAAAAAAAATTGGGTAACCCCTAATCTGAACCCACCACATACACAACACATTCACACACACCACGCACAAAAACACAGCTCACACGCATCCACGGGTCCCACAAATTTGGCCCGAAATCTATAGTTCTCTTCGAAACAGAATTAGGTCATATTTTTTTCCGTCCGTCGTATTTTTGATATAAACTAAAATTTTCAAATTGTGAAGTTAAAAATTCTTATCTTATACTAATATTTTTTAAAACTAAAAAAAAAATCTTCTAGAAACAAATAAATTACTGCGTTTGATATGATCTTTTATGATTTGAATTTATGACAATCCTTGCTTGTTATGATTATTTAATAAAAAAATCTCTCTTCAATTGTTATTTAAATTTTCTATGTATAGACTATACACATGGATGGCAAGTGCAAAAATAACTAGTTATAATCTTCCCATTTGAAACCTCTACTCGTATAATACAAACTCCTCTAATACTGTAGCAGTTTGGATTTCTCTAAATATTAAGAAAAGGGAGTAGAATGTCATCTTTTCATAAAAAATAAACTGTAAAAAATAAACCAAGCATTTTTTTTACCTTGTCAAGCCCTTCACGAAAAGTTAGTCAAAAACCTCCAAAAAAAATTTGGTTGTCAAGAAACCCTTTACATATGATATCTAGCATTTACCTTATATATCTAGTTCCCTATGATATCTAAGCAGTAACCAGTGATATCTAAGCAGTTGCATGTGATATTTAAATTGTTTCCTACGATATCTAAATAGTTTGTATGAATTGGTTAGATACTGCATTCTAAGAGGTTTTTCACTACCGTTTCAAGATCGGGGGTTTTGACAGTCCAAAAAAGTGCTTGGGGTTTTTGATAATTTACCTAAAAAATATCATAAAGATTTGAAAATCAAGGGAAATAACAATACCCCGAATAAAAAATGTGCTTAATATTCTCCTCCATTTTCTTTGGGAAAGATATCTAAACGATTGATTTTAGAATACTTTTAAAATATTTGTCGATAACCAAAAATAAAATTAGTTATATACAGCTAAGGTTTGAATCATTGAGGTGATCTCAAACTCGTTTCCTCTATATATATAAACTTGCTGCCTTCACTTTAACACCAAATTTTTTTTTAAAAATACAGCTCTTCTTAATTTCTTCTTTTTTCCTCAATCATGGAACCTCATCAACATATTGAAGAAGGAATGCAAAAATCGAGAAAATATTGGAGAAAAGAAGGGAGAAAGCTGTCGGACTTTTAATCAAGAGAGCGACGGAGCTATGCCGCGAAGCTAGCAATATTTATCTCCAACCATATACTTATTCTCCTAGCTTTCATCTGGTTGTCGTGCCCATCAAATCTAAACACGAAAATCCAAAGAAGAAACTTATACCCAACACAGTGCTCCTTGAATCCAAGATCAAAGTATTCGAAGAAAAGGTTTCTAATGGATCTCTGGAGCAGTGAGTGGAGACGAGCGGCTGAGATTGAGTTGGAGGTTGCCTCCTGAAGCGTGTGGATCTCAATGGGCTTGAAGTGGTTGAGACCGAGCTACCTGCAAGGAAGTCCCGGTTTGTGCCACCGAGGACCCTCCGACAATCAAGTTAGACGGGCTAAATGGGCAGAGTAACGGCCTATTGGGGTAAAATTGGCTTACCTGAGTCGTCTGAGAGAGGGATTTATATAGTGGCAGCCATGAGCAGACGGGCACGAGATTTACGCCGACCGTTACGCCCCATTAATGACGAGATATGCTCGTTAATGGGGGGAACGCGATAGCGTGGAACGCGGAATTATGGGCGGCGGATATCTTGCGTCTGGCGAGATTCGCGGAGCCGTGGCGGAGACGTCTGTGATCAGTGCTGGGGATCGGTAGATGAGACCGAGGAAGCTAGGCTTGACGGAAGGCTCGGGAACGAGCGGGAGGCCAAGCGAGCTTGGTTCCACGATAGCTCGGAGATGAGCTAGGGGGCTGAGGGAACTCAACGTGTGGGAAGGCTCGGAGGCGAGCCGACGGTTGTTTGTAAGGCGAGCATGGGAGTGGTCTGGAAGGCCACCAAAGGTCGGGAACATTCTCGGGTTGGAGGCTCGGGGTATGCTCTTAACGTACCGTTCTTGATCCTTTCTTGTAAGCTCTGGGACACGTCATCTGCCACATGTCATGATCTGGGGAATCATCAGTATCGAGCATCATCATTAGCCCCCACTCTCGTCTTAACCCATTCATGGGTCGGATCGAGAGTGGTCTGACCGATCACCCGGGGTAAGCTTTTATTTGAAGATATTTTCGGTACGTATTCCCGGGCAATTAGTTGTATTTTCTTGATAACGTCAACGGACCAGGGAAGAGATCTCGCATTAAAGAGGAAGCGCCGACTCGTGCGTGTAGGGTATTTTTCGTCACCCAACTGAGATAGGAATACGCACGCGCAGGTGCATTACAGATTCCCCCTGCTTAGGGTAGGCTGGGATTTATTGATTGTGGGGATCCGAATCTCCCGCAGCCGCGGACTAAGCTGCCGTTAATTACCCCTCGTCTTTGGAGCGAGAGAACCTACGATTGACGGGTCAAACAGGTCATGCGAACTCAATGTGCAGTGTTGTGTTTTGAAGAGGTTTTGGATATATCGGGGGCCCCACAGAGTTTTTATGGGGTCCCGCTATCCGGATAGCAGGCTGGGGGTCAAGAGGGCTAGCAGTCCCCTTGCGGGTTGCGGGACAGTGCCCCGTTAGAAATTTTTTTCTAATAGGGACAGTGTCGTAGAGTGTGTGTGTATCTATGTATATATACATATATATATATATATATATATATAAGAAAGGGAAAAAGCGTCCAAAGGACGCGTGGGGGCCAGCGCCTCACGTGCGTGGCACGCAGGCGCTGGGTGCTAGCGCCTCACGTGCTTGGCACGTAGGCGCTAGCGTGCTGGGCGCTAGGCGCCGGGCGCCGGTGCCCCACGTGCCTGGCACGCGGGCGCTTGGCGTCAGCAGGAAAAGGGACCTGGTCCCTGCACTCGGAGCTGTGCTCCCGATTTGACTTATGGAGTTGAACTCCAATTGATCTTGAATGGAGTTTGTTTCCCCCAATCAGAGCAAAGCTCAGTTTTGAATTTCAAAATTCAAAATTTGAAGCAACGCTTCAGATCCAGTGCGCTGCGCACCACGTGTCAAAAGCAGACACGCCAGTGTCAGGGGCGCTGCGCCCTAGGCAGCGCACCCCCAATTAGAGCAAAACTCTGTTTCAAAATTCATAATTTAAAAATTGAAGCAACGCTTCAGATCCAGCGCTCTGCGCTGCGCGCCACGTGTCGAACACAGGTGCGCTAGCGCAGTTGCACTGCGCTCTACGCTGCGTGCCACGTGTCTAACACGGTTGCGCTAGCGCAGTTGCGCTGCGCGCCACGTGTCAAACACGGGTGCGCTAGCGCAGTTGCACTGCGTGCCACGTGTCGAACATAGGTGCGTCAGCGCTGGAATTAAAAATTCCCCCACCGTCAGATCAAAAGATCTACTAATAATAAATTATTAATTAATTAAAACTAAAGTTCTATTATGGAAAGATTTTTCAATCTTATTAAAACAAGAAAATTATCTTCTCTAAAACGGAAGGCTTAGGATCAAAGATACAACGGTGGGAAATATTCCCAAATCAATCAGAGAAAGATCTCTTAAAAACTGATTTAACAAATCAATTAGCCCTATATAAAGGCTCCTAAACTTCAACTCTAAAAGATATAGAGAATACAGAAGAAGTGAGAGAAAAACGCTCTGCAAAAAAGAGCAAGCTCTTAAGAAAAGAAGATTTTCTTCATCTTCAAGGTAAAGAACTATGTTCTTGAACAACAGAAATGAAATCATCTCATTAAAAAAGAAGAACTCTCTTCTAAAAAGATCATAGATCTGAAAAAAGACCAAGGTCTTTGATAAAAAGAAAAAGATCAAAAGATCTAATCATAAGAAATAAAAAAAGTATTTTACTTCATTCACAGATCGTTTGATCTATAAAGGCAGAGCTTTTCATAAAAAACAAGAACTTTTGTTCTTGGATCTTGAAGCAAAGTCTCCTCTAAGAAGAACATAAACTTGTTCTTTGATCTTAAATTTGATCAGATGCGCTTTGCGCTATTGAAAAGTGCCTTACACTCATGAACCGTGCCTTTGCGCTCCTTGGATCGGCGTTCAGCACCAAAACCTGCCACGTGTCAACCATAGACACCACTTGCGCTCCTGACAACAGCGCACTGCGCTTATGAGCTGGCGCTCAGCGCCAAGCGCGCCACGTGTCGCTCACTGGTGCGCCAACAGACTAGCGCAAAGCGCTCATAAATGGAAAGCGCAATGCGCTAATGAACCAGCGCTTAGCGCTAAGCGCGACATGTGTCATCTTCACGTGCGCTAGCGCAATGCGCTCTTTAATTGGCGCAAAGCGCCTGACGTGCCACGTAGCGCACTGTCAGAACATGCTCTGCTCTTATAAGGACAAGAATGTCAGAGCCTAATGCTTAGCATTATTAAAAGAGCCGAGCCCAAATAAAGGCTTAATAGCCAGAACAAAATAAAAATGTTAAACATTTTTAATTGGACTTAGCCCAATTCTGGCCATAAGTTCTCAACCTATATTGAACTGAGCACATTTGCTCTTTCAACCAAATTCACTCTGGTTCAAGGGTACATCTCTTCACTCCTTTGATACTTGTCGTTATAATTCCTCAACGTCTTCAAAGAGGTGACGGGTCCCGACAACCACACATTTCACAGACTGTGGGGTCCTTAAACTCATGGACTATGATGTCCTTAAGCTCGACCGTGATGTCTTAAAACTAACATCGGACTGTGAGGTCCTTAAACTCATGGACTATGATGTCCTTAACCTCGACCGTGATGTCTTAAAATTAACAATGGACCGTAATGTTCTTAAACTAATTATCGACCGTAATGTCACTAAACTAAACAATAGAGCTCAATTACTCTTTTGTCGGATCTAAACGATCCCGTTAAGTTGATCTTAGTCTAAAATGAGACCAACGTATCCTTAACTAACGTTTAAGTTGATCTTAGTCTCGAATGAGGCTAACGTATCTTTAAACCCAACCCCCAAACCCAAATCTAAGAAAAATACGGATTTGGACTGGTTCACGCCCTACGGGCGGCAACATAACTTAGTCTCCGTATACAATCCACGGACAACCAAACACAAAACAAACACCCACGACATGAAGTGACCATCTGGAGAAGGAGAAAGTGATTACCGCGCTGTGATAGCGTAATTAACTGCAGGGGCTTGCGCCTGCAGGGAAGAACGTCCCCACAATCAAAAACCCCTCAAACGAGGGGGAATCTGACGAAGTCTGCTACATCGGCCGCATCCGTTTAAACCTTCGATGCACGGTGCCATAAATCAACTTGGCATATTCGGAGAGATGGACGGATAGCACCAATTAGCATCTGCCCCGAATTTCAGGCAAGACGGACCTGCCCGGTCGCGCCTCTGTGTTTCGGCGGGGAACAGAGTTAAACTCCTAAAAATATTTAGAAATGATCAAAGGGGGCTGCTTTGTTTCTCCCCTTTGGCCCTGGATATTCCCAATATGGGATTTCTGGAGATGGGTCTCCTTCATATTCCTCTCGGTTGGCCGGATCTTCGAGAAAGGGGGTGAGATTTAAAAATCTCCCCTTTTTGAAATCTAATAGAAGATCCGAGCTCCCCTTTGTAGGTTTTGTGGTGAAAACTATTTAGTTTTGGAAAAGGAAGAGTAAAACTCTTCATTTAATTGAAAAAGAGAAGAAGGTTTAGAACCTTTAGAAAAGAGAAGGAGGCACAAAAAAAACCCTAGAGTTTTTGGAGAATGAAAAGTGTATCCTTTATTCATCATCATGTTGCCTTATATAGGCTTACACATTTACACATAGCCCTTTGGGCTTTACAAAACGGCATTTTACCCATCCCATGTCTCATGTGCTCATTTCTTTTGCACATAAGCCACGGGCTTTACAAAAATTTGGCTTTATGCCCATTTTGCTTACATTCATGCATAAAAAATTATATCAAAATTAGTTATTACATGATTTTTATTTTGGCATGGAGGAGGCCGGCCGCGGGGCTCGACCTGGGCATGGGCCCACTTGCTTGGGCTTGGGCCCGCTTACTTGGGGTTGACCTTTGTTTACCGCCGAAAACAGAGACCGGGACGTTGGGACGTCCGGCCTGAATTTGGGGGCAGATAATATTTGGTTTTATCCGTTCACCTTTCCGAAGATTCCAAGTTGATTTATGGTACCGTATATCGGAGGTTTAGACAGATGCAGCCGTTGTAGCAGATTTCGGCAGATTCCCCCTTGTTTGAGGGGTTTTTGATTGTGGGGACGCTCTTCCCTGCAGGCGCAAACTCCTACAGTTAATTACGCTACCGCATCGCGGTAACCATTTTCTCCTTTTCTAGATGATCACTTCGTGCTGTGTATGTTTGTTTTATTTTTGGTTGCCCGTGGATTGTATACGGAGACTAATTTATGCTGTCGCTCGTAGGGCGTGGATTAGTCCAAATCCGTATTTTCTTAGATTTGGGTTTAGGTTGGGTTTAAGGATCGTTAGTTTTGTTTTAGACTAAGATCAACTCAAACATTTGTTAAGAATATGTTAGTCTAATTTTAGATTAAGATCTACTCAACAGGATCATTTAGATCCAACAAAAGAGCATTTGGGCTCTATTGTTTTAGTTTAGGAAGTTTGCGGTCCATAAGTTTAAGGACATCATAGTCCATGGAGTTTAAAGACGTCATAGTCTGTAAAGTTTAAAGACATCATAGTCTATGAGTTTAAGGACCTCACAGTCCATGATAGTTTAGATACGTCATAGTCTGTAAAGTTTAAAGACGTCATAGTCCACGAGTTTAAGGACCTCACAGTCCGTGGAATATCTGGTTGTTGGGACCCGTCACCTCTCTGAAGACGTTGAAGGATTACAATGACAAATATCAGAGGAGTGAAGAGATGTACCCTTGAACCAATATTGGTTGGGAGATATGTAGTCCAATTTAGAGCTAAGACCAAAGATTTATGAGCATATGGGCTCAATTAATTTGAATTAGAGATCTGTGGCCAACTTGGACTCGGCCCATTCAGTTAAAATGTTGGACATTTAATTAGGCCCAGTCATTTTTCATTTAACAATGTTGAGCATTGATCCTGACAACTTTTTGTCTTTCATTGAGTGCTGAGCGCTCATTATGGCTCTGGGCTTTATTATTAAAGAACAATTTATGTTCTCTCAGCGCACACGTGAGGAGCACGTGGCGCGCTTGGCGCTCAGCGCCAGTCAATAAGCGCAGAGCGCTTCTTGTGAAGTAGCACACACGTGAGGAGCACATGGCGCGCTTGGCGTTGAGCGCCAGTCAATGAGCGCAGAACGCTTCTTGTGAAGTAGCGTACATGTGAGGAGCACGTGGCGTGTTTGGCGCTGAGCGCCAGTCAATGAACGCAGAGTGCTTCTTGTGAAGTAGCGCACACGTGAGGAGCACGTGGCGCGCTTGGCGCAGAGCGCCAGTCAATAAGCGCAGAGCGCTTCTTTAAATTTGGAGCGCTAAGGCTCTGCAGCGCCGTGCGCTAAAAACGAAGCGCTTCGTTTAATTAGAGCGATAGGGCTCTGCAGCGCCGTGCGTTAAATTTGGAGCGCTGAAGCGCTTCGTTTAATTGGAGCGCTAGGGCTCTGCAGCGCCGTACGCTAGGTTTTGGAGCGCTGAAGCGCTTCTTTTAATTGGAGCGCTAAGGCTCTTTTGAAGCAGCTCTGTTCTCTGAGAATTAAATTCTTTCTTATAAGAGACTTTGTCTCGTGGATCTAAGAACAAAGTTCTTATTTTATATGAGTGTTTCCCCCAATCAGAGCAAAACTCTGTTGGAAATTCAAATTTTGAAGCAACGCTTCAAATTCCGGGCGCAACGCGCCACGTGTCAGGCGCTGATACGTCAGCGCAGCGCCCAAGGCAGCGCGCCCAATCAGAGCAAAGCTCTATTAAAAAGTAAATGGAAGCAAAGCTTCGGTTGCGCAAGCGCCGCGCTGCACGACACGTGTCAGCGCGGTCGCTTTTGCGTGTCAGCGCTGCTGCGCTGTGCGCTGTGCGCTGCGTGACACGTGTCACGCGCTGGGGCATTTGCGCCAAACAGAATGAAGATTTTAAAGAAATCTTTCTGTTATTATTAAAACAAGAAGATTTTCTTCTGTAAAACAGAAGCCCTTGGATCAAAGATCCAACGGTGGGGAAAATTCCCCAAATCACTCAGAGAAAGATCTCTTTAACAAATTTAACTAATTTATGGGCACTATAAAAAGGACCCTAGACCTCAATTCAAAGGCATGAAAATTTGTGAGAAATCAAGAACTTCAAACAGAGAAAACTCTGAAGAAATTTCAAGAAATAGGTAAAAACCTTCATAAAATAGAAGAAATTTCTTCTAATAGATCATTGATCTAAGAACAAGATCAATGATCTTCACATAATAAACAGTGCTTTGCATTTTTTATGAACCACTGGTTCTTTAAAACAAGAAAAACAAGAAATACATGTTCTCTTTGATTCTAATTAAATCAAAGAAAACAAACAGTGCTTTGCACTTTGTCATGAACCATTGGTCCTAAAAGATTCTCAAATTATAGTGCCTTGCACTTGCAAACTGCGCTGTTGCGCTCCTGGATTGGTGCAAGCCACCAGAGAGCGCCACGTGTTAGCATCTGAACCATCTGCGCTATACGCTTTTGAAATAGAGCCTTACTCTCTAGAATTGGCGTAACTCACCAGAGCGCGACACGTGTCAGCAGTGCAAGCGAAGCGCATTGGCGCAGCGCACTGCGTTTGCGTGACACGTGTCAACACCACAAGCGCTTGCGCTCTCTGATTGGCGCAAAGCGCCTGACAAATGCAATGCATTTCCTAAAAGGCCAGGCCCAAATCAAAAAGACCTAGTAGGCCTAATTAAATTGCAAAGCAATAAATAGGCAGAGCCCAGGTAAAATTGATGCTCTGCATCTTTTATAAAAGGGCAGAACCCAAGTAAAATTGATGCTCTGCATCATTCATAAATGAGCAGAGCCCAAAATAAATTGATGCTCTGCATCCTTTATGGGCAAAGCCCAACTAAAAATAGAAAATAATGCAATGCATTATTTAAAAATGGGCCAAGCCCTAATACAGGCCAAAAACAAATAAAAGTGTCGAACATTTTTCAATTGGACTTAGCCCAATCGTAGCCTTAAGTCCTCAAATTAAATGGTCTGAGCAAGATTGCTCTCCTAAATCAATTTACTTTCGGTTCGAGGGTGCATCTCTGAACTCCTCTGACACCTATCGTTGTAATCCTTCAACGACGTCAGAGAGGTGACGGGTCCCGACAACCACACATTAATATGGACTGCGGGTGTTCCCCTCCGAAAGACGGCGACGACGTGAGGACGTCTTGCCTGAGATTCGGGGCAGATGCTATATGGTTTTATCCTTCTACCTCTCCGAAGATGCCAAGTCGATTCATGGCACCGTGTATCGGAGGTTTAGACGGATGCGACCGATATAGCAGACTTCGTCAGATTCCCCTTCGCTTGAGGGGTTTTTGATTGTGGGGACACTCTTCCCTGCAGGTGCAAGCCCCTGCAGTTAATTATGCTACCGCATCGCGATAACAACTTTCTCCTTCTCCAGAATTTCACTTCATGTCGTGGGTGTTTGTTTTATTTATGGTTGCCCGTGGATTGTATACGAAGACTAAGTAATGCCGTCGCCCGTAGGACGTGGATTAGTCCAAATCTGTATTTACTTAGATTTGGGTTTGGTGTTTTAGTTTAAGGATACGTTAACCATATTGAGGCTAGGATCGACTTAAACTTTTGTTAAGGATACGTTTGCCTAATCTTCAGACTAAGATCAACTTAACGAGATCGTTTAGACCCAAAAAGAGCAATTGGCTCTATGGTTTAGTTTAATGACGTTGCGATCATGTTCCAGTTTAGGGACGTGATGGTCCATGTTCCAGTTTAGGGACGTGGTGGTCCTTAAACTAATGGTGGTCCACCATTAGTTTAAGGACGTCTCGGTCCACGAGTTTAAGGACCCCGCAGTCCATATTCATGTGTGGTCATTGGGACTCGTCACCTCTCTGACGTCGTTGAGGAATTACAACGATAGGTGTTAGAGGAGTTCGGAGATGTACCCTTGGACTAAGTGTAAATTGATTTAGGAGAGCAGCCGTGCTTACTCAATTTAATTTGAGGACTTACGACCATGATTGGGCTAAGTCCAGTTGAAGATGTTCAACATTTTTCTTGATCTTTGGCCTATTAGGCTTGTGCTAGGGCTTTGCCCATATTTGATAATGCACAACATTAATCTTGGTCTCTGTTGGACTTTTATTTGGGTTGTGACCCTTTTAAATGATGCACAGCATCTGCTTTGTTTGGGCTCTGCTCTTTTAATGCATAGCATTTTATTTGGCCTGTTAGGCCTTTTTTAATTGGGGTTGGATCTTTAGTAAACAATGCAGTGCATTTTTCAGGCGCTTTGCGCCAATCATTGAGCGCAAGCGCATGTGGAGGTGACACGTGTCATGATCTGGTGAGCGCAAGCGCAACAGCGCAGTGCGCTGCGCCAGTGTGCTGCGCTGTTGCGCTGCTGACACGTGGCGCGCTCTGGTAAGTTGCGCCAATTTCAGAGAGCAAGACTCTTTTTCAAAAGCGCATAGCGCAAGTAGTTCAGGTGCTGGCACGTGGCGCTCTCTGGTGGCTTGCGCCAACCCAAGAGCGCAACAGCACAGTTTTGCAAGTGCAAGACACTATTAACTTGAGAATCTTTTCTATTCCAGAACCAATGGTTCATGAAAAGTGCAAAGCACTGTTTTATTATTTATCTTTCTTTTTACTAAAGGTCATTGATCTTGTTCTCAGATCAATGATCTGTTCATAAGAGAATTTTCTCTTTTTTTTAAAGGTTTTTACCTTTTTTGTTCTTGAGGAATTCTCTTCAATTCTTCAGAGTTCTCAATGATGATGTTGATGATTTTAAATTGAGGTCTAGGGTCCTTTATATAGTGCCCATAAATTAGTTAAATTTGTTAAAGAGATCTTTCTCTGAGTGATTTGGAGAATTTTCCCCACCGTTGGATCTTTAATCCAAGGGCTTCTGTTTTACAGAAGAAAATCTTCTTGTTTTAACAAGAACAGAAAAATTTCTTTAAAATCTTGATTCTGTTTGGCGCAAATACCCCAGCGCGTGACACGTTTCGCGCAGCACACAGCGCAGCGCAGCTGCGCTGACACGTGTCGCGCAGCGCACAGCGCAGCGCATCCACACTTGCGCAGCTGCGCTGACACGTGTCGCGCAACGCACAGCGCAGCGCAACCGCGCTTGCGCAACGGCGCGCAGCGCAACCGCGCTTGCGCAACGGCGCGCAGCGCAACTGTGCTGCCACGTGGTGCGCAGCGCAGAGCGCAAGTTAGCTGAAGCGTTGCTTCTTTAATTAAAGTTTGAGTTTTAAACAGAGTCTTGCTCTGATTGGGTGCGCTGTCTTGGGCGTTGCGCTCCCTGTGCTAACGTGTCTGATTTTGAAACTTGGCGCTCTGCGCGCAGCGCAGGAGATGTTTACACTTATGTATAGATGTATAGATGTTTACCCTTGCCACCTTATCATGTTTCAGACTTTATCATTTTGAGGTTATATATTACTGATCGTATTGACCTAGAATTGAGTCATACATACGATTTCTGCTCGGTGATATTTTCTACTCATGAGTTGGCAACTCACCCCCATTGTGCCACAGTTTCTTGCAGGTTTTGCCGTACAGGTTTCATTGCGGCTTTCTGGCACACTGCTTCATTCCAGGTGATTGCTTTGGTAGGTGGACTCACTTGTATCGTGACCACCATTGTACATGTATTTATTTCAGTTGTATCTGGTAAACTCCATCAACCAGACTTGTACATTTATTTCAGACTTAGAAATGTATATTATTTCGACCTTAGAGTCGCGCGTTGTATTATTATGGTTTTCTTGATATTTTTGAGTTTCCTTTTAAGTTTTGATCCTCGTCCTTGGCGTTGTATATTATATTGCTTGCATGGTTGTGACCGTCAATTAACGAAGAGCTAGCTCCCGCTTGGGGATGCTTTTATGTATTTTATTCATATAGTACCCTTTTGGGGCCAGTATTTACAAAGGAAACTCTGCCGAAATTTTCAGAAAAGATTTAAGATTTTAAAATACCCACTTCGGCTTATGTTATTAAAACCAGTTACTTTAAAACATGTTTTCTTCACTCCTTTCTTAAAATGGTTTAGATTTCTGGGTTTTCTTGGCTTACTTGAATTAGATAGGGTCCTATAGACTTTATATGATTCAAGTGCCAGTCACGTGCCATTTCGGATAGTGATATCGAGCTACCTGCAAGAAAGTCTCGGGATGGTTGTGCCACCGAGGACCCTCCGGCGATCAAGTTAGACGAGCTAAATGGGCATAGTAAAGGCCTATTGGGGTAAAATTGGCCTACCTGAGTCGTCTGAGAGAGGGGTTTATATAGTGGCAGCCATGGGCAGGCGGACGCAAGATTTACGCCGGCCGTTACGCCCCTGACGTTACGCCCGCGTGAAAGACGGGATACCCCATTAATGACGAGATATGCTCGTTAATAGGGGGAACGCGATGGCGTGGAACGCGGGATCATGGGCGGCGGACAAAATTGACGTTAATTATTCCTTACTCTGAGACAAGAGAACCTTCGATTAAAGGGTCTACGAATCATACGAACTTAACGTGGAATATGGACGTGTTGTGTTTTAAAAAAAACAATTGTGATGGTGCTTTGAGCATATAGGGCGTATCGCAGAGTTTACGGCGGTCTCTAGCATTGTGCAGGGAAACGTCCCATTAGAAAAAAAATTTGAAGGGGAGAAGTCTTTGTTATTGATTTCATCATAGGGTTGACTTTTTATAACCTTTACACTTTACATTTAAGCTCCTTGAGCTTTACAATCTTTGTTTTTTTGCTCTTCCCATGTCTATGTGTTTATATCTTTTTGCACATAAACCATGAGTTTTACATATTTTGATTTTTTGCCTATTTTCCTTGCATTTATTTCCAAAAATTACATTTAAATTTATTTGCTATATAATTCTATTTTTCGATGGTCGGTTTCGTTTGGGCTCGAGACGGTTTGGACGTAGGTCCGGTTGCTTGGGGACGGGTCAGGGTCCATTTAGACATTGACTTTGACTTTAATTTTTAATTTTGATAATGAGATGTAAATTGCGACCCCAACAGGAGTATCTAGCTACTTTTACTTCTTTTCTCCTCTACTCTTGTTATACGCACTCGATGATAAATAAAGTTTCGAGGATCAGATTAAATTAGATGGCGACGTTGGAAAAGAGAGAAACGTTGAAGAAAACGAATCGAGCAATCATGAAGACAACTCTAAGGGCGAGATCTCCGTCGATGATAACAAAGAATAGAGCTTTGCTGAATCACAGCCGAAGTTGAAGCCCAGGGGGGATCGAGATAGTGATGGATGACCGATGGTTCATGGATCATCGAAGAAGATGAATACTAGGCTGAGCAGCAATTTGATTTGCGATTAGATTTTAAAGTAGGTTTTGAGTAGAATATGAGATTTTTTTAGTTCTTTTGCCTTTTAGGTTAGTTCCATCAAATTTTTTCTATCCATTATATTTGAATTTTCTTATTTGTTTAAGATATTTGTTTGAATATTTTTCTTGAAATAGTTTCAATGTTGTTGGTACTTAAAGAGTATAAAATCCTTTTGTAGGCTGTCTTGAGAAAGAAGAACAAAATTATGGGTCCAACCAAGCTGCCTGAAGGGTTCTTTCGTATACTCGGTACACCCAAATATAATTTTTCAATCAAACTCAAATTTGTACAAGAATATGGTAATGTCTATTAATGTTACAGGAGTATTATAGTATTATATTCTACTATTATTGAAAAGGCTGGCTATGATCTTAAAAAAGAATAGACAATTAAAATGTTTGTAATTGGTTCTTATCTAATGTCAAACCTTTTATCCTAAGCACATGAGATACTGTCTGAACCAACATGAGCATCATGCCGGGTTGAGCATATGAATCCTTTGTCTCCACTCGCTCTTATTGAACAATATACTTTCATTAAGACGTTTGGAATCCATATCTTTTCGTACCGCCTCCATTCAGGTTTTCTTCGGTCTCCTTTTCGTTCTTTTGACTTGGCATAAATCGATAATATACATTCGTCGAGCCGGTGCTTCTGTAAGTCTGCGTCGCACATGATCAAACCATTTTTGACGATTTTCCTGCATTTTCTCCTCTACGGGTGCTATACCTACATTTGCATGAATATCCTTACGCACTTTATCTTTTCTAGTGTTATCACACATCCAACGAAACATTCGTATTTCCGCTACATGCATCTTCTGTACATGATGTTTTATAGGAGCCTAATATTCCGTACTATATAACAAGGCAAGCCGAGCAGCATTTCGATAAAACTTCCCGTTCAATCTTAACGGAAAGTTACGATCGTACAAAATCTATATGCAAACCCCTTCTCTCTCGAAAATCTTCGATAAGTTGACGAAGCAAATGAATAGTTTCTGTCGTCAACCGTACAGGCATGAACCCAAACTGGTTTTTTGTTATCTTAACATTCTGTTTTAACCTGTGTTCAACCACTCTTTCCTAAAGCTTTATGGTATAACACGTTTGTTTTATTTCACATAGTAGTTTGAGCAATTTTGAATTCTGCCTTGTAGAGAGGCACTATGGAACTCTTCCTTCATTTATTTGGCATTTTTTTGGTTTGTCAAGTCTTATTAAACATGTTTGTTAGCCATCTAATGCTTGTCTCTCCTACGTATATCCATACCTTGATAGGAATCCCGTTTGGACCAACAGTTTTTCTCGATTCATCCTCTTCAAAACCTCTCTAATCTCAGATATTCTTGTCATACGCATGAAATTACGCTTTATAACTTGAGATTGAATGACAAGTTCATCCAAATCCTCAGTAAAGCACTCATTAAACAATTTGTTAAAATAATCTCTCTATCTCATTTTGATATCTTCATTTCGAACCAAAACCTTCTGATTTTTATTTTTGAAACACTTCGCCGCACATAGATCTCGGGTCTTCTTCTCTCTCATCCAAGCAATCCTGTAATATCATTTTTCATCCTTTTTTTTGCCCAACTTCTCGTAAATCTTTTTGCAGGCCTTAGTTTTGGATTTCCGAACAACTTTCTTAATCTCCTTTTTAGCTATCTTATACTTCTTTAAATCTCTCTACTTCTTTACTTTTCTTATGAGATGTCACTGCAACGAATTAATAAAATAAGAAAATAAATAGTGTATAACATGTTTCTTTTCTTTTGTAACAATTTCATTATAAAGATTAAATTAAATAAAGGAATTTGCAAAACACCAATACCGCAACTTAGTACATAAATTGCTAAAGCTTTCATAAGAGCTAGGCTTAGCAGTAAAATACCAGGAATTTTCCTTATTTGATCTTTATAGTATATTGAATGGATTCCAGTGAGTAGCAAATTTCATTCAATTTTCAGATTATTCATGGTATCAATCAAGAACTCATATATTAGGGTTTAAAAAGATAAAACTGAAGGGGAAAAAAGGACTTAGGCTTTCTAGGTCTTGGATTTTCCATCAGGAATTGAGAAAACAAAACCGGTAAATTGTCAAAAAGCCTCTGATCAGGAGTTGTCTAAAAACCCTTTTAATTTTCAAAATTGTTGGAAAGGGTCTGCTGTTCAAAATCCATATGGAAAAACCCTGGATTTCATTATTGTCATGTATTCTCTCAACTGCTTGGATATTACATGTAATTGCTAGATATTACAGGCAACCGGTATATTGAGGGTTTTGATTGGGCCCAGTGTTATTTTTAACAAGATCAAAAGCCTACGGTTTCTTACACAAGTTTGAAACGGGCCGCGGGCTTTTTGACAGTTTACCCGAACAAAAAACCCTTTTAGGCCTATTTCTTAAAACCGTAGCCTATTATATTATGGGCCTATTATTCTTGTGCGGGCTTCTAGCTTTGGGGCTCTCTGCTTTAATTCAAATTCGAAATTCTAGAAAATTAAAGTCGGTTTAATTTATGCTCAAGTTGAGTTCCAAATGAAGAATCATAGTCATATCTTATTAGCATCATCATATTAAGTTTACTTCTATGATTTAAGCTTGTCTTTATCATTCCGTTATATTATTATATTCACTTTGTAATCTCGTATCCTCTTTATTCGCCCTCGACTTGCATTTGCATATCTCACTGCTGTAATTAAGGAAAAAAGGTAAACAAATCCCAAAGATTCTAATATCAGTTTATTCATTACTTACAAAAATGAAATGCGAGTTTATTTCCAACGACCACAATGCCGTCAATACAAACAATACAAACCGAAACCGCCTTTCTTTCTTTCTTTCCCCTTTTTCTTTCCAACCCTTGTATGTATCACAACCTCACAACAAAGATTAAGATATCTTAATCCCTAAAAAAACGAAAAAAGAGTATACTTAATAAAAAAAAACATTCAAGAATAATTGGAGCCATCTTTTGGCACCAATTCTTGAATATTTTGATTTAATCTAGCAAAAACTCCAACCATAGGAGCTGTATTATAGGTGCAAGCCTCAGTTTGCATATAATTCCCTCTAACATCCCTGAAATTATCTTGGCAATCAGGGCCACCCACAATTGCACCCACAAGCACATTAGGGTTCGGCGCCCGGCGGCCGTACCACCCGTCGTAGCCCTGCGTGCACCCGATGAACTCCTTGCTCTCCTTGTACGACACGATGGATGCTCCTCTGTGGTGGACTTTTTCCGGGTATCTGTTGAGAGAAAGTTAGCTTGATACATGATCGTTGATAAAGTAGAAGCGAGTTATACATCATGCATTGCATTGTGCAATTGACAAACATTTCAGTCTAAGTGTACCTCTCCCCGAAGCCGACCAGATAGCTGATTTCCATAGGATTCGCCCCCAGTATATAATCCGTCTGCGACCGAACAAGCTGCAGCAGATCCTCAGCACCGACCGATCCGTCCGGACAGTTCACCATCCGTCCCGACCGAGTCAGGTAGTCAGAGTAAACGGTCAGGAGGAAGGCGGCACCAGAAACGTACTGCATGTTGTTCCACTGCCGGACGTAGAGGAGGCCGCCGGGCGTCCGGTCGACGTTGCTCCCATTGTTCTTGTTCAAGCATGCACAAATGTAGTGTTCAGCTTTGGTCCTGTATTGGGATAGTATGTGCTTGTGTTTCTCCTCGAGCGCTTCCTCTTTTAATAAAAGCTGCATCAAAGGGAGAAAAAAACAAAAAAACGAAAACTATTTATAAGTAAAAATCAAAGAATTATGAGTGTTAATTAAATCAATTGAGCATTCAAATTTCAAAAATGAAGCATTGCCGACAAAGAGAGAGAAGAGAGCATCCTCAATGGTGTGGGCCTCTCCAATCACTAAAAGGATCATGGTATGTTGTATGCTATGCTAATTTGAAGAACTAGCTTAGCCTAGTGATATTTCTACTCTACATGGGACAATTAAATTTGTTATAAATATAAAAAAAATTCTTAACCTTCATTAGTTTTTATGCGGCGACAGTGATATTAAGCCGGTATCAGGACAACCCAGGATCAAACCAAACCGACTGTTTTGAAAGGAGTGTTTGGATGGATGTAAAGCAAAAATAGGCTGTAAAATGTAACAGTGAAAAGGAATTCACCTCTTTGGTTTTGTCATACTTTTAGTTGAAAAGAAAACTAGGGTTTCTTTCGTTTGGTACGCGGGAAAGAAAAATAGAGGCATACTTTTCATCATCTAATCATCCATCCAATATTTATATTACTTTTTATTTATAGTTGTCTGAGTTCCTTCGCTTTCCAAACCCAAAGCTTCCTAAACGGGAACAATGCATCATGGCAAGAAAAGATAAAGAGATAATATTTTTTTGGCACCTGGGCATTTCTTTCTTTTTTATGACCGGACACATACATCGGTATTATGATAATGTATTGAATACTATTCCCATCCCATCAGTGGGGGACCAAGCTTATGGCCAGGGCATTAAAACACAACAAAAAGGCTGGTCTATGATTCGATTGATCCAAGCGCAATTACCAATAGCTGAGGATTCTTCCCTCAGCCTACAAGTTAACTGCTGCTCTGTTTCAAAACAGAGCCTGCTCTGTTTCTAAACATGTGCGTTTTCTCTTCCTTCTCACGAGTACTACATTGCTGAGAGAACATGTTCTTCTTTTGACTGCTTATGTCTCTTGTTCTTTGATTAATGTCAAATATATACACATTGTTTTCATAAATATTGAATAAATATCATTTAAATACCCAATGTATCGGTCGTGTTTAGGACACATATATCGGTGAAACATTGAGTATGAAAATGTCATTAACAAAAATATGTGAAATTTTGTCCAGTTAGATTGTATGATTAATGATTGACGACAAAAATGAGAGCGAGAGAGAGATAAGTTACTTTAGAGGCCAGCACTTGAACTCCAGCATACTTGACATCCCAGCTGAACTCAGTAATGGCCCAGCCAACTCCCCCAAAGCAATGAGCCTTCTCCATCACATAATCCAAGTACTTCTTCTCCTCCGCCTCCTCCTCTGTTGCCCTGTTCAGCCACAGCGCCGCCCACAGGAGCTCGTCTCTGTATCCGCTCACCGACGCGTAGTAGCTCTTCACCGCGCCGACGCTGGCGTCATACTTCCCTCTATACTTGTCCCCAAATTCAAACAGCTGCGGAAACAAGGACAATAAAACACATGTCAGGATGCATTATGCAATGCACCCGGTCAGGAGAGAGAAAGAAATATATAATTATACATGTTGGGCGTGATGGAGAAGCAAATGTGAGTAATGCGGGTCGGATTTCCTAAACACGACCGACGCGGCCGCCATCGCCGCAGCGGTCTCCCCCGCGAGGTCCGACCCGGGGTTCTCCGCGTCGATCCTGTACGCCTTCCTCGATGTCGTCATGTCCTCCGGCCGTTGCCAGCAGTAGTGATCCGTGCCGCCGTCTCCAACCTAATTGAATTTGAGTGCTTTTTCAGGGTTTTAATCAGGACCCGTGTTTGCGCTAATAAATTACTTTATTGGGGCAAACCATAAGGGTGTTTCGTGCAATTAACCATTCGAAAAATGGCTCACCTCAGCCCAAAGCACGTTGGGCTCAGTGTGAGCCTTGACGAAGTAATCGGTGCCCCATTTGATCGCCTCCAATGCATGCTTCAACTCGCCGGCCGCCTCGATCTCGTCCCTGTACTCGATCACGCTCCACGACAGCATAGTCACCGTAAACGCCATCGGGAGGCCGAACTTCACGTGGTCCCCGGCATCGTAATACCCACCAACCAAATCAACCTAAAAAAAAAGAACAACTTCAGAGTTCTGGTGCAGTGGTATAAAATTTAAGAATCTTGACATGGTATCAGAGCATAATTCACGCACTCCTTCCTGGAGGCCGTCCGTGAGGCCCGAATGGTGGCGCCACCGGACACGCTGGTTATACGGCAGGTGCCCGGAGCGCTGGGCCTCGAAGTAGAGCAGGCTCTTCGAGAGCGCGTCTTTGTAATCGAACGCGGACGCGGAGATAGCCGACGAGAGAATGGCTGCTAGTATTGCGATGAAGGCTGGAGAAGGAGCACATTTGTTCTTCATTTCTCAAGCAACCAACCGCAGAGGAAATGGATGAGGAGTATGGGGAATTTTGGGCATGTGCAGCTCACATGGAGCAAGGACTCGGCTCTAATATTGGCAAGAAATGTAAATGATTAATGCAGAGGGAGGAGGTCTCCGCTCGCTTGGGAAAAATATTCACTTGTGTTTGTGTGTTGCTCACCCACACACACATCCCAATTTAAATTATTTTTAAAGCGAGAACTTTTTTTAAATAATGTTTGTGGGATTGGTCAGTGAAGTTTCTGTTGACTTGAGAGGAGAGGAAAGGATCAAATTTTCTAATGGAATTTGGTGGATCAAGTGAGAGAAAGTTGACCAATTAGTTGTTACTGTAAAGAGCAAGCAACAAGGACGCTTCTGCCCTTATTTATTTTAAACGTACTAATTCAGGTTTTAAATTGTATCGGATACTTATTTACTATATTATATACGGACTATATCAGTCAATATCACCATATAAGCCGATATATGTAACATCGGTTTTCTTGTACCATGTGTGGGTCCCTGGGTGTGTGTTGTATACTGAGCGGGTGCATGGATGTGTTGTGTGTTTGGGTTAGATTTACGGGCTAGTTAAATAGGAATAAAAATTTGTGCTTTTGGGCCCCTACAGTTCATAGGGCCTGCTTTCCTTTTCTCTCTCATGCATAACCACATGAGTTGTTTAAATATGCATTGATGCATGTGTCGCTTCTAGATTCCTTGGTACTTTCTTACTTACAACAATCCATTTGATGCAGTGATGTGTATGTAATATATAGTTAGGGTGTTGTCGGTTCACCACTTGGTATAAGTGGGCATGGACAGTAATGAGCATAACAATATATCTAAGTTTCACGAGGCGCTTTAAAATTCCACACATTGTTGATATATGGATTGCTAATATACTTTCTATGACATAAGTAAGCAAGCAACAAGATAATGTCATTTTAACGGTAGAGCAAATCAGTCTGCATGCAACCTATGAGCTAATATAATTAATGTGTGACACTCATGTCATAATGCCGCGTTAATACATTTCGCTGCTTTTGATGATATAAGCGGTCGATCCATCGTCCTTCCTGTTCAAGATACGTGGTTACTGATTCCAAAAAAACCTCTTGGATAAAGTTTTATGTCTTTTTCATTAGTTGAAGATAATAATTCTTGCATTGAAGGATTTCGGCAGATAAAGGTAGCCTTTAATATCATCATACATGTAATCTGTATATAGAGGCGCTAAGAATAACCCGTGACCCACAGGTCGGCATGTAAAACACGGGCCGTTGATGAAAAATTTACAACCTGTTATGAAATTACTTGTGCATGTCCAGTCCATTTAAAAGTATCATCGGGGCAATCTGATACGTGGGTTTGTGAGTTTTACAGGATTTTCCATTTCGATTTACGAAGTCAATTCTAAGAGAAATATATTATTGCAAATGCGATACACATCTATTGCTCTGTCTGTTATTATATAATGCAATCATAATATGCTTTACCGGTAAATCCACTCATAAGGAATCCTGTCTATCATATATGAGTCGGATCATGAGCACATGATTCAGCACCCGTTTTACTCCATACACATGAAACATAAGCCCCTTGATTAGATCATGTGGGAGGGTAATTTTTTTGACGAGGATTCCGCGTATCACGCCCCATCCCTGGCGATTTACCGGTCGCACGTTATGGAATTTTGTCGGTAGAACCGGCACGCGTCCTGCGCCCAACTGCATTTCGATGCAAATCTCCGCATTGATGGCACCGGATGGGCCCGGGGGAGACCGGCGCTAGCCTGTCAGGATGCCTATGCCTCATGGCGTGGGCCCTACGTGCTCCCCAGCCGACACTCTCCCCGCTATTTCTCCCAGTAATGATGGAGGGAAGAAAATAAAGTTAGAGAAAAATCAACTCCAAAATAAAGTATAATAAAGCACCACACTAATATTTCTCACTCTCCAACAAAAATTACTAAACAAACTCTAGAAACTTCGAGTTCTTAGTTTTTTCCCCTCGTCTTCTTTAACCTTTTAATTATGAGATGGAGTTCAGTTCAGTTACCAGACCGACATGTATATCTCATAAGATATTGCTTTCCTATCGAATTTGAATGGCCTCCGGTAGAATACTCCGAAGGGTCGCATAAAAATAAGATGTTTGAGTTCAATTAATTAACAGCTTGGTTGCTGAAACGTATCTGGCTAAAAAAACAAATACAAGCAAGCTTGTGTTGAAGTCAAAATTTACACCCCGGTTGACCAAGTCAAAATCAAAGTCAACCCCAAGCTAGGTGGGCCCAAGCCCAGGTCAAGCGGGCTCAAGCCCAGGTCGAGCCCGCAGCCAGCCTCCCACATGCCAACAACAAAATCATGTAATAAATAATTTCTATGTAATTGTTTATGCATGAATGTAAACAAAATGGGCATAAAGCCAATATTTTGTAAGCCCATGGCTTATGTGCAAAAAATGAAATGGCACATGAGCCATGGGATGGCTAAAACGCCATTTTTGTAAAGCCCAAGGGGCTATATGTAAATATGTAAACCTATATAAGGCAACATGATGATGAATAAAGTAACACTTTTTTCATTCTCTCAAAAACCTAGGGCTTGTATTTTCTTTCCCTTTTCTGAAGGTCTCAAACCTTCTTCTTTCTTCTGAATTAAATCAAGAGTTTTACTCTTCCTTTTTTAAAACAAAATAGTTTTTCACCACCAAACCCACAAAAGGGAACTTGGATCTGTCTTTAGATCCCAAAAATGAGAGATTTTGAGATCTCACATCTCTTGATCTTCAAGATCCAGCTAGCAGAGGAGGAAGAAGAAGAACCCTTTCCATTAACCCCAAAAACACACTTAAGAGTCCAACTCCACTCTGATTTTTCTTCCGAGAATCTTTTTAGGTTAAAAGCCTCTTTTCCTCGCCGGCGTTCAAGCGCAGAGCGCCCACGTGCCGACACGTGGCGCGTTTGCGCTCAAGCGCAAAGTGCCCACGTGCCGACACGTGGCGCGCTTGCACAACAGCGCCCTGCGCTCGAGCGCAAAACGCCTACGTGCCGACACGTGGCGCGCTTGCGCTCCTGCGCAAGTCGCCCCAGTGCCGACAAGTGGCGCGCTTGCGCAAGCGCGCTCCTGCGCAAGTCGCCCCAATACCGACACGTAGCGCGCTTGCGATCCAGTGCAAGCGCTCGAGCGCAAGTCGCCCCGGTGCCGACACGTGGCGTGCTTGCGCTTAAGCACACAGCGCTCTGGCGCAAGTCGCCCCCGTGCCGACACGTGGAGCACTTGCGCTCAGGCGTCTAGCGCTCAAGCGCAAGTCACCCCCGTGCCGACACGTGGCGCACTTGCGCTCGAGCGTCAGGCACTGAAGCGTAAAGCGCCCACGTGCCGACACGTGGCACGCTTGCGCTACAGCGCCCTACGCTCAAGCGCAGAGCGCCCACGTGCCGACACGTGGCACGCTAGCGCTTGAGCGCACAGCACCTAGGCGCACAGCGCCCAAGGCGCTGACCCCACGCATCCTTTGGATGCCTTTTCCCCTCTTTCTTTTATATATATATACATACGTACAAACATATACATATACATATGCATACATATTTGCACGCACACGTGCTCCACAACACTGTCCCTGTTAGAAAAAAAATTCTAACGGGGCGCTGCCCCGCACCCCGCAAGGGGGCTGCTCGCCCCCTTGACCCCCAGCCCGCTATCCGGGTAGCGGGACCCCCGTAAAAACTCTGCATGGCTCCCGATATATCCAAACCCTCCCCCTTTTCAAAACACAACACACGCACACCGCACATTGAGTTCGCATGACCAGTTTAACCCGTTAATCGGAGGTTCCCTCGCCCCAAAGGCGAGGGGTAATTAACGGCAGCTTAGTCCGCGGCTGCCGGAGATTCAGATCCCCACAATCAATAAACCCCGGCCTACCCTAGGCAGGGGGAATCTGTAGTACTCCTGACAAGTGCGCGCGTATTCCCATCTCAATGGGGTGACAAAAAACACGCTACAGATTCTGGCACGCCCGGTGGGACCAATCTCTCCTCCCATATTTCGGGTTAAACGTTCATGCGAACTCAATCAATATACATATCTATATTTATACTAAAATAATGCTTTTTCATGCAGGATTTTCAAGCAATCACCTTTCAACAATGTCTTCGATGATGAACTCAGCTCCCGTCTCCTACACGATGAAGATAGACTCCAGGACGGTCCCTCCGGCCAGTCTCGGGTGACAATGGGAGGAGCCGTTGCTACCATTCGGCTCTATTATGTTCATGCCTGTTGGCGCCATCCCGGCTCCTCAAGTCCCGGTGGCGGACAAACCGGTCTCGAAAGGCAGGAGACCAAATGTGGTGGTCGCGAGGGCACCTCAGCCCAAGCGCAAGTCCGTTTCCGAACGACTCTGCATGGCCCCAGCTAGGGGCAAGGCCATCAACACCAACAAAGCTACAACGTGTCCCGAGCAAGCTCCAGCGGTGCCCTTGACAACTGCTCGATCGGGTATCTTCTCTAAGCTCCCCATCACTCAGCCTATGGCGGCTTCCCGGAGAGCAGAAGCCTGCCAAGCGCTCGAGGCAGAGAAACTGAGGAAGAAGCGGCTCGGACACAGAGCCAACAAAAGGGCTAGGGCTCCGGCCATGTTAGAATTCATGAATTTCCAAAGTCCGGACCGCTCCGCGAAATCAGCCGCCAAAGACAAAGAGATGGCTGGGTATGTGTTCCGCACTATCTATATGGTCGGACATGAAGAAACGAACCCGCCTACGCTTCACAGCCATGGTGATGATATGGTTGACGCTACCCAGCATCGGCTCAATCTAAATGATGAAGAGCCCGCTCAGACCGATAAGCCAGAGGAGCCCGTGGTTCCTACGGAATTGAGCTCAGGCAATAAAGATTACCCGGCTGTCATAGCCGGAACTACAGAACAAGCATTATTCCAATGGCTTCAAAGGCAATTTCAGGACAGGGATGAGAAGATGGCCGAGGTCTATTCCAAAGTCGACGATCTGGCAAACGTCGTGGCAGATCTCGCGACCCAAGTCGCCCGATTGCAATTACAGCAGAATCAAATTTTGGCTCATGAGCCAGGGATTGATACCCGGGGGCAGCCAACTGATATCCCTTTCAACCTAAAAGCGGAGCGCCTTCGCGAAAAACGGCCGCAATCAGCCTCCAGTCCCTCCGATGCATACGCCGGGGGGGAATCGCCTCTGAAAGAGAAGCTGGAAAAAGTCTATTCCTTCAAGAGGGAAAAGGTCCACAAGATATTCAGGGACGCCCTAAGAAACAGTCTACAACTGCCAGAATCAAAGAGACCGCAAGAAGAGAATATGACCGACGACCAAAAATATTGCCCCTATCATAGGGTGATAGGTCATGCCATTGAGGATTGCTTTGTCTTCAAAGATTGGGTCGAAAGGCAATACAAGACGGGGGAGATAGAACTGTCTAAAGGCGTGTTGGCAAATAGTCAAGCTACGACCGCCGATTTCACACAAATGGAGACCGAAGCATTTCGGGAACCTAATCCTCCCAGACATGTGCAGGGCGAACCAAAGACTGAGCGGCCTCGAGGACCAGCATCAGTAAAGGCACCTACTCCAATGGAGAGAAAGAAGAAGGTATACTCCTTCAGGAGGGATGAAGTCCGCAAAATATTCATGGACGCGTTGAACAACGGTCTGCAACTGCCTGTTCCAAAGAGGCCATAGGAAATGAACATGACCGGCAATCCCATATACTGCCCATATCATAGAGTGGTGGGTCATACCATCGAAGACTGCTATATTTTCAAAGATTGGGCAGAGGACCAATATAAGCTTGGAAAAACCTCACAATTCTCAGATGTACCGGCAAGCCACAGAGCTAGGTCATCAGCATAGCTCCGCCAAGATCAAAGTTCAAGGAGCTGGGATAAGCAAAAAGGACCACCACGTCCTTAAACTGGGAACACCCGCTGACCACCACGTCGTTAAACTGCGAATGACAGACCACCAAGTCTTTAAGCTAGGAATAATCGACCACCACGTCATTAAACTGGGAGCAGTTGACCACCATGTCACTAAACCGGGAATAATCGACCTCTAAGTCGTTAAACTGGGAATGTAAAAAAAAATTTGTAAAAATGTAAATAAACAAAAAATGTGTAAATAAAAGAAAAATAAAGAAAAACCGAAATGATGGGGCAACTCGCAATAAAAATCAGCGAGTAAAATAAAGATGAAAATAAAGCCGAAATGATGGGGCAACCGCGAATAAAAGCCGACATGATAGAGCAATCGCGATCTTCGCGATAAGAAAAGCTGAAATGATAGAGCAATCGCGGTAAAACAAAAAAAACAAAACAAAAACAAAACAAAAAAGCGGTGAATGATGAGTCGCTCCTGATACCATATTCCAGTGCAGCGATGCAGACGTCAACAAACCAAAATCCAATTTTTCAAAATTCTCCCAGCCCTACGGTTAGTCCCCAAATTGACTACCGTATACAATCCACGGGCTCAAATAACTCTCATCATACCCATGCCCCACCGCAATCACCAGTTACGCGGCTGGTGTCCGCCTTTGGAATTATGCTCTATTGAGAAGACCCACTCATGTGGCCTCACGATGCATGAGGAGAACAAACCTTCGTGGGATCCTTACGACTCACAAAGGAAAAACACACTTGGGGGTCCTCACGACTCCTAAGGAGAAAATGCACCTGCGGGATCCTTACGACTCGTAGGGAGAAATGCTTTTATGGGACCCTCACGGCCCATAAAATTGAAAAGCCTTAGGAGATAGGGACCTAAAACTGTCTCCTAAGCCACCGCTCCCGCAACAGGAATAGGCAAATGATGAAATGTCCTGGCACATGTGCTTCAGTGTTAGCAACGCTGATGCCGGCCCCTACCCCAAAACTCCAAGCTCGCCATCGATAGACTCTAAGTCTCTAAACTGGAAACAGATGACCACCAAGTCGTTAAACTGGAAACGGACGACCTCTACGTCGTTAAACTGGAAACAGATGACCACCAAGTCGTTAAACTGGAAACAGACGACCTCTACATCGTTAAACTGGAAACAAATGACCACCAAGTCGTTGAACTGGAAACAAATGACCTCTACGTCGTTAAACTGGAAACAGATGACCACTAAGTCTTTAAACTGCAAACAGATGACCTCTAAGTCGTTAAACTGGAAAAAGATGACTCCTAAGTCATTAAACTAGGGACGAAGGGAAATCCACTCATGTGTCCTCACGATGCATGAGGAGAACAAACCTTTGTGGGATCCTTACGACTCACAAAGGAAAAACGCATTTAGGAGTCCTCACGACGCCTAAGGAGAAAATACACCCGCGGGATCCTTACGACTCGTAGGGAGAAAATGTTTTTATGGGACCCTCACGGCCCATAAAATTGAAAAGCCTTAGGTGATAGGGATCTAAACCTGTCTCCTAAGCCATCGCTTCCCAATCCCCAAGTGGCGAATGATGAGTCGCTCCTGGTGCCATATTCCAGTACAGCGATGCAGACGCCAACCGAATTCCAAACTCATACCCCAACGGCGAATGATGAGTCGCTCCTGGTACTATATTCCAGTGCAGCGATGCAGACGCCAACAAAGTCCCGAAAGTTTTCCAGCCCTACGGTCTGGATCATACATCCTGCAAAACCGTATACAATCCACGGGCGTAAATGACCCCTATCTCTCCCAAATCCTGCCGGTGAGACTACTTTAAAGTCCCACCAGCGGCAAAAAAAAAGAAGAAAAAAGAAAAGAGAAAAAAAGAGGGTATGTCCACAAGCAAAATGGGCCCGAAAGGGCTCCGTGAGTAAAAACAGTAGGACTGCCGACGAGTTTATGAAAACCCGAAAGGGCGCAATCTCGTAAAAAGAGATGAAATGCACTCACAAAGTCCTCTCGACTCTGTGAGGAGAAAATTCCCGCGTGAGATCCTTACGACTCACAAAGGAGCAACACACTTAGGAGTCCCCACGACTCCTAAAAAGAAAATACACCTACGGGATCCTTACGACCTGTAGGGAGAAAATGCTTTGTGGGACCCTTACGGCCCATAAAATTGAAAAGCTTAGGTGATAGGGATCTAAACCTGTCTCCTAAGCCACCAAATCCAAATCCTCTCGGGGCACATGATGAGTTGCTCCTGGCATTATTCCAGTGCAGCAATGCAGATGCAAAAAAAAACCAATTCCCAAATCCTCTCGGGGCACATGATGAGTTGCTCCTGGCATTATTCCAGTGCAACAATGCAGATGCCAAACAAACCAAATCCAAATCCTCCCGGGGCACATGATGAGTTTCTCCTAGCATTATTCCAGTGCAGCAATGCAGATGCCAAACAAACCAAATCCAAATCCTCCCGGGGCACATGATGAGTTGCTCCTGGCATTATTCCAGTGCAGTAATGCAGTTGCCAAACAAAAAACCAAATCCAAATCCTCTCGGGGCACATGATGAGTTGCACCTGGCATTATTCCAGTGCAGCAATGCAGATGCCAAACAAAAACCCCAATTCCCAAATCCTCTCAAAGACGGATGATGATTCGCTCCTGGTACCATATTCCAGTATAGCGATGTTGATGTCGACTCAAATCAAACAAATCAAACAAACAAATTCCAACATCGACCTCTGCATCAACAAGCGACACTCCGCACTGGGGAAAAGTCGATCAGCGACACTCCGTGCCGGGGAAAATTCAACCAGCAACACTCCGTGCCGGGGAAAATTCAACCAGCGACACTCCGCGCCGGGGAAAAGTCGATCAGCGACACTCCGTGCCGGGGAAAAGTCAACCGGCGACACTCCGCGCCGGGGAAAAGTCGATCAGCGACACTCCGTGCCGGGGAAAAGTCAACCGGCGACACTCCGCGCCGGGGAAAAGTCAACCGGCGACACTCCGTGCCGGGGAAAAGTCAACCACCGACACTCCGCACCGGGGAAAAGTCGATCAGCGACACTCCGTGCCGGGGAAAAGTCAACCACCGACACTCAGCGCCGGGGAAAAGTCGATCAGCGACACTCCGTACCGGGGAAAAATCAACCACCGACACTCCGCGCTGGGGAAAAGTCGACCAGCGACACTCCGTGCCGGGGAAAAGTCGATCAGCGACACTCCGTGCCGGGGAAAAGTCGACCCGACACTCCGCGCCGGGAAAAAGTTGATCAGCGACACTCCATGTCGGGGAAAAGCCAACCACCGATACTCCGCGCCGGGAAAAGTCGATCAGCGACACTCCGTGCTGGGAAAAGTCAACCAGCGACACTCCGCGCCGGGGGAAAGTCGATCATCGACACTCCGTGCCGGGGAAAAGTCAACCCGACACTCAGCTCCGGGGAAAAGTCGATCAGCGACACTCCGTGCCGGGGAAAAGTCAACCCGCGGCACTCCGCGCCGGGGAAAAGTCGATCAGCGACACTCCGTGCCGGGGAAAAGTCAACCACCGACACTCCGCGCCGGGGAAAATTCGATCAGCGACACTCCGTGCCGGGGAAAAGTCAACCACCGACACTCCACACCGGGGAAAAGTCGATCAGCGATACTCTGTGCCGGGGAAAAGTCAACCCGACACTCCTCGCCGGGGAAAATTTGATCAGCGACACTCCGTGCCGGGGACACGTCAACCAGCGACACTCTGCATCGGGGAAACGTCCAACACAGACACTCCGCATCAGGGAAACGTCCGACAGCGACACTCCGTGCCGGGGAAACGTCAAGCAGACACTCCGTGCCGGGGACACGTCAACCAGCGACACTCTGCATCAGGGAAACGTCCAACACAGACACTCCGCATCAGGGAAACGTCAACCAGCGACACTCTGCATCGGGGAAACGTCCAACACAGACACTCTGCATCAGGGAAACGTCCGACAGCGACATTCCGTGCCGGGGAAACGTCAAGCAGACACTCCGTGCCGGGAAAACGTCAAGCAGACACTCCGTGCCGGGGACACGTCAACCAACGACACTCCGTGCCGGAGGCACGTCTACCATATCACTCCGGGCCAGGGAAACGTCTACCACGGACACTCCGTCTCGGAGACGCGTCAAGCGTCGACCGTCCATGTCGTAAAAAGGGCAGTGCAGCCCAAAAAGTGAGAACCAAAGCAAGTCGCCTCCACATGAAAGAAGATCCATCAATTTCATGCACACGACCCACATATGTGGTGTGCATTTATTGATGGGGGGCATTTTGTTGAAGTCAAAATTTACACCCCGGTTGACCAAGTCAAAATCAAAGTCAACCCTAAGCTAGGTGGGCCCAAGCCCAGGTCAAGCGAGCCCATGCCCAAGTCGAGCCCGCAGCCAGCCTCCCATATGCCAACAACAAAATCATGTAATAAATAATTTCTATGTAATTGTTTATGCATGAATGTAAACAAAATGGGCATAAAGCCAATATTTTGTAAGCCCGTGGCTTATGTGCAAAAAATGAAATGGCACATGAGCCATGGGATGGCTAAAACGCCATTTTTGTAAAGCCCAAGGGGCTATATGTAAATATGTAAACCTATATAAGGCAACATGATGATGAATAAAGTAACACTTTTTTCATTCTCTCAAAAACCTAGGGTTTGTATTTTCTTTCCCTTTTCTGAAGGTCTCAAACCTTCTTCTTTCTTCTGAATTAAATCAAGATTTTTACTCTTCCTTTTCAAAAACAAAATAGTTTTTCACCACCAAACCCACAAAGGGGAACTTGTATCTGTCTTTAGATCCCCAAAAGGAGAGATTTTGATATCTCACATCTTTTGATCTTCAAGATCCAGCTAGCAGAGGAGGAGGAAGAAGAACCCCTTCTATTAACCCCAAAAACACACCTAGGAGTCCAACTCCACTCTGATTTCTCTTTCGAGAATCTTTTTAGGCTAAAAGCCTCTTTTCCTCGCCGGCGTTCAAGCGCAGAGCGCCCACGTGCCGACACGTGGCGCGCTTGCGCTCAATCGCAGAGCGCCCACGTGCCAACACGTGGCGCGCTTGCACAACAACGCCATGCGCTTGCGCTCCTGCACAACAGTGGCGACGCGTGGCGCGCCTGCACAACAGTACCGACACGTGGCGCGCTTGCGTTCCTGCGCAAGCGCTCGAGCGCAAGTCGCCCCAGTGACGACACGTGGCGCGCTTGCGCTCCTGCGCAAGCGCTCTGGCGCAAGTCGCCCCAGTGCCGACACGTGGCGCACTTGCGCTTAAGCGCACAGCGCTCTGGCGCAAGTCGCCCCCGTGCCGACACGTGGCACACTTGCGCTCAGGCGTCTAGCGCTCAGGCGCAAGTCGCCCCCGTGCCGACACGTGGCGCACTTGCGCTCGAGCGTCTGGCGCTGAAGCGTAAAGCGCCCACGTGCCGACACGTGGCGCGCTTGCGCTACAGCGCCCTGCGCTCAAGCGCAGAGCACCCACGTGCCGACACGTGGCACGCTAGCGCTTGAGCGCACAGCACCTGGGCGCACAGCGCCCAAGGCGCTGGCCCCATGCATCCTTTGGATGCATTTTCCCCCTCTTTCTTTTATATATATATATATATATATATATATATATACATACATACATACATATACATATACATATGCATACATATTTGCACACACACGTGCTCCACAACACTGTCCCTGTTAGAAAAAAATTTCTAACGGGGCACTGCCCCGCACCCCTCAAGGGGGCCGCTAGCCCCCTTGACCCCCAGCCCGCTATCCGGGTAGCGGGACCCCCGTAAAAACTCTGCGTGGCTCCCGATATATCCAAAACCCCCCTTTTCAAAAAACAACACACGCACACCGCACATTGAGTTCGCATGACCAGTTTAACCAGTTAATCGGAGGTTCTCTCGCCCCAAAGGTGAGGGGTAATTAACGGCAGCTTAGTCCGCGGCTGCCGGAGATTCGGATCCCCACAATCAATAAACCCCGGCCTACCCTAGGCAGGGGAAATCTGTAGTACTCCTGACAAGTGCGCGCGTATTCCCATCTCAATGGGGTGACGAAAAACACCCTACAGCTTGATCGGGCAAAGCAAAGTTTGAGCATCATTCATGACGGGAACGCCAGTAACAACAACAACAAGACGTCTTGCTTCATTCTATGATGTTTTTGGAGTCGACTGTATGAATCCTTTTTTTTATTTCCATTCTACCTTGTTAAGGACCATCTTCACTGTAAAAGTAACACCAACATATCGTTTTTAATATATGTAGTCTTTATCCATATCCATATTCGCTGAGGTCCACTTTTACTCCTAATTATGTCATAAACTATATTTCGTTTTTTCTGACCGGGATATCGACGGGTCTTTATTGCACATGTTCAAATCATTACAATCGGTTCTCTTGCATCGTATCCTCTATCGGAGCTGCCTTTGTCTTGTTAGGAATACTTGTTTCTTATCTTTTTTTTTTAAGTATATAACCGCTCAACCATCTTAATATATATTCTCATTACAGGCACAATTATATTTAGACATTTTTTTCCCTTATTTATCAAATATTCTGATTCATAAAGAAGTACACGACCTCTTATAATTTTTCTTTTAATTCTTAAAGATATCCTACCATAACATAGCATTCATGACAGAAATGTCACCAACAATATATTTTTGTATAAAACAACAAACACGGCTAATGGCGCTTTATGTCGAGGATGTGTCCCGTATTCGTCTATGCGTTTATGGATCATTTGGGCCGGGTCATTTATTAGTGCGGGCTACTAATATATATCAGGGTTTTGGTATATATATATTTTTGGGGAAAAGATAAGTTGGTTTAAGAGATTAATTATGTGAGGATATTTTGTATCCCTCCTCTTCTGTGGTGTGAGAGCAAGAAAGGGGATGTGAGAGAGAAGTTGTAGAGATGTGTGAGCTTTTGTAATCTTTTTTCGTATATTAATGAAATTCTCGTATTTAGCTCCGTGGATGCAGGCAGATGTGGTCGAACCACATTAAACCCGGCATGGTATTTCTTCTTCGTGTTATTTTGTATTTATTTATCTTGTGTTCTCGATGGTTTAAGAGGTCGATTTCCCGAACACTTTGGTACTTGTTGTTTCACCAATTATTATTACCCTGGAATATCTAAAGTTTTATTTCATGGCACCTAATTAGCTGCTTGCTTGCTTACTGTTATATTCACTTCGCAAGAAAAGTCACATGAGAAGCACATTGAATTCTACTTGGTAAACATTAGGTACTAGGACGACATGTTTTAAACCTTAGATAATTAAATACTATGTTAGTGAAATATAAGGCATAAGAGTGCCCATTTAGCCTATAACATAAATTAAACAATGATGAGCATTTTTGGCAACCTACTACTCTTAATTCTTAAGCATATGGATTCAATTATGTTTAGTTTAAATTCTTCAATATCTTCATGGCTTAATCTATATTTATTATTATTTCTTTTATGTTATAACTAAAAATCCCAAGTTTCAACATATATAGATTGGAAGTGCAATGATAGGCCACCTAATGAACAAAGTAGCTATAACTAAAATAAGATGATTGATTCTCTCTCTTGAAGCCCATTTTAGTGCATATGAAAATTGATGGAAAATCAAGAACACATGCAAGTCATCAACTTAAAACATAAACATCATAGAGTAGGTGTTTGAGTCTTCAACTTTGTACTTGTTCAACTTGGTACTCTTGGGTTAGGCGAATCAAAACCTCCTTCTCTTTCATAGAAAATGTATCATAGAGAAAAGCTCATTACAGATATTTAATTGTTCCTTCCACAGCATCAATACTCTCTGAAATTATAATGTTAAGACCCGAGTTTTTTTTCCTTTTGCGGTGCACGCATTTTCTTCTTAATTAATCCAATTAAATATGCGTCATGCAGGATTCGATTTTGGATTGCTATTAAATTTTCTTAATGTCCTTTCTGCACCACAGCTCCGAAGTTACAAACGAGGGTTGACATTATTAGTTACAGCGTGATCAATAAACCTAACGCGGCCTTAGTCTCTTTTCCAATGCATTGATTTGATGATGAAAGGTTTTTCTTAGGGATTAGATAGCCATAGAATAAGAACATGAAAAAGCCCCTTCAACACATGATGGTATTGGGTCTCTTTCTTGACATATTCTCCTTTAATGAAACTTCCATCTATGATCCAAAGTTAGAGAAAGGTGTTGTATGAAGTTATATGTGAATGAAATATATTAGGTTGGGGTTGTTGAGCAAAAGCACTTAAAGAAGTAGTGATGTTTTTTGTAAGTCTAAAACATTTAATAAGAAATTCAAATAATGTATAGAAATACTAGACAGTAGGTATGACTATTGTAGATTAGTTAATCATAAGCATATATGTCCGCATGCTTGTACCATAAATTTACTAATTTTGAAGTCCACATAAATATATAGTAGCTCAACGGTGACATACACAAAATGGTCTAAAATAAAAATAAAATTAAAACATTACATGTTGATACTTGCGTAAGAGGGCCGAAACAGGAGTGCTCGTGGAGCCACAAGATCACGGCAATACAAATAGATATAAACGACCGTTTCGGATGTTAACCATACATCAATAATGCAAACTTTCAACGCGGCGTATTTGATACATTTATTAAATCCGTATAGCTTCGAGGAGATCTAGAAACAAACTACAAAGCTATTGGTGTGTTCATGGAAAAGATTGTTTCTAGAGCTACCAGACGTGCCACCGGCTTTAGAGCAACAACTCTCTCTCTCTATGTTTTTAGTACATTGAACGAAAGGCTATACTTTCCGAATTAAAAAACCCATGAAAAATGGCCCAGCCCAACCCCAATCTAGATAGCCCAATCCCAATTTATATCATAAAAATTGATTAGAAAACAAAGAACGAAATATACATGCACAAAAGAGTAATGCTTTCCGTGCCAACTGAAATCTATCCAAGAGATAAAATGATGGGATTTACAATATCTAGATATTAGTGCCAAACGGATGGACCCATCATGTTTCTATATTGGGTAGGTTTTGATAGAAATTTAAAGTGGACAGATTAAAAAAAATCCTATGGATTTTGGGTATATATGCCCCTAAATCTGAGCTATTTTAAGAGAGCCGCCCAAATATTTATAATTTGGAAAGAAAAAATGTCCTGCCAATATGCTCTATGACTGATAAAAGCCCTTGTGTTCGAGTTAAATTAACCATGGGTCATTGATTACCCCCAAATTGTTTAGTAAAATTAGAGTTATAAGTAATTGAAGTGTTTCATAAGCTTGATCTGTAATTATGTGTTATGTCAAAATGACCAAAAATGACATGTTATTGACTTCTATATAAAATGCTATTTTAACTGCATTTGTTTACATTTAAAATGTATTTAATAATAAAATAATTGAAATTATCACCGATCTTTTTTTTTTTCTTTGATACAAGAGCACGACTCAAGGAGTCCGCCCCATGAAATTTATTAAAAGGAAAAAGTATAGAAACAACACAAGTACAATAGCGTTTTACATCTAACAGGTGCGCTTTGCACCCAACAACTAAACAAGAGTGTAGAGCATATAGCCTATGGTGGGCAATAAGAGTTTGGAAGGGGAGACCCGGGATCTCTCATTTAGTGCTTCGAAGAGAGGCATGCGGGACCGGTGAGCTCCGTTCTGGTAAAAAAAAACACAACTAAACAAAGGGAGAGAAGGAAAGAGGGGAGGGGGAGAGGAAGAGAGGGGGAGAGCAGAGAATACATAGAGAGCATGCGTACATACTATAAAGTCTTCAGTAGTTTGAGGGATCTCCGAGCAATGTTTGTCTCTATTGATAAAAGCCTCTTGAACTGTGAAGCCCATACGATCAAACTTGATGAAAATTATCACCAATTTATACTGCATGAATGATTTTGATAATGTTATTTGCTTATCATTTTAATTTTGGTTTGAATTTGATCCTTCACGCATAATGACTTCTTAGGGATGATGCAAACTGGGGAAAGTTGCTTATCTTCAGATCAAAGATGGGGGAGAAGAGAGAGCGTCGGTCGTCGGTGAAGTCCTGGCGGCGGCCGGCGAATCTCCGGCGGCGGCAACGAAACCCTAGACAGCGGCAGCGTAAACAATTTGGGTGCTAGGTTTTTTTTGCTTTTGTTTTTGAGATGAGAAGCAGTTAATATATCTCATTCATGTGGTAATATTTAATAAAATAAGACGTAAATGAGTCATTTACTTGGTCAAAGCTGCTTAACTTATAAATGCTAAAAAAATAAGTACCTATGTAGTACTTATTTTTTGGCACTTATAAGTTAAATCGCCGAACACGAATTTTACATATAAGTGACTTATAAGCGGAGTTTGTGCTAAACAAGCCCATGTTTCACATTGTTAGCATGTCCTGTAGTATAGAGATTTGTCGGGCTTGTTTCAAATTAGAAAGATTTGGGGGCCCATATATGAAAAATGCCAAAAAGTAAGAAAAAGCTCGCATTTTTGCACAACATCGCCATCGCCATCGATCTCGATCTCGATCGCCAGCATGGCAATTGCGGCTTCAACCTCTGTTCTCGGAAACCCTAGCAGGCTCTATCTCCAAACCCTAGCCTCAAGAACCAAAGCCTCGCTCGATCCTCGATTTGCTTCCTCACGTCGAGAGATGAGAGTTGCAGCATCGAACAAGCCCAATCTGCAAACCTCAGGTTCCGTTTATTTCTTCAAAAAAGCTTATGGTACTTTGATTTGTTGAACAAAATTTGGTTTCTTTCTTGATTGATTGTGGATGTGATCTGGGTGATATTAGATGGGATTGGAGGTGTAATTACGTAGGTTACACTGAGATTATCTGGTTTCCTCAGCGTTCAAGCCTTTATTTAGTTAATTGTCGAAGTATGCCCCCATCATTTTCTCGTAACTGATCAAGAAATAGAGTTGATGGGGCTCATAAACGAGTATTCCTCAGATCATGACACGTGGCGGCCGCTAAGACCGCTAGACTCCTGGGGGGCTACGTAGCTGGAACAAGTATGATGCATTGAGGACATTCTTCGGCACCTCGTCTCCAAGTTTGCATCCGACCTTTTGGAGACCTCTTCGGAATACCTTCCTAGTTCGCCTAAACAACCATCCGACAGCTCGCTTTCGAGCAATCCTACAGCAGAGCTCCCTCGGCCACCGAGCTATCCACCGAGATGAGCTTCCTCGGCTTTCCTGTTCAACCGAGAGCACGGAGCCTAAGAGCCCTCGTAACTGCTCCGTATATCTTGCCACGATGAGATCTCCACCGCTCCATGACTCGTATATCGCGCTAGTGTATCTCTCCATTAATGAGCGCATCCCGCCATTAATAGGTGTGTCCCGCCATCAGCGCGAACGTGATGCAGAGGTGTAACGGGCGGTGAGAATCTCGCACTGGTTCACCTCATGCGACCACTATATAAACCCCCTCCACCAGACAACTCAGGTAAGTCGAATTGATTCCAATACGCCACTATCCTGCCATTATTCCTCGGTACTTACTTGATCGTCAGAGGGTCCTACGGTGGTTTCCAACCCCGGGACTTTCCTTGCAGGTAGCTCGGCGTCCACAGTATCCAACAATCCATTGAGACCCACACGTTCAATTCTCACCTTCAATCACAACCGTTCAGAACCGCTCGCAGCAAGATCGATGGAGAACAACATTTGAGGGAGAAACTGACCCCTATCAGTTGGCGCCGTCTGTGGGAAACCATTCCTTCTCCACCCAAAATGTTGATTTTCCGCTTTCGATTCAATGACAAGCGACAGCTGCGACGATCCCAGCACGAGCCGTCCCGTCCTCCATAACGGGGGCGGAAACGGCCCTACTCCTCTCCCTAACGTCATCAATGCCTTATCCGCTCGAATCGACAGGCTCATGGCGATGGTGGATGCACTCGCCCGCGTCCAAACGACCCCATGGCCATCAGACCGCAGCATCCCCTCCTTGGGGCGACGGCGTTCGTAGGGAAACAGAAGGGCACACTCAGGCTCTTAACCTCACTCACGCTCATCTTGATGTGGCCGAATACCGGCGTGCCGGTTCCGACAGTCATGGCCCGCATCTGGGAAATGATTTCATGACCCGTTGGGCGCCGGATAGCTCGACACGCCAATCTCAGGGAGACCGGGCTATCACTTCAACGCGCGACGTGCTTTCTCGCCCCTAAGGAAGTGTCGGTCAAATCGCCTGATTCCAGGTTAGACTCGCGCCGCCACTTCTGTCAAGGTCATGCATACAGCGAGCGCCGGGGTTATCCACGAAGGGTCCGCCCCGAGGATTTAAGAAATGTGATAGAGCAGAGCCGAAGCCGCTCTGCCGTGGAAGCCAGGAGCATAGGTAGCACCCACTCTGACTGTGAAGATTATTCGGGGGTACTGACAACGAATAGAGGCCTTTGAAAGGAAAATCGAAGACATACAACATGATGACCGTACAGCTGGCGAAGGCGCAAAGTACTCCGCTGACTCACTTACAAGGCTCTTTACCAAACAGCTACTAGCTGAGCGTGTCCCATCCAGGAACAAACCGCACAAAGTGGCCCTCTTTGACGGGAAGTCCGACCCGAAGGACCACTTGGACGGGTATGCAGCAAGCATGAGTTTCGAAGACAACTCAGACACGGCTCAATGCTAAGCCTTCCCCACCACCCTCATCCGGGCTGGCCGAGATTAGTTCCGAGGACTCGCGCCGCGCTCGAGCTCAACCTTTGACGAGCTGACGACCCAATTCCTCGGTCATTTCGTCGGTAACCGTCGGCAGAAAAAGATGGTCGACTATCTATTCACCATCAAGAGTGAGACAAGGAATCCTTTAAAGGGTACGTCACCCGCTTCTACAATGCCTTTCTAGAGGTTCCCGAGCATCGCGATGAAACGGTTATCACCGCCTTAAGGTCAGGTCTTAGGCACAAAGAGTGGCTCCGCTCTTTTGTATCAGTGCAACCTAGGACTATGGCCGAAGTAAAAGTATGGACCGAGCAAGAGATTCAACTCAAGCTGGAGGTGAATGCTAACCTGTCCCGAGGTGATCAAGCAGACCGAAAAAACGGGACATAGGACAAAAAGAAAGCCGACAATCCAAAATCCTATTCCCCGTGATTCCATGAGTACACCCCTCTGAACATCTCCCAAACAGAATTGCTAGAAGAGGCTAAAGGCGAGAGGTTTTTCAGGCTCCCGCCGGCAACCCAAAGGGCAGGCAAGCCGCTCCGGGGCCCGTATTGCACTTACCACAGGCCGTAGGAGCACCCGACCGAGAGTTGTAAGCAACTCCGTGACTATATCGAGGAACCGATCCGCTCTGGCCATCTGGCGAAATACCTACGAGATAAGTGGCAGGTGGAACAAGAACAAAAAGACCAATCCCCTCCCGAGGAGTTAACAATCGGTCAGATCATGGTCATTTCGACGCATCCGACTCTGGACAGTGAGGGAGACCGCCGTACCATACCTGTAATATCCAGCCCCTTTTATACCAAAATCCGTATTGTGTCACTTTATAATTTTAATTATAATTTTATTTCTCCTAAAGCCCATTCCCTTTTATTAGACCAAAACCCAAACCAAATCTATCAGTTTCTTTTTATAAAATCCCAGCCCTTTGTAATTTTCTCATTATTTAATTTAATTTTATTTAAACTCAAAACCCTAATTTTTCCCTTCAACCATTTCCTTTATTTACTTAAAACTAAACCCTAAAACCTAATTAATCCCTAAAGCCCATTCCTCAGTTTTTTAGAAAAGGAAAATGAATTTTTGGCAGCCCAACCGAGCCCGGCCCACTCCCTTTTAGTTTTTCCATTAAAATTTCCTTTAAACCCCGGCCCGTTCTTCCTCAGCCCATTCTTTCCATTTATTAATTAAATTTACTTTTATTTGCACCAGCCCACTCCCTTGGCCCGCTCGCTTAAACCCGACCCGGCCCACACCTCACCTCCTTCGTCTCCAACGGCTCTTTTCCCTAATTCCCGCTCGCGAGCGTGCTCCTCGCCTCCGCCGACGCCCGCGCTCTCGCCCACGTCGCAGCAGTCACCCCTACGGCGCACGTCTCTCTCCTCTCATAATTCCTTCAATCATCCACGTCTCCCCCTCTCTCTTTTCTTCCCACTCCTTCTTCCCGTTGCGTTTTTCCCGCGCGCGATCCACCTTCCTCGCCGCCTCCTCCGCACTCGCTCGCGCGAACGTTACCCCACGCACTCCCCTCTCCAACCCCGTCGCCCTCATCCTCTCCTCTCAAAACTCTCAATCACTCTTTTTCCCTCCTTCCTTTCCTTCCTCCTCCCTCGAACCCGCCATCAGCAACCCACTGCAGCTCCGATCATCGGCCACCTCCTCCCCGAGCACCCTCATCTACACCCCCTCACCACTCCACTTCGTCGATCGAGCAACCCTACCCAACTCCCCTGCACACCCAACCCACTCACACACGAGCTCGGCCACCGGCGCCCTCTCGTCGGCGAGTCCCGCGGCTTATCGTCGACTCCCCGTACCCGCCTCGTAGTCAGCAGCATCACCATCACTCCATCGACAACACACACCCGAGTCTCTACACCCTTCTCCCAAACTCTCTACCTCCCTCCTGTTTCCTCCTCTCTCTCTCCCCCTCTATCTCTCTGTGTTTCCCTCTCTCTAATCTCTGCCTCTCTCTCTCTCTCAGTATTCACTCTCTCTCTCTCACTCAGTTCCCTCTCTTCCTCTAACTGCTTCTCTCTCTCTAACTCTCTCTCTCAATACCTCTCTCCCTCTGCAATCCCTCTCCTTAGGCTTCGACAGTATCAGCGATCCTCAGTCCCGACAGCTCGCAACAACCTCTTCTCAAGCTCGAGCTAAGCCCAAGCTTAGCCGAGACTCGTCGTGCGTTTGCTACTCCGTGCCGGGACGCGTCACTACTGCCTTAACTGCCGCGCCATCAGTTCACCGTCTCCAGGCAAGTATTTTACTTGCTTACATGCTATATACTCAAGTTACAATATTTAATTACATAGATCATGAAGTTACAATTTTAGACCAATTGTGTGCCATACCTGTTCGACGTGTGTTCCCAATGAAATTACTCACCTAATTTGACGGAACTCAATTGTATAATCTGGCCCGTATGGTTGTGAATGTAGTGTGTGAATTTCGTTGGATAATATGACCGTTAATGACTAAAATGACTACCCCCAAGTTCACTAGTAAAACTGGAATTTTATTGTACCTGAAAACCGCTAAAATCACCATAAATTATATACATACTGGAATGATGCGTTCGAGAGCTCAAATCGAAGCCAACTCGACGAACTTTAACCCTATACTAGTTTCCAGATATTCCTGTACTTAAACTGTGACGATATTTGGATCGGAGTGCGACTCTGGACTGCAGTCCAGAGCGACTCCAATTGTTGCTTGCTGTTCCGTAATGGGTGCCACAGGATTTCCTTAACTCGTAGGTTGCGGAACTCCACTGTTTATTGTAGGTGAACCTGTTAGCTAGACAACACAAGTGGTTTCATTCTGTTTCGTTATCGTCTGTTATTTATTCTGTAATTTAAAAGATCGGGACGCATAACAGTCCCAACAGAATCAGAATTGACATACTAGTACTAAACAATGTATATCTCCTGACGTACAGACGCGATTGAAGATCCGTATGTTGCGTTGAAAACCTTACTGAAAACTCTAGATTTCATCCAACTGTAGCGTCGCTAAAATCTGATCCCAACTGGGGTTAAAATGCGTTGCGAAACGGATTTCTGATTCTGAAACCGGATTTCCAGCCGTAAACGCTTAAAATGAAATGGCTATAATTAGTGATCCTGCAACCCGATTGGCATGAAACTAAATTCGATGGATAGATATCTGAACATACTAATTATTACCTGTTCACCGTTTCACTAAATTTGTAACCGTATGATTTATGATAAATTATGCAAATGGTAGATTAATGACGCAGGACATCCTAAACATGCTTTATATACTGTTCACGCATCATTTCATACACATGTCACTGCATTGATAACCTAGTGATAACGTGCATTACCCAGTGTTAGGTATTAGTGATAATTGTGGCAAGTAAGTCAGTGTTCGTGTATCAGTGAATAAGTGAAAGTGATACGTATTTGTACACAATTAGTGACCCTATTATTCTATTGTATTGTCGACGTCTGTGGGATGCGTGTACGTGTGACTATAAGTGGTATGGGACACTTATGGAAGCGCTTGCACGGGTGTCACAGATAAGGCACCAGGCACTGCCATTTATCTTAGGTATTAGTCGGGACGTGCTTGATGGAGGTCCTGCCTCCAGTTCTCGCGCAGACTTGTCAGGGATCGATTAGTATTTAGTGGTATGGTTAGCGTTTGATGTAGACCACGGGGTGTGGGGTAGTTTAAGTATGAGTTCAACAGAATCTCGGGAGTCCCATGCCGGCTTATATATTTAGGGAGATATATGGAGATTTACAGGGTATGTGATTATCACCGTGATATACATGTTGGGCCCGTGGTCCCTTGCCCTTGGGTTCTACCCTTGGGTGGAGGACACTCGCGAGTGGTTGACTCTCACACTTGGACTGACGATAGGCTTAATGACCTATACAGTGAGACTTAGAGACTGATAGGGATACTGGTATTGATATATCTTACTTACCGTGTTGACATACGTCGCATATCGTTCTACTGCTTTTACTGTTCCGCTGCATTAATTACTGCATGTTCATACCTATGCTGCCATTGATCTACTGTTATATATACCTATCACTACTGTTAGTATTCTCACATGATTTTATATATTATATTGCTATTGTGTCGCTCTGACGACCTGAGTATGCATGCTCAGTGTGAGGAGAAGATTTAGCCTGGACCAGGACTAGACGCATATCACAGACATCTTGACTTGCTATTCAGAGTTACATTCGTTTGTTTCCCATCAGGTCAGTTTATATTACTGTTTTGTTCCAGTTACTGCATTTCTCATTACCTGTGCATCATTTACTGTTTACCATGAAAAACTAGAAGCCGAAGTGCGACTACGGCAGGACATTTCCTTGACCGTAGGAGCATGGCTGGCCTTGTCAACTTCTCGTATTCCGTATTTTGGGAAGCGGGGCATGACATGGTTTAGTTCGTATCAGAGCCCAGGTTTTGCTTCGATTGGGATTGCAGTTTTCCGTGTAGAGCTTGACAATCTAAGATATCCCTCAGTCTAGATTGTAAACTTGATATTCTTGATCCATATTCGCATTGAGCGTTCTGCTATCCATTCACTAGGGTTTTAGGTGACTTGGCAAGTTTCGTGGTTGTAATTGTGAACTACATCACGATTACACCATCATACTCTGTTTAAGTGACTTAAAGTCATACAGTTGATTCTCCACTTGTAATAAATTCATCATCTCTGATATTCTTGAATCTTTGTCCTATCCATATTATATTTTGATTCGTATAGCTTGTGACTTATATCATCCTCAAAATTGTTGTTTCAGGATCATGTCTTCCAACGACTCTTCATCTTTATCCGCTCCCCAGAATCAGACCATTGAGATTCTGAGTGTACTGCAAGGTCTAAAGAAAGCCCAGGAGCGAACAAACGACTTGTTGGCTGAAAGACTGAAAAGATAGATGAATCAGGCACCAGCGGGAGTCTCCGCTCATAAAGGGATCCCGTTAGACGAGAAAAAGAGAAGAAGATGAAGCGCCAATTTGTTACTCCGCGAAAGAAGTAGCAGAAGACCCCAGGTTGTGGGTACTGTAAAAGGCCAGGACATCTTCAGAGGGATTGTCGCCGCGCCCAAGGAAAATGTCTGATATGCGGGTCCGACAAACACCTCATCAACGGTTGCCCAGAAAGGAAAGAATTACAGGGAGGAGACTCGTCCACACTCCCTACTTCTGCCAAGTGAGGATTACTGCGTAGTTCGAATTTCGAGGATAAGGCGGACCCAACACAAGTTTCAACTCGCGTGACGAGAATGCAGCGGTCCAGAAATCAAAAGAAGAATTTTCCTGTTTTCTAATTTCAGCATTATGTTATCATCCCCTTATGAATATTTCTTTCCGTTTGAAATCTTGTATCCGTTGAATTTTTATTTGAATGCAATAAAACTTTGAATCGTAATATAGGTATCACTCTCTTGCTTTCTCCTTATTTATACTATTCATTATCACAGCATTATTATCCTGATATTTTTCAATTCCTGCCACTGTATACCTTTCTATACTTCGTATACTTAACTACTTCCTTGATATGTCACATTGCCTAATCATAACTCTTTCTTTTCAGGCCATGGCCCACCCTGGAGCAACGCCGCATCTAGATGAGGATGCACAGTCATGCGTTTCCTTAGACCACACGCTGATGAGTTCTGACGATGAGACTAACGGTCCCCAGGTCAATTTCGAAAACAACGATTCAGAGGACGAAGGAGCACTCGTCTCAGAGTTTAACATGATGGGCGATCACGATGAAGAGGAAGAAGACGCTGAAGAGAACCCGATAGAGGAAGGTCTCGAGGAAGACCCGATAGAAGAAAATCCAGTTGAGGAAAATCCCGTGGAAGAAAATTTAGAAGAAGAGAATCACATGGAATCGGACCTCGATGAAGAAGCTCCATCCGAGGAAGTAGGACCAGAAGATCAAGACCCTGCGGTGGAAGAACTCCCAATGGCGATACCTGCGAGGCGTTATGGAAATGGACGTCCCTACCTGAGTACGCGAGCCTACCGTAACCTGCTAAACCTCCACAACAGCGACTGACGGGATTTCTTTTAGATGTTATCTTTTTTGGCCAAATAAAATCTGTGTATAGTTTAGGGCCACATTTCGTTTTTGATGATGCTTTGTTTAAAACTTTCTAGAATGGAATAAATTGCTGAGTTCACAAATCCTTCGATCTTCTTAGTTCCCTTGATGCTTGATTATTTCTTCTATACCATTATTTTTCTTACCGAGATCTGTCCACCCCTATTCCTTACATTGCCTTGATCCTCACTCGGATTAACCAATACCACACCCGATCTTTTAAGAGGTCCACCTTCATCCTTCGTCTGCGTCCCGTTTGAGATCCTTCTGGGAGGAGAAAATTTTACTAGTTAGCTAACCCTTCAAATTTTTGATTCATATGATGTACCGACCGTCACCATTCCCCTACTTTTCCCCTGTAGTTCTTTGTTGCTCACCCTTACTTCCTGTACTGATCCGATCCCAGTCTCCTTGATCTTCGGCCTAAAGCCGCCATACCCCAACCTTTGAATGATCCACATTTTCTTGTAATCCTTATCCTAGCTAGCCCTATACATTTTTATGTGTTTTCTTATTACCCTATATATATTTAGGGATTTTATCATTCGAAAATTTGGTTTTCAGTATTTTGTATTTATCGAAGAGTGTGTGTTATTGACAAATTAGCTTTATGTATTGTAAGCACACTACTATTATCTTCAGTTTTTAGTAGCGCAACCTTACACCGCGCATGCTTTTGGTCTATGCTTCTTAATTTCATTATACCCGTTTTCTAAAATATTTTAACCTGTTTTTATCGATACCTTATCCTAAAATGTTTTAACCTACCGACTAATTTTCATTGCTTTATTGTCGTTACTTTATTTTTGGGTTTTGTGCCTATTATTACTATTATAAATGGTTGAACCTTACACTTATTTTTTTCTGCTTACTTTTGATAAACTTAGACGTGCACATATTTGGGTTTCGACTTTTACCGAGCATACTTTGATTAATATTATTCGTTATTGTTACCTATATTCTCGTATATTTGTAGTTGCCCTTATAGTGTTCCTGCATTATGCCTTTTAGGCCTATCTTTTGTATGTGATTCTTATATATATGTATGTACCTTCAAAACTTTGTCTACCCGTTTTTAAGTAAATCAACATGTATTAGTGTTCGATATGATAATTCTTCGCTTATTATTTATAGCTAGTTGTTTCTTTTAAATTTCGAGAACGAAATTTTTGTAAGGGTGGTATGATGTAATACCCGGCCCCTTTTATACCAAAATCCGTATTGTGTCATTTTATAATTTTAATTATAATTTTATTTCTCCTAAAGCCTATTCCCTTTTATTAGACCAAAACCCAAACCAAATCTATCAGTTTCTTTTTATAAAATCCCAGCCCTTTGTAATTTTCTCATTATTTAATTTAATTTTATTTAAACTCAAAACCCTAATTTTTCCCTTCAACCATTTCCTTTATTTACTTAAAACTAAACCCTAAAACCTAATTAATCCCTAAAGCCCATTCCTCAGTTTTTTAGAAAAGGAAAATGAATTTTTGGCAGCCCAACCGAGCCCGGCCCACTCCCTTTTAGTTTTTCCATTAAAATTTCTTTTAAACCCCGGCCCGTTCTTCCTCAGCCCATTCTTTCCATTTATTAATTAAATTAACTTTTATTTGCACCAGCCCACTCCCTTGGCCCGCTCGCTTAAACCCGACCCGGTCCACACCTCACCTCCTTCGTCTCCAACGGCTCTTTTCCCTAATTCCCGCTCGCGAGCGCGCTCCTCGCCTCCGCCGACGCCCGCGCTCTAGCCCACGTTGCAACAGTTACCCCCACGGCGCGCGTCTCTCTCCTCTCATAATTCCTTCAATCACCCACGTCTCCCTCTCTCTCTTTTCTGACCACTCCTTCCCGTTGCGCTTTTCCCGTGCGCGATCCACCTTCCTCGCCGCCTCCTCCGCACTCGCTCGCGCGAACGTTACCCCACGCACTCCCCTCTCCAACCCCGTCGCCCTCATCCTCTCCTCTCAAAACTCTCAATCACTCTTTTCCCCTCCTTCCTTTCCTTCCTCCTCCTCCCTCGAACCCGCCATTAGCAACCCACTGCAGCTCCGATCACTGGCTACCTCCTTCTCGAGCACCCTCATCTGCACCCCCTCACCACTCCACTTCGTCGACCGAGCAACCCTACCCAACTCCCCTGCAAACCCATCCCACTCACACACGAGCTCGGCCACCGGCGCCCTCTCGTCGGCGAGTCCCGCGGCTTATCGTCGACTCCCCGTACCCGTCTCGTAGTCAGCAGCATCACCATCACTCCATCGACAACACACACCCGAGTCTCTACACCCTTCTCCCAAACTCTCTACCTCCCCCCTGTTTCCTCCTTCTCTCTCTCTCTCCCTCAATCTCTCTCTGTTTCCCTCTCTCTAATCTCTGCCTCTCTCTCTCCTCCTCACTGTCTCTCTCGCTCCATGCATCTCATTTCTCTCTCTCTCAGTACTCACTCTCTCTCTCTCTCTCACTCAGTTCCCTCTCTCCCTCTAACTGCTTCTCTCTCTCTAACTCTCTATCAATACCTCTCTCCCTCTGCAATCCCTCTTCTTAGGCTTCGACAGCATCAGCGATCCCCAGTCCCGACAGCTCGCAACAACCTCTTCTCAAGCTCGAGCCAAGCCCAAGCTTAGCCGAGACTCGTCGTGCGTTTGCTACTCCGTGCTGGGACGCGTCACTACTGCCTTAACTGCCGCGCCATCAGTTCACCGTCTCCAGGCAAGTATTTTACTTGCTTACATGCTATATACTCAAGTTACAATATTTAATTACATAGATCATGAAGTTACAATTTTAGACCAATTGTGTGCCATACCTGTTCGACGTGTGTTCCCAATGAAATTACTTACCTAATTTGACGGAACTCAATTGTATAATCTGGCCCGTATGGTTGTGAATGTAGTGTGTGAATTTCGTTGGATAATATGACCGTTAATGACCAAAATGACTACCCCCAAGTTTACCAGTAAAACTGGAATTTTATTGTACCTGAAAACCGCTAAAATCACCATAAATTATATACATACTGGAATGATGCGTTCGAGAGCTCAAATCGAAGCCAACTCGACGAACTTTAACCCTATACTAGTTTCCAGATATTCCTGTACTTAAACTGTGACGATATTTGGATCGGAGTGCGACTCTGGACTGCAGTCCAGAGCAACTCCAATTGTTGCTTGCTGTTCCGTAATGGGTGCCACAGGATTTCCTTAACTCGTAGGTTGCGGAACTCCACTGTTTATTGTAGGTGAACCTGTTAGCTAGACAACACAAGTGGTTTCATTCTGTTTCGTTATCGTTTGTTATTTATTCTGTAATTTAAAAGATCGGGACGCATAACAGTCCCAACAGAATCAGAATTGACATACTAGTACTAAACAATGTATATCTCCTGACGTACAGACGCGATTGAAGATCCGTATGTTGCGTTGAAAACCTTACTGAAAACTCTAGATTTCATCCAACTGTAGCGTCGCTAAAATCTGATCCCAACTGGGGTTAAAATGCGTTGCGAAACGGATTTCTGATTCTGAAACCGGATTTCCAGCCGTAAACGCTTAAAATGAAATGGCTATAATTAGTGATCCTGCAACCCGATTGGCATGAAACTAAATTCGATGGATAGATAACTGAACATACTAATTATTACCTGTTCACCGTTTCACTAAATTTGTAACCGTATGATTTATGATAAATTATGCAAATGGTAGATTAATGATGCAGGATATCCTAAACATGCTTTATATACTGTTCACTCATCATTTCATACACATGTCACTGCATTGATAACCTAGTGATAACGTGCATTACCCAGTGTTAGGTATTAGTGATGATTGTGGCAAGTACGTCAGTGTTCGTGTATCAGTGAATAAGTGAAAGTGATACGTACTTGTACACAATCAGTGACCCTATTATTCTATTGCATTGTCGACGTCTGTAGGATGCGTTTACGTGTGACTATAAGTGGTATGGGACACTTATGGAAGCGCTTGCACGGGTGTCACAGATAAGGCACCAGACACTGCCATTTATCTTAGGTATTAGTCGGGACGTGCTTGATGGAGGTCCTGCCTCCAGTTCTCGCACAGACTTGTCACGGATCGATTAGTATTTAGGGTTATGGTTAGCGTTTGATGTAGACCACGGGGTGTGGGGTAGTTTAAGTGTGAGTTCAACAGAATCTCGGGAGTCCCATGCCGGCTTATATATTTAGGGAGATATATGGAGATTTACAGGATATGTGATTATCACCGTGATATACATGTTGGGCCCGTGGTCCCTTGCCCTTGGATTCTACCCTTGGGTGGAGGACACTCGCGAGTGGTTGACTCTCACACTTGGACTGACGATAGGCTTAGTGACCTGTACAGTGAGACTTAGAGACTGATAGGGATACTGACATTGATATATCTTACTTACCGTGTTGACATACGTCGCATATCGTTCTACTGCTTTTACTGTTCCGCTGCATTAATTACTGCATGTTCATACCTATGCTGCCATTGATCTACTGTTATATATACCTATCACCACTGTTAGTATTCTCATATGATTTTATATATTATATTGCTATTGTGTCGCTCTGACGACTTGAGTATGCATGCTCAGTGTGAGGAGAAGATTTAGCCTGGACCAGGACTAGACGCATATCACAGACATCTTGACTTGCTATTCAGAGTTACATTCGTTTGTTTCCCATCAGGTCAGTTTATATTACTGTTTTGTTCCAGTTACTGCATTTCTCATTACCTGTGCATCATTTACTGTTTACCATGAAAAACTAGAAGCCGAAGTGCGACTACGGCAGGACATTTCCTTGACCGTAGGAGCATGGCTGGCCTTGTCAACTCCTCGTATTCCGTATTTTGGGAAGCGGGGCGTGACAATACCAGTCATGGCCATAAGTGATTCGCCCCACAAGAAGCACAGGAAGGATGACCCGATCACCTTCACCGAGGAAGACCTTCAAGATATATCGCTACCACACAATGACCCCTTTGTGTTAGCATCCCGAGTTCACCGTTACGAGGTCCGAAGAATATTGGTCGATTCAGAATGCTCAGCGGATATCATGTTCTACGACTGTTTCCAGCGTAAGGGATTAGGTCCTTCCGATCTCCAACCGACCTCTCATGTCCTCTCCGGGTTCACCAACCATTCCATCCCGGCTATAACGACCGTGTTTTCTAATACCCAATAAATTAATTAGTTCCGAATATTTATTTGCGTATTTACTTGATGGAAAAATATTTTATCTTAATGGTTTTATTTTTAAAAGCGATGTGAGTAAATTTTTTAAAACATTGAAAAATAATTAAAGGAATTTTCTAAAATCTATTTATATTTTTCTTGGCTTAAAATATTCTAGTAAAATTTTATAATACCTTAAAATAAACTACATATTTTTATAAGCAATTAAAATAATTATTTCGTAATTAAAATATTTTCAAGGATAAAATATATTTTTAAATAATTATAATGACTAACAAATATCATAAATATGGAAATATTATTTAGTTTTAGCCAAAATTATTTTTATACTGAAGATAACAATAAAATTTATTTTTCTGAAATTTTTCTATAATTTTTCCGTATTTTAAACTATTTTTAACAAATTTTTGAAAACAAATCCGGTTTTATAAAATAAACAGTTTAGATTTAATATATATATATATATAAAATAATTAAACATCCCTTAACCTGGACCGTTGGATCTCGAATCCAACGGCCCAGGATCGCGTGCAGCTGCCCATGAGGATGGGGACCACGCACTTGCGCCAGCAAGCGCGTGAGCCCAATCCTCATGGCCACGTGGCCAGAGGCGGCGGCTCATGGGATGTTGGATTTAGACCCAACGGCTACGATTCGAGGCGGTGGTGGCTAATCTTCATGTGAGGATTGGAAATCATTGGGGGTGCGAATTTTAGAGGATTTTTTTGGATTTTATTGTTGGGGGAAAACCCTTATAAATAGAGACCTTCAAACTCTATTTTCTCACACCACAGAACTCCGAAAATTCTGAAAAAAAATACCCAGAGCTTCGTATCGACGATGCTTACGCTGTTGTTCCACCCAATTATCGAGGAAAAATCCAAACGCGGAATTATTAAGGTTGTAGTACAAGGCTACGCTTTCGATCCATCGATCAGCATTTCAAAACAAAAGTAGGATCCGTCTCTCACCACTTGATCTATCACCTTCTTCAATTAGGATTTCTTAGACATGATAATAATCTTGTAACCCATTTTAATACGTTAAACCCTTCATGCATATTATGTTACGGTATTATTTTAATGAAAGAACCTAAACTTGATGTTGACTTCATGGGATAACGACCTATCCCTCATGCTCACACATACCTACAATAAAAAATTTATGATGTTGTTTATCAGTTAAGTTGGCACATTACATATACCTTCTAATACCATATTGGTTATTTTTTATAACATGCTGCACATACTGTACGATCTCAAAATGGATTACTTCCACAAAAATACCTTTCTTTTTATTAATACGTTATATTTGAATTAAAGTACCCATATGATATAGGGCTTTGTAAATCAAATATCTTGGGCACATTAAAATGATATTTTATTTTTACCCTTATCCATTAATTGCTTTAGTTTCATTAAAATCATTTTACCTTTTGAACGGAGTAATATTAATTATATTATGATTTCCAACTTAACCCCATTTCACTTAGAGGGAATATTTTTATATTAATTTTTCTTAGCCTATTAACTAAGGTTTAATAAGATACCCTAATAGGGTAATATTTTACATGAAACACCTCGTTGTTACTAGACAATCGTCTCTGAAAAGGACATAAATCCTGCCGTTCATATGCAGCGGTTGTCAACGCGGAGTTGTTCTTGTAGAATATCACCTTTAATAAAATACCCTAATTTTATAGGATAATATTTTACGTAAATATCTCGTGGTTGATAGGCGATCGTCCCTGAAAATGACAAATCATGCCGCCCATGTGCAGCAGTTGCCAACACGGACATATTTCTAAAATGTTATCCCTAAATAAAAACCACAATTTTATAAAATTATTATTTACAATAAAATACCTTAATCCATCCTAAAAGAATATAATTTCATTTAAATACCTGGATCTTTACTAAAAAGCTATTTTCAGCAAAAACCATAACCTTTATAAATGATATTTTCCAAAAAAAATACCTAAAACTTTATTTAAAGATAATTTTAAATAAATACCATAATTTTTCATTAAAAAGATATTTTCATTAAAATTCCATGGGTTTTCCTAAAATTATAATTACTCTAAAATATTATGGTTTCTTATAAACAATGCCTACCATTAAATGCCATGATTTTTATTAACTAAACGTGTTATAAAACATTATGATACACCTTACAGACTTTAAAAGATAAGATAAAATGAGTGGTTGTAGAAGACCATATTAAATGAGATCAATTATTTAAATACAAATTACAACATACATGACATATGATACGGTTAGGATTAGGATGTGCGAACTTAGGTATGGAATACTTATAAATAAAGATCCCTGCAGGCAGGGTGAACAGTCCAATATGTGGACGACTACTGACCCGGTCTTCGGGCAAATACTCACCCGATATTCGAGTGAATATTAACCCTATTTTGAGGGCGAATAATCCAATATGTCATATAATATGGAAATTCCATGCCTAGATGATATACGCACTAACTCTAATTCGTCAAAACCTTTACACTGAATAACGGGGATGTGTAGTTTGATTAAGTAAGGAGATGCGGAACTCGGATTCCCCTACTACTCGATCATGATCCCGGAAAGTGAAACGGTACATTTCATTTCTCCAGTTGTTGTTCCGTGGCTACAACGGAATAATCGCGAGTATCCGGACCCTTATTTAACAAACTAATGCGAACTTTTGCCTAACAGATATCTCATACAACATACTCTTATTCACATATACCTCATTCAACATGCCCTTATTTCCATACACCTTATATCTTCATACCCATATACATCATATCTGTACACACACATTATACTTACATACATTTGCTCGTTTTTGTACCTTTACTTCCTTATGAGACAATCCTACTCGACTGTAACTCGCTGACGGACTTTCCTTTTCTTTTTTCTCTATTTATGGAATGACCGTTAGATGAGGATGGGTATTATGATGAGGATCAAGATATGGAGCCTACTAATGAAGATTATACAGACTTGACGACGGAAAATTAACTAGTTATATTTTTATTTGTTGCCCACCTGTTAGGGCTTTTGCTTCTTTCTTCGATGTAATTAAACTATTTAGTTTATTTTACTCATTCTTTTGGGATGTAATAAAAATTGGTTAATGGAAATAAATGTCTTCTGCTTTTATTATTTTGTTTTGGTATATATCCTGCATGTTATAGATATTATACGCTTAACGTAACTATATTGAATAGACCACCTTCAATACAGTTAGGTTGCGGATCATGTCATGTTACCCCTTCAGCTTCTTTTGGGAAGCGGGGTGTGACACCAGTCGAGGGTTCGATTACCCTCCTCCTCAACATTGGGGATGCTGGCAAAACGCGAACCATACCGGTGAACTTCATTGTTGCCAAGATTCCGTCGTCTTACAACATACTCTTGGGACGTCCCATCTTAAACGCCCTTTAAGCTCAGATATCAACTTACCACCTCGCGCTCAAATTCCCTTTGGATAACGAGGGAATAGGCCGCGCCTATGGAGACCAACAAACTGCCAGGATCTGCCTTGCCTCAGCATCTCCCACTGGGGAGCATGGCGACGATTTTGAAGATACGCATGATCCCCAGGGCACCTTGGACACACGCGACGACCGAAAGGAAATCCGCGGCGCACCGGTGGAAGCGTTAGCGGAAATTTCCCTCATAGAAAGGGTAGACGTCCAGACTATCCAGATCGGCTCTCTCTTGACAGGGGGCGTTCGCGAAGGCCAGATCCGGTTCCTCCGGAACAACTCGGATGTGTTTGCCTGGATGCCAGCGGACATGCCCGGAATCGATCCCAAGGTGATCTCCCACAAGCTTGGTGTCGACCCGAAAACCAAGCCAATCCGACAAAAGAAGAGAAGTTTCGCACCAATGAAACAAAGGGCGATAGAGGAGGAAGTGGACCGATTGCTCGCTGCCGACTTCATTTGGAATCTGGACTACTCGGATTGGCTGGCGAACGTGGTTATGGTCAAGAAAGCGAACGGGAAATGACGCGTGTGCGTCGATTTCACGGACATGAACAAGGCTTGCTCCAAAGACAACTACCCGCTTCTTGGGATAGATCAGCTAGTAGACAGCTCAGCCGGTCACGAATTACTAATCTTCATGGATGCCTTCTTCGGTTATAATCAGATTTGAATGAACCCGGCCAACGAAGAGTTGACAGCCTTTACCACGGATCGAGGAGTGTACTGCTACAGGGTAATGCCCTTCGGACTCAAGAACGCTGGAGCCAAGTACCAGCGGCTGGTGAACAAACTATTCAGACCACAAATTGGAAAAAATATGGAAGTCTACGTCGACGACATGCTCGTGAAATCTGCCTCATCGACCGAACACACAAAGGCCCTCGCCGAAACATTCGACGTCCTGCGAAAATACAAGATGAAGCTGAATCCAGCCAAATGCATGTTCGGTGTCACAAGCGGAAAATTCCTTGGATTCATGGTTACCCACCGAGGAATCGAGGTGAACCCAAAGAAAATCGGCGCCGTCATCAACATGGCGACGCCCAAAAGCAATGTCGATATCATGCGGCTCACCGGGAGGGTGGCTACCTTACGTCGCTTTATGTCCAGATCCGGGAAAAAATGCCTCCCTTTCTTCAGAGCCCTAAGGAAAATCCCCAGATTTGAATGTTTCGAGGAATGCCAAGACGCTTTAGAACAACTCAAGACACACCTTGCGACCTTACCACTTCTCTCCAGACCAGTCGAAGGCGACGAGCTGTAACTATATCTGGCCGTCTCCGACCAAGCCGTGAGCTCAGCCCTTGTTAGAGACTTCAAAAGAACGCAGAAACCGATCTACTATGTGAGCCATATCTTCAAGGACGCGGAAACCATATACCTGGCCATAGAAAAAATAGTTCCCGCGCTTGTCGTCGTGTCCATGAAACTACGACACTATTTCCAGGCACACACAATTCTCGTCCTCACTGAATGACCTTTAAGAAATATCCTCGCTTCTCCCGAATTATCAGGCCGCTTAGAGAAATGGAGGTGGGAGCTGTCCCAGTTCGACATCAAATACCGATCCAGACGGGCAATTAAAGCACAAGCCTTAGCCGATTTCGTTGTCGAGTGCACCATTCCCACTAAGAAAAGGATGACGACTTAGGGCCCTGACCGACGGTCCTCGGTTGAGGAGGTGCCCGGCCCAATCCCGGACTGGGTACTCTATGTGGACGGATTCTCCACGGAAGAGAGGTGTGGTGCCGGCCTGATTATCTGCCGCCTGAATGAAGCAGAAATGGAGTACTCACCGAGACTTGGTTTTAAAGCGTCAAACAACGCGGCAGAATTTGATGTCTTATTAGCCAGGTTACGAATCGCTTCCGGAGTGGGGCCGAAGACCATCCAGATACACAGCGACTCCGTACCGGTCGTCGGCCAAGTAACCGGGTGTTTCGAATCCCGAGAACCATTCATGTTAAAATACCTGACAAAGGTAAGAAGGCTTTGGAGAAAATTCGATGAAATCTAAGTGGAGCAGATTCTCAGAAATCTGAACACCGAAGCCGATGCTTTGAGCAAACTTGCCTCTTCCTATTCGGCCAATCACAAGAGAAATATTCTTTTTGAAGTCCTGCCGTGACCCAGCGTGGAAGATGGAGAGGCAATGTTCCAAATCTATACGACCCAAGAAGATGCCTCGGATTGGAGAAATCCCGTTGTAGAATTTTTGAAAAATGGGGTTCTTCCGGAAAACCGGGCCGAGGCTCGTCGACTTCGAGCAAGAGCTCGCCATTTCGTATGGAGCAAAGAAAACCTATACAAAAAGTCATACACTCAATCTCTGCTCCGACGCGTCGACCCCTACGAAGCAAACTACGTCTTATGAGAAATACACGAAGGGGTCGGAGGGGCACATCAAGGGGCCCGATGCCTGGTCCAAAAGTCGCTGCTCCAGGGGTATTATTGGCCGGGAATACATCAAGATGCCGAGAAAATGGTCAGAAGATGCAAGAGTTGCCAACTCTTCGGCAGCATCTCTCGTCTTCCCGCTACCGAACTAACGCCACTGAGTTCCCTTTGGCCATTTGTGCAGTGGAGGATGGATATGATGGGCCAGCTTCCCGCAGGCATGGGTGGACACTGATACATCCTTGTCGCCGTAGACTACTTCACAAAGTGGACTGAGGCCGCGTCTATCAGGAAACCGGAGCTGCCTTTACGATAAAATTTATGCAGAACAATATAATCTCCCGATTCGGGATCCCAAAGTGCATCGTCACCGACCATGGAACCAACTTCAAGAATGACAAAGTCAAGGAATTTTGGAACGATTATCACATACTAATGAAGTTCGCCGCGGTCGCCCATCTCCAATACAACGGGCAAGCCGAAATCCCGAACCGAAGCGTTTTTCGAGGGCTCCGAGCTCGCCTAGAAGGAAGGCAAGGCTGCTAGGTTGAGGAACTGCCTTGTGTACTATGGGCACTGCGGACGTCGAGAAAAACAACCATGGAAGAAACCCTGTTCAGTCTCTGCTACGGTACCGAGGCGATAGTCCCCACAGAAATTGGACTGCCCAGCTATCGGGTCGAGCACTTTGACGATGAAGTTAACACCTTGGCACTATGAAGCAACTTGGACGTCTTATTAGAAAAAAGAGATCAGGCGCAAATCAAGATGGCCGCCTATCAGCAGCAAACCGCCCGCTACTACAACGCCCGAGTCAGGCATCGAGCCTTTAAGATAGGATACCTGGTCTTACGACGAAATGAGTTCGTAGACCAAGCGAAGCTACATAAGTTCTTCCCAAAATGAGACGGGCCCTTCCTCATGACAGAGACACTGTCCGGTGGAGCCTACCGTCTCCGGGACTCCAAAGGGCGCAATTTCCCTCGGCCATATAACATTGAAAAGCTTAAGTTGTGCAGATAAAAATGTGCCCCCCTTTTTTTTCCTTTTTTCGAATAATGTAATTTCTTTCCACATCAACTAAATTTCCTAAACTAAGTCCTCATGCAAGTTAGACTTCGACGTCGACCCGTACCCCACCCTTTCTTTGGATCCGAGTTAGAGGACATGGAAGGGGTACGGGTCGGTCGGTGCAAAAAAAGGGATGGGGAAGAGAGAGATAATACACGGCAACCTTGATCAAAAGAAAATTTATTTATACTTTATTCAAAGGTATTCTTGGCTCCACAGCCTTACAACCATTACAGTAAAGGATGAAGAGGATTAAGAAAACATTGACGATGGTACTCGGAAAAGAGCTCCTCCAGCCGAGCCTAGGCAACCTCCGCCCGCTCTCTCTGGCGGTGCCCGTGGAACCTAGAAGCTACGGATTCACCGGGATCTCCAACCGCCGAGCACGACGCCATAACCAACCTCTGTTGTAAACATTCGAGAAGAATGTCTACTGAGCGATCCCTCCGGCTCTTCGAAATAAGGCCAAGCTCATGGGCCGTATGCACCTTATCAAACGCCTCGTCCATCATCTAAGGGGACAGAACATTATAAAGACCTGGAGATGACCTCCATATCACGTAGATCAACACTTGCAAGAGAGGAGATCGTCGGGAAAGAAGATGCCCGCAGTGTCCCTCCAAACGACTTATCACAGCCTCATACGTCGCCTCGGAACGATCAAGACCATAAAAGTACACGTCGTCTCGGGAAACGATTTCCCTGATGGTGTATACGTGGCCCGTCATCTTCAAGAAACGCATCATCTATGAGGAATTCGACCACGCCTCCGATATTTATAGCCTCAACAAAAATCTTCCAACTGCCGAGATCTTTTCGTGCTACAACGCAAATCACAGGATGTCACACTTTCTCGATGAGGCGCGACCACGTGGCATCCGATTGCATGTCACACTTTCCTTAAAATACGGGTCAAAGAAGGTTGAACGACATTTCCCAGGAAAAACATAGAATCTAGGAAACCCTCGCCAAGAGGCGGCCTAGCAGATTCCTGCTCGGCTCATCGACTGAAGGCGGCTTCCTGTCCGGCCACTCTGTGGATCCAAAGCCCTCGCGAAGAGGCGACCTAGTAGTTTTTTGCTCGGCTCATCCGCTGAAGGCAGCTTCCTGTCCGGCCACTCTGCGGATCCCAAGCCCTCGCCAAGAGACGGCCGAGCAGGAATCTGCTCGGCTCATTCGCTGAAGGCAGCTTCCTGCTCGACCACTCTGCGGATCCAAAGCCCTCGCTTAGAGGCGACCGAAAAGTTTCCCGCTCGGCTCTTTCAAGGTCCGATTCAGACGCGACGATCTATCATCACCTCGACTCCGGGATGAGGGGGACTCCGACCTACCTACACTTGGCGTTCGTCCGATTCAGACGCGGCGATCTATCGTCACCTCGATTCCGGGATGAGGGGGACGCCGACCAACCTACACTTGGCGTTCATCCAATTCAGACGCGGCTATCTGTCATCACCTCGATTCCGGGGAGAGGGGGACGGCGACCTACCTATACTTGGTGTTCGTCCGATTTATGCTCGGTGCACGATCGTCATCTCGGCTCCGGGTGATGGTAGACGCCGGTCTACCTATGCTAGGCTTTCGCTGGCTCTTACGTGCGCTCGCCCAACACTCGATACTCAACTTTGCATATGTTGGACGTCCGCTGGACACCGACCTATCTGCACTTGTGAAAATAGAAGCACTCCGAAGGCGAGCTAAAAATACTTGCGAGATAAAACACTGACGAACTAAAAATACTTACGATATAAAAAATACTTGCAAGATAAAATACCGGCGACCTAAAAATATTTGCGAGATAAAAGTACTTTATTTATATCCAAAATTGTATACAAGGTACTATGGGCTCCCTAGCCTTACAAAATGCTCGGAGGCTTACAAAACTTGTTGACCGAGGCAGGGGTAGCTCAAACCGTTTTCTCGGCCGCCACTTCCCCTTGATCGGCGCCTCCGTCTGGGGCTACAATCGCAACGTCCGGCTTGGCGCTTCTACCCGCCGCCTCGCCTTCCCCGGCCGGCTCGGCACCATCTCATGTGGCGCTTTCTCGGCCAGGAGGTACCTAGCACGAAGCTCCTGATCGTCGAACCCGGGTGGCACGTCCTGCTTCCCAGTGTACGGGTAGAGGACGTGATGAGGCCGCTACATATTTACTTTGAAGTAAACACGCTAAGCGTATCTAAGCAATATAAGGCAAAATGCACAAGAGACAATGACAATATATATAATTGAATATCAACTTTATTTATTAACATTCTTTTTACAATACATCTGAAAAATAAATACATGGAATGAAAAGCAATGCCTAAACAGTGGCATAACAGAAATGGAAAATATTGAAATGAAATGTACGAGTAACTAGAGCTCCGGGTCGAAGGCTACCTGATCCAAGTCCTCGAAGGTGGGCTCGATCTCCTGAAGTTCTGAATCACCTGACATTCCAAAGAAAAGAAAGAGAATGCCGTCAGCGAACAAATCGCTCGATAAGTCCGGTAAATAGACAAGAATGGAATAGACAGAATAGAGAGTGTATTGTTATAATGCTGTATTTAGTGTTAACGCTGCTGTTTGTAGCTTGGTATAGAAGACTGCAAGTGTATACGAGATGAGTCCCACTATTCCGGAGACTAAGGTATACGGTGTACAAGGAACCGTTCAGCCACGGTACAACGGCAATGTATATTCATGTTAGGTGTATTATGGTTAAAGTCTCGTGCCACTTTTAACACCTTCCGTATCAATCTACCCCTTAAACCTCGCGATATCTTGATGGTATTATTTGTATTGTATTGTCTTGATTTATATAGATGGATGACTTGCCGGAACCATGATATCAGTAAATGGATGTAACTGGAGAATCATGTAGATGGATGTATATTCATGGTTCGGTTCAGTTAATATAGGTTGAATAGGTTGAACGGATTGAATATATAGATTCATATTGAATTGTAGTTTTGTAATTTCAAACTTAAATCATATTCAAGCCAGATTGATTATATTGAGACTCAGTCTGAGTCAGACAATTAGAAAAGAAATTGAAGTCCTGAATTATGTTTTGGTGCTATTGGTAACTGCTGCACATGGATGGCAGGATTTGTGTCTTTTCCAAAGACAATTACCGTATTTATAACATCGTTTGTTAAGTTGTCTACCTTAAATAGGCAAACACCTATATATCCGGCTCCCTGAGGCTCAAGAGACTGGTCCTGCTTAAACCTACGTTTACTAGGGTCCTAATTGTAATTTAGTATAACTTGAGGGGGTTTTATGTAAAAAATAATTTTGTATAATTTTCAAAATACACATCAAGTATTTTATTTTCGTGTTTAGAGTTTTCATTGATTTATATTTTATCAATGTGACATTTCTAGTGAATAAAACATAATTTCATAATATACGGTATTTATTTGTAATATTGGAATTGTATGGTATTTTCTTGTAAATGAGATATTTTTCTTGAATTTTGGAAATGTGGAATATTATAAATATTTAAAAAAATAGATATTTTGATATTAATCATATATATATATATATATTTATTAAAAATATAAGTTTTATTTATAATAGAAATCACATTTTCTAAAGAAAAATTGTATTAAAAATCTTTCGAGATCGTATGCTCCTTGCGGAGGTCTGCATCTCACTCTACTAGGCGGATGTGCGATAATCCGCACCATACCGAACGGGTTCCCCAAAATGGGTTGTAGGGTGTAATTGCAAAAATTTGTTAAATACACTTCTTATAGAAAAGGTTTTATAAGTTGAATGTAGTTATGTGTAAATTCGTATTTTTCCAAATTTATGTTCCCAAATTCCATCATGCTTTGTTAGATATGTGTGTTGTGAGTAGGTAGGTCATTACCTCATGAGTTTTCTAAGGTAAGACGGTTTAAAAAGTTCAAGTTTGTTGAAATGAAATATGAAGGTATTTTAATGTAAAAGTGGAATAAAACTGGCTACGATTATTATTTTGATGTCAACCTTGTTCTATTGCCTTTATTAATGTTTAATGGTCATGACATAAGAGTTTGGTATTATTGTGTTTAAGAAAAATAGAACTTTTTAAGGAAAAACCGAATCGGAAGTCGGATTAACTCCGCTTCCGCCGGGTTTTAGTTTTAAATGTTTTTAGAATAGAGAAAGAAGAATTAGGGACTTGCTGGATGATTGGCGTCGGGTTTTAGTTTTGAATGTTTTTAGAATAGAGAAAGAAGAATTAGGGACTTACTGGATGATTGGCTAGAGAAGAGAAAGAGGAAGATGTGGGAGTTGCCGGTGCATCGTTTCGTCGTCGGAAACTCCTTGAGTTGTCGCCGGAAGTTCGTCGGAGTTTCGCCCTTTGCTAACTCCTATTGCACACAAAAGGATCTTGGAATTTTCTTGAGAGTTTGGGCAGGGATTTGTGAGTGAGGAGAGGTGATTTGTGGGTGGTATTTATAGAAAAAATTAGAGTTTAGGGTAGTGAAAGGGTGTATTAAAAATTTATAATAAAATGGATTAAATGTGAGTTTTATTGTGCTCTGTAAATGTGTAGGAAAAACAAATAATTCTGGGATTATGGGGGGAGTCCAAGAGTCGCCAGAGTTAAAAAAAATTGGGTTTTGTCCGAGTCAGACCGGCGGCGCCGGTCCGAGTCACGAATTGGGGGCTCGTATTGGGGCCACGTGTCGGAGTCGGTTGGTCTACTGCAGTGCACTCGTTTGTTTTATGTGTGACTCTTCAGTTTACGTGTTGTGCTCGTGTAGACTCTTGGGTTTCTAAAAGATTAAAAGAATTTTAAATAAAAATAATGTGTGGCTGATGGGATTTGAACTCTGGTGTTATGGTTCAGCAGTGCAAGGTTTTACCAATGAGCTATAAGCTCTTTCTTGCTGTTCAAAAGTAAATCAAATTCTTATAGTACTCACAGGAATTGTAAATACCCCAAGTATACATTAAGTTTAAATAAATTTTTTGTATACTAAAATTGGAGTTGTTACATTCTACCCTCCTTACAAAAATTCCGTTCTCGAAATTTACAATTTATTTTAAGGACTAGTTTACAAATAGGTGAGGGTATCTTGCACGCATTTCGTCTTCCCTTTCCCATATCGATTCTCGTAGAGTGTCTTTTCTCCACATCACTTGAACCAAGTTGACTTCTTTGTTCCGAAGTGACTTCACTTTCTTGTCCAGAATCTCAACAGGTTACTTACAAGATAAGTCGGGTTGTACAGTGAGCTCGGAATGATCGGGAATATGGCTGAGGTCACTCACATACCTTCTGAGTTAGGATATATGGAACACATTATGCATTCCTTCCAATGAAGGTGGAAGTGCCAAGCGATAAGCCACTTCGCCGACTCGTTCGAGTATGTCGAACGGTCCAATGTACCTTGGACTTAGTTTTCCCCGTCTTCAAAACGAATCACTCCGCGGTTTGGAGATATCTTCAGAAATACGTCATCTCCCGGCTGGAACTCCAAATGACGGCGCTTTGCATCAGCCCAGAGCTTTTGTCGATCTTGGGTTATGCGCATTCTTTCCTTGATAGTACGAACTACGTCAACAGTTGCTACTATCATCTCAGGTCCAAGAAGTTCCCTATCACCGATGTCGTCCCAACTTAATAGCGATCGACACTTCCTACCATAAAGTGCTGCAAAAGGTGTCATTCCGATACTTGCTTGGTAGCTGTTGTTGTATGAAAACTCCACAAGATATAGATGATCTTCCCATGATCCTCCGAAGTCTAACATACACGCTCTGAGCATATATTCCAATATCTGAATAGTTCGCTCAGACTGGCCTTCTGTTTGTGGATGATAAGCCGTGCTGAAGTTCAGACTTGTTCCTAAGCTTGCTTGCAAACTGCCAAAATTGTGATCGGAACCTGGTGTCACGATCGGAGACAATGTAGACCGGTACTCCATGAAGTCTCACGATTTCATGTATGAGTTGGAGATAATACATTTTGAAGAGTTTAAATTTTATTTAGATTCTTACCTCCATATACTTCTTTGTTAGTGTCTCAGTAGATTGGCCAACTCGAAATGAGATGAAGTGAGTCGACTTACCCTTTGTGCTGTGAGGGAGTGCAGTCACAAAATCCATTGTGATGTGTTGCCACTTCCATTCTGGAATACGCAACGGTTGAAGTAATCCAGCAGTCCTGTAATGTTCAACCTTTACTTGCTGACACACCAAGCATTTTGCGATACTTCTGATTACTTCACGCTTCATTTCATGCCACCAGTAATTTTGACGCAGATCTTTGTATATCTTTGTACCTCCAGGGTGTACTGAGTAAGGAGAGCTGTGAGCTTCTTTCATTAACTCTTTCCGAACAGAACCTTTTGGTACACATAATCTATTGCCGTATCTCAAAGATCCGTCTTCATGGATGATGAAGTCTGTTTTGAGTCCATTCTCCGCTTGTTCTCAGATCTTTTGCAACTTAGCATCACTTGCTTGAGTTGCTTTGATCTGATTGACAATGGTAGATTGAACTTGTAAATTCATCAAACTTGAAGCGTTACCTGGCATGACTACTTCAATCTTCATCTGATGCAAATCCTGTTGAAGCTTCCACTGGGCGGTAAGATTCAATGCTAATGGTTGGCGACTAAGGGCATCATGTACCACATTCACCTTCTCTGGGTGATATTGCAGGTTGATGTCAAAGTCGGCCATGAGTTCTAACCATCGTCTCTGCTGCATATTAAGCTCTTTCTGAGTAAACACATATTCAGACTTTTGTGATCTGTATATATGTTCGCTCGTTCACCAAGAAGATAATGTCGCCAAATTTTAAGAGCAAAGATTACGGCTGCCAACTCCAAATCATGTGTCAGATAATCGCGCTCATGAATATTCAGCTGTCTTGAAGCATAAGCTACAACTCTTCCGTGCTGATGTAGAACACATCCTAATCCGTTACCAGATATATCGCAGTGCACTTCGAAACCTCCAGATTGGTCCGGTATAACGAGAATAGGTGCTGATGTCAGTCAAAGGCTTTCTTTTAGCGGATCAGTGAAAATAATCTCTTCTAGTAAGTCATTTGTGAAAATCCTAATGAAATTAATAGAATTTAGTAAAAGAATGAATGAAATGGAAAAAGTAGATTCCGCAACCGGGTAATGCATTCGATATGATTCCACTGAGATGGAGACTTGAGTTCTACGAAAACTTTTTCGCATGCTTCTGACCACACGAATTTTTCATCTTTACGTGTGAGTTTGGTCATGGGTGTTGCTATCTTCGAAAAGCCTTCAATGAACCTTCTATAATATTCAGCTAGATCCAAGAAACTTAGAATGTCCTTCACTGACTTTGGTGTCGGCCATTCGCTTACTGCTGAAACTTTCGCTGGATCCACAGAGATTCCTTCGCCTGATACAATATGTCCGAGGAAACCGACTTGATCTAGCCAAAACTCGCATTTGTTGTACTTGGCATATAGTTGATGTTGTCGTAGCGTTTCCAGGACAATTCGTAGGTGCTCGGCATGTTCTTTCTGACTCTTAGAATACACCCGGATATCGTCGATGAAGATGACAACGAACATGTCTAAGTACTCCCGGAAAACTTGATTCATTAGGTTCATGAATATCGCCGGTGCGTTGGTCACTCTAAATGGCATCACAAGAAATTCGTAATGTCCATAACGAGTTCTGAAAACCGTTTTGTGGATACCAGATTCCTTGACCTTCACATGATGATAACCTGAACGAAAATCTAGCTTAGAGAAAACACAAGATCCACTTAGCTGATCGAATAAATCGTCGATGCGCGGAAGTGGATACTTATTCTTTATCGTTATTTCGTTCAAGGCTCTATAATCAAATGCACGTTCTGTATGAACTTTCCTTCTTCTTCACGAGCAGAACTGGAGATCCCCAACTTGAAGTGCTGAGACGAATCCATCCTTTCGCCAATAATTCGTCTAACTGAGTTCGGACCTCCTTTAAACCTTCCGGACTTAGTTGATACGGTGCTTTAATTACTGGTTGTGCTCCTGGTACTAAATCAATGCTGAATTCAAGAGCTCGATCGGGAGGCAAATCTGATATATCGTCAGGAAACACATCGTCGAACTCTCGAACTACTTCTGGCTTTGATCCTTCCTCCGCTTAAATTGCTGCAATCACTGCTTCCTTCGGCTTCGTCTTGTAAGTACTTGGCTCCAGGGTACGGTCTCCACTTTTGAAATAGAAGACCGGATGGTCTGGAATCTCGAATACTACCCTCCTTTGATGGCAGTCGATGGTAGCATAGAAGGTTCTGAGCCAATCCATACCCTGAACCAAATCGAAGTTCGGTATGTCCAGTACCTTGAAGTCAGCATAGAATTCTCTGCTGCAGACGACTACTGGACACAAGCTGTATCCCATTGTTGCCTTTAGAACGCTATTTCCTGAACTGACATTCCAGTTGGATACAAGCGGTGAGACTGGGATCGCATGAGTTCGGACGAACCGTTGCGACATAAAGCAATGAGATGCTCCGGTATCGAATAGTGCGAGTGCAGGAAGTGAGACTACTAAGATTGTACCTAAGTTATATGGGATATGTTTTAGCTATAGGGGAAAGTATGTAGGTAGGTGTTAAGACTGAAAGAAAAGTTTGAGAAGAAAGGGTTACCAGTGATGACTTGGCCAGTGACCTCAGCTTCTTCCATGGTCATCGTGAAAGCCTGTCGCCGTGGTACATTCCTCCTGGCCGGAGGAGCATTCCTCGGAACGTTCCGTTGAACTTGATGGAACTGACGGGGAGGAGGTGCATTCGGCGGTCCTCTAGGTGGTGGAGCAGGGAGCGCGAGTCTTCGAGCAGGTGCCTGAAGGGTTGGGCGCTGCTGGTAAGTGATTGCTGGCCTGGGTGCAACAATTGGGTTGTGTCTTCGGGGACAAGACCCAATATCATGAGTAGCTGAGCCGCAGACTAAGCAAAGACGGTTGGCTCGCCGGCAGTCTTTCGTCAAGTGTCCATCTCTCCTGCAGTAGGTACAAAAGGCTGGGCTGGGCCGGTTGATTGGTACTCCTGGTCTCCTGGGCACAAATGGTGGCCTTGAAGAGGCTTCTCCTGCCATCTGGGTAGCAGGGCGCTTAACTCCAGCAGATTGAGATCTGCCCCTCATCTTTACCACTGCCTCATAACGGCGGGTAGCTTAGAGCCGATTCATGAGTCGGAAAATCTCCTGTGGCTAGTGCAGCCTGGATCTTCGAATCTAACCCTTGTTGAAATCGACGGGCTCTGATCTCATCCGTCGGTATCAGGTGTGCTGCAAATCTGTTAAAGTTTTGTGTTAGCTGTGTAGTATGTGATTTATTGAAAAAAATCGAATTATTGAGACATATCTTACTGATTGAGCATGGTGAACTCAGCATCGTATTCATCCACTGATTTAGTCCACATCGAACCCTATTGTAAGTGGATGAACTGTTGTTCCATATCAAACCTGGCAGTCTTAAGGAAGTACTTTGCGTCGAACATGTCGTGCAAGGTCTTCCATTCGATGGGTTGATCAAGACGGCTTTCCTCCGCCTTCCACCAAACCCGTGCATTGTCCGTGAGCTGCAGCTTCGCAACTAGGACCCAAGCTATCTCTAGCACTTGTGCCGCAGCCAGATCATCTTCAATGCTTTGAGCCATTCCTCAGCTTCTAGAGGGCTCTCTTTTCTTGAGAATTGCTTGGGATGCAAGGCCTTGAATTGCATCACCCCAGGTGCTTCTGCCTCGGGACGGTTCATTAGAATAGCAGTCTGCTGCCGCTGTCCTTCTAGGAGGCTGCGGATTGCCTTAAATAGAACAATATGCTCGTTGATTGGAGCAGCGATGGCAGGTGTGAGTGGTAGTGGTGGGGGAGTGTTGTTGACATTCGTGCTGGTGTTGTTTAAGGAATCCATAACCTTGAAAGAAAATTTGGGTTAGGATAGATTCAGAGTATATGAAATGATAAGATTTAAGGAATATGAGTTGTAAAGAATGTTTTCAGTTGCTGATTCTTGTGTTATATTACTTAGGTTGTCCATACAGTGCGGACATGCATGAGCCACCAACAAAACCTGTCACGTCCCGCTTCCCAGTGTACGGGTAGAGAACGTGACGAGGCCGCTATGTATTTACTCTGAAGTAAACACGCTAAGCGAATTTAAGCAATATAAGTAAAAATGCATAAAAGACAATGACAATAGATATAATTGAACAACAACTTTATTTATTAACATTCTTTTTACAATACATCTGAAAAGTAAATACATGGAATGAAAAGAAATGCCTAAACAGTGTTATAACAGAAATGGAAAATACTGAAATGAAATGTAGAAGTAACTAGTGCTCCAGGTCGAAGGCTAGCTAATCCAAGTCCTCGAAGGTGGGCTCGATCTCCTGAAGGTCCGAATCACCTGACGACATTCCAAAGAAAAGAAAGAGAATGTCATCAGCGAACAAATCGCGCGGTAAGTCCCGTAAATAGACAAGAATGGAATAAACAGAATAGAGAGTGTATTGTTATAATGTTGTATTTAGTGTTAACGCTGCTGTTTGTAGCTTGGTACAGAAGACTGCCAGTGTATACGAGAGAAGTCCTACTATTCCGGAGACTAAGGTATACGAAATACAAGGAACCGTTCAGCCACGGTACAACGGCAATGTATATTCATGTTAGGCGTATTATGGTTACGGTCTCGTGCCACTTTTAACACCTTCCGTACCAATCTACCCCTTAAACCCCGCGATGTCTTGTTGGTATTATTTGTATTGTATTGTCTTGATTTATATAGATGGATGACTTGCCGGAACCATGATATCAGTAAATGGATGTAACTGGAGAATCATGTAGATGGATGTATATCCATGGTTCGGTTCAGTCAATATAGGTTGAATAGGTTGAACAGATTGAATATATAGATTTATATTGAATTATAGTTTTGTAATTTCATACTTGAATCATATTCAAGTCAGATTGATTATATTGAGACTCAGTCTAAGTCAGACAATTAGAAAAGAAATTGAAGTTCTGAATAATGTTTTGGTGCTATCGGTAACTGCTGCATATGGATGACAGGATTTGTGTCTTTTTCAAAGACAATTACCGTATTGATAACACCGTTTGTTAAGTTGTCTACCTTAAATAGGCAAACACCTATATCTCCGGCTCCCTGAGGCTCAAGAGACTGGTCTCGCTTAAACCTAGGTTTACTAAGGTCCTTATTGTAATTTAGTATAACTTGAGAGAGTTTTATGTAAAAAATAATTTTTTATAATTTTCAAAATACACTTCAAGTATTTTATTATCGTCTTTTGAGTTTTCATTGATGTATATTTTATCAATGTGACATTTCTAGTGACTAAAACCTAATTTCATAATATATAGTATTCATTTGTAATATTGGAATTGTATGGTATTTTCTTGTAAATGATATTTTTCTTGAATTTTGGAAATGTGGAATATTATAAATATTAAAAAATAGATATTTTGATATTAATTATATATGTATTTATTTATTAAAAATATAAGTTTTATTTATAATAGAAATCACATTTTCTAAAGAAAAATTGTATTAAAAATCTTTCGAGATCGTATGCTCCTTGCAGAACCTGTATCTCACTCTACTAGGCCCGAGGATGTGAGATAATCCGCACCATACCGAACGGGTTTCCCAAAATGGGTTGTAGGGCGTAATTGCAAAGATTTGTTAAATACACTTCTTATAGAAAAGGTTTTATAAGCTGAAGGTAGTTATGTGTAAAGTCGTATTTTCCCAAATCTATGTTTGCAAATTCCATCGTGCTATGTTAGATATGTGTTGTGAGGAGGTAGGTCGTTATCTCGTGAGTTTTCTAAGGTAAGACGGTTTAAAAAGTAAAAGCATGTCGAAATGAAACATGAAGGTATTTTAATGTAAAAGTGGAATAAAACTGGCTACGATTATTATTTGGCTACGATTATTATTTTGATATCAAACTTGTTCTATTGTCTTTATTAATATTTAATTGTCATGACATAAGAGTTTGCTATTATTGTGTTTAAGAAAAATATAAATTTTTAAGGAAAAACCGAATCGGAAGTCGGATTAACTCCGCTTCCGTTGGGTTTTAGTTTTGAATGTTTTTAGAATAGAGAAAGAAAGAAGAAGTAGGGACTTACTGGATGATTGGCTAGAGGAGAGAAAGAGAAAGAGGTGGGAGTTGCCGGTGCGTCGTTTCGTCGTCGGAAATTCCTTGAGTTGTAGCCGGAAGTTCGTCGAAGTTTCGCCCTTTGCTAACTCCACTTGCACACAAAGGATCTTGAAATTTTCTTGAGAGTTTGGACAGGGATTTGTGAGTGAGGAGGGGTGATTTGAAGGTGATGTTTATAGGAAAAATTACGGTTTAGTGTAGTGAAAGGATGCATTAAAAATTTGTAATAAAATGGATTAAATGTGAGTTTTATTGTGCTCTATAAATGTGCAGGAAAAACAAATAATACTGAGGGTATGGGGGGAGTCCAAGAGTCGTCAGAGTTAGAGAAAATTTGGATTTTGTCCGAGTCGCCATCTCGCCGGCCCGAGTCACGAGTTGGGGGCTCGTATTGGGGCCACATGTCGGGATCGGTTGGTTTACTGCAGTGCACTCGTTTGTTTTATGTGTGACTCTTCAGTTTACGTGTTGTGCTCGTGTAAACTCTTAGGTTTCTAAAAGATTAAAAGAATTTTAAATAAAAATAATGTGTGGCTGATGGAATTTGAACTCTGGTACTATAGTTCAACAGTGTAAGGTCTTACCAATGAGCTACAAGCTCTTTCTTACTGTTCAAAAGTAAATCAAATTCTTATAATACTCACAGGAATTGTAAATACCCCAAGTATACATTAACTTTAAATAAATTTTATGTACATTAAAATTGAAGTTGTTACACCGGGCATGGCTTCCTTAACAGCATCGAGGGCGTTGCATCACCCGATGGCCGCAGAGTCGGCAAGGTCGAGGTAGAACTGGTCAGAAGTCTTATACTCCTTCACGGCCCTTTCTGCTCTCCCTTCCGCGAGCTTCGCTGCCTCGCAAGACGCCTGAGCATCCCGCTTGAACGAGTCCCTTTGCCTCTTCATGGTATCGAAAAGCCCATTGATCTCCCCTATCTGGGTCTGGATAGCCCAGTTAGATTCAGTCAGGAGCCGATGTGACTCCTTCAATTTGGCGACCGTCAGGCCTTCCGCGACCAACCTCGAATCGAGGAGGGCCGCTTTCTTTTCCGTCTGTTGCAGCCGGGCGATGAGCTCTTGTTCTTGTGAAGAAGATTCACCCGTCTTTTTCATCGCTGGGGCCACCTCCTCAGACTCCATTGTAGCAAAGAAGGCGCAATGTAGGAGGGCCTGGGAAAACGGGGCCGTGTTAGAAGCATTTTTTTTTATTTATACATTATTCGGAGAAATTCTGGGAGAATTACCAACCTGAACAACTTCCTGAGCTATCGCCGCCACTTGAGCCTTCATGGTGCCTTGGGGGATCTTGGTCCCCGCTGCCTTCTCCATATCCGCCGGTAAACTGTCGGCCACAGAGAGCTCCGAGACCACCTCGATGCAGAAGTCGCCCTCCTACACCTGAATCCTGGCCTGAGGGGGCCGAGAAACCACCCTCTTCTGCCTCTTAAGTGGGGATTCTGCAGGAGGCGGTGCTTCCGTCCAAGCCCGGGGCGTCCGGATCTCGCTGTTGGGGTAAAAATTTACACCCCCGTTGACCGAGTCAAAGTCAAGGTCAACCCCAAGCCAGGTGGGCCCAAGCCCAGGTCAAGCGGGCCCATGCCCAAGTCGAGCCCGCGGCCAGCCTCCTCCATGCTAAAATATAGATCATGTAATAAATAATTTTTATGTAATTTTTTATACATGAATGTATGCAAAATGGGCATAAAGCCAATATTTTGTAAGCCCATGGCTTATGTGCAAAAAATGAAATGGCACATGAGCCATGGGATGGCTAAAATGCCATTTTTGTGAAGCCCAAGGGGCTATATGCAAATATGTAAGCCTATAAAAGGCAACATGATGAATAAAAAAATATATACTTTTCATTCTCTCCACAAAAATTAGAGTTGAGCTCTTTCTTCCTTCTTCAAGGTTCCAAAACCTTCTTTCTTTTGAATTAAATCAAGAGTTTTACTCTTCCTTTTTCAAAACTAAATAGTTTTTCACCACAAAACCCATCAAGGGGAACTCAGATCTTCCATCAGATCTCAAAAAGAAAAGATTTTGAAATCCCACATCTCTTGATCTTCAAGATCCAGCTAACAGAGGAGGAAGAAGAACATCTTTCACTAAACCCTCAAAAAAAAAAAAAAGAAGAAAAACACTCGGGAGTCCAACTCCTCTTTGATTTCTGTTCAGAGAAATCTTTTTAGGCTAAAAGCCTCTTGTCCTCTCCGGCGCGCAGCGCAAAGCGCCCGCGTGCCGACACGTGGCGCGCGCTCTTGCGCACCTGCGCGCTTGCGCAAGTGCGCAAAGCGCCTGCGTGCCGACACGTGGCGCGCTTGCGCAAGTGCGCAAAGCGCCCGCGTGCCGACACGTGGCGCGCGCGTGCTTGCGCACCTGCGCGCGGCGCTCTGGCGCAAAACGCCCACATGCCGACACGTGGCGCGTGCGCTTGCGCACCTGCGCGCAGCGCTCATGCGCAAGTTGCCCACGTGTCGACACGTGGCGCGCGCGCGCCTGAGCGCACAGCGCTCTAGGCGCCCACCCCCGTAAAAACTCTGCGTGGCTCCCGATATATCCAAAACCCTCCTTTCAAAACAGAACACACGTACACTGCACATTGAGTTCGCATGACCAGTTTAACCCGTTAATCGGAGGTTCCCTCGCCCCAAAGGCGAGGGGTAATTAACGGCAGCTTAGTCCGCGGCTGCCGGAGATTCGGATCCCCACAATCATTAAACCCCGGCCTACCCTAAGCAGGGGAAATCTGTAGTACGCCTGACAAGCGTGCGCGTATTCCCATCTCAATGGGGTGACGAAAAACACCCTACACTCGCGTGTGCTTCTGCCCTTCCTTGCGGTGTTCCTCCGAAACGGGGGGCGCTGCGGAAACCTCGGCTGGAGGTGCTTGCTGGGGAGCCGCGCCCGGAGCAGGCCGAGACGAGCTTGCGCCACCGCCCTTCCTCCCTTGCGCCTTGGCGGCCATGACATCTATAATTTTCGAGCGATCCATCGGCTCTGCAAGATACCATAAGAAAAAGGTCAACGACAAAAAACAACTAAATTTAGACAAGTCTAAATACATCGGCACAAGCCCTAACTTACCCACAAAACGCGCGGGACTGAGTCCCGCCCATCTTAAAGCCTGCTCGGAAAGCAGGATATCGGCCCGCTGGATCGGTTCCTATTGAGACACCGCTCTTGTCTCGGGGGCGTTCGACTGCCTAACTCTAGGACAGTCGGTCCTATGCCACTTGATGGGCGGGCACCGGGCAATCCTCACCCTCCGGTGGCCCGACGAAGACAAACTTCTTCCATTTGTGGATGGAAGAAGGGAAGACCACTATCCCCGACCCAGCCATCCTACCCTTATGTATTTTGAACGAAAGATACATCCAGCTTGGTTCGTCCTTACTGGTACCGGGGTGATTTTTATAGCAAAGAAAAGAAAGGAGTAGGCTCAAATCAAAGGGGATCCGATCAATCTTCAACCGGACTAGAAACCCGAGAAATATTCTCCAAGAATTCGGCGCTAGCTGGCCCGGGGCGAGACGAAAATAATGGAGCACGGCACAAACCTCAGGCAAGAAGGGCAGACGCATTCCTGCCCGGAACGCTTCCAAGTACAGAGCAATCTCTTTGCCCTGCACCTGGTCTGTCCACTCACCCTTCCTGGCCAAATGGAGTGAATAGCGAGAGGGTATATGAAAACGGGCCCGGATGTCGGAAAGCCAATCCAGACGGTTCAAAACTGAGGGCGCATCGCGGGTATTCCCGATGCGCACCTTGGGGGCCCTTTTCGTGCCCCAACGACGAGAGACGAGGGCGTCGTTCCTCCTGGGGGGGCGAGCCCGACACAGAAGACGAAGACGAGGATGAAGAAGAAGAAGAACTCTCTCGGCTATCGGAAGCCGAGGAGGAAGAAGACCTGCTGGGCTAGGCTCCAAAAACTGAAGCCTCATCGTCCGACTCAACCCCTACTACGTTAATAGATACTTCGGAGGAAGACATCTAACCTGATTTAAGAAAGATCTGGCTGAGGAAAAGTTTTGACAGTTGAAGTTCTCACATAAGCGAATGTGCGCCGAGCAATTTTCAGACGACAAGAGATGGCTAGGGTAAAGTAACGGTCTTGGCATGACCCCTTTATTTATACACTCAGCAAGAAGGCATCCAACGGTCCGCATCCGTTCCCGTCAAAACGAAGTGTCACACCAAGCGGCCACTGAGACTCTACGTGGCAACCGGCCATTAGACACGTCCCCTCTCGCCAGGATTCGGGTGACAACCAGTCACGTCCTACCACCCATGGAGGACACGTAGCGCATAGCCCAACTGGCCGAGTGAACGAAACGGCGTCCTCTTTTTTAGGCGCAATCATTTCACTAATACACTGACGTCACCAAAGATACACGCGGGAACTGAGGTGCTTCGTGAGCCGCCACGTGGATCTAGGGATTCAAGATGAGTAGCTGCCAAACGTTGCGTCTTCATCCGTCAACCCATTGCAGGGGAATTTTAGGCTGAATCGTCAAAAACCGGACTTACCACTCTCAACCTGAACCCATAAATAGGTCAGGACGAGAGTGGGGGGCTAATGATGAGGCTCATAAACGAGTATTCTCCAGATCACGACACGTGGCGGATGACGTGTCATCCGCTAAGCCCGATAGACTCCTGGAGGCTACGGAGTTGGCACAAGTATGATGCATTGGGGACATTCTTCGGCACCTCGTCTCCGAAATTGCATCCGACCTTTTGAAGGCCTCTCCGGAGTGCCTTTCCTATTCGCCTAAACAATCATCCGACAGCTCGCCTTCGAGCAATCCTACAGCCGAGCTCACTCGGCCACCGAGATATCCACCGAGCCGAGCTTCTTCGGCTTCCCTGTTCAACCGAGACACGAAGCCCAAGCGCCCCCGTAATGGCTCTGTATATCTCGCCACGACAAGATCTCCGCCGCTTCACGGCCCGCATCTCGCGCTAGCGTATGTCGCCATTAATGAGCGCATTCCGCCATTAATAGGCATGTCCCGCCATTAGCGCGAACGTGATGCAGAGGCGTAACGGGCGGCGAGAATCTCGCACTGGTTCACCTCATGCGACCACTATATAAACCCCCTCCACCAGACGACTCAGGTAAGTCGAATTGATTCCAATACGCCACTATCCTGCCATTATTTCTCGGTATTTACTTGATCGTCGGAAGGTCCTACGGTGGTTTCCCACCCCAGGACTTCCCTTGCAGATAACTCGGCGTCCACAATATTCAACAACCCATTGAGATCCACACGTTCAATTTTCACCCTCAATCACAACCGTTCAGAACCGCTTGCTGCAAGATCGACGGAGAACATCTGTGAGAGAAACTGACCTCCATCAACAGTCCATCAAATTGACACCACTGACTTCTATAGTCTTATAAGTAGAAGCTAATAGGATTGCCAAATTTGAATGAGCAAGTGAAGCTTGTTCAAACTTGGTTGGCTTACCGTTTCACTATCTACTCGAAGTTCACGTGACTGAATTAGTTAACTAAGCTTATGGAGCGCTGAATATCACACTAAATGCAAGCTGTTCATGGGAAAATTTGTTCCTTTGACACCGCTATCGATTTCAAGTTTGGTGGGGAAATATTTTGAAGATGGTGCTTATTAATCCTGTTATAGAGTTTCAGGCTATCATTGCTCTCAGCCTCGCACTGCTAACATGTCTAACTGTCCTTTTCCTTTTCTTGCATCCCTTCATTTGGTTTAGTCAGTTATAAGTTAAAAGGTTTTTCCTATGTCTCTTGATATAGGTGGAGATCGATGCTGTACCTTGCATGTTTCCCTGCTTTTATTGTTACGTTGGGCATGCAATTTGCTGTTGAGAGTCCACGCTGGCTCTGCGAGGTAGTTTATAAATAAAAGTTAGAGACTAGGGCAATGTCTTTAGAGCTTCTTCAGCTGAGGTTTATGACCGAGTAATTGGTTATTTTTGTAGGTAGGAAGAATTGATGGTGCTAAAAGAGTTATCAGCAGCCTTTGAAGAAATTCAATCAGTTATCAAAAGTTATACCAGTGGTTCAGAGTTCGGTTGGTTGGAGCTCCTCAAGGAGCCTCATATTATAGGTATGTGCCACTATAATGTTATATCTATCAATTCTCTTGAGAACCAATCGAGATAGTTTGGACTTATGCAACGAAGACCAATAAATGCTCCAGTTAGGAGAAGTGACCAAAATAGTAGTTAATGGTGCAACAAAAGTCATGACAGATCTAAGCGAGACAGTTAAAAATGATGGGTTTTTTTAAAAAATAATATTAATTTAAAATAATATTATTAAAATAGGGAGGATAAATTTTAATTAGCGAAATAGGGTGGTTTCGAACCACCCCACCTGGCCCACCCCACCCCCGAGCATAGGGGGCGGGTTCTGGGAACCCGCCCCCTATACAAATGTATAGGGGGCCTATACAAAAGTATAGAGTTTTGTATAGAGGGCGGGTTCCCAGAACCCGCCCTCTATACAAAACTCTATACTTTTGTATAGGGGGCGGGTTCTGGGAACCCGCCCCCTATACATTTGTATAGGGGGCGGGTTCTGGGAACCCGCCCCTTTTTTTTATTTTAAAAAATAAATTTAATTATTAATTTAATTATTAATTATAATTATTATCATAATATTATTATAATTATAATTCTTAATTATATAATTATCATATTATTATTATTATTATAATTATAATTATAATTCATAAAAAAAGAATAAAAGTAAATAGACGGAAAAAAACATTTAAATTAAATAATAAAATTTCACTATATCAATGTTTTTTACAGAATGAATCCGTCAAAATTTACAATTCCAAAAAATCCTATCTATTTGTAAAATGTAAATGCTATATCGACTGTCAAATTTATAATAACAAAATGAATCCGTCAAATTTATAATACAAAAAAATCTGAGTGCACTTGTCACGATCCTGAAGGTCCCGCCCCTAATGCATATCCTGGACATCTGGTCCTATAATGGCCTGGTTGTTTGCATAGGCTACATCTGGATTGCCTTTGCTGAGGATCAGCATCCATTGTCATTCGATCTCGACGTACCTTAGGTCTTCCGGGCCTTATATTTTTTTCCGGCGGTAATACAGTCGGTGTTTGTCTGTTGGCAGATAATAGTGCCAATAGCGATTGTCCGGTATAGGATGAAATTTTGGATCGTATGCACCTTGGTAATTAGAAACTGTATAGTAATTGGAAGCAAAATTGTAATGTGAGGTATGCATACTGCTCGCAGCAGCAATTGCGTGGGCACAAGGTAAATGTTGTTGCTGGAAAAGACCGCATGTACACGAAGAGAGCCCCTCATCTCTAAAGTTCACGGTATATTGATTCCCATTACCGCCCGTCACCTGAAACTCCGCCGTGTCAAACCTTTCGGATCTGTAGTATTGTGCTCTGCGCTCTCTTTTCCGAAAGATATCTTCATAATACGCGGTGAGCGGAGTGTCCATCGCCAAGGACTTTTCTCTTCTGTGCACAAAATAAGTATTCATCCGGAAAAATGTTCGAACAATCAACCCCTGTATCGGTAAGCCTCTAACCCCTTTAAGGACCCCGTTGAAGTTTTCAGACATATTAGTCGTCATTAGGAGATATTTGCACCCATCATCATGTGCTTGTGACCACATGCGTACCGGATACTCATCTAACCACGCTTTCGCGGCTTGACTCATCTCCCCAATTTTCGTCATGTATATGTCGTGAACATTAGGGTCAGGCGTTTCACCGGCTCTGTACATAAGTTTATGTAGATCCGAATTTTTAAATTTTCGATCAAAATTTTGCCTGAAGTGTCGTAGGCAAAACCTATGTGGGGTCGTCGGAAATACAGATCTCATTCCAGCCAGTATTCCCAGATGTCTATCAGATATGATGCATAAATCCGTTCTATGAAGAACAGATGGGATATTTTTGAGGTTACGGAAAAACCATGACCAGGATGATGTATTTTCACCCTCGACAATAGCAAATCCCAACGGAAATATACCGTTATTAGCATCAACACCTGTAGCAATTAACATGCAGCCTCTTTACTTACCGTATAGATACGTACCATCAACGCACAATACCGGCCGACAGTGTGTGAAACCAGCCGCACATGGACCAAAGCACCAGAAAATTCTTTGAAACCTGACAGAGCCCTCGACGTCTGTTTCTGTGGTTTTTAACCGGTATACGGTCCCCGGATTTGATGCTTTCATGGCTTCCATAAAAGGGACTAGTGAGTTGTACGAGCTTTCCCAGTCCCCGAATATCTTGCACAAAACCTTTCTACGAGCATCCCATGCCTTCACATACGAAATCTGAATTTTATGCTCTCCGCTAACCAAGAGCCGTATCTCTCGGGGAGTCATCGCCACATCTGTACGGATCAGGGGCATGATTAGCGAGCAAATGTAAGATGAAGTGCAATTCCGGTGATCCTGTGACATAATAGAATTGATGCAAGTGTGTTCTTGGTTGTATTTCGTGACCTTCCAAGCCTTGGCTCTTTTGGAACAACATGCATGCAATCTCCACTGACATTCAGGAGATTTCGTACATACCACAGTATAGTACGTCTTATTTGACTCTTCGGTTTTAAATGTAACGTTTTGCTGAATGGACCACGACTTCAGCTTACAAATAAGATCTCCTTTTTCCTGAAACAAATCCCCGACGCTGATGCAGTCTTCGCTTGCTGCTATCGCGTCCAAATAGGGTGCCGTATTTACTTCTGCAACGGGTAAGTCTACCCAACCATCATCTTCTAGCGGATCGAGGCCGGGATCTTCTAGTTCGACAAAATCGTTATTCGCAACCATACCATCAAAGAATGCTACCTCATTCAATCCAGCAGCATATTCCACGCTATCCTCCCCCTGATCACCTTCACCGATTTCATCATCATCACTGCCACACATATCAATATCACCCGTAGCAACATAAGGCTCGGGTGCAATATATGATGGTTGTGGTCGGTGTAATGTGGATGGTTCAGGGTGAGAAGACCGGAAAGATGTGGACGGACATGCTTGGAATGCGCTGCTTGGATCGTGTTGGAATGATGCGGAGGTGTGGGGAAATCTGCGTTTAGTATATAAATTGTTATTATAATATTATTCCCTAATTTTTTCGTAACTAAATCATCACTTGTTTCAAATTTATTTACCTGTGGAAGGCTGTGTATGGTAATTCTTGCTGTTCTTCTGGGGTGCATGTAACTGCAGCAGTTGACTGGAAGAACCTGGATTTATGCATTTTATTAAATGTTTGAATATTAGTATACAGGTATTACTAAAATGCTTAAATATGGGTTTATAAAATGTTTACCCATGTGCTTGAAGATTTGAATAATGTTGTGTATAGTCATATCCACCGGCACTGACGGCATCATCGTTGACCATGTGACCGTACCCCCAGGAACTATCTCCAGCATTACCATCAAAATTATCCGTTGGAGGGGCATCTGATACTTCCAATTGCTCCTTCTGAACCAAAAGTTCAAAAGAATGCTGGGTGCTTGAGAGACCGAAATCTATCATCGAAGATATTGATGCATCGTCTGTAATTTCAACCAATGCATTTCCACTGAACATAGGCCAGATACAACTTAACTTAACCCTACTTTCACGGGGATCGTATTTCGTAATTTTGTACACTTTAGCCTCTAGTTCATCATATGTCGTTGATGCTTCCAATCGCATGATTCGTGCAGACCCCCCCATATACTCGGGACCTTGTGCACTTGTGATAACCTGGCCATCGTATTTACATACAACAAATATACTTGGGGAGGCCATAATCCTGCACAAAAAACAGTTATATTTTTTATGTTGTGTTGAAATTGCAAAAAAATTTCAAACTCGAAGGTTGCTTACTTCCAATACTTTATGAACTGTTCTACTGCTCGAAGATTGCTTACTCGCAGACTATGGTACTGAACTTCACCTTCTTCTAAAACTCCACACTTACACAAAATTGATAGCGGAGAAGAACTGATCGAAGTAAATGGATAGTGAGCGGTGTAGGATGCAAATTTGACAGAGATGAAATGAAATGGGTAGTGCGGAAACATATTTATAGCGGCAAGATATTGAAGAGAACGGGTTCTAACAACCCGCCCTATTATTCACCAGAGTCGTATCCTAGTATTCACCAGAGTCGTTCACCAGAGTCGTACAAATAATTATTGAAGAAAGTGACAAATATGATCTTCTGCATCATATTCTGCATACATTAAATTGATTTGACAACACAATATAAAAAAATAAATTTAATGAAGAGGGCGGGTTCCAGGAACCCGCCCTCTTAATTTCTGAAAACAACAGTATTGATGTGAATGGACAAAGACAAATATTACTCACGTTGCTTAAAAATTATTGATGTGACATATAAAGTAGAAAGGACAAATAGTACTTAAATAGTACTGATTTGACATCTCATTAATTAATGAAGAGGGCGGGTTCCTGGAACCCGCCCTCTTCTTTGTGAATAAGACCGATCTCTGTAATTTTTTAAGAGGGCGGGTTCCTGGAACCCGCCCTCTTCATTAATTAGTAATTGATTTGACTAATTATTGAAGGAACCCGCCCTCTTGACAAGAAAGACTGTAGCGGGTTCCTGGAACCCGTTCACCTCTATAAATACCGAGCCTCCACACTTTCATCAACCACACAATTTCTAATATGTGCTTCTAATCTCTTGATAAAACACTCGACAAATCTCTGCTTCAGTACATTTCAATGGAGAATCAACCACTCGACAAATCTCTGCTTGTGCATCAAAATGAACACAGATCGTTCAATATATTATACGGGGAGGAAATATTCTAAACTTAGTTAATTTATTTTAATTACACCTTTCATTTAATTTTTGTAGTTGAAAATAACATTATTTAATTTTGCAGGATGGAGATAATCTCACCGTCGTCACGCATAGCTCCGACAAATGGGTAGTTAGCGACCAAAGAATAAACCAACGGCTTAGACGGGCCGGATTTTATGAAGCGTCGTTGATTCGACATATCCAAATCGACCACGCTCTCGTCACCTCTCTGGTCGAACGTTGGAGAAAAGAGACCCACACCCCCTATACTGGAGTGTGATTGTGGCCGCACCCCATCTTAGATGAAAGGTGTGGGTCTCTTTTCTCCAACGTTCGACCAGAGAGGTGACGAGAGCGTGGTCGATTTGGATATGTCGAATCAACGACGCTTCATAAAATCCGGCCCGTCTAAGCCGTTGGTTTATTCTTTGGTCGCTAACTACCCATTTGTCGGAGCTATGCGTGACGACGGTGAGATTATCTCCATCCTGCAAAATTAAATAATGTTATTTTCAACTACAAAAATTAAATGAAAGGTGTAATTAAAATAAATTAACTAAGTTTAGAATATTTCCTCCCCGTATAATATATTGAACGATCTGTGTTATGTCACGCCCCGCTTCCCAAAATACGGAATACGAGGGGTAGACAAGGCCAGCCATGCTCCTACGGTCAAGGAAATGTCCTGCCGTAGTCACACTTCGGCTTCTAGTTTATCATGGTAAACAGTAAATGATGCGCAGGTAATGGGAAAATGCAGTAACTGAAAGGAACAATGTAAAGGCTGACCTGAATTGGAACAAATGAAAGTAACTCGGGAAGGCGAGTCAAGAAGTCTGTGAAGCACGTCTAGTTCTGATCCAGGCTAAATCTTCTCCTCACTCTGAGCATGCATACTCAGGTCGTCAGAGCGACACAATAGCAATATAATGCATATAATCAAGTAACAGTTCTAACAGTGCTGAAGGATATGAATAACAGTAAATCAATAACAGCATGAATATAAATGAGCAGAGATAAATGCAGCGGAACAGTAAAGCAGTATAACGATATGTCATGTATGTCAACACAGTATATAAGGAATGTAAATGACAGTAACCCTATCAGTCTCTAAGTCTCACTGCACAGGTCAATAAGCCTATCGTCAGTCCAAGTGTGAGAGTCAACCACTCGCGAGTGTCCTCCACCCAAGGGTAGAACCCAAGGGCAAGGGACCACGGGCCCAACATGTAACGAGTGTATCACGGTGATATAGCACATACCCTGTAAATCTCCATATAACTCCCTAAATATATAAGCCGGCATGGGACTCCCGAGATCCTGTTGAATTCACACTTGAACTACCCCACACCCCGTGGTCTACATCAAACGCTAACCATAACCCTAAATACTAATCGATCCGTGACAAGTCTGCGCGAGAACTGGAGGCAGGACCTCCATCAAGCACGTCCCGACTAATACCTAAGATAAATGGCAGTGTCGGATGCCTTATCTGTGACATCCGTGCAAGCGCTTCCATAAGTGTCCCATACCACTTATAGTCACACGTACACGCATCCCACAGACGTCGACAATGCAATAGAATAAAAGGGACACTGATTGTGCACAAGTACGTATCACTTCCACTTAATCACGAATACACGAACACTGACGTACTTGCCACAATCAACACTAAAATCTAACACTGGGTAAATGCACGATGTCACTAGGTTATCACTACAATGATATAGATATGATATGATGCATGAATAGTATAAGAATCACAACTAAGGTATCATAAAAACAACAGTCTATCACTTGCACGATTTATCATGAAACATATGTATATAATTTAGCGAAATGATAAACAGGTAGTAATTAATATGTTCAGTTATCCATCCATAGAATTTTGTTTCAAGCCAATCGGGTTCCAGAATCAAAAGTTATAACCATTTCATTTTAAGCGCTCGCGGCTGGAAATCTGGTTTCAGAATCAGGAATCCATTTCGCAACGCATTTTGACCCCAGTTGGGATCATAATTTAGCGACGCTACAGTTGAATGAATTCTAGGGTTTTCAGTAAAGTTTTCAACGCAACAAACGGATCTTCAATCGCGTCTGTATGTTAGGAGTTATAATCTGTTTAATATCAACATGTCAATTCTGAATCTGCTGGGACTGTTATGTGTCCCAATATATTAAATTACCGATAAAATATCAAACGGTAACGAAACAGAATGAAACCAGTTGTGTTTTCTGGATAACAGGTTTATCTACAATAAACAGTGGAGTTCCGCAACCTAAGAGTTAAGGAAATTCTATGGTATCCAATACGGAACAGCAATCAATGATTGGAGTAGCTCTGGACTGCAGTCCAGAGTCGCACTCCGACCCGAAAATCATCACAGTTTAAATACAGAAATGTCAGGAAACCAGTGTAGGATTAAAGCTCATCGAGTTGGCTTCGTTTTGAGCCCTCGAACGCACTAATCTAGTATGTATATGATTTATGGTAGAATTAACGATTTTCAGGTACAGTAGAAATTCAGTTTTACGGTTAAACTTGGGGGTAGTTGTTTTAGTCGTTAACGATCAAATTATCCAATGAAAATCACACATTATATTCACAGCCCTACGGGCCAACCTACACCATTGAGTTCCGTCAAATTTGATAACGTTTTCCTAAGGGAACAGGCATCGAACAGTTGTGTTGCAACATTTTAGCACAAGGTAAACATGGGATATATATAAAACGTTGATTTGTAACATATATAAAATAGCATGAAAGCAAGTAAAAACTTGCCTGGAGGCGTCTAGGTGATGTACGGTGGCTGTGACGTCACGAACGCGCGACACACGCGCGGCTCGGCACCTGACTTGGCTCGAACACGAGTCTCGGCACGACGGCTCGCAGTTTGGTGGTCGGCTCGGCTGTGAAGCTTGGCCCTTGTGCGTCAAGGAGTTCGTTGATGAGTGATGATGACGATGCTGAGAGTGTAGAGAGAGAGGGAGAGAAGTGAGAGGGGGAGAGAGAAAGTTAGAGAGAGTGAGAGGTTTAGGGTTAAACAGAGAGAGAGTTATAGAGGGAAACAGAGAGATAGGCGCAGGGAGAGAGAGAGGGGTTTTAGAGAGAGAGCAATAGAGAGTGAGAGACAGAGAGAACGAGGGAAAGAGGGAGAGAGAGAAGAGAGCTGAGAGAGAGCTAGAGAGACTGCAGCGAGAGAGAGAAGAAGAGAGAGAGTGCTCGGGGTGATGGTGAGAGGGTTGACGACGAAGATGGGTGATGGGGTGCAGGCAAGGTTCGTCGGAGGCGAACTCGGTCGGGGCTGTGGGTTCAAGTATGCAGGTAGAGAGAAACAGTGAGGGGAAGAGAGAGAGAACTGAGGATGATGATGATGATGAGGCGGTCGACGATGGGACGAGGAGATGGGCTCGCCGGCGAGAGGAGTGGGTCGCGGGAAACAGTGCGCGAGAGAAGTGGAGTTAGCCGTTAAGGAAGAAGAAGGATTTGAATGCATGGGCCGGGTCGGGTGGTGGCGAAGCGGGCCAACGAAGGAAAGAAAAAAAACACATTAAGTGTTAAAAGGAGGCGGGTCGGGAAAAATGAGTTGGGCCTGGGAAAATTCAATAAAAAGAAAAGGAAAACAGATCGGGCCAGAGGTCTAATAAGAAAATGAATTTATTTTTAAGAAAAGGTGGGCTGGGCAATGCTCAAGGGAAAAATGGGGTTTTAATGAAAAATAAATTAAGTTATAAAGAATAGTTTGGGGATTTGGCTTTACATTTAACATTTTGTTTTAAACTTGGCTAGGGAAAAATACTTAAAAAAGAAATGGAGTTCTAGACCGAGATCGAGGTTTATGTAAATAGAAAAGGGAAATAAGGGATTGGAATTATGGCTTGAGAAAATAGCGGGGTAAAAATGATTGGAAGTTTAGGGTCTAAAGGAGTTCCCAAAATAATTAATCTAATAATTAATTATAAATAAAATTGAAATCTCATAAGTTAACGAGAAACTCAATTACTGGTATAAAGAGGGCCGGGTGTTACAGTTCATTTTGATGCACAAGCAGAAATTTGTCGAGTGGTTGATTCTCCATTGAAATGTACTGAAGCAGAGATTTGTCGAGAGTTTTATCAAGAGATTAGAAGCACATATTAGAAATTGTGTGGTTGATGAAAGTGTGGAGGCTCGGTATTTATAGAGGTGAACGGGTTCCAGGAACCCGCTACAGTCTTTCTTGTCAAGAGGGCGGGTTCCTTCAATAATTAGTCAAATCAATTACTAATTAATGAAGAGGGCGGGTTCCAGGAACCCGCCCTCTTAAAAAATTACAGAGATCGGTCTTATTCACAAAGAAGAGGGCGGGTTCCAGGAACCCGCCCTCTTCATTAATTAATGAGATGTCAAATCAGTACTATTTAAGTACTATTTGTCCTTTCTACTTTATATGTCACATCAATAATTTTTAAGCAACGTGAGTAATATTTGTCTTTGTCCATTCACATCAATACTGTTGTTTTCAGAAATTAAGAGGGCGGGTTCCTGGAACCCGCCCTCTTCATTAAATTTATTTTTTTATATTGTGTTGTCAAATCAATTTAATGTATGCAGAATATGATGCAGAAGATCATATTGAAGAGGGCGGGTTCTTGGAACCCGCCCTCTTCATTAATTTTGTCACTTTCTTCAATAATTATTTGTACGACTCTGGTGAACGACTCTGGTGAATACTAGGGTACGACTCTGGTGAATAATAGGGCGGATTGTTAGAACCCGCTCTCTTCAATATCTTGCCGCTATAAATATGTCTCCACACTACCCATTTCATTTCATCTCTGTCAAATTTGCATCCTACACCGCTCACTATCCATTTACTTCGATCAGTTCTTCTCCGCTATCAATTTTGTGTAAGTGTGGAGTTTTAGAAGAAGGTGAAGTTCAGTACCATAGTCTGCGAGTAAGCAATCTTCGAGCAGTAGAACAGTTCATAAAGTATTGGAAGTAAGCAACCTTCGAGTTTGAAATTTTTTTGCAATTTCAACACAACATAAAAAATATAACTGTTTTTTGTGCAGGATTATGGCCTCCCCAAGTATATTTGTTGTATGTAAATACGATGGCCAGGTTATCACAAGTGCACAAGGTCCCGAGTATATGGGCGGGTCTGCACGAATCATGCGATTGGAAGCATCAACGACATATGATGAACTAGAGGCTAAAGTGTACAAAATTACGAAATACGATCCCCGTGAAAGTAGGGTTAAGTTAAGTTGTATCTGGCCTATGTTCAGTGGAAATGCATTGGTTGAAATTACAGACGATGCATCAATATCTTCGATGATAGATTTCGGTCTCTCAAGCACCCAGCATTCTTTTGAACTTTTGGTTCGGAAGGAGCAATTGGAAGTATCAGATGCCCCTCCAACGGATAATTTTGATGGTAATGCTGGAGATAGTTCCTGGGGGTACGGTCACATGGTCAACGATGATGCCGTCAGTGCCGGTGGATATGACTATACACAACATTATTCAAATCTTCAAGCACATGGGTAAACATTTTATAAACCCATATTTAAGCATTTTAGTAATACCTGTATACTAATATTCAAATATTTAATAAAATGCATAAATCTAGGTTCTTCCAGTCGACTGCTGCAGTTACATGCACCCCAGAAGAACAGCAAGAATTACCATACACAGCCTTCCACAGGTAAATAAATTTGAAACAAGTGATAATTTAGTTACGAAAAAATTAGGGAATAATATTATAATAACAATTTATATACTAAACGCAGATTTCCCCACACCTCCGCATCATTCCAACACGATCCAAGCAGCGCATTCCAAGCATGTCCGTCCACATCTTTCCGGTCTTCTCACCCTGAATCATCCACATTACACCGACCACAACCATCATATATTGCACCCGAGCCTTATGTTGCTACGGGTGATATTGATATGTGTGGCAGTGATGATGATGAAATCGGTGAAGGTGATCAGGGGGAGGATAGCGTGGAATATGCTGCTGGATTGAATGAGGTAGCATTCTTTGATGGTATGGTTGCGAATAATGATTTTATCGAACTAGAAGATCCCGGCCTCGATCCGCTAGAAGATGATGGTTGGGTAGACTTAGCCGTTGCAGAAGTAAATACGGCACCCTATTTGGACGCGACAGCAGCAAGCGAAGACTGCATCAGCGTCGGGGATTTGTTTCAGGAAAAAGGAGATCTTATTTGTAAGCTGAAGTCGTGGTCCATTCAGCAAAACGTTACATTTAAAACCGAAGAGTCAAATAAGACGTACTATACTGTGGTATGTACGAAATCTCCTGAATGTCAGTGGAGATTGCATGCATGTTGTTCCAAAAGAGCCAAGGCTTGGAAGGTCACGAAATACAACCAAGAACACACTTGCATCAATTCTATTATGTCACAGGATCACCGGAATTGCACTTCATCTTACATTTGCTCGCTAATCATGCCCCTGATCCGTACAGATGTGGCGATGACTCCCCGAGAGATACGGCTCTTGGTTAGCGGAGAGCATAAAATTCAGATTTCGTATGTGAAGGCATGGGATGCTCGTAGAAAGGCTTTGTGCAAGATATTCGGGGACTGGGAAAGCTCGTACAACTCACTAGTCCCTTTTATGGAAGCCATGAAAGCATCAAATCCGGGGACCGTATACCGGTTAAAAACCACAGAAACAGACGTCGAGGGCTCTGTCAGGTTTCAAAGAATTTTCTGGTGCTTTGGTCCATGTGCGGCTGGTTTCACACACTGTCGGCCGGTATTGTGCGTTGATGGTACGTATCTATACGGTAAGTACAGAGGCTGCATGTTAATTGCTACAGGTGTTGATGCTAATAACGGTATATTTCCGTTGGGATTTGCTATTGTCGAGGGTGAAAATACATCATCCTGGTCATGGTTTTTCCGTAACCTCAAAAATATCCCATCTGTTCTTCATAGAACGGATTTATGCATCATATCTGATAGACATCTGGGAATACTGGCTGGAATGAGATCTGTATTTCCGACGACCCCACATAGGTTTTGCCTACGACACTTCAGGCAAAATTTTGATCGAAAATTTAAAAATTCGGATCTACATAAACTTATGTACAGAGCCGGTGAAACGCCTGACCCTAATGTTCACGACATATACATGACGAAAATTGGGGAGATGAGTCAAGCCGCGAAAGCGTGGTTAGATGAGTATCCGGTACGCATGTGGTCACAAGCACATGATGATGGGTGCAGATATCTCCTAATGACGACTAATATGTCTGAAAGCTTCAACGGGGTCCTTAAAGGGGTTAGAGGCTTACCGATACAGGGGTTGATTGTTCGAACATTTTTCCGGATGAATACTTATTTTGTGCACAGAAGAGAAAAGTCCTTGGCGATGGACACTCCGCTCACCGCGTATTACGAAGATATCTTTCGGAAAAGAGAGCGCAGAGCACAATACTACAGATCCGAAAGGTTTGACACGGCGGAGTTTCAGGTGACGGGCGGTAATGGGAATCAATATACCGTGAACTTTAGAGATGAAGGGCTCTCTTCGTGTACATGCGGTCTTTTCCAGCAACAACATTTACCTTATGCCCACGCAATTGCTGCTGCGAGCAGTATGCATACCTCACATTACAATTTTGCTTCCAATTACTATACAGTTTCTAATTACCAAGGTGCATACGATCCAAAATTTCATCCTATACCGGACAATCGCTATTGGCACTATTATACTGCCAACAGACAAATACCGACTGTATTACCGCCGGAAAAAAATATAAGGCCCGGAAGACCTAAGGTACGTCGAGATCGAATGACAATGGATGCTGATCCTCAGCAAAGGCAATCCAGATGTAGCATATGCAAACAACCAGGCCATTATAGGACCAGATGTCCAGGATATGCATCAGGGGCGGGACCTTCAGGATCGTGACAAGTGCACTCAGATTTTTTTGTATTATAAATTTGACGGATTCATTTTGTTATTATAAATTTGACCGTCGATATAGCATTTACATTTTACAAATAGATAGGATTTTTTGGAATTGTAAAATTTGACGGATTCATTCTGTAAAAAACATTGATATAGTGAAATTTTATTATTTAATTTAAATGTTTTTTTTCGTCTATTTACTTTTATTCTTTTTTTATGAATTATAATTATAATTATAATTATAATTATAATAATAATATAATTATATAATTAAGAATTATAATTATAATAATAATAATAATAATATGATAATTATATAATTAAGAATTATAATTATAATAATATTATGATAATAATTATAATTAATAATTAAATTTATTTTTTAAAATAAAAAAAAGGGGCGGGTTCCCAGAACCCGCCCCCTATACAAATGTATAGGGGGCGGGTCCAGAACCCGCCCCCTATACTGGGGGGTGGGGTGGGCCAGATGGGGTGGTTCGAAACCACCCTATTTCGCTAATTAAAATTTATCCCTCCCTATTTTAATAATATTATTTTAAATTAATATTATTTTTAAAAAAAACCCTAAAAATGATATGTTAAGTATCAATTTAACCTAGAAGACTGCCACACAGAGCAGAATGGAAGAAGCCGGCCCCAAAAGGAAGGCATGTTGTTGTGTTAATTGAATGCTCATTTTTGTTGGTCATTGGCAACATCTAAAAAAGAAACATCTTAAATTAACACGATTTGGTGCTAAGCTTTTTATGAGTTAAATATAGAGCTGTTAACTAGAATTTTCCATTTATTACATAGATGCTCTTTTTTATTTTAAAAGTAGAATGGCTTATGACATTAAATCACAAGTTTTGATATTTACTCAAATATCGTTAAGTGAATTACATATCAATATCGTTAGTTTGATTTCTTCTTTTAATAAATGCTTCGAACTTCAAAACATAAGCTTCTAAACTAGCTGCATCACTAGGGCTTGAGAAGCCAAGTCATATAGTTTCTCCTGATTGCAGTTGCCTTCATTGGAGGATCTCTTTTTGTACTTCAACAGTTTTCTGGGATAAATGGAGTTCTTTACTTTTCATTTTTGACCTTCCAAATGTGGGCATCACTAGTGGTGCTTTGGCAAGCTTATTTGTTGGGATTACGAAGCTTGCAGGTTGGTGATACTACTAGAATCAATGTGTTTTTTTCAGTGAACTTACACTTACCCTAACCATTAGGGGCACTCTTTGCTTTGTATCTAATGGACAAGCAAGGGATGCAGAGATTGTTAATAGGAAGCTATTTGGGAATGGTGAGATGTGCCGAGTTTTATTATTTTTTACTATTTGTTATGTTGGTGTTGCCCTCGCTTTTGGTCTTGTTATTGTATTGAGATAGACTTACAAGAAGAATTTGGGAGCAAATGCTTCCAACAAATCCAATGTTGGCCAAAACTAAATGAATATCCTCACCGTCGAAGTTGATCTGTGCATAGAGTAGCTAGTCGATTAGAACTACACATTAAATAATAATAAAAATGACGGGCAAGGGTTTTTAAGTGCTTAGATCATACCGAAAGATTTAGATTCTACATCTCAAATCTTGTATCCAATTATCTTTCTATTTTGAATTGCGTGTTTGGGGTCGAGGACTCTTGATGCAGAGGCAAGAAAACTAAGGAGCATCACATTTTGGGCTTGTTGGTACCAGGCACTCTGAGTGATTTAGTTCAACTTGAGCAAATTGGATGTTCAATTTAATTTCCCAATCACCCAATCATTGGATTTAGATAGGAAGATATTTGATGCCAAAATTTTTGGATGTTTTTCTCCCATGATGGCGAATCATTAACTTGTTAGTTGATGTTATTAGTTACGAATTAACTAGTGATACAAATGGCCTTCTTTGTGCAGGCATGCTCAATGTTTCTCGTAATTTATTTCATAACTTCTCCTATGGATGAAGGGCTTGGACACATCTTGTCGGTACTTGGAAGTTTAATGTATGTAGCCTTCATTTGAGGATCTTTGTCCCACTTTACAAAGAAAAGCATTATCTCATGTTTGACATAATGTTTATGTATGTAGTTTATAGGACTGATTATCTTGATTATTCTTCACATCATGCAGGTATATATTCACATTTGCCATCGGTGCTGGACCTGTTACTGGTCTGATCATACCGGAACTTGGCAGTTCTCAAACACGTGCCAAAATCATCGGCTTCAGCTTCTCCGTACATCGGGTAGGCGTCCATATTAAATTTCTCTAACTGAGATGCCCTATCTATATTTTCAAACTTAATATGGCGTGGGCTGTTTTTTAACATCTGAAATTATCATGTGTATCAAATCCTATTAATGTATTAGTTCTTTTATCCCGGTAAAGTAAGTAGTTTAAAAAATGCGCAGATTTAATTCACAAGGATCGACTCATTTCAGGTTTGCAACTTTCTCGTGGGCTTGGATTTTTTGGAATTAGTAGACAGATTTAGAGTTGCTCCTGTATACGCCACTTTTGGGGGAGTCTCTCTTGGCTGCAGTGTTCGCTATGCATTTCATAGTCGAAACAGAAGGATGCTCTCTTGAAGAGATCGAACTTTCCCTCAGTGCGGGGGCCAGTGATCGAGAGAAAAGCCAAGGCGAATGAATCATAGTTCGTAACAAACAAAAACACGACCATAGTAAAGCTGATGTGTAAGCAGTGATTCTATTGGATTTCAATTGGTACACAAGGGAGCTGCATGCTTACCTTTGTGTTTCTAGTCTTCATCGTAAGTAAACGATTCAGAGGTAAACAATTTATTCTGTAATGTAAATAGAAAAGTTTTGGGTTTTCTTACATTGCTAGATTCATTGACAAACAGTGCCCATTTGTGTAAAATTTTAATGACAAGGACCATCATTCATTTGGAAATCTCACTTTTTTTCTTCCATAAGTTTTGGTCAGTGATACACTCTTTGTTTCACAGTACTCGTCATTTCTTTGCTCTTTTTATTTTTTACCTCAAGTTATTTGTCCTTTTACAATATCAAGAAGCATGCTTCAATTAATTGCCAATGCACTTAAAATATGAAGTTCCTCAACTAACCCTCAATTGATTTCTAGGCAAAGTATTTTCTTCATGCCTGTCCAAGTCTTAAGAAATTAATGAAAAGTATCCTTGCCTTCGAAGGGTATATTTAGGAATTCTACGTCCACAGAAGTTTAAACTTTAGAAAAGTATTTTTCTTCTTAATAGACGTGCAAAAGAAAAAAGAAAAAAAACAACAAATATTATGAAATGGAGGCAGTATATGTTTTTCTCCTATTTCTGTTTGGACTGATGACAACATATCCTTTTCTATAAAATAACATGAGAATAAGATAACTATGGTTCTGGTCGCCTGCAGCAAAATCAAAGGGAGATCCAGGCCCAAGGGTTTTTGGTGGGACTAAGGACTAGTCCTACCAACCGCAACAGAGTAGCCGAGAGATCAACCGCAATCCCATTAAAATCAAATAATTTTGTTTTGCTCTCCATATTATTCTTTGATCATGCAGTAAGGATCGAATCAAGGTGCAATCATATCAATCACGATAACTTATATTTAAATGCTGTAGCTTTTGAATCACTTAAAATTAACAGAAAACTCAAATGCAGCGCAGTTGAACTGGCAGGAATTTTTAAATAATCCCCTTCAATAGATAGCCTCTCTTTGAACAAAACAGATGGCTGCAGAACCAACCAACACAACACATTTCATCTGCAGTTATTGTTACCAGAGCTTTAGAGCTTTTATGCAACATAATATACAGCTCCAACCATATGCAACCAGGTAATTTATCAGCATATAAGGAGTGATGGAACTAAAAACTGAAAGTTACAACAGCTCCAAGAATCAGTGATGCAAACATTGACACTGTCAATCCAATTGACATGATTTTATCAAATGATGTATTGATCAGAATTAGCGTTAGTGAAACATATTACATCAGTATGCAGACATAAAACAGAAACTAAAAGAAGGGTAAATTTTATACACCATCATCGACTAGTCAGGCTTCCAAAGGTAGCACAATTGAACTTTACGAATGCCGCAAACCTCCTAGGAGTATTTTCATAAGAAAAAAAAAATGGAAGAGTGCTCTCATTTAAAAAATGCCATATTCAATACACTTTGGCGCTATTCGGTTCAAGCACAAGGGCATCATGGGATTATTCATCCACTCATACATTGTACAAGTTAACGAGACTAGCAGTTTCCGACAGAATTGCCAGTCCAAAGAGGATTCATGGCATATTGGCATCTTAAGGTCCATTGGTGCTATATCAAAAATCCCGAAAAGACTGGTGTTCTTATAAAATCTACCAAAGAAATGAGAACTCTACCCATTGTTACTTGTTTGAGAAATTTCGGCATACCAACTCTTCCATGCCTCCAGGTAGTGAGCAAATAGCTCACTCAAAGCTGTCAACATTAAGAAAAACACTTGATAAAATAGCTCACTCAAAGTTGTCGACATAAAAATGAGAACAAAAAACACACTACACAACGTTAATAGGCGTAACATAGTGTCTTAATCTGCCAAATAGACACCGATGAGCAATAGCTCAGTTGGTATGATGATACTTCCCTCTCTAGGGAGTGCAGGGGTTCGATCCCCAGTGTGGGAAATGGTCACAATTTAATGCTTTTGAGGGCAAATTCATGGGTCCCCTATGTGGTGGGGGGGGGGGGGTGTTGTGTGTGGCATGCATAGATTAGGGCTTACAGGTCAGTGCCCAAAAAATATATGCAGAAATAGACTATCTTGTGTTGACCCTATATGAAGCCACACTTCAACGCTTTCGAGGTTCATTTTAGTTACTAATATTTTCCCAAAGTGTCTCTTAAAACCATATCTTCAAACAAAATGTGTGTAATCGCAACGAAGCCAATCCTTCACCTCAAGGATTTCATGCAAAGAATGCAGACTGAGTGTGACCAATAATGTAACGTTGGAGGAGTAGTATGCCTGTATGTGTGTATGATTTAGCTTCTTGCTCCCTTCTGCCTAAAATTTAAACTTGAGTAATAGTATGTGGTCATGCTGCAGTTTCTTACTAGTTTCTGCCTAATAATTAAATATGAATAATAGTAAGTGGGCATATGCACAATATCAAAGAAAAAATTGGTAAAAAGCGTGCATCTACGCGAAGAATTAAAATGTTATTTAAGATACTTGATCTAATAAGTCAAACCTGAACTGTGAGACTTCTAAACTTAGATGAGATGCTGCAGACTAGACTTGCAGTGGACCTGAGTGAGTTTCCCTTGGCAAGATTCTCAATAATTAGAATACCTTTTTTTGGTGGGTTTCCTGTAGAACTAGAATTCATGGATGGAAAATGACTTTATTATTATTCAATAGCATATTACCAAAGGTAAGCAGTCAAAAAATACAATGTATATTTGGTTAAAAGCAAACATCACAGGAGCAGAAACCATAATAAAAACACAAAAAATTAAGGCCTTGAAGAAAAGAATGTAATTGTATAAAGCCTACAGGCTTGAATTGGAAAATTTTAGCCATACTGATTTTCTGAACCCCAACAACAACAACAACAACTGAGCCTTTTATCCCAAGCATCAGAAAATTTTAGCCATACTGATTTTCTGAACCCCAACAGATTTCAGTTAAACAAAGATTCAGACGCAAAAAAAACAGTGTGGGCATTATGATGTATTTGAGGCAATTTAGCAAACCTTGGTTATGATATTCAGCACGGTAGCTAGATGCCATTGTATTCCAGCTATCAACTTCCTTTGCTCCTTTTTCTTCAACGATTTCTTCTATTTTCGGCACTACAATCGGAGAGAAAGGCCCGAAACAATATCCTTTGGAGGATTGCAATTGTTTCTGAGCTGGGAGGTTGCATTCCTTCAGATCATCATTATACATTGGAGCTTTGCCATATTTTTTGGCAGCTAAAGAGGTCAGTTTGGTCCTCTTTGCTAAATCGACATTGGTGACATCTACTCCAAAAGTTCTCTTGCACTGCTGCTTCGGGCTTGGTGGTATAGCTATTGTAACAGCGTTTCGCCTCCCGTTTAATCCCAACCATCGAAACGCTGGCTTTCTTGTTTCAGCATGCTGCGTCTGCAATATCAAATCAATGACAGAAAATAGAATGTGAGAACTATTTCTTTGCCCCCTTCATTCTTCTCCAACGGCTAACTTAATTGTTTCTTAAAGCATTACCTTCTCGATAAGATTGAGCGAAGAGAGCACATTTGCTATATCATATAATCTCCGAACTTTAGCTGCATTATTGCCTTTTAAAATAAGAATCGGTCATTTAATTTCAAAAGAAAAGTAATTTAAACATGCAATGTACAGGAATTATAGAGTGAAAGGGTAGAGAGAGAAATATATACTCTTTGTTTGAGATGAGTCATGGCCTTCACCAAGCAGCAATCTTGCAGCTTCATCAAGTGAGATTGTATCCGCCTATTTGCAAATTCGTTGTTAACAATTCAATACACAGCATTGCAAGTAGCAATAACACAGAAAAACATTCAATTGTAATGACATATTAATAACTTAATTAGCATCAGATTTGAAAGCATAAATTGTAGACTATAGGAGCAAATCTAAAACATAAAGAACTCAAATGAGCATTAGCCGGAAAGTCAAATAGCTTCATCAAGTGAGATTTTATCCGCCTATTTGCAAATTCGTTGTTAACAATTCAATACACAGCATTGCAAGTAGCAATAACACAGAAAAACATTCAACTGTAATGACATATTAATAACTTAATTAGCATCAGATTTGAAAGCATAAATTGTAGACTATAGAAACAATCTAAACATAAAGAACTCAAATGAGCATTAGCCGGAAAGTCAAATACATAACACGCATCCAACTGTAGCCTTCATTCAAACTCATATGTTTGTACCATGAACTTAAACTAGAAAAATATTAGAGTTGGCAATCAACTAAGTATCCCATAAATGAAAAATAAACGTGGTATATTTCCAAAACCTGTATCTTCGGAGCGATTGAGCCAATTAGTGTCAAAGGATTGTGGGAAAAACAAGAGGGGTTCCATTTAGGGTTCCTGCCGGGTGAGAGGTTGAATTAAGTGAAAAAAACTGATCATGGTGACATGTTGAGTTAGCAAGCGGGGGAGAGAAGTGTCTACGCTTCAATTTAGGTATCAAAATATTGGTAGTGAATAAAGTTTTGGCATTAGCTAAATGATATTAGAGAAGAGGGAGAAGTATGCACATGCAACGAATAAATACACATCAAATTAAAGCCAAAAGTTACCTATTGAGATCAAGCGAATAAATTAACTATCAAGATAAAAAAAAATGGCTGTGCACTAAAGAAACAGGTTTAGTCTACGACCTGCAAGCTTTGATTGGTGTCAAAATATTGAATTTATATCTTCAACCTTCTTGAATTTGATTAGAATTTATTAAGAGAATCAAAGGGGAAGTTACCTTCATATAAATAATAGGAATTTATATAGAGATTCAAGGAGGAATTCAGTTTTGGGGTTTTGATATAGTGGACTTGAGTCGCTGTTTGAGAGAACATAAGAGAGGAGGGGCAGTTTGAAAATTAAAGGAAGAATTAAAACGATGTTATGGGTGAGGGGGTATTAGTGCTTTCTTTTTCTCATTTCCTGTTTGATTGTATAAAACAATTGTTATCCCACAGAATCATCAGCTTAATCTTTCGAGTAAAATGATTACACCCTGGAATTAGATTCTAGGATCAAATCCCAGAATATCATATATAATGTTTTCCGTTTGAGTTGTCTTTCACCTGTAAAACAATGTGGGGCTGATGCTTAATTAGAAACTTCTATATTTCCTTGGTTGCATAAGTATAAACAAGTATTGGCCCTTGCTAACTAAAGATTTCGGTGAAGTGGTCACCAACAAATAGATAGGAAAAATTAGTCAAATATATATATTCAAAACAAATAAAAATGTCATTGCTTACATCCGAGGTGAGGAACAACTTCACAAAATTCTCAGTGAGCATACCGAGCGATTTCTCTCTTCTATTCTCCATACCTGAACAACAATTCAATTCAACAAAAATTAAAAACAAGGTCTGCCCACAATTAACATTTACAGCACACCAACAAGCAACAAAACATGATTTAATCATCACTATAAAGCTTAATCCTAACTATCTTACACTAGCATTCATTACCAGATTTCGCCTTGCTAGAAGACGAATTCGGTTTCTCTTCTCCATATTCTTCGGTCTGCTCCTTATCATCTTCATCATCCTCCAAATCCTTTGTCAAATTCAAAACAGAAAGTCTATAGTAATTAAGAAACCCATAATTTAAATGCCATAATGAATCAAAGATCGACATTTTTAGCACATAACCTACTTCTGCTTTCAAAAATCTTGTTTCAGGAGCAGATCCAGAATTCTCCCTCAATGCCTCTTCCTAATTCAGACCAAAACAAATTAGGGATAAAAAAACAGAAACTAAAACTGTACCCACAAGATTTAAAATTTGGGATTAAATACCTTGAGAATTTCTAAGGCCTTAGGGATCCCACAAAACCCAATCCAAGAGTATCGATTCTTCGCCTTCCTTCTCAATACCTAAACAAACCCACAATAACAATTAACAGTCTTGATACCAAAAAATTACATACAATTCAAAGAGAGAGATCTGACCCCAACACTCTCTAATACATTGACGATATCATAGATCCGCCGCCTCTCCACCCCCAATCTCCGTGCCGCGTCGTCCAAACCCACCGATTCGACGTCGGCTCGATCGTATAGGCTTACAAAACTACAAAAAGGTCCCAAGTTAATCAGAAAATCACACAACAAATCTTGAAATGAAATCGAAGATCTGATTTTTACTTGACACACAGCAGGCCCAACGACTTCTGCTTCCTGCTGTAAGAGTGATGCCCGCTCGCTCCTCCTCCCTCCAAGAAAATCGAGGAAGATGAAGACATTATAATCTTGTGCCCTAATTTCCTCACTCTCTACCCCTTTATTCTTGTTAATTCCACCAGCATGGCGGCAAAATTAGGGCAAAAGACTTGTAAAAACGATGAAAATCGAAGCCTTTTCTTGTAAGAGCGAGAGATCGAAGAGATTTATTAAGAGAGAAGAATTCAGCAAAAAAAGGTCGAGGAATTTTGAGCGGGGCTTTTGCAATTTGGAATATTTTCAAAAAAGAAAATATTGGGGTAATTTACTGGATTGATTGTGGGATGTATCCGATTAATGAGGGTATATTTGTAAATGTATAGGAGGTCGGTGAGGTTTTTAAGATAAGTAAGCGAGGGCCTCACGTGAGAGGGAGCAGCCGTTCGTTGCGCGGCAAAAGTTTTCATTTGAAATTGTCGCGAAAAATCCTATTGGAGCCAGTTGGGTTTTTAACATATCCCTATAATTTTCTGTATTTAGAAAAATAACCTAAGAGCTTGGTGTTTTTGTTCTTTAACCCTTAAAATCTTCTGAAATCTTAGTTTTTTTCCCTTTCATATTTTAAAAATTGCATCTTTTGATTGATCCAGATTCAATGATTATATGCAAAAAGCCAAAAACTAAAAGGTAACCATATTGTCATCTAATTAATACACAGCGATCATGATATTTTTTAAAATCTAAGAGAGCGATTTCATGCTGAGATTTATAACAATATGAGTAGAAGTTACAAAACAAAAATAATGATAGAAAAATGGGACGCAGGAGGCAATATTGAAACAACCCCAAGATTTGAAAATGAAAAATAATTTTTTTAAGATTATAACTTACAAACTTCAAATCATCTTAATGTTTCATAAATATATTTTGTTGCTCGAAACCATTCAAACCGTAATAAGCCATGTGTGAACAATGTACAAAACCAATTAACTTAGTAAAACTATTTTATTATTTAAATACATTACAAATAATTATACAAGTGTTACCAAAAGTGTACACCAATGATGATCTACATTTACCTTACAGCTCTTCATTTTTACACTTTAAATATAAAACTAAGAAATATAATAGTCACAATGAAACCCACTACATTACAAGTTTCCAAAATCTTCCTGTGATTACACTAGAAACGATTATGAACATTGCGGCAATGTTCCTTTGTTTTAATTTTTTTAAATTTTATTGAGACCTTCATTGTTTTTTATTTACAGCTTCAATGAGCTCGTTCTTCGCCTTTTCTAGGGCATCCAAAAGCTTTTCGGGTTTTCTGCCGCCCGCTTGAGCAAAGTTCGGCCTGCCTCCACCACCGCCACCGCATATTTTCGCTATACTTCCTATGAATTTTCCGGCATTAAGTCCCATACTGATTACTTCGGGGCTAAATGCGGCAACCAAACTCACTTTGCCATCACCTGGGCACGATCCTAAAATAACGGCTACTGGATCTTGCAGCGAGTCTACGAGATATTCTGCAGCGCTCTTTAGTGCATCGGGGTCTGTGTCATCCATACTCTCAACTACCGCCCTGTAAAAACATATTTTCTCGGATTTGTTATTATTATTTTTTTGGGCAAGTGGGTATAACACCGTTTATATCATCCAACACCTATAATCAATGTTTGAAGATCAGATGTTCTCTTGTCTACCAGTATATATTGGTATAACAGAATAATACAATATTTAAAACTGAAAAAAATAATATTAAAATAAATGTATTTTCACCTTTAAGCCACATATTTCTAATAAACTATTATTATATAAATTAAAATATAGTACAAAATGCCGGTATACTGGGCAGTATTGACTACAATACCGGTATTTGACTAGTATTGTATAGGGCCGATATATTGCCAGTAGTAGGGATGAAATCGGGTCGGGTTGGACGGGTGTTTGACAACTTTTATACCCAACCTGAATTTAAAACCTAAACCCAAAGCTCAACCAAACCTGACGGGTTTTACAATGTGTTATATCCAAACCCGCAAATTCAGGTTTCAGATGGTTTGGGCGGGTTATTAAGTTTAGATGGGCAAGTTGCTTTTTGCGGTTTTTTCGTGTTTGGTCATTATAAACTATTAAGAAAATTGAAATTATAAAATTTGAGGCGAGTTCTACAAAATATATATATGCGCATAATCTGTACTTTAACAAAACTATATTAAATTATGCATTATAGATTTATAAATTAATCATAAAAATTGTACTAACATGTATATCTGTAAATCCTCAGTTTCATGTATATTTTCCGTGTATTTATTTATTATATTTTTCCAGATTTTTCCTATTATTTTTCACTTTTTATATATTTTTATTTATTTTAATTAATTTTTTTTCTAATCTACCCCAAACATTAAACTACCCGGACCCCAGCCAGGACCCGAACTCCCCACTCCCGCTCCTTCTCCCTTCTTCTTCTTCTCCCCTTTTCTTTTCCTGCTCTTTCCCCGTCTCCTCCTTCTTCATGCCCGCGCCGCGACGACCGCGTGTCGGGACCCGGTTCTTACTCACGGAACAAAATGCCATACGGAACAAAATGCCATGCCAAGTGTCATGTTTAAGTGGGCAGGGATCACCTCTTGAGTCCGTGGGACCCACTGTAGAATAATGGGGAATTTTCGGAATACATTCCGAAAGAGGACAGATCTGTACTATAAATGGAATGATACCACTCTTCAATACAGAAGCGCCTTTTAAGTGAACCGGCACTACAGGAGCTTGAGAACTCCGTAGTTAAGCGTGCTTGAGCCAGGGAAGTTCTGGGATGGGTGATTTCCTGAGAAGTGGCCCCTGGTCGGATCCGGTTCGCCCCGAAGGACAAAACCGTGCGGCTTTGGCCAGAGCGAACAATACTCTCTGTATTGGGGGTGGGGCGTGACAGAATGGTATCAGAGCCGGTCCCTCAATAGTAGGTCCGTGGTTCGAGAACGAACCATTGTTCAAAGGTGGGGAGAATGTCCGGACCCGGTTCTTGCTCACGGAACAAAGTGTCACTCCAAGTGTCATGTTTAAGTGGGCGGGGGCCACCTCTTGAGTCCGTGGGACCCACTGTAGAACAATTGGGAATCTTCGGAATACATTCCGAAAGAGGGCAGATCTGTACTATAAATGGAATGATACCACTCTTCAATACAGAGACGCATTTTAAATGAATCGGCACTACAGGAGGTTGAGAACTCCGTAGTTAAGCGTACTCGAGCCAGGGAAGTTCTGGGATGGGTGACCTTCTGGGAAGTGGCCCCTGGTCGGGTCCGGTTCGCCCCGAAGGACAAAACCGTACGGTTTTGGCCAGAGCGGACAATACTCTCTGTATTAGGGGTGGGGCGTGACACCGCGCCCCATGCCACAACTTCCCCGAGATCCCCTCCCCTAAATCCTCACCCGCTCCTCCCCATGACTTCGTCCTCGTCCCAACGTCCCCCACGTCTCCCCCCTCCCTGTGCTTCACTGAGATCCTCTCAACAACTTTCCCGAGATCCACGCCCTCGTTGCAACCGCCCCGCGATCCTCTTGCCTGCCTCACCTCCCGCCCGGCAATCAATCCCCTCTCTTCATCCCTCTCTACCTTCATCGCCTTCGTCTCCTCTCTTTCCCCCTCACTCCTTCGACCGTGAGGACCCCCACCGCTACCCCAACACACCTGCTGCCCTTTTCCATCTCCGAGCCTGACCACCACACCCCACCCGAGCTCCTCGACAACTCGCATCCTCGACCTCATGACCACCTTCGCCGCCACCACGACGACTACCCACCCGAGCCCCTCGCTGCCTTGCCACCATCTTCACCTCCCCCGACCCCCTCATCTCCTTGCCTAGCCCCAGCCAACGAGCTCGAGCCGCCAGTATACCCCACCGCTCCACCTCGTCACCTTTACCAATCCACTCCCTCTTTCACTGCAACCCCACATTGTTGGCCTCTCTCCACCATGGTCGATCACCCAACACCAAACCCCATTTCCTCCATCGCCTCTCTCTTCTCTAGCTAAACCTTAGCCGAGCTCCTCTCCACTGCAAACCGAGCACTAAACACCCAACCACGTTGACGCCTTCTCCTCCAGCCAAGCCAAGCTCCTTCATCGCCATCGTGCCCTCATCCGCCTCAGCTCCTCCATCGACCAAGCTCTGCAACCCTTCACCTCCTCTGCAACCCCCTTTCAGCCCTGCACCCAAGCACCGACCACCCCGCCGGCGCACCCTTTGCCTCATCACCGTTGCCACAACGCCAGAGCTCCTCTGAACCGACGGCACCACCACACCACTACCATCTCCACCACTACGTCGCAACAGCTTACCTCCCCACTGCACAAAGCTAAGCCGAGCCCTCCGTCGACATTTCATCGAACACCCATACCATGGCCGTCGACCTTCTTTGCCGTCGTGCCGTTGTCGTTGTTCTCCTCTCGCGGTGGGAGCCCACCAGTTAACCGTCGCCAGGCAAGTTCAGACTTGCTTTACACGCTATATACTGATATATATACACCCACCCACCCACACATTGCTTCAATTAATCAAGTTTGGTTGTGATATCATAGATTCGAACGAGTATTATGATCCGTGATTGTGCATAGCAGGACATGGAACGTGAATCGGGTTTACTATTCGACTTTAACATCGTAAAGAATTTATATGATTTAAATCTCGTCTTGATCGATTAAATGAAACCAAAGTTTCGATTTGCTATACATATAATTAAGTGTTCGACGCTAGACCCTAAACGAAATCTACTTTAAAATGGTGGAGCCCATAATATTTAGACCCTAATAATGTCAACAAACACTCTGTAGAAAATTGACTGCAAACTGACATCGTTTCGCACCTAAAGTGATGCCCATACCGAAACTTACGTTTTACCGAACACTTGACATCGTTAAATTCATAATTAATTCCAGAAAAATCCAATCGCAACGTGCCTGGGTTCGTTGTGAAGGGTACTGCATAATCTTTAACACGACGTGTAGGTTTACTGTTAGATATTCTCTGAACATTGAAAACAAAGAACTTACCTGACGTTGGACTGCTGTCCAGAACAGGAACTTACCCCTTGACATACATTTATACACCTGAAATCTTAATGTTTAATTGTGATAGTGTGCGGAGCTAATTACCGCTGCGTAGGCAATTGTTTTAGCTTTCCAATGATACCGGTTTCACTAAATTCCAGTATCATTTGGTATTTAAATTATATTTTAAACGGATGACATATACGGCAAATTTCTGTCATTTCAGCTTGCACCCCTCATCAGTAATCTGATCATAACTCCTAAACCAAGATGACTATTGTTGATCCGTCTTCTGCGCTGTAAAGTTAACTTATAGCCCTACAATTAATTGAACAGTAGCGTCACCAAATTATGATCCCAACAAGGAGTAAACGTGTTACGAAACAGACTTTCAGTTCAGAAATTGGATTTCCAACAGTAAACACTTAAAATGGAATGAGCATAACTCGCAAACCTGAAACCCGATTGACTCGAAACCAATTTGGTTGTAAAGATAATTTAATACACTATTTACACTTTTTATATTGTTTCGCCAAATTATGAATGTATTCAGTAGTGCATTTACTGTATCCCCATCATGTTGCATGACTGTTATATCTTTGTAATTAGTGTTCATTTGTATCGATACCCTAGTGACCGTGTTACATTACCAAGTGATAAATGTTTGTGATTGGATTGTGGCAAGTACGTTAATGTAAAAGTGTGATTTAATACTGGAAGTGATACGTACTTGTACACAATCAGTGGAACCGGTCAGTTATTGCATTGTCGATGCCTATGAGACATATATAAGTATAACTATAACCGGTATGGGACGGATATGGAAGCACTTATATTAGTGTCATAGGTAAGTCATTGAGCACTGTCCATTTATCTTGGATACCAGTCGAGACATGTTGGATGGAGACCTTGTCTCTAATTCTCACGTAGACTTGTAATGGAGCGACTAGTATTTAGATTCATGGTCAGTATTTGATGTAGACCGCGGAGTGTGGGGTAGTTTGAGTATGAGTTCGATCAACGGAATCTCAGGAGTCCCATTATCGGCATATTTAGTGATTTCGGGATTTGTACTGATAGTGTTTCTGATTCTTACTGAAAGTGATTCGGGCCCGTGTTCCCTTGCCCCTGGGGCTTACCCTTGGGTTGGAATGCTTCTGCGGTGGTTGACGCTCATACTTGGACTAACGATAAGTTTAGTGACTTGAATATTGAGACTTAGAAACCGATTGCTTTAGTGACATGTGTAGGGTGTTTTTCGTCACCCCATTGAGATGGGAATACGCGCGCGCTTGTCAGGCGCATTCCAGATTCCCCTTGCCTAGGGTAGGCTGAGGTTTATTGATTGTGGGGATCCGAATCTCCGGCAGCCGCAGACTAAACTGCCGTTAATTACTCCTCGCCTTTTGGAGCGAGAGAACCTCCGATTTACCGGTTAAACTGGTCATGCGAACTCAACGTGCAGTGTTGTGTTTTGAAGGGGTTTTGGATATATTAAGGGCCCCGCAGAGATTTTTACGGGGTCCCGCTACCCGGATAGCTGGCTGGGGGTCAAGAGGGCTAGCAGCATCCTTACGGGGTGCGGGGCAGCGTCCCGTTAGAAATTTTTTTCTAACAGAGACAGTGTCGTGGAATATGTGTGTGTGTGTATATATAAGGGAAAAGGGCATCCAAAGGATGCGTGGGAGAAAGCGCTCGGGCGCTAGCGCTTTGGGCGCTAGCGCCTCACGTACCAGGCACATGGGCGCTAGAGATTTGAGCACCAGAGCGCTAGCGCCTCACGTGCCAGGCACGTGGACGCTCGGAAGGCAAAAGGGACTTGGTCTCTACAATGAGGGTTGTACTCCCAGAAAGGAACACTTATTATTTTGTATGTGTGTGTATGTGTGTGTGTGTGTATGAGGAGTTAAACTCCTAGGATATTTTGAAGCTGATGAAGGGGGCTTCTCCCCTTGAGCCCTGGATTTTACCCAAAGTGGGGTTTCTGGAGATGGGTCTCCTTCTTCTTCATGTCGTTTGGCCGGATCTTGGAGAAAGGGGGTGAGATTTAAAAATCTCCCATTTTTGAGATCTAATGGAAGATCCAAGCTCCCTATTGTAGGTTTTGTGGTGAAAACTATTTAGTTTTGGAAAAGAAAGAGTAAAACTCTTGATTTAATTCAAAAGAAAGAAGAAGGTTTTAGAACTTTGAGAAAGGAGAAAGAGGCACCGGCTCTAATTTTTTAGAATGAAAAAGTGCATTTTTTTATTCATCGTGTTGCCTTATATAGGCTTACATATTTACATATAGCCCATTGGGCTTTACAAAATGGCATTTTGCCCATCCCATGGCTCATGTGCCATTTCTTTTTGCACATAAGCCATGGGCTTTACAAAAATTTGGTTTTATGCCCATTCATGCATAAAAAATTACATAAAAATTATTTATTACATGATTTCATTTTAGCATGGGGGCTAGCCTCTTGCTCGACTTGGGCATAGGCCCGTTTAACCTGGGACCACCTAGCTTGGGGTTGACTTTGACTTGGTCGACCGGGGTACAATTTGCAACCCCAACAAAATGCCCCTATTAATAAATGCATACCGCACATTTGAGTTGTGTGCATGAAATTGATGGATCTTGAAGCTGGACTTCGAGATGGAACATCATTCCGGGGGCGGAGCATCCCTCGGGGAGCATGATTCCCGGGGATCGGAGCATAATTCCGATTTGCGGAGCATGATTCCAGAGTCGGAGTATCATTCCTGAAAGGCGGAGCATGTTTCCACGGATCAGAGCATCATTCCGAAGAGCGGAGCATGACTCCAGGGATCGGAGCATCATTCCGAAGAGCGGAGCATGATTCCAGGGATCGGAGCATCATTCCGAAGAGTCGGAGCATAATTCCGAGTGTTGGAGCATAATTCCGGAGAGCGGAGCATGATTCTAATGAGCATAATTTCGGGGATCGGAGCATAATTTCGGGGATCGGAGCATAATTTCGAAGAGTCGGAGCATAATTCCGAGGGTTGGAGCATAATTCCGAAGAGTCGGAGCATAATTCCGAGAATCGGAGCATCGTTCAGAAGAGCGGCAGACATTCTAACCGAAGCATAATTTCGATGTAGAGGTTGATTCCCATACGAAGTATAATTCCGATAGGGAGAGCGGATACTCCGAGACGAACCTTGATTTCGACACGGGGTACATTCTGAGACGAAGCATGATTCCGAAGGGAGCTTACTGGTTGACTTGATTCCGAGACGGACCATAATTCCGACGAGGAGGTCGCTGGTTGATTCCGAGCCGAAGCATAATTCCGATAGGGAAGGTAGTATCCCGAGGCGAAGCATGATTTCGACACGGGAGAAATTCCGGGACGAAGCATGATTCCGCCGCAGAGCTTGTTGGTTTGATTTGATTTGGGTTGACATCAGTATCACTATACTGGAATATGGTACCAGGAGCGAATCATCATTTGCCATGAGTGGATTTGAGGGTTTCGGTTTTTGTTTGGTATCTGCATTGCTGCACTGGAATAATGCCAGGAGCAACTCATCATTTGCCCCAGGAGGATTTGGTAATTGGTTTTTGCTTGGCACCAGTATCGCTACACTGGAATATGGTACCAGGAGCGAATCATCATTTGTGCTTGCTTATCAGGAAGCGGTGGCTTAGGAGACAGATTTTAGGTCCCTATCACCTAAGACTTTTCAATTTTGTGAGCCGTAAGAGTCTCACAAAGCATTTTCTCCCTACGGGTCGTAAGGATCCTGTAGGTGTATTTTCTCCTTAGGAGTCGTGAGGACCCCCAAGTGTGTTGCTCCTTTATGAGTCGTAAGGATCTCACGCGGGAATTTTCTCCTTACAAAGTCGAGAGGACTTTGCGAGTGCATTTCATCTCTTTTTCACGAGTTTGCGCCCTTTCGGGTTTTCACAAACTCGCAGGCAGTCCTGCTGTTTTTACTCACGGAGCCCTTTCGGGTTTTCATCCGTGCCCATTTTGCTTGTGGACATACCATTTTTTTTTTGGAATCTTCATCGCCGGTAGGACTTTGAATGTGGCATCACCGGTAGGACTTGGGAGAGATTGGGATTTTTTTACGCCCGTGGATTGTATACGGTTTTGCAGGATGCAGGATCCAGACCGTAGGGCCGGAAAAATCTCGAAACTTTGTTGGCGTCTGCATCGCTGCACTGGAATATGGTACCAGGAGCGACTCATCATTCGCCGTTGGGGGTATGGGATTTGGAATTTGGTTGGCGTCTGCATCGCTGCACTAGAACATGGTACCAGGAGCGACTCATCATTCGCCACTTGGGGATTTGGATTTTGGCCAGCGTCTGCATCGCTGCACTAGAATATGGTACCAGAAGTGACTCATCATTCGCCATTGGGATATGGGATTTGGAATTTGGTTGGCGTCTGCATCGCTGTACTGGAATATGGTATAAGGAGCGACTCATCATTCGCCACTTGGGGATTTGGATTTTGGCCGGCGTCTGCATCGCTGCACAGGAATATGGTACCAGGAGCGACTCATTATTCGCCATTGCCTATTGGGAAGTGATGGCTTAGGAGATAGTTTTAGATCTCCATCACCTAAGACTTTTCAATTTTATGGGCCGTAAGGGTCCCATAAAAGCATTTTCTCTCTACGAGCCGTAGGGATACCGTAGGTGCATTTTCTCCTTAGGAGTTGTGAGGACCCCCAAGTGTGTTTTTCCTTTGTGAGTCGTAAGGATCCCACGAAGGTTTATTCTCCTCATGTATCGTGAGGACACATGAGTGGGTTTTCCCAATGGAGCATAATTCCGAGGGCGGAGACCAGCCGCGTAACTAGTGATTGCGGTGGGGCATGAGCATGGTGAGAATTATTTGAGCCCGTGAATTGTATACGGTAGTCAATTTGGGAACTAACCGTAGGGCCGGAAGAATTTCGGAAAATCGGATTTTGGTTGGCGTCTGCATCGCTGCACTGGAATATGGTACCGGGAGCGACTCATCATTCGCTGTTTTTTTTACCGCGATTGCTCTATCATTTCAGCTTTTCTTATCGCGAAGATCGCGATTGTCCTATCATTTCGGCTTTCATTCGCGGTTGCTCTATCATTTCGGCTTTTCTTTTCTTTTCTTTTTTTATTTACACATTTTTTTATTTACACACATTTTTTTTACATTCCCAGTTTAGCGACTTCGAGGTCGTTTGTTCCCAGTTTAATGACATGGCGGTCGACTGTTTTCAGAGAAAGACAGATGTCTGAGAGAATCAGCTTCACGAAGAACTTCGGTCTCCGTTTGTATGAAATTGGCGGTCGCAACTGGACTGTTTGTTAACATGCCTTTAGACAGTTCTATCTCTCCTGCCTTGTATTGCTTTTTGACCCAATCTTTGAAGACGAAGCAGTCCTCAATGGCATGATCTATCACTCTGTGATAGAGACAGTATTTGGGGTCGTCGTTCATATTCGCTTCCTGCGGTCTTTTTGACTCTGGCAGTTGTAGACCGTTCCTCAGGGCGTCTTTGAATATTTTACGGATTTTGTCCCTTCTGAAGGAATAGACCTTATCTAGCTTCTCTTTGAGTGGAGATTCTCCTCCCTCTCCGAACACTGGCTTCCGAGGCTGGTTGGCACTAGGCCCGCTCATCCCTTGCTTATTTCGGTTAGCCGAAGTGTTAAGAGATTCAGAATCGTCGGAATTCCTGCCTTTGCGATTATCGTCCTTTAGGTTTCTCCAGGACCTATTGTTATTTAGGGAATCCGAGGAGGACTCCTGCTTTGAGCGCTCCAACATCTGAACTTTTCTGGTCAGCTCTTGGAGTGTTTTGAGACCCGCGGTGCATAGAAACGGGGTCATCCAATTGTTGAGATTTCCGACAAGGAGACTGACAGATTGGTCCTGCTCTATCGGCGGTTCATATTTGACGGAGAGATTGTGCCATCGGGTTTTCTTTGGCTTGGTCCTTACGAGGTCGGCGATGGTGATCTTATCGCTGACGCCCATGAACCTCTGCCGAAACAGAGACTCCATTTGGACGAAAGTTGTGACGGAGCCATCCGATATGCTCGCATACCAGTCGAAAGCAACATCGGCCAACCTATTAACGAACTGGCGGAGTAGAAGCGCGTCATTGCCCCCAGTATTCCCACATAAGGCTTTAAAGTGGATGATGTGCTGATTCGCATTTCCCGTCCCATCGAATCTTCCGAATTTAGGGATGACATGGCCGCTAGGAAATTATACCATATCATACTGAGTAGGATATGGTCTCCCGCTACTGCTAATATCTTTTTGCGCTTCAGCTTCGGCTACCAATGTTTTGACTTTATTGGCAACCAAATCCATGATTTGATCTTGAGTTAGCGGGTTACTATCATCGGTAGCCAAGACATTTCCCGAGATAGGATGCGACCGACTTTCATGCGGTCCGTCCACCTTTGGATTTCAGGGAATAGGCGCCGGCTGTCTCGGGACACCGTTTCCCGGTTCATGAGCAGAGCCCTGCGCTTGATTGGGCGGCTAAGAGGCAAGTTGGGCCGTGAGCTGTAAGACAGCGTTTGTCAAGTCGTCAATTTTTGAGTAGAGCTTGGTCATCTCCTTGTCTTTACTTCTGAGCTGTTTTCGGAGCTCTTGTAGAAATTGCTGCTCTGCGTTCTTGGGACGGAAGATTGGCTCATTTTCGTTTTCCGAGCTCGACTCCTCATGAACCGAGGGATCTCTCCGCTTATCAGCTTCACTGGGAGGATTTTCATTATCTTCCGGAGGATGCTGGTCTTAGGAAGTGACAACCACATTCACACCAGATTGGATTTGAGATGTAGTGGCCCCATCCTTGCTCTTGCTGCGTGTGCCCACCATGTAGACAGTATGGACCACATATCCAGCCATTTCCTCATCTTTGGCGGGGTAACCCTGTTCTTCGAACCTCATGAGGTTCAGCCTAGCAGGAGCCCTGGCCCTTTTGTTGGTTCTATATCTGAGCCTTTTCTGCCTTAGCTTCTCAATTTTAAGGGCTTGGCGGGCATATGTCTCCTGGGAAGCCACCGTGAGTCGATTAGTGGAGAGCTTAGAGAAGACACCCGATCGAGCAGTTGTCAGGGCACCGCTGGAGCTTGCTCGAGACGCCTCGTTGCTTTGTTCGTGCTGATGGCCTTGCCCCCAGCTGGGGCCAAGAAAAGTCGTTCAAACACCGACTTGCGTTTGAGTTGGGGCGCCTTCGAGACCACCACATTTGGCATGTTGCCTTTCGAGACCGGTTTGTCTGTCACCGAGGCTTGAGGAGCTGGGATGGAGTTAGCTGACACGAATAGAATAGAGCCGAATGATAGCGGCGGCTCTTCCTATTATCGCCCGAGACTGGCTGGAAGGACCGTCCTGGCATCCATCTTCATCGTGTAGGAGACGAGAGCCGTGTTGAACGCTGAGATCATCCTTGGAGACATGGTTGAGGCTTGATCGCTTGAAGTCCTACATGAAAGAGCATTATTTTAGTATAAATATCAATATGTATATTGATTGAGTTCGCATGAACGTTTAACCTGAAATATGGGAGGAGAGATAGTGTTGGATATAGTGCCCTCAAAGTCAATTATTGGATCGCAGGTACGTGATTGCAATGATTGAGGAGGACCTATACCGGTAGTACAGTCTTACTCGAGATGATAGTATGCTATCTGGTTTGCCTTTATCAGTCGTGTATAGGTTCAGGTGACTGATCACGATTACATGTTGATATAGCCCTTAGGATCTTGCTTGACTACCAACAGTATAATGGCGATCATATATGTGAGAGTTGGGTAGTTTATAAGCATATCCTTAATTGTGGTCCCTAGTCGTGGGAGTTTCGAGACAGGGCATCGATACTCCGGAGTAGACTAGTGTATACAGTCGAGACCCCGACGAGGGGTGGTGGCCGGTCTCACAAGCCACTGGTGTCAGTTAGATCACTTAAGATGTATACAGGTGCTCATTGGGTTATGAGTACACCGGACAGGACTCGCCGGGAACCTGCTAGTTGGTATTATACCTATCGTCAGATAGCAGTTCCCTGATAACATGTGTACAGGTTAGTTCATCGACCCGAGGTCGTCATTTGTCTCGTGTGAGTTCCCACTGTGCTTTGATTTCTATCCTACCACGGCTCAAAGGAATCGTGCAAACAGGTATATTTTGGGTACAGTCCCGAGCCACATGGAGGCAGGTGAGCGGATCGGCAGGGGATTCGTCTCTTCCGGTATTGGGGGTGAGATCGCGCTGTGTCTAGGAAAGCCATTACACCAAGTCCTTGGCCAAGGCAGGTGAGAATTACTGGTAAGTATTCCAGTAGTTTCTCAGGGTGTTCAGGGCTTGTCTCCGACACGACTTATACCGCTATTGGGGGTCTGACGTTACTAGCCCCCTAGGCCGGATATGCGATACTCATAGACGAACGGACCAGACTGTATGTATATTGTCACTGTTAGGCTCAGTAGGGTTTCAGGATGAGTTCGCTCATCGGCCTCCCTTGAGATCAGTACATGGGCAGCCGTTACGCACAGCTAGTGCCGCTGACGGCTTGTGGTTAAACCCACTGCCAGGGTACTGACGAGTCATTAGAGTCCCCCACAGATAGTTTCCCAAGTTCGGGCGAAACGTTATAGAGGCCATATGGTTTTATGGCAGGGTTCGGAAAATGTATGTGCGTTTACGCACGTGTCATATTTCGGGCAGATAATACTGGTGGGCTTTGGTTTAAGCCGGATCCATGTATTATACTTTGTAGATATAATATCTTTGTCTCAGTTGCATTTGTATTCGGTCGTAATACAAATACAGGTATATTTATACAGTTACGGGGTTATCCTGAAATTCGTTTCGGGATCGCTTTTGGAAGTTGCCAGTTTTCTATCACCTGTATTAAACATTCAGTTTAATACGGATTTATCTTTTCTTCATTGGGTGAGTCATGGTTCTAGAAGGTTCTAGATTAGGTGACTCATAGTTAGCATTAATTGATATGATGATGTGTTTTCATGGTTCATTGTATGCATTAAATGAATGCGAGGTGTCATCAGTGACTCGCTTTTTTCATTAAATGGTATGATGAGTTGTGTTTAGTTTTAATGCTTATGGTCACCAATCCTAGCTCCTACACTCCCCCATTTTTCCTCATATGAGTGGCCGGCCCTTCTTGTGAGAGAGAGAGATTGATTCATTTGGAAAAAAGAATATAGTTTTGGTGTATGGAAATTTCATGGCTCCTTTTATTCCATCACAGTTTCAAATGGCAACTTGATTAACCGTTCGTCCATGGTTTTGGACGAAGTGAGAAAGTGTTATACTCATTTTCTACATCAATCTTGGTCATCTCTTTTAGCAAACTTGATGACCGAGTTACCTCGGGTCAGAGGCGGGAGCCCGTTTAAAAATCCGTAGATGTGGTGCCACCTCGACGAGGAGCCAGGAGATCGGAGCAGCCGCAACGGAGCGTGGGATGATGGTTAAAGAACGAAGGACTCGGATCGTTCGGTATAACCTTTCTACCCTCTTTGTAGTTTGTTAGTTTAGCGTTAATGGCAGATCCGGGTTATAGTATGCAACAGCGCCAGTTATAAAAGTTTTTGTTCCGCATTTGGTGTCAGTTTGACGGCCTGGACGGTACCGTAGACTTACAGATAGGTCCCACCGGACGTGCCAGAATCTGTAGAGTATTTTTCGTCACCCCATTGAGATGGGAATACGCGCGTGCTTATCAGGCGCATTACAGATCCCCTGCCTACGGTAGGCTGGGGTTTATTGATTGTGGGGATCCGAATCTCCGGCAGCCCAGACTAAGCTGTCGTTAATTACCCCTCGCCTTTTGGAGTGAGAGAACCTTCGATTAACGGGTTAAACTGGTCATGCGAACTCAACGTGCAGTGTTGTGTTTTGAAGGGGTTTTGGATATATTGGGAGCCCCGCAGAGTTTTTTAAAGGGGTCCCGCTACCCGGATAGCTGGCTGGGGGTCAAGAGGGCTAGCAGCCCCCTTACGGGATGGGGGCAGCGCCCCGTTAGAAAAGGCAGTGTCGTGGAGTATGTATATGTGTGTGTGTATACAAGGGAAAAGGGCATCCAAAGGATGCGTGGGAGAAAGAGCTCGGGCGCTAGCGCCTCACGTGGGCGCTTTGGGCGCTAGCGCTTAGCGCCTCACGTGCCAGGCACGTGGGCGCTCGGGCGCTAGCGCTTACCGCCTCACGTGCCAGGCACGTGGGCGCTCGGGCGCTAGCGCTTAGCGCCTCACGTGCCAGGCACGTGGGCGCTCGGGCGCTAGAGCTTTGGGCGCCAGAGCGCGAGCGCTTTGGGCGCTAGCGCCTCACGTGCCAGGCACATGGGCGCTCGGGCGTTAGCGCTTTAGGTGCTAGCAGTCTGAGCGTAAGCGCCTCACGTGCCAGGCACGTGAGCGCTCAGGCGCTAGCACTTTGAGGGCAAGAACGCTAGCGCTATGAGTGCAAGGACGCTAGCGTCCTACGTGCCAGGCACGTGAGCGCTCGGGCGCTAGCACTTTGAGCGTAAGGACGCTAGCGCCTCACATACCAGGCACGTGGGCACTCGGGAGGCAAAAGGGACTTGGTCCCTACAATGGGAGTTGTACTCTCAGAAAGGAACACTTATTATTTTGTGTGTGTGTGTGTGTATAAGGAGTTAAACGCTTAGGATATTTTGAAGCTGATGAAGGAGGGCTTCTCCTCTTGAGCCCTGGATCTTACCCAAAGTGGGGTTTCTGGAGATGGGTCTCCTTATTCATGTCGTTTGGCCGGATCTTGGAGAAAGGGGGTGAGATATAAAAATCTCCCATTTTTGAGATCTAATGAAAGATCTAATCTCCCCTTTATGGGTTTTGTGGTGAAAAACTATTTAGTTTTGGAAAAGGAAGAGTACAACTCTTAATTTAATTCAAAAGAAAGAAGAATGTTTTAGAATCTTGAGGGAGAAAGAGGCACAGGTCCTAATTTTTTAGAATGAAAAAGTGTCTTTTTTTTATTCATCATGTTGCCTTATATAGGTTTACATATTTACATATAGCCCCTTAGGCTTTACAAAATGACATTTTGCCCATCCCATGGCTCATGTGCCATTTCTTTTTGCACATAAGCCATGAGCTTTACAAAAATTTGGTTTTATGCCCATTCATGCATAAAAAATAACATAAAAACTATTTATTACATGATTTCATTTTGGCATGAGAGGGCTGGCCGCTTGCTCGACTTGGGCATGGGCCCGCTTGACCTGGGCCTGGGCCCACCTAGCTTGGGGTTGACTTTGACTTTGTCAACCGGGGTACAATTTTCGACCCCAACAACATGGACATTGCATTGATTACTGATCTGATACACATGTTTCATCGTTACGTGTACCGGTTATTTTATGCTTATGTCATTACTCTTTGTTACTGCTTCATGTTTATCATCATTGCACATATTACATATTTATATATATTGCTATTGTGTCGCTCTGACGACCTGAGTATGCATACTCAGAGTGAAAAGTTGACTTAGCTCGAATCAGGACCTTCTTTGCCTCGAAGATACTGCAGACATCTAGATTAGCGACGTCAGCGCTATCTTTTCCGTTGACTCTATCTGGTTAGTTTTACATCCGTTTTGATAGAATTAGTGACTGCATTTCTCATTATTTGTGCTATGATTATTGATTACCACATAATGCCAGAAACCGAAGTGTGACTACGACATGATATTTTCTTGACTGTAGGAACATGGTTGGCTTTGTCACCCATCGTATTCCGTATTTTGGGAAGCGGGACGTGACAATATCACAACATTCAGAATTATATGTCTATGATACATATTGAGTGGGTTGGAAATATGAAGCGAGTTTGGTTCGGGTTGGGTTTAGAGTTCGTGCTGACGAGTTTTATATTAATCTCATACCCAACCCGAAAAAGTTTGTATCTAATCTTCTACCGGCCCGAGTATGGGATGTTAAAAGCCCTGAAAATATCAGGTGGGTTAGGGTTGGGTTTGGATCGAACCTGATCCGACTTGCACCACTAGCCAGTAGACAAGTTTACTTCAAACAATGCTTATAACCCATGAACTGTATATTGTTGCGCAACACTCTTGGCTTTGTCAGTAGTCATGTCAAATTGATATTCTTGAGCTGATCGGTGATATCTTATAGGGTGTCGGGGATTTGGGATGGGTGCTATTTTGAGCATATAATATTGGTGCTTTTCAAGATCCAATGGTGGCAAATAGGGTCAAACAAAGAGGCCCATGGTATTGTAATCTTTATGTGAGGCTAGGATCCACAAATAGCACCAAAATAGCATGAAAGCAATAGCACCCATCCCAAATCCGGTGTCGGGTGCCAATAAACTAATTGAGGGGTTATATGATTCGTCCTTCACTCCCCAAATCATTATCAATTTTATAAATCCCTCAGATTGGTAATGACACAGGATTGCGTGCCAGTTATTTTACTTTAGTTAGCAATATATGTTGATTCGAATTATTGGTCCATCAAATTTCATTTATTATGTTTAGCTAGCCAGGCTTTCAACCAAAAAGAACGAGAAAGAGATCAAGGTTATTCGTCGGTACCTGACATTAGAGGTTCCAATTTGAAAAGCTTTGCTTGCAGTGGTTGATGCCTTCAGGATCGCCATTTTATTGCGCAGGGTTGAAATTTCACTTTTAGACATCCTTAGCTCCTCAAGGATATTCTCTACACGATTTGTTACATCTTCTGCTTTTACCTTCATATTGGAAAAAATCAAGGCACATGTGACGAATACCAAAAACTAATATTGACACCCAAGTTGGAAGTAGTAAAAACTGTGCCATTTTATTACACGAATATCATATTCCAATCATTTTCTGTATTCAAGCGAATATGTAATGGCTGCTGTATTTTACTGACTTGCCATGATGATTTGGAGCATGGATGTGTAAAACAGAAACAAGTTGCACAAACACCGAAATTGTTATTGATGCCCAAGAAGGAAAACTATGTCATTATATTACACAGAAGCAGACTTGTTGGAAACATGTTAGACATTCAAGAAAAAGAAAGGAAATACAAGTACTGTAATTTTACTGAGAGAATAATTTTAGTGTTATTCATGATGATATACTATGTGAATGCGTCATACAGAAACTAATAAAACATAGACAAGTCGAGTAATTCTCACCAGTAAGATAAATGTACAGGAGATGTTATGTTGTTCATCAATGAAATTAATTAAAGCAGAAGTAATTACCATGGATGAACTTAAAAGATGCACCTCTCATAGGAACATACCTTAAACATGGTGCATAATTGTCTCATATAGCTATCTCGAGTATTAACATATTCAATGAAAGCTTCACCGGCAACTGCTTCAATGCGCCTGATTCCTGACGCAATGCCCTGTTCTGAAATAATTTTGAACCCACGGATTTCTGAGGTATTGGTTACGTGGGTTCCACCGCAGAGTTCCATCGATACTCCGGGGACCTCGACAACTCTCACCTGAAGAACATCATTTCATCAAAGATAAGTACCTCTTCCAAGCTCACATTTAGCTTAATTGCCACAGATAATTGTTAATTTAGATGCCAATAAACACCTATAAAATGACCAGAAGTCCTTAAAAGACATCCAAAATGTCAAACTCAATGGTCAAGAAATATTTCACGGCAGCTTTACGATATGAAGCACTCCAGTACTCCAGTATAGAAACTAGGCAGTGAAATAATAAATAGAATGGAAATTCACTGCATGTTCACCATAACCCCTACCCATAATAAAACGTAATTTCACGTGAGAGCAAGGCACCGCAGATTGAATTTTATCCTGTATCACTTAAGCCGCTTCAATCTAAATACACGAGTTTATATATCTTTATACTTTTCCATTTACTATGCTATTGCTGCCAATGTTCTTTGGTTTGTGCAAAAACTATAGGTACAGATGAGCAGGTCTTATCATTGATGAGCAAACAAGGTAATAAAATTTCTGAGATATTACTGATGGCAGTGCAAGTATTGAGAGAATTGACCAACAGTGTACCTGTTCTCCATACTTCTCACCGAACATTGCAATAGCGCCTGATTTCTTGGCATCAGCTAGAGGCATAACTTTAGTTTGAAGATGTGTTGCATCACCAATCCACTGGTTTATTAACACTTCAATTTTCATGAGTTCATGTTCAGAAAGGGGGCGATGAAAGTTGAAATCAAAGCGCAGACGATCAAAAGCAACTAAGGATCCAGCTTGCGAAGTATCTTGGCCAATGACACTTTTAAGAGCAGATTGTAGAAGATGTGTTGCAGTATGGTGAACCTGAAATTAATAGAACTATAAATTAATGATAAAAAGTATAATTGATTTTGGTGAAAACTTAATAGCAAAACGAGAAAGTTGTCATCTTCGATCTGATGAAAGAAACAGCAAAAGAAGAAAGTTATCACGGTCATATCACCATCTAGTCTTCGATTCAAATTTCTAGATAAATATAAAAGGCTAACTACACTTAACTACGTTTAAATATCGTTGCTTTTCAATAAACTACCTTTTAAGTTTTTATTACAAAAAATCCCTTAAACTTCGATTTTATGGGAGGTTTTTTCACTAAATTGCCCTTTAACGTAGAACTTTAAGGAAGCATACCGTAATTTAAAAGTATTTAAGGTTATTAAAAAAATGGCTTAATTCCAAAAAACCTCCAAACCTTTTAGCTAAAATACGAGAAACCCGCAAATAGTTTCAAAATTACGATAAACCTCAAAGGTATGCGGTTTTGTGCTAAATATTGTTGACGCGGCGTCTATTTTTTGGGGGTTTCTCGTAGTTTTTGAAAGTTTTTGTGGTAGCATCTTGTGTATTTTGAAAGTTTTGTGGTAGCTTCTTGTGTATTTAAAAATTATTTGGGGTTTCTCGTATTTTAGCTAAAAGGTTTGGGTTTTTTTTTGGAATTAAGCCTAAAAAACAGTGATATTGTTTAGTATCTCGGTGTAATTTAGCCAACATAAAATATGACAACAAATAATGCATGAGACTGTCGATAAAAACAATACAAGAAAAAAGAATGACATTAAGAAGTGGACCTCATACTTTTGCTCTGTGTCTCAACTTTGCATCGACTGCGGCATCCACTTGAGCGCCAACCTCTATCATTCCCTCTTTGATAGAACCTTTATGAACAAAAACACTACCAAGAGATTTCTTCACATCTTTTATTTCCACAACTGTTTTTACTGCAGTATCCCCATCTCCCAATGCATATAAGAAACCATTATCTCCAATTTGACCCCCTGATTCAGCATAAAACGGCGTCCTATCCAACAAAATCTCCACATCATTTCCTTGATCAACCTTTGTTACTGGATCGCCATTAACTAATAATCCCTTTACAACTGCACTAGCAGAAAGATAATCATATCCTAAAAATTCAGTATCAGAAACACTCTCTAAAAGCTCGGTTTCACTCTCAACAGAAAGTTTAACTACATTGTGAGCCGCCTGAGACTGGCGTCTTTGATTTTCCATTTCAATATCGAACCCCTTCATATCTATTATTACTCCTCGTTCTTCAGCAACTTCTGTTGTTATCTCGATTGGGAAACCGTAAGTGTCGTACAAAAGAAATGCGTCTTTTCCAGAGAGGCAAGGTCTCTCTCCGTTTTTATTATTAAAAGCTGACAAAGCATTGGACAGAAACTCGTCCAATAGCTTTTCTCCTCGCTCTAACGTCTGCACAAATCGTAGCTCTTCTCTTTTTAGTTCCTCCAGAATACGAGATGTTCTACTTTTTACGTCTGGGTCGATGTGGGAACTGAGTTCTATCACTGTATTTGCAAGTACAGGTAGAAAAGCTCCTTCATTGTTTTCGAGTCCATCACCTTTAATTCCAAGCAATCTTCCCGTTCGGACAATTCTACGAATAAGTCTTCGAACTATGTAACCTCTCCCAATATTTGATGGGACGACTCCGTCTGATATTAGATAAACAACTGCTCGCATATGATCTCCGATAATCTGTAATACGGTAAAAGAATAGATAAATTATTTAATCAGCTACTTAAATTAAAATTGTTAATTGCACGAAACTCCCCTGTAATTTACCCATATGGCACTTATACTCCCCTCAAGTGATTTATTAGGCAAACAACCCTTCTGGTCGTCGACCAAAACCTTGAAAAACACCAAAATTTTACTCTAAACAACTCAAATGATTATCTACTTTAATTGCAGAACTTGTTTGTGTTGTTTAGAGTAGAATTTGAGTGTTATTTAGGGCTTTGGTCGATGAACAGAGGGACTGTTTGCGCTAATAAATCACTGGAGGGGGTTAATGGGTAAGCTGTATGGTTATTTTGTGTAATTAACCCACAAAAAAGGGAAAGGTGGAAAAATTTAAGACATGGTCTGAAAATTAATGGAAATAAATCTACTGAATGAGGTCATACTTTGAGATTGGTCTTTGTCACATCATCTGCATTGGCATATGAGATTGCTGCCAAGCTTGCTGCCTTCTCAATAATGGGAAAAATCAAGTCGGTCTCATAATTGCTCGAAACCTGGAGTGTCGGTAGCAATCAGATGATTTTTCGGACTAAAATATATGGTGGAACCATCAAAGATGTATGTTTCAGAAATCAAACAAGCTAAACAATTGGGCATGGCTCCAATAACTTGTATAGTTGTATACTTGAACCTTTCTCATTTGCGCTCGCCTAAAATATCCAACATGGTCATGGTTACTATCATTCTAGCTTGGATTTCAAAAGGTTCAAGTCTTTGTTTATGATTGTAGCATTTATTTTTATCTTGTATGGTGTTTTTATCAGTAGCGAAACAAACATAAGTTCATTGGAATAGCTTAAATCACAAGCATCACACAAGAATAAATCTTCCAAAGCATCCAGAATGCGAGATGATGCATGATGTTACCTTTTGAAGAATCTGTGCCATTCGCTCAAGTCCCATACCTGTATCTATATTCTTCTGCTTCAGAGGTTCAAGAGAGCCATCATCCTTCTTGTTATATTGCATAAAGACCAAATTGTAGAACTCTATAAACCTATTGTCATCCCCTAAATCCTGCAAACAAGTATTGTAATGTGTAAGATTTTTATTTCAATAATATTGAAAAACCATGAGAAATGAAATGAGAGAGAACTCGACGATACATACAGCATCTGAATAGCCTCTCTCAGGATTGAAATCATAATAAATCTCAGAACAAGGCCCACAGGGGCCAGTAACCCCACTTGTCCAGAAATTGTCCTCTTCACCCAACCTCTTAATGCGCTCTTTAGGAACACCGACCTAGAAAATTTATCAAGTGTTTCACAACCTTTATATGAAATTCTTGAGATATTACACAGACCATCTTTGGATTGCAGAAACAAGCCAAAGTCATATAGTATATAGATCATTTCTTCATATATATATATATATATATATCATGAACAATGAATATTTGATCAACTCAATAAAAGTTTTGGTAATACGGAGAACTGCATACATTGTTGCATGCTACATGCGGAAGAACACACAAATTTACAGTCAAGCATAGCTTTTGATACCATGAGTTGAAAGGCAGTTGAAGCAGAAAAGGGACAATGAAAGAACAAATAAATTTATGTTACATTATTATCAATAAAAATAAGTTAAATTACACTAGCTACCCTTAACTATCGATGATTTTCATTAAACTACCTTATTGTTTCTTATTAAAGTATGCTCCTTTAAAGTGCTACATTAAAGGGTAATTTAGTGGGAAAACTCCCTTCAAACAAGAGTTTAAGGGAGTTCGCTGTAATAAAAACCTTTAGGTAGCCTAGTGAGAAACAGCTATAGCTAAGGTAGTTTAGTTTAATTTCGCCCTAAAAAATATGAATGAAAACAAGATCATGTGCACAATCAAGTCTTACTCGAATTTTTTTAGAATGCATTCACTAAATTACCTACAATATAAGAAATCAATATGCCAACTACTAGTTCACCTACAAGCAAGATTCAATACAAAACTTATATCAACCATCACCATCATCGTCTCATAACATGCATCTACTCTCTTAAATTCCAAGACAAGGTAGCTAAAACAAGAGAGGTTCCTATCATAACCAATTGGCATGTAGGCAAACCTAGATTATTGCTTATGCAAAAAAAAAAAGATTAAGCTTCACATTACTCGACTTGGAAATAGTCTAGAAATGTGATCAGATGATACATTTTGTACACTGAATCACAGACTTCACTAAAACACATTACAATCTGAAACAACTAGATTAAATTATATTTAGTTACCTCATCATGCCATATAGAGAAGGTTTCATCGTCATCTTCAAAAACGCTGATCCAACATCTCTCCGGGGGTAAGCCAAACCTATAAAGAGGATGTGAAATATATCATCTGAGGGTGGGTCATAATGAAGTCTGAATTAAGGTACAAAATAGGATCAAATGTAAAATAAAAGAAACTTAAGACAACAGGCGATAGGTAATGTAACAGTAAAATTTTGTTGAAAACAGTCTAGCAAAATATCATCACATGGTAGAGTCTTACAGCCACACCTACTGGCCACAATTTATGTTTCTTGTTGGATACAGCACATAGTAGACATCATTATCATACATGGTTTTGAATCAGCGGATATCAAATTTATAAACTACATTACAATATTATCAAGCAGAAGAAAAACCTAACATGTTATTTTATCAGATTGCGGGTTAGCACGCAACTCTTTATGTTTCTTGTTGGATACAGCACATAGTAGACATCATTATCATACATGGTTTGTTAAAGAAAATCAAATGTCTAAAACTGCATTTCACCGTCATAGATCATACATTACGAGAATACTTCCTTTTCTTTTTGCCCAAATTTAACTTGGCCTAGATTGTGAAGAGATTAATGGTGGCTTTTATTTGTTTCACAGCATGATAGAGATATCCAGATGGTGGGCAAGGGAAGAATACATATATAAGATGATTACTGTAATTCTTGTTCCCTTAAAATTCTTAAATTATCTATTGTATCTGTAGTAATCTCAAGTGTTGAGCTGCTTGTGCAACAGACACATCTTTGACCATTTTTCTTGATGGTCAGCTCTAGCTGATATCGCGGCACATATAATATCTTGGTAGAACATTTCCTGATAACTAAAACATATAAATCGTATCTACAATCTACATATTCTCCGCTACAAAGAAAGAGCTAGGCTAACTGTTGGAGTTAAAATTTTAACTCTCAAATATGAAAAATGCTTATATAAATATTTTTACAAAATACACCCCAGTGATCAAGTTTTGATCAAAACATAATCAAGATCAAGCCAAAGGCTTGTTCATCACTGGTGGGACCCCCTACCTTGGGAGGTCCCCTCTAACACAACTCAAAATTGAGTTGTCTCGACTCAAAATCAAGTTGATTCATGGCATCCCTACCGGGATTCCCCTCCCGAACTCAGGAAGCCCCTAATGGAATGTCCCGATACTAATAGGATCGGGACTCCTCCTCCAGAATAGATTTGACCTATTTTTCAAGAGATAATGGGGAAATTTCCAAAAAAAAACCCTTTCCTGAGATTGATAGGGTAGTTACCACTACTCTCTCCGCTCACAGAGGGGTATAAATACCCCTGTGAGCAATTGAGGGAGGCATGTTTTGTGCTCAAAACCCTAGAACTGTGAAAAAAGTTCTGAGATGAAGCAGGAAAAAGAAAAGAATGTGAGAATATAGAAATGTGATAACCTTATTCCTTCACCCTTCTTTCTCTCTATCTCTTATCTTCTCTTCTTTGTCCTCTCTAATCAAGAACGAGGATGAAACTTATTCAAGTTTCCAGCTCTTAAATAAAAGAGCTTGTAAACCATGGCTCTTCATAGGAAAGAAAAAACTCGGAATATAAAATATGAACTGAACCAAGAATATGGGCCAACCCATGTTCTGCATATTTTTGAAATAGGCCGCCATATTCCTTGCATATTTAACAGAAATAGATAAATTATTTTTTAAAGGGACATGGATCAAAACCGCCGTGTCCTTTAAAACATATGTGAATAAGGAAACCATGTTCATTTATGAGACATGAAAACATGTCCTCATAATATCTATGGAATAGGAAAACCCTATTTCTAAGACATAAGAAATTGTGTCTTTTAACATATGAATAGGAAAACCCTATTCATCTTGAGCATGTGGATAGGGAAATCCTATTCATCTCTGAGACAAGAAAACATGTCCTTGGAATATCTGTGGAATAGAAAAACCTTATTCCTAAGACATAAGAAATTGTGTCTTTTGACATATGAATAGGAAAACCCTATTCATGAGACATGAAAATCATGTCTCTTGATCATGTGAATAGGAAAATCCCACATTTGCAGATATGAACATGTATGTGTGTAATATGTCTGTAAAAGCCATATCTGAATGGAATTTTCCATTCATGTCCTAACACATGAGATATATGCCTTCATGACTTTCATGAATAGGAAAACCCTATTCTCAACCCATTTCTGAACAGGAATATCCTATTCACTGGTCAGACGTGCAAAACATGTCTATTTCAGTGAATGCAGTGCCAAAAACACTGCATCATCACCTAAACATAGCCTAAAAGTCATGTTCTCACTGTCAAACACAAATTCATGTGTTCATATTGCACAAACTACTAAGAATGACACCATGCATTCTCAATATGTGCAAAAAACTCAAATGATGAGTTTCATCTAAGAAAACTCCATATCAGAGTTTTCTGACATAGCTTGAAGCGGCCATCAGAAGGCCCAATTTAGGCCTCCGACTACTTCGGGACCCACGATCCCTCGGGAGCCTCCTAAATAGGCATCTCTAATGGAAACTTCTCAGTTTCCTTAAAACATATGGGCCCCATCAAGGGGTCATATTCACACTTCAAATGAAGTGTTTCCTACTTCAAATGAAGTAGTGTGGACCCCACCTAGGGTGTCCTACTCATATATGACTAGTGTGGACCCACATTAGGTGTCCCACTTACATTTCGAAAGAAATGCCATCTACACTTCAAAAGTATTACCAATACTTCAAAAGAAGCAACACACCTATACACCTCAAATGAAGTGGTGTGGACCCCACCTAGGATGTCTCGCTTATAATGATGTAGCCCCCATATTAAGACAATGCCCATCAAGTTCTACCAAGTTAACACTAAAATACCCCCAAGTATTTCTATGAAGATCTCAAAAAGAATCATATGTAACTTTACATTCCTTTGCAATGTTATATGTAACTTACATTCAAGTTGTGTATAAACACAAACAAAAAGAATAAAGTATAGATCCTTTTGTTCAAATTTGTGCTCTGATGTATTTTACTGTTATATGTACGATTTTCTCTTTAAAACGATGCAATTTGAAACGAGCTAGTACGGTATCTCGTCTAAATGCGTCGTGAGACAGTAGGGTGTAATTAACGACATACGCTTGCGGTGTCGGAAATATCAAACTCGGGATCTTATAGTCAACTCTTAAAACGCTAAATAACTTTGTTTTGTTTAAACTCACATTTGTTTAAACGCTGGAGGTTTCTAAAGAGGGTAAACAAAAATGGCGACTATGCTGGGAAAACTTCTCTTTAGCTCGCCCTAAATTGCATCGCTTTGTGTGTTTCGTCCCAGAACCTCTGATTGACGGAACCCAGAAGTTTCGCAGACCAGCGCCTTAACCATTGGGCCATTACATGCACAATACTGGTAACGCTTGCTAAGTCCAAACATCGGCTTATACGCAGTTATGTCGTGCATGTCTCTATGATAACATTGCATAACTATTGAGGCCTGGCCAAGCATTTCGGCCTCTGCTAATTCTATCTTGTGGGTCACTAACGCCACTATGGTTATCCCCTTTTTAGGACAATGGCTCACTACAACAACACTTCATCACCCGCTAACCTCGCAGCAGCGGACAAGATCGCCAGAAGAAAATTCGTAATCACGGGGACCAACCCCCGATTCGTCATGTCCCCTGCAGGACTTGCAGGGTGCGATCCAGAAACGTGCACTATCGACACCATCAATGACTTCTCGGCGCTGCAAGCCGGACAGAGGAGCACTTAGCCCCCAAAACAGGAAGTGAGCAACCAGGAAGCTTAGCCAACGGCTCCGATTCAAAGGCCAGCCCGGCCAGCCCAGACCCGGCCCGAGAAGAGGCCGGTCTCCGATCAAGACACTCCAGACTTTGCTTCACCATCCAGAAGGGCTACCCGACAGGTTCGGGACGAAAAAGTGGTTTTCAATGACACCACCACTATTTACTGGGGACAATCGCTTGTAACACCCTAGCATGATATACGTTATTTAATTATATTAAATAAATGGGTTGGACATTCTTTTAATTATTATTGTTATTGGTGTTTGGATGGTTATGCGTGTTTACCATATTTGTATTCGACCCACGTGCATTTTAAACCGGATATCCTACTTCAAATATCGATTATGCCTATTGCTATACTATTTTATTAGTTAAGTTTTGAATGCTAATCAAAAGAATATCTTTTTATTAATAATTCGTATTTTATATTTTTAAATATTAAATATATATAAATATATATAGCATGTTTGTTGTAACAATAGATGTTCGTTTACTATGATAGTTAAGAAGGATAGGCTAGATTAAACTATCAAGAATCCTTTTTAAATCTTTAAAACAGATAGTGTTGGGGGTTTGTAATAGAGAGGTTCCAAGAAATGGGTTTTTGTGATATTTTCCTATAAATCCTATATATATAATCATATCTTTATCTCTCTCTTTTATATTTTTCTCTCTCCTTTAACAAACCCAAACCTATTTAAAAACCCAACATGATCACCTCCTTCAAGATCCACCGCAGCCATCCTCTTCCACAGCCGAAACATAGCAGCCCTCAACCTCAACTCTAAAGCCCTCACCTTGAACCCTACGACCCCATCTCAACCCCAACAACTGAGAATCCATCACCGCTGCCTTTGCCGTCTCCTTTCTCTAGCCCAAAACCCGCACCCATCTCCCCAAACATCTCTTGCCATCGTATCGTTCACCCTCGTGTTCACCTTGCCGCCGCCTACCAAACACCCATCATCTTCCTCCTCGTCGCAGCACCCTCGAACCTATCATCATCGTCGTCGTTATCGCCGAGCTCCCAACTCCGTCGCCATCTCCTCATCAAAACCCGGCACCCATCTTCAGTCTCATCGCCTAGCACCTCATTGTCGACCAAACCTTGTCTCCATCGTCGCCCCCGTCACCGAAACCGCCTCGTCTTCGAACCACCAATCACCAAGCAACTCCGACTCCCTCACCTCCATTGATCTGAGACCCGCGCATCATCTCCAACAACCAAAACCTTTAACCCATCAAGCTTGACGCCTTGCCATCACTTCCAGCCATGGCCTCTACCAACATCGCATGCATCCCTTTTCTCTTTAAGCCGAGAATCCAGTTTCTATATTGCTCCATTTCGCGTTTTCGTATAGTCATGTCCACATTCGTCTCGAAGCAAGTATTTCTAAATACTTGTTACATGCTAGTTACGGCCGGATCATATCTAACGTAACATTATTATTATTATTTGTGTCGTAATATTATTATTTTCTATTTGATAGATTGGTATATTTACAAACTAAATCAGCATGAGTTTAATACAAATATGGTTAAATTACTACTACTGCTTGATATTTAATCATAGCATGAAAATACATGTTTCTATTACCTTCACACTGTATCAAACCTGTTAACTTAAAGTAGATTGAATGTTAGGTTTATGATATTTAATAGAAGTTAAATATAAAAATAGTAGTTTAAATATATTGATGGTTACGTTTGCATTTTCTAATTTACTAATTGTCTTGGGTTATAAGTTTAAACACCAAGTATAAAATATTCATATTAATCAATACTGGTAAAACAAACTAATATCTTGTATGAACTGTTTACATCGATAGGTTAGCGATAATATCGGAAACTAATCTTAATTGACCGACTCGACTAATCTGAAATATGATAATCAAATTTGACATTGAACCGATAATACTAATACGCTGCTTGTCTACCTGAACTTAAGCTATTCTGATCATGATAGTATACTGACCGCTTTTCATGTATCCATATTATTGTTATCATTACAGTTATCGTTATTGTTATCATGATCGTTATAGTTATCGTTACGGTTATCGTTATCGTTCCAGTATATACCTGCCATGTAATGTTTATCAATGCCAACAATCCTGATATTGACTTGATTGACCTGGCATGTTGTCCTGATAAACGCAACATGTACCTGATTGTTCCTGTGTTGGCATTAGGTAGATATTATATTGTTATCTGACATGAACTAGAAACTTGGGGAAAAGGGAAAATCGAGAATGTAACTGAAACGTGACTTAAGAGGATATTATTGTTGTCGTGATTCCGGAGATGAACGGAATAACTATTGTTGATTGTACGGTGGTCCTGTGGGAAATGAACGGGATATATTGTACTGTGATCCCGTAAGGAATGAACGAGATATATAGTGTTGAGTTACGATAAGAATTATGTTAATTGGTTTCAGATACCTTTAGGATAGATAACCTAACGATATGGACCCTTAGGATAGATAACCTAGCGATATGATTGATATTGATATATTGCTTGTTGCATCACATGTACTGATATTGTTTATTGTTTATACTCACGACATTTAGTTCTTGCACATGGCATACTATATCATTTAATATTTATACTATTGTTATGATATTTATGGCACGCTGACGTCTGGGTTTTGCATGGTCTAGATCCTTTGATTTTAGCATAGGAGGATCGTAAGTATTTCAACAGGATTGCCGAGCAGTGAAGATCAGTTCATTGATTTAGTTTTATCGATGCTTTAGATTTCTTTCTAGTATTGAACTTGTCGATTTTATCGTTGCAATCCCATAAGAGACAACTACCAGTTATTATTTCCTTCAGTTCTTCGGATTGTTATTGCTTCCGCTATTATTTCATATTATTATTTCATGTGGCTATTGGACATGTGATGGATAGTTATTGATTATATTGTTCTTGATTACCGATTGACAGTCGTAATGTCACTATGGAAGGATATTTCCTTACCGTAGACAGCAAGGTTGGCTTTGTTACGTTTCCGTATTGAGTATATTGTGAAGCGGAGTATGACACCGCTCGCATGTCGGCTCCCCGTGTTGGATCAAAACGAAAGTCCATATTCGAGAGACTTTCGGTCGCTTCGGGGGCCAGCAAGATCCCCAAGGAGATGACGGCATCGTCTTCAAGACGGGCTGTTTCGCTGCTCCGGCCCACACCAAGAAAAGCGGGTCGCAATGCGAGAAGAAGGGCCACCAGAAAAGCCTGAGAGAAAGGCATCCTCCCCATTCCTCAACACATACGTGCTACATTGCTTGTCCAAAACTCCTTCGCACCCCTTCGACAACTGCGAGTTCAGCCCAGGCGGGAGGTACGAATCATCAACCCTGCTCGCAAGCAATGGATGACCAACCAGAAGACTTATAGGGCTTACCAAGAGGCAAGGACCCTCCAAAAGGTTGTTTCTCCCAGGATCTTCTACCAGAAGAAGAGGAAGATCATCAATAGGCTCGCCAGTGAAGCATATGTGCCTCCACATGAAGAGTGAAGCCCGACTCCAGTTCACTCAGAGCTAGAGTCCGGCCAGATGCACTTCAAACAAAGAAACCCACCTCCCTCAAGGTCTTGCTCTACTAGCCCTGCGAAAGATAGCTCACCAAGCCCAATGTTGACCTCGTCGGTCCGATCAATCGTCCATACCTGTCAAATGATCGGGGCAAGCAATTTGGGAGATCAGCCGCCCCTCGTCCAAAAGGTCTAGTAAGGGGCATAAGAAGCCAGGACAAACACTCTCTGTCCGAGGGAACGTTGGGTGTGGACCCTCTCAACCCAACAATTCGAGAAAGGGTCACACAAATCAATGAAGCATACGAAAACATACTTCATATCAATGAAAACCCTCTACTTATATAGCAAGGTGATAATGCTGGCGAAAACGCTCCGCTAAACGGTAGGATCGTCAAATCGAAGAATTGCAAGAGCAAATGGCCAACACGGACAATCTCATTCAGGTAATGGCAGCCCAATTGAAAAGCCTGACAACAGCACCGCGGCCAGAGCAGCAAGCAGAAAGGCCGCAGCAGCCACCCACACCAGCAAGTTCAACGACTCATGCGTCCCGCGGTGACCGACAATCTACTACACCACAGACAACACCTGCTCCCGGGAAGGAGTAGATGTCCCCAGCTCTGCAAGTTATGTCTGCATCACACGAGGCAACTCCTCCACCCCGAAAGGAAAGCGGTCTGTCTCCGGTAGTCTCCAACCCCGCAGCAATGGTAGTAGTGGCAACCACACCGGCGGTGACAGTTCTTGCTTCATCCCGTCAACCTTGACAGTGGAGCCCTCGTCCCTAGCTGACATGGACGTCACCGCTCTACAGAGGTTCATTGCTGAACAAATGAAGCAAATGAACCAGATAACAGTAGTGCCAGTAGCCAGCCAGTCGTACCCTGATGAATACAACGATGTGTCTTATCTGGTAGAGTATACCATTCCTGCGTTCTGCACATATAACGGATCCGAAAGCCCTGAGTAGCACCTGGCTCACTTTAAAGTGGCATGTAGCGATTTAACCAGGAACGACAAGTTCCTGCTAAGACAATTTCCCAAGAGTCTACACGGCATAACGTTCGAATGGTTCGATGAACTAGAACCGGGTTCGATACTCACCTTCAACCGGTTGGCAGAAAAATTCAAGCACCGATTTGGAGGTAGTCTCTGACAAGGTGACGCTTACCCAGCTCACCATGCTAAAACCCTCAAGGGACGAAACCCTCCTAGAATTCGGACAAAGGTGGGGAACAACTATCATATGTTGTGATTCTCCGATCCCTGAGGAGCAGTCGGTACAATTGTTGCTTAGCAGGATTGCAGGACGAATCCGATCATTCCTCTTGTCTGCAAAACATAAGGCATTTGCTCCGTTGTTTGAGCAGATAGCAAAATTGGAAAATGTTGATCCTACGTTCCTTGAAGATTACTGAGAATATAAGCGTGAAAAGCCAGAGCAAACCCAAAAGCCTCGTAGCCAGCAGAAATCTAAGCAGGTTATGTCCTTGATAGTGGACACTAACGAAGACCTACCAGTTCGAGTCGGGCAGCCCCTCAACCGAAAAAGACGTCTGAAGAAGCCCGACCAAAAGTTTCTCTAGAAGAGAAAATGTATAAGAAATGCTCTTTTACGAAAGAGTCTGCTAAGCACATCTTCGAGTTAGCTTTGAAGCATGGTTTGGAGTTACCAAAGATCAAGAAACCCGATGAAGCTAACAAGAAGAATAATAACCCAAAATACTACTCATACCATCGAATGATATCTCATCCCATTGAGGACTGTTTTGTCTTCATGAATTGGATCGGGGTGCAGTATAAGCTTTGAAATATCGTCCTGACCGATAAATTCAAGGTCAATGTTCCCACCGCATGTAGTCATTGTATAACTACGTGCGGCCAAAGCGAGCTAGCCTCATCCGCAATCTCGAAGACCCAAGAAAATCCTTTGGAAGTGGTCATCTCAAAGAAGACTGCAAAGCTCCACAGAAGTTTAGAAAGAATGCCTAGGATCTCTCGAAAGAAGAAAGCTCCCACACCGGAGACATCACATGTTCCGACTACAGTCGCCACTGGCACATCAAAGGATAAGGGAAGACGAAAACCCCTCAACAAGAGGAGCCGCTAAACCTTCCCCCTATAACCCTATGTGACTTCATCCCGTCCGACTTCTTCCGACTTCTGGAGCGAAGAAACGAGTGACGAGAAGACATAAGAGAAGTTCTGGGAACCAAACACTTCTGAGACATCCAACCCAGAGGAAGTGGAGCGACAGAGACAGCGCTTAATCTTGCTAGCAAATACATTATTAAGAACTAATGTCCGAACTCAGCTCACGCAGACTCACACTTGTCGCTATACCGCCCATACCACAAGCAAGAGCAACAAGGTTGCAAACGGCCCTCAGAAACTGGACACGTCACCGGGTGTGAGTCCTGCCGATGAAGTTCATCAAGAACCGGAAGAAACAACTCAAGATAACCCGCCGGTTGCCCGACAAAATGATAACACCTAATGTGCAATGTAGCAAGGGGAAAGCAGCAACTCTCAGCAGGAAAAAGATGAGGTGTGCCTAGCTGAGATAGTGATCGAGGCATTGCCCTACGCATCCAACTCGTGTTAGAAGAATCAGCCGATGAAACCGGACAAGTCTGGAGCCGGGCCCCAGTTGAGCCTACGTCGCCAACATTGCTCTCCCAGCAGAATCCTGAAGATTCGCCATCCACAACCCTACACTCGGTCGAACAGCACGACGAAACATGTCCTACGGCCACATAAAGATATGATCCTCACTGGAACTACAAAGTAATCCTACATGTGAAAACACTTAGCTAAATTTGACAAAGTGTTGGACCAAAAACTGTGGATCCCAACCAAGTAATGTGTAGGCCAGAAGAGGTCCCGATGGAGTAAAGACCCCATCAAGAAGCCCTCTGGATCACAAAGTGATTCCCTAAGACTTAGCCAAATTTGGCTAAGTCTAGGACCCAAAACTAGAGTCCTGACCAAGTTAGTCTCGGTCGGGAGGGGTCCCGAAGGCACACAACAGAAGCAAAGCCTCTGTCAGGAGGCCCTCCCAAGTAATCAGGAGGCCTCTCGAGACGAAAAGGTCCCCTTCAAAGAAATTTCTTAATGAAATTTCAAGGAAATTTCAACATAGTCCTAACTGGACTTGTTGATTTTTCCAGAAGAGAACTCGGAGAAACCTAGTTTTCTTCAAGGAATTAGGAAAAGCCATAATTCTATATGAAGAACTAGCTTGCACCTATTTCCATGTGTTAAGAACAAGGATTTCTCCTTGTTCCTGAGTGGCTAGACGAACCAATAAGGGTTCGTCATCCATGCCGAATCGATCTCAAAAGAGATCGATGGCGGGTTGCCAGAGAAGTCGAAATACTTTTTTTTGTCGAAAGAAGCGAAACCTCACCACCGGAAGGCCATCAACCCTACGTTGAAAATGAAGAAGACGGGAGGATCTTGATGAAGATGTAATACCCCAGGTATTATCCGGTATACCCATATATACCAGATAAGCATGGGGACCCACTGTAAAACAATGGGGAATTTTCGGAATATATTCCGAAAGATGACAGACCTGTACTATAAATGGAATGATACCACTTTTCAATACAGAGACGCCTTTTAAGTGAACCGGCACTACAGGAGCTTGAGAACTCCATAGTTAAGCGTGCTCGAGCCAGGAAAGTTCTGGGATGGGTGACCTCCTGAGATTGGCCCATGGTTGGGTCCGGTTCGCCCCGAAGGACAAAACCGTGCGGCTTCGGCCAAAGCGGACAATACTCTCTGTATTGGGGGTGGGTCATGACAGAATGGTATCAGAGCCAGGTTCCTCAATAGTAGGTATGTGGTTCGAGAACGAACCATTGTTCTAAGTGGGGGAGAATGTAATACCCCAGTTATTATTCGGTATACCCATATATACCAGATAAGCATGGGACCCACTTTAAAACAATGGGAAATCTTCGGAATACATTCCGAAAGATGACAGATCTATATTATAAATGGAATGATACCACTTTTCAATACAGATACGCCTTTTAAGTGAACCGGCACTACAGGAGCTTGAGAACTCCGTAGTTAAGCGTGCTCGAGCCAGGAAAGTTCTTGGATGGGTGACCTCCTGGGAAGTGGCCCCTGGTCGGGTCGGGTTCGTCCCGAAGGACAAAATTGTGCGGCTTCGGCCAGAGCAGACAATACTCTCTGTATTGGGGGTGGGTTGGTATTTAGAGCCAGGTTGGTTTGGAATAAGATTACAGTTTAGTCTAGGGATCCCTTAATTTATATCCAGTGATATTGCTCTCCACTTCCATATAATCCTCATTACATTATCGTTCAAAGTCTTGTCCTACCACTTGATCTTACTTTCAGTTATTAATCCGATATCCTATCTTGAATCTTGTACCTTATACTATCTAAACACTTATTATTTCAGGACCATGGCTTCCAACGACTCTTCTTCCACCTTCACTCCCCAGAGTCAGACTGTCCAGATTTTGGGTGTACTGCAAGACTTGATGGAAGCCCAGAAGCGAATAAACGATCTATTAGCTGAAGGACTAAGAAGGCAAATGGCTCAGGCATCAGGAGGAGTTCCCAATCGTAGGGGAATCCCTATTAAGTAAAGAGGAGGTGTGCAGATGAAGCGCTCCTTTGTTCCTCAGCAACAGAAGCAGCAGAGAACCCAAATTTATGGTTATTGCAAGAGTCCAGGACACCTTCAGAGGTACTGTCGCCGGGCTAAAGGGCAGTGCTTGATTTGTGGATCCGGCGAATATCTTGTCAATGGTTGCCCTAGAAAGAAAGAACTGCAAGGAGGAGATACGTCAACACCTTCCACATCTGCTTGAGCGACTTGGTTGTTTCGTATCTTGAATTTCGAGAATGAAACGGATCCAACACAAGATTCAGACTTGCTTCACGAGATTGCAGAGATTTAGATATCGACGCGGAGTTATCACCTTTTCGGCTTTCAATAAAGACATTGTCACTCTATTTAGTAGTTGTTTCCTTTCGTTTAAATCTTGTATCTGTTGAACTTCTTAGTTTGAATGCAATAAAGTTATGAAATGCAACTAACTACTTTTGTTTGACTTACTATATCTAGACCCTAAACTTAGTTGACACCATGGTTCATTACCGCACCCCCTTATTTTTCCAATTAGGTTGTATCTTGCCACATACTCCTGTACGAAACTGTCAAACCCTATCATCATTGTAAATTTATATCTTTTCCAGATTTTGAATCTGAATTTCATCCTTTTATTTTTGTGTCATTCTGGACAACCCAATTCCTATTTACGTTTCTTTCGTTCAAATGCTTGCTCGCGGCGTCGACCTTCGAAGTATATACCGCAATACTTTCTTTGGCTAGTCTACCATATATTACTGGTGTTATTTTCCTGTTACCATAGTTATGGCTAGTAGTGCTTACTATATTAAATTTAGAGTTTTGGCATATTTGTAGTTACTTAGATTTCCATTATGTGTTACTAAGTATTTTAGTTTTACTCATTGTCTTGAAATGCTCTACTATTATTTTATCAATATTTCAAACTTACACCATATTTTCTATTTCTAGTAAATTGTTCTTATTTATGCTTTTCATACTATCGTACTTTTATTGTGAAGTTCCATTCTTCGTGCCTTTTTGTCTTGATTTTTTTTTATCTGTCCTAATTACAGGATGTCATTTCAAGTTATTTTCTACTCTATATTTCTTTTAAATATTTTATTGTTTACTATACTGTTTTCATTTCGGTTGTTGGCGTTCTTTTGATTAACTTTCAAAGTTTATTTTATTAGTGGTTTGAGTTTTCTTTAAAATGAGTTTCATATTGATTTTTTTATATGATGTTTTCTTTTCTTTGTTCATACTTATGCCAACTATCATTTGTTTCTTATTTACATTTACTTACGTATTCTTGTGCTCCAATCGATTTAAATTTCCTATGTACTGTAATATAAATTATGGTTATCTTGCATGCTAATATATTTTTATTTACTTGTACATGTATCATTATCTCGGTATTATCTTCGTTTCCTTTGTATTGTATCATCTCCGTACTTTTGCAAATATAGATTAGTCTTGGTCTTTACGTTAATTGTTGATATCTAGTTGTTTACTAGCCATCTATGTTTTCAATCTATTCTTCTTCTGTATTTTACCATGTGTGTTCTCATTTTATTATATAAATTGCTAGATTTGTAGTTTTATTAAGGTAGTTTTGGTTCCTAAGGCCTACCAGCTAATTCTTCATTATTGTTTATTATTGTCATTCTACTTTAATTGTATTTGTGTGTGTGTGTATATAGTTTATCACTACTAGTAGTTATGTCCTCATGTATGAATGTTCCTTTTAACTGCTATATTTCTTATATATATAAATATCTGATTTCCATCTAGTTGCTTTTGCGTAAATCGCTATATAATAATATTTCATTTTTGTTGCTTTCGTATTGCATTTTATAGCGTATCGTATTTTGAATTTCGATGACGAAATTTTATATAAGTGGGGTATGATGTAATACCCAGTTCCGATATACCGTAACCGTATTTTAACAAATATTTTCCCCAAATTTCCCCCAAATTTTCCTACATAGTTTTCTAAAATTTTCTAAAACCTAAATCTTTACCCTAATTAAACCCTATCCTCTTTCTATATTTTTCCTAATTCTTTTTCTAACCAAAACACAAACCCTAACCCTTTTATTTTCCAAATTCTTTTCCTAATCTACCAAAAAATCAAGCCCATAGCCCCGGCCCATAAATCCAAAACCGACCCCTACCCGACCCGGCCCACTTCCCTACTTCTCCTTCTTCTTCGTTCCCGTTGCTTTCCCGCTCTTTTCGTTCGTTTCCCCCCACGTCGCGACGACCGCGCCCCCGTCGCCAACGAACTCCCCGCGATCCCCTCCACCAAATCTCCTCCCTCCAACGGCTCCCCTCTCTCGCCGACGTCTTCGCGGGACTTGCTCCCCCCAACGGCCACGACAACCCAATTTCCGCTCGCCTACCTCCCCGCTATCTCGATGATCCCTCGTTCTCCCTCTTTACTTCGCTCTCTCTCTCTCGTCTCTCTCTACCACTCCCTCTCATTCCCGCTCTCTCACTCTTCCTCACCGACAACCCACCAAACTCGACAATCTCCATCATCATCACCATCGATGCCTCCTCCGCCGACCTCGTCGCCGCAACCCTCACTGCACCGAGCCCCCTCACCTACAAACCCACCTTCTCTCCTCATCTCAACCCGAGCAGCCCCGCCACTGCCCGCTGCCAAACCCACCGCCGGAAACCTTCGCTTGCAACCTCAACCACCACTGAAGGCACCTCCGACGAGCTACCGCCGTCGTCACCAATTCCTCCACCCTCGCTCATCTCCTCGACCTCGTCTCCTCCTTCTCAACCTCACCCTCCTCGCTCCTCTACCCTGCAAACACCCGGCGGCAACCAACCCAAGAACCCACGATCGCATAGCCTTCGTCCTCGTCGTCGTCGACCTCCATGTCGTCGCCAGCACCGCCTCCATCTTCTATTCTTCCTCCTCTCCCTTTCATCCCCGACAACGAGACCCAGCAACCCAAACCCCGACCACTGCAACCCATCACGGAATGATCACTGCAACCCTTGCCTGCACCCACTTCATCGCCGACGAACTCCTCCGACGTGGACCCAAGCCCGAAGCTCTATTAGCTGAGCTTCCCTCCTTTGCTGCGACGCAGTCGACACCTCCACCCCCATCACCTCCTCATTGCTGTCGCCACGGCTCGTGCCAAGCTGTGCACAGACCACACCCTCGCACCGTGCCTCTTTGCCGCTGCCACCATGCCACAACTGCGCCAGCTCCGTGTCGCCACGTGCCCAGACGTGTCCTGCCACGTGCCCACTCCCCGTGCCACACACGCCGCGCCACGCAGTACCAGTCCCCGTGCCACGCCGTACCCTGATCCAGTGCACGCACTGTGCCCACTCCCACACCAGTGCCGTGTCCCGTGACGTGTCGCGCCATGCCACACCCGCACCACGCATCGAGTCAAGACCGCACCCACTACCGTATCACGCCCGTGTCGCCGCCGCGTCCAATACCGGGTCACCGCGCATCGTGTTCGCATCGCGCACGTGTCCAGCATCGCATCTTTCTCGAGTGTCGAGACGGATCCCGTACGTGGTGTCGTTTCTATAACAAGCGACCGAAGGTGTTGGGGTCAAAATTTACACCCCGATTGACCGAGTCAAAGTCAAGGTCAACCCCAAGCCAGGTGGGCCTAAGCCCAGGTCAAGCGGGCCCATGCCCAAGTCGAGCCCGCGGCCAGCCTCATCCATGCCAAAATATAGATCATGTAATAAATAATTTTTATGTAATTTTTTATGCATGAATGTATGCAAAATGGTCATAAAGCCAAATTTTTGTAAAGCCCATGGTTTATGTGCAAAAAGAAATGGCACATGAGCCATGGGATGGGCAAAATGCCATTTTGTAAAGCCCAAAGGGCTATATGTAAATATGTAAACCTATATAAGGCAACATGATGATGAATAAAGCAATACTTTTTCATTCCCAAAAAAAATTAGGGCATGTGCCACTTCCTCCTTCCTCAAGGTTCCAAAACCTTCTTCTTTCTTTTTGAATTAAATCAAGAGTTTTACTCTTCCTTTTTCAAAACTAAATAGTTTTTCACCACAAAATCTACAAAGGGGAACTTGGATCTACCATTAGATCTCAAAAAGAAGATATTTTTAAAATCGCACATCTCTTGATCTTCAAGATCCTGCCAACAGAGGAGGAAGAAGGAGACCCGTCTCCAGAGACCCTACTTTGGGGAAGAACTAGGGCTCAAGGGGAGAAGCCCTTCATCAGCTTCAAAACATCCTAGGAGTTTAACTCCTCATATATATATATATATAAATACAGAGAATAATGAGTGCTCCTTTCTGGGAGTACAACTCCCATTGTAGGGACCAAGTCCCTTTTGCCGCCCGAGCGTCCACGTGCTGACACGTGTGCGCTCAGAGCGCCAACGCCTAAAGCGCTAGCGTCCGAGCGCCCACGTGCTGACACGTGGTGCGCTAGCGCCCAAAAACGCTAGCGCTCGAGCGTCCACGTGGTGCGCTCGCGCTCAAAGCGCCAGCGCTCTTGTGCTCAAAACGCTGGCGCTTTTCCCACGCATCCTTTGGATGCCCTTTCCCCTTTTTTATTTTATATATCTATGTATACACACACATACTCTACAACACTATCCCTCTCAAAAAAAATTGGGCCGGGACGCTGCCCCGCACTCCACAAGGGGGCTGCTAGCCCCCTTGACCCCCAGCCCGCTATCCGGGTAGCGGGACCCCCGTAAAAACTCTGCAGGGCCCCCGATATATCCAAACCCCCTCCAAAACACAACACTGCACATTGAGTTCGCATGACCGGTTTAACCCGTTAATCGGAGGTTCTCTCGCCCTAAAGACGAGGGGTAATTAACGGCAGTTTAGTCCGCGGCTGCCGGAGATTCGGATCCCCACAATCAATAAACCCCGGCCTACCCTAGGCAGGGTGAATCTGTAATGCGCCTGACAAGCGCACGCGCATTGCTATCTCAATGGGGTGACGAAAAACACCCTACAGATTCTGGCACGCCCGGTGGGACCTATCTCTCCTCCCATATTTCGGGTTAAACGTTCATGCGAACTCAATCAATATACATTGACTGCCTGTACTGAAATCATGCTTCTTTGTGCAGGTTAACAAATTTCAAATTGCAATCTCCAATCGCAGCAAAAATGTCTCCAAGGACAAGCTCAGCTCTCGACACAGCTTCCATCTCCTACACGATGAAGATGGACGCAAGGACGGTCCTTCCGGCCAGTCTCGGGCGACGATGGGAAGAGCCGCTGCTACCATTCGGCTCTATCCTGTTCGTGTCAGCTAACGCCATCCCGCTGCTCAAGCCCCGGTGGCAGACAAACCGGCCTCAAAAGGCAAGAGGTCAAATGTAGTGGTCTCGAAGGCGCCCCAACTCAAACGTAAGTCGGTGTTTGAACGGCTCTCCTTGGCCCCAGCTGGAGGCAGGGCCATCAATACCAAAAAAGCAACAGGGCATCTCGAGCAAGCCCCGACGGTGCCCCTGACAACTGCTCAATTGGATATCTTCTCTAAGCTCCCCATCACTCAGCCTATGGCGGCTTTCCGAAGGGCAGAAGCCTGCCAAGCGCTCAAGGCAGAGAAACTGAGGTAGAAGCGGCTCAGATACAGAGCCAACAAAAGGGCTAGGGCTCTGGCCATGTTAAAATTTATGAATTTCTAAAGCCCGGACCGCTCCGCGAAGTCAGCCGCCAAAGATAAAGAGATGGCTGGGTATGTGGTCCGCACTGTCTATATGGTCGGACATGAAGAAACGATCCCTCCTATGCTTCACAGCCAAGGTGATGATACGGTGGACGCTACCCAACGTCAACTCGATCTAAATGATGAAGAGCCCGCTCATGCCGATAATCCAGAGGAGCCTGTGGTTCCTGCGGAATTGAGCTCGGGCAATAAAGATGTCCCGGTTGTCATAGCCGGAACTACAGAACAAGCGTTATTCCGATGGCTTCAGAGGCAGCTTCAGGACACGGATGAGAAGTTAGCCAAGGTACAGGCCAAGGTCGACGAATTGGCAAACGTCGCGGCAGATCTCGCGACCCAAGTCGCCCGATTTTGCAATTACAGCAGAATCAAATTTTGGTTCACGAGCCAGGGATTGATACCCGGGGGCAGCCAACTGATACCCCCTTCAACCTAAGAGCGGAGCGCCTTTGCGAAAAACGGCCGCAATCAGCCTCCGGTCCTTCTGATACATACACCGGAGGAGAATCTCCACTGAAAGAGAAGCTGGATAAGGTCTATTCCTTCAGAAGGGACAAAATCCGTAAAATATTCAAAGACGCCCTGAGGAACGGTCTACAACTGCCAGAATCAAAAAGACCGCAGGAAGCGAATATGACCGACGACCCCAAATACTGCCCCTATCATAGAGTGATAGGTCGTGCCATTGAGGACTGGTTCGTCTTCAAAGATTGGGTCGAAAGGCAATACAAGACGGGAGAGATAGAACTGTCTAAAGGTGTGCTAGCAAACAGTCAAGCTACGACCGCCGATTTCATACAAATGGAGACCGAAGCCTTTCGGGAACCTAATCCTCCCAGACATATGCCATTATCTGGAAAGGGCGAACCAAAGACTGATCGGCCATAAGGACCAGCATCGGTAAGGGCACCTACCCTAATGGAGAGAAAGAAGAAGGTGTACTCCTTCAGGAGGGATGAGGTCCGCAATATATCGAGGAAACCTTGAACAACGGTCTGCAATTGCCCATTCCGAAGAGCCCACATGAAATGAATATGACCGGCAATCCCGTATACCGCCCATACCATAGGATGGTGAGTCATGCCATTGAAGACTGCTGTGTTTTCAAAGATTGGGCAGAGGACCAATACAAGCTTGGAAAAACCTCACAGTCCTCGAATGTATCGGCAAGCCACAGAGCTACGGTCATCAATACAGCTCCGTCAAGATCAAAATTCAAGGAGCTGGGATAAGCCAAGAGGACCACCACGTCGTTAAACTGGAAATGATAGACCTCTAAGTCTTTAAACTGGAAACAGATGACCACTAAGTCGTTAAACTGGAAGCAGTCGACCACCACGTCATTAAACTGGGAACAGTAGACCTTTAAGTCTTTAAATTGGAACCGATGACCACCACGTCGTTAAACTGGAAACAATCGACCTCTAAGTCGTTAAACTGAGAATGTTAAAAAAATGTATAAATAAAAAAAAGGAATGTGTAAATAAATAAATATAAAGAAAAGCCGAAATGATGGGGCAACTCGCAATAAGAATCAGCGAGTAAAAATAAAAATGAAAATAAAGCCGAAATGATGGGGCAACCGCAAATAAATAGCCGAAATGATAGGGCAATCGCGACCTTCGCGATAAGAAAAGCTGAAATGATAGAGCAATCGCGGTAAAACAAAAACAAAAAAAAACAAAACAAAACAAAGGCGAATGATGAGTCGCTCCTGGTACCATATTCCAGTGCAGCGATGCAGACGCTAACCAAATTTCAAATTCCAATCCCTAAATGGCGAATGATGAGTCGCTCCTGGTACCATATTCCAGTGCAGCGATACAGACGCCAACCAAATTCCAAATCCCATACTCTAACGGCGAATGATGAGTCGCTCCTGGTACCATATTCCAGTGCAGCGATGCAGACGCTGACAAAGTCCCGAAATTTTTCCGGCCCTACGGTCTGGATCATACATCCTGCAAAACCGTATACAATCCACGGGCGTAAAACAATCTCAATCCCTCCCAAGTCCTACCGGTGAGACCACATTCAAAATCCCACCGGCGGTGAAGATTCAAAAAAAAAGGTATGTCCACAAGCAAAATGGGCACGGATGAAAACCCGAAAGGGCTCCGTGAGTAAAAACAGCAGGACTGCCGGCGAGTTTGTGAAAACCCGAAGGGGCGCAAACTCATAAAAAAGAGATGAAATGCACTCAAAAAGTCCTCTCGACTTTGTGAGGAGAAAATTCCCGCGTGAGATCCTTACGACTCACAAAGGAGTATCACATTTAGGAGTCCCCACGACTCCTGAGGAGAAAATACACCTACGGGATCGTTCCGACCCGTAGGAAGAAAATGCTTTGCGAGACCCTTACGGCTCATAAAATTGAAAAGTCTTAGGTGATAGGGACCTAAAACCTGTCTCCTAAGCCATCGCTTCCTGATAAGCAAGCGCAAATGATGATTCGCTCCTGGTATCATATTCCAGTGTAGCGATACTGATGCCAAGCAAAAACCAATTCCCAAATCCTCCCGGGGCAAATGATGAGTTGCTCCTGGCATTATTCCAGTGCAGCAATGCAGATGCCGAAAAAAAATCCCCAAATCCTCTCATGGCAAATGATGATTCGCTTCTGGTACCATATTCTAGTGTAGCGATGCTGATGTCAACCCAAATCAAATCAAACCAACCACCTCTGCGGCGGAATCGTGCTCCGTCCCAGAATTTACCCCGTGTCAAAATCATGCTTCGTCTCGGGATATCTACCTTCCCTGCCGGAATTATGCTTCGCCTCGGAATCAAATCAACCAACCAGCTCTGCGTCGGAATCATACTTCGTCTCAGAGTGTATCCCGCGTCGAAATCAAGCTTCGCCTCGGTGTATCTGCCTTCCCTGTCGGAATTATATTTCGGCTCGGAATCAACCAACGACCTCCTCATCGGAATTATGCTTCGCCTCGGAATCAAGTAAACCAGCAAGCTCTGCGTCGGAATCATGCTCCGTCTCAGAATGTACCCCGTGTCGAAATCATGCTTCGCCTCGGAGTATTTGCCTTCCCTGTCGGAATTATGCTTCGTCTGGGAATCAACCTCTGCATCGAAATTATGTTTCGGTCAGAATGTATGCCACTTGTCGGAATGATGCTCCAATCTTGGAATTATACCCCGCGCTTCGGAATGATGTTCCGACCCCTGGAATTATGATCCACCCTTCGGAATATGCTCCGATCCTTGGAATCATGCTCCGCCCTTCGGAATGATGCTCCGAACCCTGGAATCATGCTCCGCCCTTCGGAAGGATGCTCCGATCCCTGGAATCATGCTCCGCAAATCGGAATGATGCTCTGATCCCCGGAATCATGCTCCGCTCTTCGGAATGATGCTCTGACCCCTAGAATCATGCTCCACCCTTCGGAATGATGCTCCGATCCTTGGAATCATGCTCCGCCCTTCGGAATGATACTCCGATCTTGGAATTATGCTCCGCGCTTCGGAATGATGCTCCGACCCCTGGAATTATGCTCCACCCTTCGGAATGATGCTCCGACCCCATAATTCTGCTCCGCCCTTCGGAATGATACTCCGATCCTTGGAATCATGCTCCGCCCTTCGGAATGATACTCCGATCCCTGGAATCATGCTCCGCCCTTGGAATGATGCTCCGAACCCTGGAATCATGCTCCGCCCTTCGGAAGGATGCTCCGATCCCTGGAATCATGCTCTGCAAATCGGAAGGATGCTCCGATCCCTGGAATCATGCTCCGCCCTTCGGAAGGATGCTCCGATCCCTGGAATCATGCTCCGCAAATCGGAATGATGCTCCGATCCCCGGAATCATGCTCCACCCTTCGGAATGATGCTCCGATCCTTGGAATCATGCTCCGCCCTTCGGAATGATACTCCGATCTTGGAATTATGCTCCGCGCTTCGGAATGATGTTCCGACCCCTGGAATCATGCTCCACCCTTCGGAATGATGCTCTGAACCCTGGAATCATGCTCCGCCCTTCGGAATGATGCTCTGAACCCTGGAATCATGCTCCGCGCTTTGGAATGATGCTCCGATCTCCTCCGATCCCTAGAATCATGCTCCGCGCTTCCGAGGGATACTCCGACCCTGGAATTATGCTTCGCAAATCGGAATGATGCTCCGATCCCCGGGAATCATGCTCCCTGGGATGATGCTCCGCCCCTGGAATGATGTCCCACCTCGAAGTCCAACTTCAAGATCCATCAATTTCGTGCATACAACTCAAATGTGCGGTGTGCATTCATTGATGGGGGGCACTTTGTTGGGGTCAAAATTTGCACCCCGGTTGACCGAGTCAAAGTCAAGGTCAACCCCAAGCCAGGTGGGCCTAAGCCCAGGTCAAGCGGGCCCATGCCCAAGTCGAGCCCGCGGCCAGCCTCCTCCATGCCAAAATATAGATCATGTAATAAATAATTTTTATGTAATTTTTTATGCATGAATGTATGCAAAATGGGCATAAAGCCAAATTTTTGTAAAGCCCATGGTTTATGTGCAAAAAGAAATGGTACATGAGCCATGGGATGGGCAAAATGCCATTTTATAAAGCCCAAGGGACTATATGTAAATGTGTAAGCCTATATAAGACAACATGATGATGAATAAAGCAATACCTTTTCATTCCCAAAAAAAATTAGGGCATGTGCCACTTCCTCCTTCCTCAAGGTTCCAAAACCTTCTTCTTTCTTTTTGAATTAAATCAAGAGTTTTACTCTTCTTTTTTCAAAACTAAATAGTTTTTCACCACAAAACCCACAAAGGGGAATTTGGATCAACCATTAGATCTCAAAAAGAAGATATTTTTAAAATCTCACATCTCTTGATCTTCAAGATCCTGCCAACAGAGGAGGAGGAAGGAGACCCGTCTCCAGAGACCCCACTTTGGGGAAGAACTAGGGCTCAAGGGGAGAAGCCCTTCATCAGCTTCAAAACATCCTAGGAGTTTAACTCCTCATATATATATATAAATACAGAGAATAATAAGTGTTTCTTTCTGGGAGTACAACTCCCATTGCAGGGACCAAGTCCCTTTTGCCGCTCGAACGCCCACGTGGTGCGCTAGCGCTCAAAGCGCTAGAACCCGAGCGCCCACGTGCTGACACGTGGTGCGCTAGCGCTCTTGCGCTCAAAGCGCTAACACCCGAGCGCCCACGTGGTGCACTAGCGCTCTTGCGCTCAGAGCGCTAGTGTCCGAGCGCCCACGTGCTGACACGTGGTGCGCTAGCGCTCAGAGCGCTAGCGCCCGAGCGTCCACGTGCTGACACGTGGTGCGCTAGCGCCCACGTGGTGCGCTCGCGCTCAAAGCACCAGCGCTCTTGCGCTCAAAACGCTGGCGCTTTTCCCACGCATCCTTTGGATGCCTTTTCCCTTTTTTTTATTTTATATATCTATGTATATACACACACATACTCTACAACATTATCCCAAAAACTCTGCGGGGCCCCCGATATATCCAAAACACAACACTACACATTGAGTTCGCATGACCAGTTTAACCCGTTAATCGGAGGTTCTCTCGCCCCAAAGGCGAGGGGTAATTAACGGCAGCTTAGTCCGCGGCTGCCGGAGATTCGGATCCCCACAATCAATAAACCTCGCCTACCCTAGACAGGGGGAATCTGTAATGCGTCTGACAAGCGCACGCGCATTCCCATCTCAATGGGGTGACGAAAAACACCCTACAAAAGGCAAGTGAAATCCCTCACTTGTTTATCATGCTATTTTTTCATGGGTAGAAGTAATTTCATAATAACTTGATATATATATATGACTATATTTGGATCGTAATCACTGTTGAAACCGCATAGTGAACCATAGTGCGGTTTTATTGATTGGAGCTTGATTAAGGCTTATTACTGCGCCAGTATTACATAGAGGCTATATGGATAATATTTAATTCAATTGGTTAAAGAAAACTAGTGTTCCGATCGTTTACCGGATGTCACCCTAAGTGCTTGATGTGAACTATAAACGATAACTAAATCTAATATGGCGGAACTCATGATATTTAGACCCCAACTCTGTTAACAAACGATGTGTACAAATTTGGTGGGGCATCGATTTCGTTTTCACACATAAAATGACGCCCAAATTTCAATACCGAAACTTGTGTTTTACCGAACACTTGACACTGTTAAATTCATAATTAATTCCAGAAAAATCCAATCGCAGCGTGCCTGGGTTCGTTGCGAAGGGTATTGCATAACCTTTAACACGACATGCATCTTTAGTGTTAGATATATCTTATGAACATCAAAAACAAAGAACTTACATGACCTTGGACTGCAGTCTAGACCAGGAACTTACCCCTTGACATGCATTTATACCCATGAAACCTTGCTGTTTAATTGTGATAGTGTGCGGAGCCAATTACCGCTGCGTAGACAATTGTTTTAGCTTTCCAACGGCACCAGTTTTACTAAATTCCAGTATCTTTTGGTATTTAAATCATATTTTAAACGGATGACATGTACGGCAAATTTCCGTCATTTCAGCTTGCACCCTTCATCGGTAATCTGATCATAACTCCTCAACCAAAATGACTATTGTTGATCCGTCTCCTGTTCTGTAAAGTTAACTCATAGCCCTAAAATTAGTTGAACAGTAGTGTCGCCTAATTATGATCCCAACAGGGAGTAAAACGTGTTACGAAATAGACTTCCAGTTCAGAAATTGGATTTCCAGCAGTAAACACTTAAAATGAAATGACTGTAACTAGCAAACCTGAAACCCGATTGACACGAAACCAATTTTGCTGTACAGATAATTAAATATGTTGCTTACCCCTTTATATTGTTTTGTTTAATTCTGCACGTGTGATTTATAGTAAATTTTGCAAGTGGTAGGACACTGGCTACTATATTTTATTCGTATCGTAATTAATTGCATTCTCATCATATCATGTAGCGGTTATACCCTCATTCGAATAGTGGTCATATACACTGATAACCTAGTGATTGTGTTACATTACCCAGTGATAAATGTTAGTGATTGGATTGTGGCAAGTACGTTAGTGTAAAAACGTGAATGAATAACTGAAGTGACACGTACTTATACACAATCAGCGGAACCAGTTAATTATTGCATTGTCGACGCCTATGAGACATGTATAAATGTAACTATAACCGGTATGGGACGGTTATGAAAGCATTTATAATAGTGTCATTGGTAAGATATCGAGTACTGTCCATTTATCTTGGATACCAGTCGAGACATGCTTGATGGAGATCCTGTCTCCAGTTCTCGCGTAGACTTGTCATGGAGCCACTAGTATTTGGGTTCATGGTCGGTGTTTGATGTAGACCGCGGATGTGGGGTAGTTTGAGTGTGAGTTCGATCAACGGAATCTAAAGAGTCCCACTGCCGGCATATATAGCGATTTCGGGAGTCGTATGGATGGTATTACTGATTATTAGCGAGCGTGATTCGGGCCCGTGTTCCCTTGCCCCTGGGACCTACCCTTGGGTTGGGATACTCCTGCGGTGGTTGACGCTCACATTTGGACTAACGATAGGTTTAGTGACTTGGACATTGAGACTGATAGGTTTAGTGACATGGACATTGCATGGATTACTGATCTGATACACTTGCTTTATCGTTACCTGTACCAGTTATTTCATGCTCGCGTCATTGTTCTATAATTACTGCTTTATGTTTATCATCATTGCTCATGTTATTTATATATATATATATATATTGCTATTGTGTCACTCTGACGACCTGAGTATGCATGCTCAGAGTGAGAAGTGGACTTAGCTCAGATCAGGACCTGTAGTACCTCAAAGATATTGTGGACTCTAGATCAGCAACGCCAACGCTATCTTTCCCTTGATCTCTATCTGGTTAGCTTTATATCTGCTTTGGTAGAAGTAGTGACTGCATTTCTCATTACCTGTGCACTGATTACCACGTAATGCTAGAAGCCGAAATGTAACTACAGCAGGATATTTTCTCGACCGTAGGAGCATGGCTGGCCTTGTCACCCCTCGTATTCCGTATTTTGGGAAGCGTTGCGTGACAGAAGACGATCTTCAGGGAAATCCCTAAAATTCTCTTAAATTCTTTCTTAAAAAAGGAAACAGAGAATCTCTCCCTGTCTCTGTTTAAATAACAGAGGAGGGGAAGAGACGATCCAGCTGGATCCCCGCCACGTGTACGCACGTGGTCCTCGCGTGCCATCGCCAGGCCCAGCAAGTGCTTGGGCCGGCAGGCCTGAACTAGAAATCTAGTTCTTGTTTCAAAATATATATATATATATATATATATATATGTGTGTGTGTATAAATCCATCAACTAATGCAAAAATAAAATGAACTTTTTGTAAAGTGTTTTTCGTCACCCTATTGAGATAGAAATACGCGTCGTTTGTCAGGCGTATTACAGATTCCTCCTGCATTGGTAGGTAGGGGTTTATTGATCATGGGGATCCAAATCTCCGGCAACCGCGGACTAAACTATCATTAATTACTCATCGCTTTTGGAGCGCGAGAACCTCCGATCAAACAGATCATGCGAACTAAATATACGGTATGCGTATGTCTTGAGGGGTTTTGGGCATATCGAGGGCCTCACAGAGTTTACGGGGATCCCGCTACCAGGATAGCGGGCAGGGGATCAAGGGGATAGCAGCTTCCTTACGAGGTGCGGGGTGTAGGGCAGCGCCTCGTTAGAAATTTTTTCTAAGGAGAGAAGTCTTTTGAGTATGGGTGTGTCTATTTTATCATTTTTTGTAAAATATTTACAAGAAAGACAGAAGTGAGGGCTGCACGTGTGCCATGTGCGCACTTAGCAAAGTGAGCACGTGTTAAAGTGCGCACGTGACGAGATGCGCATGTGACGAGATGCGCACCTGTCGAGATGCGCACCTGGGAAGGTGCGACCCTGATAAGATGCGAGAGAGCGATGTGGGACAAAGGGTCCCGAATAGACCAAAAGGTGCAGTGAGGTGCGTATTTAGAGAGGTGCGCATCTAGCGAAGTACGTGAGTGGAGGACCAAACGGTCCCGAATAGGCCAAAAGGTCCAGTGAGATGTACACTTAGAGAGATGCGCACCTAGCGAGCTGCGTGAATGAAGGGCAATAGGGTCCCGAGTGGGCCAAAAGGTCTAGTAAAGTGCATACTTAGGAAAGTACGCGTCCAGCGAAGTGCGCACCCGGTACGATGTGCACCCGACAAGGTGCGCATCTAGCCAAATGGGCACCTAATGCAGTACAAGCAAGGGGGTCGAACCCAATGGAGCTACAGCCCCAAACACAAAAATTTTGATTTTTAGAGCAAAGGGGTTCTTTACCCTTCCACGAGGCTTCAGTACGTGCGCAAATGGATTTTCTCTTCTCATTGGATCTTGAGGAGAGAGAAAATTTGCTCCTTTGGTAATTCAATGGAATATATGTATTCATCTCGATGGGTTAATGGCCAAAATAGATTTTATATTTAAAGGAGGGGATTCGTCTTGGATTTAATTAAAAAAAAAGAAGAAAGAATGAGACCATGAGAGAGAACAACGCAAAACCCTAGGTTTTTTTTGGGGAGTAATCAATTGTAATCATTGAGTCATCATTGGGGGCCTTTTATAGGCCTACATATTTTCATATAGCCCCATGGCTTTTTACAAAACTTGCTTTTGCCTATTTAATAAAATAAATAAATATAACAAAAATTACATTTAACTTTTCCTTTCTTTCTTCTTCTTTGGCCGGCCCCCCTCTTCATGCTTGGGCTTGACCTAGGCTTATGCTCACTTGACTCGGGCCTACTTTGACTTTTGATTTTGACTTTGAGCTTGAATCTGATTTTTTATTTTGGCAATGGAGTGTAATTTTTGACCCCAACACTTATTTATTCTCTCGCTAAATTACATTTCGGAGAGATAGGGATACACAAGTTTGTTATTTAGCTCGATCAATTGAGATTCAAGTTCGACCGCCATCTCAAAGTGTCGCTCTTCCCTGGGTGACTGGTTTCACCTATTGGCATCACCCGCCAGCAAGTCAACACGATAGCCCACTGAGCATGGATGCGACTCAGAAATCTAAAGGAACAATCTTGCATCCATGAACTAATCAAACACGCTGCATGGACCGACGTTATCTTGTCCTCAGCACCATCCAATTGAGAAGGGGCATCATGGCAGGGAAAGCCGGAATGGCATCAAGAATTGCCAGAAAAATCATATGAAGGAGAGACGAGCGCAAGCCAAGGGCCGATCCAACATGTCTCTACAGACGAGCCACAATGGCTTCGCACTTATTGTTGCTATAGCCAACATCCAAGAGACGAGCGGCAGCCGGTGGGAGGATCTCTTTAATAAGAATTATGCAGGGATAATGAGCCATCTCTCTTGATAAAAAAAGTATGTGGAGGAAAATGAAACCCTTTCCCCTCAATTAATAGTAGAAAAGGCACTTAATGACAACTCTTAGAAGCCAACATGCAATTTATTGCATGCAAGAGTGGCCTTTCCATAAAACATTGACCAAAGGAAACCATAAATTCTCTTTGAATTCTTTCTGTTAAAGCCCTAGGCGATGGGCCTGAACAAGAAAATCTAGTTCAGAATATTTTTAACAATAAAAAAATATGCACCAAGTTATGCATATCTATTGTTGGGGGCATTTGTTGGAGTTAAAATTTTAACTCTCAAATACGAAAAATATTTATATAAGTATTTTTTTACAAAATACACCCCAGTGATCAAGCTTTGATCAAAACATGATCAAGAGCAAGCCAAAGGCTTATTCATCACTGGTGGAACCCCTGGCATTGGGAGGTCCCCTCTAACACAATTCAAAATTGAGTTATCTCAACTCAAAATCAATTTGTTCATGGCATCCCCTATCGAGATGCCCCCTCCCAAACTCGAGAGGTCCCTTTCTGATCTCGGAAGGCCCCTAACTGGTGGAACCCCTGGCATTGGGAGGTCCCCTCAAACACAACTCAAAATTGAGTTATCTTAACTCCAAATCAACTTGTTCATGGCATCCCCTATCGAGATGCCCCTCCCAAACTCGAGAGGCCCCTTTCTGATCTCAGAAGTCCCCTCATGGGGGTGTCCTGACACTAATAGGGTCGGGACCTCCTCCTCCAGAATAGCTTTGATCTATTTTTCGGGAGATAATAGAAGGATTTCCATCCCCCACTTCCCTTGAAATCGAGAGAGTAGTTACGACTACTCCTCACTCACATAGGGGTATAAATACCTCATGTGAGCAACTGATAGAGGAGAGAATCTTTTGTGCTCAAAACCCTAGAACCGTGGAAAAAAGTTCTGAGAAGAAGCGGAGGAAGAAGAGAAGGTGAGAATATAGGAATGGGATAACCCCATTCCTTCACTCTTCTTTGTCTCCATCCCTATCTCTATCTCCTCTTCTATGTCTTCTCTAATCAAGAACGAGGATGGAAACTTGTCAAGTTTCCAGCTCTTAAATAAAAGAGCTTGAAAACTATGGCCATGGCTCTTCACGGGAAAGAAGAAGCTCAGAACACAAAATATGAGCTGGACCAAGAATATGGGTCAACCCATGTTCTGCATATTTTTGGAATAGGCCACTCTATTCTCTGTATATTTAATAGAAATAGATAAACTATTTCTTAAACAGACATTGATCAAAACCTCCATGTCCATCTATGTAAACATATGTGAACAGGGAAATCATATTCATCTCTGAGACATGAAAACATGTCCTCAAAATATCTGTGGAATAGGAAAATCCCATTCCTAAGACATAAGAAATTGTCTTTTGACATATAAATAGGAAAACCCTATTCATGATACATGAAAATCATGTCTCTTGAGCATGTGAATAAGGAAATCATATTCATCTCTGAGACATGAAAACATGTCCTCAGAATATCTGTGGAATAGGAAAACCCTATTCTTAGGACACAAAAAATTATGTCTTTGAACATATGAATAGGAAAACCCTATTCATGAGACATGAAAATCATGTCTCTTGATCATGTGAATAGGAAAATCCTATTCGTTTGCAGACATGAACATGTATGTGTGTGATATGTCTGTAAAAGCCATATCTCAATGGAATATTCCATTCATATTCTAACACATGAGATATATGCCTTCGGGACCTTCAAGAATATGAAAACCATATTCTTAACCAATTTGTGAATAGAAATATCATATTCACTAATCATACATGCAAAACATGTCTGCTTCAGTGAATGCAGTGCCTAAAACACTGCATTCATCACCTAAACATGACCCAAAAGTCATGTTTTCACTCTCAAACACAAATCCATGTGTTCGTATTGCACATACTACTAAGAATGACACCATGCATTTTCAATATGTGCAAGAAACTCAAATGAATGAGTTTCATCTAAGAGAACTTCATATGAGAGTTTTCTGACATGGCTTGAAGCAGCCATTGGAAGGCCCAATTTAGGTCTGCCGATTTCTTCGAGACCCCTCCCGGTCCCTCGGAAGGCCTCCGTAATAGAAACTTCTTAGTTTCCTTAAATGTGGACCCCATCCAGGGATCCCATTCACAATTCAAATGAAGTGTTCCCTACTTCAATTGAAATAGTGTGGATCCCACCGAGGGTGGCCCATTCATATATGACTAGTGTGGGTGTCCTACTTACATTTCGAAAGAAATACCATCTACACTTCAAAAGAAGTGTTACCAGTGCTTCAAAAGAAGCAACACCTATACACCTCAAATGAAGTGGTGTGGACCCAATCTAGGGTGTCCCACTTATAATGATGTGCCCCCACATCAAGCCCATCAACTTCTACCAAGTTGACACTAAAATATCCCCAAGTATTTCAATGAAGATCTCGAATGAGAATCATGTGTAACTTTACATTCCTTTGCAATGTTATATGTAATTTACATTCAAGTTGTATATAAACACAAAAAAAGAATAAAATATACATTCTTTTGTTCAAATTTGTGCTCTGATTTATTTTACTGCTATATATACGATTTTCTCTCTAAAATGATGCAATTTGAAGCGAGCTAGCACGGTATCCCGTCCAGGTGTGTCCTGAGACAATAGAGCGTAATTAACGACATAGACTTGCGGTGTCGGAAGTATCGAACCAAGGACCTTCTGATCAACTCTTAAAACATTAAATAACTTTGGTTTGTTTAAACTCATATTTGTTTCAACGTTCAAGCATTGGAGGTTCCTAAAGAGGGTAAACACTAACACCATTCATCACTTAAACAGCTCAAGTTTACCAATCTAGATTCATGTCCCATGAATAAATGCATACTCCTTAGTGGTAAGCTCCCATGCCCACTTAATTGCTTCCCTCTTGAAGTAATCACCGAAACTGAAGTTTCCGAGCATCTCAAAAAACGTATGATGCCGTGCTGTTCGGCCCACGTTGTCAATATCATTTGTCCTTATGCATCGTTGAGACGTGGTAGCACATGGTACTTGTCTAGGTTCCTACACAACACAGTTCAAAGTAATAATGGGCATTTAATATCCATGGGTTATATATTGAGTAGAATAAGATAAGTCAGCAATTAAGCACATACAATACTTCATTTTATCTAATGAGCTATATAAACGAGAACTCGAGAAGACTTAGATGTAAATTTCCATAACAGACGGAAAGAATTGTAAGCAATATTAGTGACAATGAGTTGAAAACAAATTGCAACGTGACGGTCTGCACTCAATATTGAAGGGTCACTGAGCAAAATGGTATACATCTACAAACCTGAAATGCATGACTTTACACACGAATTAGTCAATTACTAAGCTTTCAAAATAGGTTGAACAGAAGAATACATCGTGTAAGATGAAAATTGAGTAATCTGACACTGACTGTATTAAATAGAGAACTCGCCGTGTAGAAATTCCTTTTCATTTACTCCTACTTTTTCTTAGAGGTTAATACCCAAATTCTTTCGTTGTAAAATATAATAGGTTCAAGTTCACTATGCTATCTTATAGGTATACACTATGCACACCCAGTGATTGATTAGCATGTACTCTCATGACATGCTTGTTGTAGCATAGAATTGAGTTTGGTGTTATTGGTAATAAATAATGTTCAATACTGTTTCTGAAACTTGTAACAGAAACTTTTCATGCTCTTTTGATTCACAGATATGACATTCAATGTACGGAATCAATAAGTAATTCTTCCGAAAAACCATTTCATTCGAAAATATGCACCTTTCCGAGGAATATGGGTTTGAACTGAAGCATCCCAGCAATTGTAAGCAAAACCGTTGGGTCATCCGGTACTAGTGATGCACTAGGCAATATCTTGTGACCTCGTGAAGCATAAAAGTTAAGAAAGCGACTTCTTATTGCATCTCCGCTTACTGAATATTCCTTAGATTTTCCTTCTTCCAATAGTTCTTGAGTTAACGGTTGTGTGGAAGCTGCAAGTTTAGCAAGGATTTTAATGGTTCAGAATATAAATATATTCAAAGATTAAATTAGGACAAAAAAATAAGAATAACCTGTTGAGTTTCTGATTGACAATGTAGTACTCCGATGACTTCGCCGAGATTTGGAATTCTGCCAATGGATTGAAGAAACCAAACTAAAAGACGTCCTTGTTTTGCTTACATGCTTTGTGCGACTGCAACCTACCATTTGAAAATAACCAAAATATATTCATCGACTTTGGTCCTTCTCTTATTTAAATAGCATCAGTGTCAGGTTTATTGAAAAAATCTAAAAATAACTTTTGTCATGAAGCCTAGAAGACTGGTTGAGTGCAGAGACCTAACTTGGTCGCAGTTGAAGATTATGCAACCGCCACTTAATTCAATAATATTCCCATTTTTACCTCTCACCTCCATCATCTGTCATGTATCTCACATTTAATTTAATTTTTACTTAAATCAAGATAAAGAGTGTACAGTTAGAGACTTAGAGTAAATAAGGCTACATTTGAACTTTTGACTATGATCTGATGAATTTAACTACGCAGAATAAATTCGGCTGGGCTTTTTAACATCAAGGGAAAAAATTGACTAAAATTTCAAAGTGACCGAAAATAATAATCTGACATTTGAATAAGGCACTTAAAATAGGCCAAAGACTTGAGCCACAATAGCATACAATTTCAGGGTACTAAAAACATTTTCCCCAAATATAAGCTAATTACCAGGTGAGTAGGAAATGCACAAAAATTAATCCAAAAATGAGTAGGCAGAGTAGCTAATGATCAGAGTCAGCTGGAGCTTCCTTCTATTGTTATTAAAAAAATTCTAGGAAAAATCCAGGGTCAAATCGGTAATATATTTGATTTTTTGGGTTAATTGCTAAATGATATTCCAGTGTTTCACCTACTTTGCATTTATATACCTTATTGATTTTTTCGCTGCACTTATATACCCTAAAGTACAACCGTTAATACTTTGCTCCCTTCCGTTGACAATCAAATCCATCACTATTTTAAACAAAATCCATACGGTTTGTAATTCAGGGTATCTAAATGCAGCGAAAAACTTAATAAGGTATATAAGTGCAAAGTAAGTGAAACGTTGAGGTATTGTTTAGCAATTAACCCGACTGAAAATTAGGTACCATAAATAACTAGTTATTGTGACTAAAATCACTAATCATTCGCCTCCTCATTCGACTCTGTTGGGATTTTTTTTAAAGTACATACATTTAGACAACACGCAATGAACATTCAACCAGCGACACCTGTGTGAACTACTAAATATTAATTCATGGAAAAATACATCGAACCAAAATCACGCTCATCGAATCTGCAAGCTCAACGAATATGGATATAAGAAAATGCATTTAACCATAATCCAGTTCATCGATTCTGCAGGTTCGATGGATATGCTTACAAGAGATACATCGAATGAATTCATCTTTCTTGTTAAAGGTGGTGTCCAGTACCGAAAAGGATTGTTAAAAGAGCACCCAGAAAATCATTCTTATTCGGGTTGAGCTTTTCACTGCAATTTTCAAAACTCTCCAACAGAAATTGTTGGAAAACCTTAGCAGTAGAGAAAACAAATATCGTCTTAAGAAAAGATTGTTTTGGTGATTTCTTCTACTAATCTCTAAGTTCACAGCATACACTATCGTCCAATTGCAATTAACTCTCGAAATATATCATTGAAATCTACACAAATCATTAGAAAAACAAAAATCAAAACAATAATTATAAATTGAGAATTGAAGAGATCGAACCTGGGGATGTTGGGAAGGGCTTGGGAGCATGGAGTAGCTGAAGCCCTTGCATCGAATCGAAGCAGCAGCGGAGATTGAGAAACGTTATCTTTAATGAATGGATGGATGAATGAAAAAAAACCTGGTGTTTTTATCTTCGATCTGTCGTCGATTCGTTTTTTCTTATCTGAGCTGGGTTTGTTTTGTGTAGGTGGCGATGCGAAGAGGGCTACGCCGTTGGATCGTAAGATATAGAAGATCTCATCCGTTGAAATAAAACGGGTCGGGTTTGTACCGAAAAAGTAACTCCACGTTATTAATGAGAATTTAGATATAAAATAACTATAACCTTTAATATATAAAAAAACGATCAGATTTTTTTCATGTTTTATTTTTCCGGCACCGGCCTTTTTGCACGTGCAACACACGAAAAATCATGCAATCTATCTGTTTATATTATCTATATAAACCGGGTTGGAGTTATATAAAAACCAGTATCTTGCACGTGCGATGCCTATGTTCCAATAAAAATTACGTTTAAATTTTTTATTTGAATTTAAAATAAATAAAGAAAATTAAAGTTTATAGGAGTTGTAATTTATTTTCAAAATAATTCATAATGATTGTACTAGTTACTTAAGATCAGAAGAGATTATTTTATAGTTATAACAGATTCAGGCATTTGATTTTCTTTGCTGCTGATGTGGTGCGAGACTGCGTTAGACCATCAACTTGAAATCGATTTGGGAAAACACAGTTTTTGTGATTATAATAGTAGTGATATCTCCATGTAAATCCAACCCTTAAATTTTTGAGGTTGTAGGCTGCCGCTTCAAAACAGTGAGAATTAATCATCTGAAATCAATTATGAGATATTGAGCACTACCGTTAATGAGGTATTTAATTAGCGCTGCCCTAGCTTTATTTCTAACTGATTAGATCTTACCGAATCTTTAAAATCCCGTTTAAACTAATTAAGACTTTATATTTTAAGAATATTGCTGATAAGGACCAAATTGCAAACAATAGCCTCGGATAGCCCCACATCAGCAACCAAAAAACCTGAGGGTCTCAAAATTAATTTTAATTTAATTGATGGCTTAATGCAGCCTCGAATAACGCCCATCAGCAACAAAAAAAAAATTAAATGCAAAATTTTCTATTATTTAATAAATACGGTTATCAACTGAATCAGTTATAACTACCAGCATGCTACACGTGTATAATAAAATAATATTTTTATATGGATATTCTCATTATCTTAATTAAAAGTTAAGAATCTATTGCCTTAACTAAATATATTTAAAAAACTGTATTAATCTTTTCGACTTTATATTTCTCATTATCTTTAAATATCTCCTTTTGTTCCAATCCTATTTTGCCTAATCTAAATAGTTCCTGATTCTATTTTAATTTTTTGTTTATATTCCTGCACAGCCTTTTTGTTTTCAAATTTTATAAAAATCCCACATGGCATCTTTATGTTGCATGTTAGTTCAATTTGAAATTCTAGTTGCAATTACCTAAGAATTATAGTTAGTAGTATATTTCACGTGCGATGCACGTGTTCAAATAAAAATTATGTTTCGAACTCAAAAAATTAGAGAAGATTAAAATTTATAGGTAAGAGTAGTAATGTGTTTTCAAAACGTTACATAATGATTGTGGTAATTATTTAAGATTGGTAAAGATGATTGTATAATTATAACTGATTCAGCTGATTATCGTAGTTATTAAATATTTGTTATAGAAAATTTTGCATTTAATGTGGCATTATTTGAGTCTATGTTAGACCATCAAATTGAAATCAATTTGGAGACCCCGGGTTTTGTGGTTAAGCAGAGATACAATCATCTCCTGCGATCTTAAATAACCAAAAAAATTATTATGGATTATATTGAAAACAAATTAATAGAATTTTAATCTACCATAACTTTTTTGCATTTAAATTAAAAAATTAAAAAATAATTTATATTTGAACACGTGTATCGCACGTGCAAGATACCTGATGATGCTCGATATCGGTGGCGTGTCCCAAAGCTCACAAGGAAGGACCTACAGTGGCCGACCAGACCACTCTTATGCTCGTCCTACAAGCAAACGCTGGCTCACCTCCGAGCCCCCTGCACAATTGGCCTCCTCGGCCTCCCACCTCGTCTCCGGGCTACCACAGAACCAATATACCTCGGCTCTCCCGCTCGTCGGCGAGCTCTCCCGTCGAGGTCATCTTCCTCAGTCTCATCGACCGACCGACGGCACCGCTCACAGGAGCAACCGCCATCCCGTGAATCTCGCCATGCGCGAGATATCCACCGGCAACATCCCACGTTCCACGCCATCACGATCCCCCATTAACGAGCCTGTCTCGCCATTAATGCGGGATCCCTGTCACGCTCCGCTTCCCAGAGTGCGCTAAAATGGGTGCGTGACATAGCCAACCATGCTACCTATGGGTAGGAAGTATCCATCCACAATCACATTACGGCTGTAGAGATATCAAGAAACTAAATAAAACTGTCTAAAACATGTCCATAATCCAAGATAAATCATGAGTCAAGAATAAATAAATGCGGAAGCGAAAAATCCAATACAAATAACTGGAATGTATGTCCCATAATGCGGGCTCACATCAGAAATAAAAATGCAGGAAAGAAAAACTAACTACTGCTGACACTCACAGCTCAGCCTGTCGGCTGAAGTACTCCTGCTCGAACTGCAACAGTGGTACAGAATCTGGGCCATGCAAAACCCAGACGTCAGTGCGTCATGTCATCAAGTAATAAAATATAAACAGGGTGGCAGGCAATGTAATATAAACATGAATAAAGCAAGGGTAACAATAATATAAGTCAGAGCAGTGCAGTGGGTAAACTAAACTGTTCTATCAGGTTCTAAAGTCTTTGAAACCAAATAATGTAATCCTCATCGTAACTCGTCGATAGTTATTCCGTAACGTCCGGAAAGACGGCAAACAATAGGTATTCCGCAACGCCCGGAAAAACGACAAACAATGGGTATTCCGTAACGCCCGGAAAAACGGCAAACAATAGGTATTCCGTAACGCCCGGAAAAACGGCAAACAATAGGATGTTCCTTGGAGTTACGTTCGGTTACAATACTGATTTCCCCATACCCCTAAGTTATGTGTAAGTCAAGTCAGGTATCCCGTAATCAAGAAACTAATGCCAACGCAGGATCAGGTAAACAGGTTTGTCTGGATAGACAACAGGAACGGTCCGTGAGGACTACATGTCAGGTTTGTTGGCATTAGACACGAGATCAGGTAACGGGTCAGGTCATGGTACATCAGGTCAAGTCAAGCAGTATACGGTACCATGTCGGGTCAATCAATATGTATGTAGCAAGTCGGGTCAAGATGTAAACAATATCATAGGTGTGCTCATACTCAGTCACATAATCAAGCCTGGTTATCAACAGCATGATCTAAGCAATGAATTAAGCGATAGGCAGATTCATTCAACTAGCAGTACAGTTATCAGTTGTGTCACAGAGATAATTTCAACATTATAAGAATGCAGTAAGACAATTATAGCCATTTAATCATGTTAACAAGTTTAAGACTTCATGGATGCAATGATATATATCTATAAGTTCCATGGATGAAATCACAGTTTAAGCAGGTTAAATATACGCGAGTGTCCGAATGGAGCAAAACGATAAATAAAATACCATAGGCTACGTCATTAGTGAAAATGTAATTAAAACATGTAACTGTGGTTATTAGGTTCCAAACAGTAATTGCAAATAGTAGGTTTCACGTTTGGAAGTTAAAATGACATATAACAATATTGACATGAAAATGGGAAATTATAATACTGAAGTTAAATAGAAGGTTTAAGGTGACATTAATGAATATGTAAATATTATTTAGCATGCAGCAAGGGGTACTTGCCTCGACGGGTCGTGAATCGGGAAAACGGAACGTGAAACGTCGGCGGGGAAAACTCACGACGTGCGCACAGTTCACGGAATGAACCCAAACGATGAACAGTGAAGCCACACGGGTCGGGGTACCACGCTGGAACGTCGGGACACGTCGTCGGCATCGTCGGATTCTGGCCAAGAACCGAACAGTGACGATCAAGACATGCAAACAAGAAGGGAAAAGAAAAATAGAGAAGAAAGGAAGGAGGATCTGAGAAGGGAAGGCTTACAATAGTCTCAGAGGGCACTAGCAACGACGGCGAGATCGACGGCGGTGAGAACGACGTTCTCCGGCGATCTGCAGAATTCATCCAGCAAGGTTTTCAGTTTGCGGGAAAAGAAGAGAGGAAGGATGAGATGGAGAAGCACTTACAGGGGTGTTCTGGGGTGGTCGGGTGATCGTCGGCGTCGACCGGAGGCGTTGGCGACGGCCGGAGGCTCTGGGTTCACGGTGGGAAACAGCCGCAGTGTGCAGCCTCGGCAGAGAGAAGAAGAAAATGAAGGTGAGGAGAAAGAGATGAGGTAGGCGACGAGGGCGAGGAGGCGAGGACGCCGGTGATGGTGGTGTCGGCGTTGGGGCTGCGGCGGCGAGGGCAAGTCGGCATGGTTCTCGTGGGGTTTGGGTTTCGCGACGTGAAAAGAAAAAGAAGAAGGAAGAGAAAAGAAATATACATAGAGGAGAGAGAGAAAGAGAGAGAGAGAGACGGGGAGAGAGAGACGGGGGGGTGCGAGAGGAGAGAGAGGAGAGAGGTATAGAGAGGGGAGAGAGATCGAGAGGAGAGAGAAAGTATAGGGGGAGAGAGAAAATTGGATTTAGCGTTTAAAGAAGAGAGAGAAGGAGAAAGGGAGAGAGATAGAGAGAGAGGCGTAGAAGGGTGGGGCCCACGAGGATTAAAAGGGATTTGATTGGTTGGGAGAACAGTAGGGTTAGGAAAAAGATTTAGGAATATTGAAATATTATATGGTTAGATTAGATTTATTCGACGGTTTTAAAAATATTAAAATTTGGGATTTTGGCGCAAAGTAAAACATTTCCAAATCGCGCCCGGGTCGGGTCCAAAAATTTGAAATTGAAATAAGAAAATTTTAGGCGGGATCCAAAATTTAAAATGAAGTGTTTTACAATCAAAAAGCATACCCCCAAAACGGACACACGTACGTGCGCGTAGCCGTCCAAACTCGCCCGTTTCAATGAACGGGACAAGAACACGATGCACGGACGCTACAGCAGGGTTAGGGGCATCAAGCATGCCATGATGAATATTTTTAATTTTATTTTAGATGCCCTAGATTGTTATATGCAGAAATGAACTGACGGGGTAAAACTACAATAAGTAACAATCAAGTAAGATAAATGAAATAAGTGACACCCTACACTCAACCGGTAACTGAAATTAGTAGTATTGGGCTCGGGTGTTACATTATACCCAACTACAAAAGAATTTCGTCCTCGAAATTCCAAGAATACAAAGATAGACGACCAAATAACTACAAGAAAAGATGAGGAAACTTCTGCCGGATTTCATCTTCTCGTTCCCAAGTGGACTCTCCATGCGAGCGATTACCCCAAGAAACAAGCACAAGAGGGATCACCTTGTTCTTAAGAATCTTTTCCCTTCGATCCGCGATTTCAATCGGTCGCTCCTCAAAAGTCAAGTCTTCTCGTACCGTTAGCTCCGAATGATCCAATACATGCGTTTCATCACGAACATACCTTCGTAGTTGAGATACGTGAAATACATCGTGCACATTTGCCAAGGACTACGGTAACGCCAGGCGATACGCTACCTCACCAACACGCTCCAATATCTCAAAGGGTCCAACGAATCGAGGACTAAGTTTTTCTCGATTTCCAAAACGAATCACCCCTCTAGTCGGTGATATCTTCAAGAATACCAAATCACCCACGGCGAACTCTAGAGGTCTTCTTGACGTGTCTGCCCAACTCTTCTGTCGGTCTTATGCTGCCTTCATATGATTTCTGATAGCGTTAACCTTCTCAACTGTTTGCACAATCAAATCTGGTCCCAATGATCTTCGTTCACCGACATCATCCCAACAAACAGGTGAACGTCATTTACGACCATACAAAGCTTCAGATGGGGCCATCATGATAGTTGCCTGAAAACTGTTGTTGTAAGAAAACCCCACCAAATGCAGATGATCCTCCTATGACCCTTGAAGTCCAACATGCATGCTCTCAACATATCTCGAGAGTTTGGATTGTTCTCTCCGACTGACCATCAGTTTGAGGATGATAAGCTGTGCTAAATTTCAACGAGTCCCCAAACTTTCCTGTAAACTCCTCCAGAAGTGTGATAGGAACCGAGTGTCCCGATCGGACACGATACTCACTGGTACTCTATGCAATCTTACAATCTCTTGCATGTACCGCTCCGCCAAAGTCTCTGTTGATTGACCAACCCGGAAAGGAAAAAGTGAGCTGCCTTAGTCAATCGATCAACAATCACCCATACTGCATTGTTGCCTCATATTAAGATCCTTCTGCGTGAACACATACCAATCCTTTCCCAGATGCGTCGCTGTGAATCACCAATCCTCCGGAATTGTCTGGCACGGTCAGAATAGGGGCGGTTATCAACTCCTGCTTCAACGTCTCAAAAGCTAACGCACATTTGTTCGTCCACACAAAAGGTACCTCCTTGCGCGTAAGCTTGGTTAACGGCTCCGCCAGACGAGCAAAGTTCTCCACAGATCTTCTGTAATACCCGGCGAGTCCAAGAAAACTTCTTATCTCCGCAACATTCTTTGGGATCGGCCAATCTCGTACCGCCGCAATCTTTCTGGATCGACGGTAATTCCATCGCCAGACACAACATGCCCCAAAAACTTTACTTCCTCCAGCCAAAACTCGCACTTACTCATCTTCGCATACCACTTCTTCCGTCTCAACGTCTGCAGTGCGATCTTCAAATGCCCAGCATGCTCTTCAAAACTCTTTGAGTAAACCAGAATATCGTCTATGAACACCATAATAAACTGATCCAAGAACGGTGAAAAGATTCGGTTCATCAAGTCCATGAATACTGCCGGCGCATTCGTTACTCCGAAGGGCATCACTAAGTATTCAGAATGTCCATACTGAGTTTGGAACGCCGTCTTGCAAATATCTTCTGCTTTCACTCGGACCTGATAATATCCGGATCACAAATCCAGCTTCGAGAATACCCTCGCCCACTGAGCTGCACAAAAAGTTCTCCAATGCGAGGGATAGGATACTTGTCCTTAATAGTTACCCGGTTTAATTCTCGATAGTCGATGCACATCCTTCTTGTGGCATCCTTCTTCTTTACTAGAAGAACTGGAGCTTCCCAATGCGAATTACTACTCGAATCCAGCCCTTCACAAGTGATTCCGTAACCTGTTTCTTAACTTCTTCCAACTCCACTGGTACCACTGGGTAATACGCTTTGGATACTGGCGCTGCACCGGGAATAAGATCAATTGCGAACTCCACGTCTCGTCTTAGCGGTAAATACCCGAGATGTCCTCGAACTCGTCCATGAACTCTCAAACTACAGCTGGTGCTTCGTCTTTACAATCCTTGCCGATGGACGAACATTAGTTGTCGGCCTAGCCCCAAACTCGACTGGCCTAACAGAACTGCTTCCTCAAAACAACCTCTAGATGTCCGGGAATCTGGAAATTCTCTTTCTTTACTCTACGCTTAATGTGGGCGTGGAAAGTGCCAAGAAATCCATTCCCAAGATGATTTCACAATTGCCGGTAACAAACACCAAGGAATCTGCAGTTAACTCCCGTCCGCCAACAACAACAGAACAATCCTTACATCTTCTATTAGTTAAGATTTTCCCTTTCCCAGTGTGTATGTCCCAAAACTAAACAGGGTCGTGCAATCCTTCGAGTGTATAGTAATAAACTTGGACGACATAAAACAATGGGATGCACTAGAATTGAATAACGCTAATGCGAGAAAACAAAGATCCAGTAGGGTACCTGAAACGACTTCCTCTCGAGCTTTAACCTCTTCAGCCGTCAGGGTAAAGGTTCGAGCTTGATTGGGTCCTCGAGTTATCAGCTTCTGCTCCTGAAACTGTCTCTGCGGTGGCTTCTGTGTATCTTCCTTTAACCGTAGCTTCGATGGGCAAGTATCAATGGTGTGATCCGCTGATCCGCAAATAAGACAAAGTCCAAGCCTCTTACGACAATCTCTGCGATAATGACCCGGTCGCTGGCAGTAATCGCACACCACCCTTCCCTTTTGCTCGGGCAAAACCGGCCTCTTCATTGGTACAACACCACGCCTGTCCACCGGAATACCTTCGCGTCCATATGCTCGGTTTGGTGCAAATGTTGGCTTCCGTGCTGTAACTGCTGGCTGCGATGTACCCCCGGTCTTCATAGCTAGCCTCTGCTGCTCTCAGGCTGCTGTAAGTACTTGTGAGAAAGTGGTCAAACCCAGAAAGACAATCTGCCTCTGGATGTCCACATCCAAACTACGCATGAACCTTCTTACCCTATCAGCATTGTTGGCAACCAAAGGTCCAGCGAATCTACTGAGCCGCATCCACTCAGCTGCATGCACATCTACAGGTGCGCCGTTGTAACATTTTCAAAAATATAAAATATTAATTTCGGGAATTTTTATTACTTAATATTATTTTATTGATTATTTTAATATTAAATGCAAATAAATAGGAAAAATGTTAGAAAAATTATGAAAAATTACGGAAAATTCTAAAATGGGTTAATCATTGAAATTATGACATTTTTTAAGTTGTTGTGATCATTTTGACACTAATTTAGTGCTAATCGCGATTAAAATCGCTAATCGGGTTTTCGGCAATTTTGTGCAAAACTTGCACATATCACATTTTTTCTACACTTGTTCATTTTCTAGTCATGGATTCATTTGGGTTTACTATTCTCATGAGAAGGTTTTGGATTAAAGAGATTAAGGGAGAGAGAAAAGAAAAGAAAAAGGAAATGAGGGTAGGTATATGAGAGAGGTGGACCTTTGACTTCTACCCTTAGCCATTCCTCTCATCATTTTCATCCCTCATCTTCCTCCTCCTGCAGCTGCTGCTCCCTCTCTCTTCCTCCACCTTCAAGCCCTCTCTTCATCTCTAAAACATCACAAAAATCCCATTTCGGTTTCACAAAAAAGATGCACGAGCTCGAGATCTTTGCAATGGACCTAGAAAGCTTGGATTGTGACCACTTGGGGCAACTCAAGAATTTTCTTGAGTTGCCAATTGAGGTAATTTCTGAACCATTGTCTTAGTTTTACCTTTACATATACCCCCATGTTAAGATTTAATCGATATTGTGTGAGATTATGGATTTGATGAAAACCTAGTTAGGGTTTGAGAGGAACTTGGTGTTAATTGTGAAATTGAGTTCAATTGAGGATACACTAACACCCTAGTGTTTGAATTGAAACCCAAAACCTGAAGCAAACACCAGAATACGGATTTTAGAAATCAATATCGGGTGAAAAACCTGGAATCTGCCACTGTTGTTGGAATCTGCTATCACCCCGAGACCCCATAAATAAAATTGGACTTACAGTGACATGTGCAGGAACCATGGAACCAACACCCCAAAACCCAGCCCCCCATTCCAAACTGAGGCCGCCAAAACCTCCATTCTGGCCGCAAATTGCGGCCAGACCAGTGAGGAATTGCCTCGTTTTGCGTGCCTGGCCCCATTTCCTATAGTTTAGACCCTGGGTACTTCTATTTTTGACATATTCTATCTAGGGTAAAATCTGGGACTTATATCCTAAGTTGTCGTTTTGGATTCGTGTTTCCGTATTCCGTATTTTTGGATGCTGAAATGGTGAAATGTGTTTTGCCTCGACTATTGTCGTTTATACGACGATATAGAGGATTATGGATGGTTTTGAAGGCGTGCCATAGGTTCTCACCTATAGGCCCCTTATCGTGTCGTTTTGGACTTCGTGTGCCGTTTTAGCTTTGATTTGGTTTTAATGCGTATATGCGACATTTTGATGTGTAGGTACTCATGAAGACTTCGGGACGACAAGCAAATGCGTGGTGACGTCTGCAAATGATGATGCAAGGTGAGTAGATCATATCTACAGGGGGAAGTCGGGTGGATGGCGTATAGCACCCCCGCAGTCCGTAGTTAGTTATGCTATGATAGTGTTAGTGTGTTGTAGCTTTGTGTTAGAAGTATTATGGTTAGTTAGGATTAGAAGTAACTAGTGTAGTTCCTAGTCGCGAACCCTAGGATAGATTTGTACCACACTCACGCACTTGGATATTCCCTATACTTTCACTTGGTTGATGATATTGATGACATTGGAGATGAGTCGATGATATTGGGCCTTGTGCCGCAGGATCGGTGATTGGCTATGATTCGTATTTTGGATACGAAATGTGATTTCTTGCGGGCTTGGGATATGTGTTTACCCCCGCATGCATACTTACTGATGTTATCGTTTGGTGCTAGACATAGAGTAGTACCCCAGGCTATATGATCTGACGATAGTGATACCTGATATGTGATGAGATAGTGTGACACTGACCCTACTCAGCTATTGGGATGCCGTACGATGATTACCGTACGAGCCGATATTGATGATAGATCCGCACTCATAACTCGAAGAGATCTTATGATATGACATTGAGGCGAGATCACCGACTATTTATACCTTTATATATGTATCGACTCAGAATTAGGCGGTTTCCATACCCCTCCAGAATTGCATGATATAGCTTTTGAGTTAGATTCTTCACTGTTGCGTTGCTTATTTCGATTGCACCTGTTTATACTATTTGCATGGCATTACTTGTGCTTATTGTTATATTGCCATCATGCTGATAGGACACCAGCACCATTACCGATGATGCGTATGTACCACGTACACTTACTTGCCGGCTCACACACATCTTCATCGGTAATTACCATGTCACGTACACCTTAGAAAATATTATTACTTGACATAGCCTGTTAGCTAATAGTTTAGACATTGTAGTTATTACATGCTACTTCCTGCACACTGTTATTCATTATCATGCCGCATTCATGGATTCTCATGCATATATTCATTATTTTACGTGCTATTGAAGTTTGGATTTGGATTTCTATGAGATTTTCTGGATTTGGGGGAAAACCGCAAAAACACTAATAAATATATTCTCTCTCTTTTAAAATAAAAAGTGCGGTTTTCCATGATGTATGAGTCGTCCACCATGAGTTTGCTGATGGATTTGGAAACCCGATTCGAGGAGACGGATGAACCGTTTCGGGTACATGGTGGACCCGGTAAGGTACCCCGGGGCAAGAAGACGTGGTGATGACGATGAGCCTGGCAGGGGGAGATTGCCTACCGGTGATATTACCGACGCGTCGGATATCCGGAGGATACCGTCGTGGTCTTGAGATGGATGGTAGGGGCCGGTCTGGACTGACGGCGCCCTAGATATTGTGGTTGAGACCTTGAGATATCAGGACATTGGGATTTCGTTTGTGCCGATGCTAGGCACAGTTTTATGCTGATTTCATTGTAGGACCTTATTTTTAAAATACAGGGGAAATCTCACTAAAGTTTGAAAACAGTTGTTTAAAGTGAATGTATTCTGTTTTCACGCATTCATATCTCATTCATATGCTATATTGTTATCTGAGGCACTGACACAGACACTTGAGATTGCACTCGGGTTAGATATTTACCCTAGCCTTGCTATAGGCCGCATGTGTTATTGAGGATTTTCTATATTGATCGTATTGACCTAGGATTATGTCTTGTATTCGGTTTCTGCTTGTAGATGTTTCTATTCACGAGTTGGCAACTCACCCCCGTTGTGCCACAGTTCTTGCAGGTCTTGCCGTACAGGTTCTATTGCGGCATCTCTGGCACACTACCTTCTTGCGGGTGATTTGCTATTGGTAGGTGGATTCTTTTGCGTCAAGAATCCCCATTTGTATTTATTCATTCATTGTATCTAGAAATGTCCATCAACCAAAACTTGTATATTCTTTCAGACTCAGAGACAGTGTTGTTATTATTCGACCTTAGAGTCGCACTTAGTAGTATTGCGGTTTTCTTGCTACTTTTGAGCTTTCTTTTGGTTTTGATCCTCGCCACTTGGCGTTGTATATTATCGTATCATTGCGTGGTTGTGACCGTCGATTGACGAAGAGCTAGCTCCCGCTTGGGGATGCCTTTATCATTTTGTATATTGTTATTCATGTTGTACCCCATTCGGGGTCAGCTTTACAAGAGAAACTCTGCCGAAATTTTTAGAAAAGACTTATTGTTTTCAAAATATACTTTCGGCTTAGTTATTTAAAAACCTTGATTTCAAACCTGTATTTCTTCACTTCTTTAAACCAATTTTCTTTATTTATTCTTCAAAATGGTTTTAGATTTCTGGGCTTTTGGCTTACTTGGATCAGATGGAGTCCTATAGGCTTCATATGGTTCAAGTGCCAGTCACGTGCTCTTTCGGGTCGTGACAAAGTTGGTATCAGAGCGCTAGGTTGACCTTGGTTCGAGTCTAAGTTTGACTATGTGGAGCCTAGGGCGTTATTTATATACGGAACTTAGGCTTGACCTTACGGAACTTAGACTTGGTCGAGGGGGTATTAGACCCGAACTTTCGTCGTATTAGGATGACCCTTGGTTGATGGAATAGGTGACTAAAGTAGAGTGACGTACCGTTGGTATGTTCCGCGGCATACTTACGACACGCCACTCCGCTTAAGGAACCTTAGGATGTGCATATTTCTTGAGATCAGTGATTCCTTTCATATCCAGGATTATTCATCCATTTGAGCTCCCCGATTCTATTAGTTTCATGATCATACCTTCATTGATACTGTTCTTTCCTATGATCATGTATCCACTATGGATCTGTTGTTTCCTTTCTTGCCACTGATGTGCTCTCTTTGATACTCGATGGAGATTCCTGTCACCATGGTTGAGCGCAGTTGGGCTGCTGCTAGGGTTACGGCCGGTGTGAGCTCGTTGGTACGGGGGCCGACCGTTGTGTTTTCTGGTGACATGGGAATGTCTCGAGTTAGTGTTGGTGATTGTGACCTCTAGTGGAGGCGAGTGCTTGGTTTTGCACCGGATGATCGGGCCATTGTTAGAGCTGCCAGTTGAGAGAGGACTGTTGATGTACAGCGTACCTCAGAGGTTGTGATGTCGCCTACCGTGCAGACAGATGGACCAGCTGTTGCTGAGATTGACAGGATGTTGCTTTCGGAGCTTACGAGCTGAGATTGCCGGAGCTGTTAGGCAGATGAGACAGATGATAGCTAGTCTACCAGATTTGAGAGACGAATGTGATTCGTCCGATTTTGCGCCAGAGCGGGCCCAGATGAGTTGAAGATTTCCAGTGTGGAGAATCTTACTCAGATCTAGAACAGACCGATTCAGAGACGACCGCCATTGTGTTGCCTTTCCTGGAGGATTAAGACGCTGTTCGGCGTACAGGCGTATGAGCCAGTTGTTGCTGCGAATGATGAGATATCGCCCAGGTGATTGGAGCTACTGCAACATGAGCATGTACTTAGAGAGATGATAGCAAGTCGCTAGTCACCGAGGATAAATGACTAGGACGTGTGGTGAGTTTGCGTACCCCGATGCGAGGGCACTAGATAGATTGTTTCCAGCTAGAGACGACTTCACGCAGGTTCGTTGAGAGTCGATTGAGACGATCGAATGTCAGGAGCCCATTTTCCAAGTTTAAAGTATACGGAAAGACATGCAGGTGATTTTATGGACCCTCTAGAAGAATGAAACCCTAACTCGACTTAATGACCGTGTGACAGCCTTTGAACCTTAGGGTTTACGGCGGTTCCGCGGCGCCATTAGTGAGGCTTGGGTTTGCCCTTCTACGGCTGGACCACCGACGCTGTGGCATGTACTCGATACTATTAAACTGTACCCGAGATGCGAGCTCTTGGGGGATTATGAAGTTCTGACGAGTCGATCGGATGATTCGACATCTTTCGGATATCGTGATGGAATACTGCTTGGGAGACTCCAGAGACGAGGATAGCCGTCGGAGCGCAGTTCGTGCAGCCACGATGAGACGAGTCCGGATTAGTTGACATTTGAGCAGAGTGAAGAAAAGAGTTCGCACGAGATTTCGATGGGATGACATTCCACTCCGCTGACATCAGAGATGTGATACGCACACCGAGGCGTGGTATATGGATAGATCTTCCAGAAAGAAGCGCGATAAGTATGTAGCCGTTCCGGAATAAGCTTTAGCTTCAGTAATGGATGACGACTTCCCGGCAATTCGGCAGGATTGAGATTTAAGAAAGGAACCTCGACAGGACTTTTCCGGAATACGACACGAGAAGACCTAGACCCAGGAGTGGTCATGATTGCGCACACCTAGCAGGCCAGAGTTCGGCATTGTCGACACGGTAGTTGACCCAGATCGGATAAAGAAACTTACCAGATGCGTTGCGAATTGAGCAAGAACAGTCGAGAGATGAGTATTCCTCCGATGGTTGGGACGTGTTTCCGAGAATCTGTTCGACCAGACAGCTTCTACAGGATGATGAAGCTACAGAGAACGCGATTTCGAGTCCGTGTGAGAGACCTCAGATTGACCGTGGCCGAGAGCAGTGCGCAGATAGAGACGTGACGTCGCAAGACGACGATAGAGACGGGTGAAACAAGAGGTTATGCAGGAGAAGCTAGCCTCTGTACAGATTGGCATAGGCATGATTGGAAGAGACCTTGAGCTGGATTCCTTCCAGGACATTGCTGCAATGATGTTTGCACCCAGGATCAGATGTGTGACGTGCATTCAGAGAGTCAGAGGCCGACGCCAGTGATATGCTGACTTACGAGTGGTCGTGAGGTTGACTGAGAGGTGACCAGAGAAGTACCAGAACGGAATCGTCCCCGTTAGCACACCTGACAGGGCCGATGAGCCGATTGACCGCGAGATAGGGAATCCGCAAAGGAGATAAGGACCCAGAGTCAGAGGACGCCAGACCATGAGCAAGAGGCAAGTAGATATCCTGCGCTGCTAGCAGTGGATGCACCGACTCCTTCTCGACCTTGAAGGATGAATTTACCGACGACGGTATTTATGATTTGTGATTTTGTGATTCGATTATCACGTATCCGTCATTATTGGATTTCGGTATTTTGGGCGTTCTGTTTGCATGATTTAGTTTTGATGATTGAGTTTCCTGATATTTGTTTCATGCACCCACTGGATATTTATATACTTTGTGCTGAGCTATTACATTGAGATATTGATTGAGATTTCATGCTTATCGTATTCAGTGATTTGATTTGCACTTCCAGCGTAGCTTTCATGCATCTTTAGTGTTTTGACATACGATTCTAGTGCACACCAGATGCACTGAATCGGGATTCTTCGTGCATGTTATATGCACCTGATTTGGTTGCTGTCAGGCACGCACGTTGCCTACGACAGATGTTTCGTGCACACCCGTGCACTTAGTTATTGTTTTGTACACCTGTTTGACACATTTATGGATTTTGATTCCTTGCGCACCAGACGCATAGGATATTCTTAAATATGCATTTTGGGGAATGGATTCTAGTAGAGCAGTACGTTTTATGATATCCTTTATGTATTGATGTTTTCGGAGCCCCGACAATTGGATTATTACTGAAATTTGTTTTAGTATTGGGGGTTTAAAATTTAAATTCGGGGACCGAATTTCTTTAAGGAGGGTAGATTGTAACATTTTCAAAAATATAAAATATTAATTTCGGGAATTTTTATTACTTAATATTATTTTATTGATTATTTTAATATTAAATGCAAATAAATAGGAAAAATGTTAGAAAAATTATGAAAAATTACGGAAAATTCTAAAATGGGTTAATCATTGAAATTATGACATTTTTTAAGTTGTTGTGATCATTTTGACACTAATTTAGTGCTAATCGCGATTAAAATCGCTAATCGGGTTTTCGGCAATTTTGTGCAAAACTTGCACATATCACATTTTTTCTACACTTGTTCATTTTCTAGTCATGGATTCATTTGGGTTTACTATTCTCATGAGAAGGTTTTGGATTAAAGAGATTAAGGGAGAGAGAAAAGAAAAGAAAAAGGAAATGAGGGTAGGTATATGAGAGAGGTGGACCTTTGACTTCTACCCTTAGCCATTCCTCTCATCATTTTCATCCCTCATCTTCCTCCTCCTGCAGCTGCTGCTCCCTCTCTCTTCCTCCACCTTCAAGCCCTCTCTTCATCTCTAAAACATCACAAAAATCCCATTTCGGTTTCACAAAAAAGATGCACGAGCTCGAGATCTTTGCAATGGACCTAGAAAGCTTGGATTGTGACCACTTGGGGCAACTCAAGAATTTTCTTGAGTTGCCAATTGAGGTAATTTCTGAACCATTGTCTTAGTTTTACCTTTACATATACCCCCATGTTAAGATTTAATCGATATTGTGTGAGATTATGGATTTGATGAAAACCTAGTTAGGGTTTGAGAGGAACTTGGTGTTAATTGTGAAATTGAGTTCAATTGAGGATACACTAACACCCTAGTGTTTGAATTGAAACCCAAAACCTGAAGCAAACACCAGAATACGGATTTTAGAAATCAATATCGGGTGAAAAACCTGGAATCTGCCACTGTTGTTGGAATCTGCTATCACCCCGAGACCCCATAAATAAAATTGGACTTACAGTGACATGTGCAGGAACCATGGAACCAACACCCCAAAACCCAGCCCCCCATTCCAAACTGAGGCCGCCAAAACCTCCATTCTGGCCGCAAATTGCGGCCAGACCAGTGAGGAATTGCCTCGTTTTGCGTGCCTGGCCCCATTTCCTATAGTTTAGACCCTGGGTACTTCTATTTTTGACATATTCTATCTAGGGTAAAATCTGGGACTTATATCCTAAGTTGTCGTTTTGGATTCGTGTTTCCGTATTCCGTATTTTTGGATGCTGAAATGGTGAAATGTGTTTTGCCTCGACTATTGTCGTTTATACGACGATATAGAGGATTATGGATGGTTTTGAAGGCGTGCCATAGGTTCTCACCTATAGGCCCCTTATCGTGTCGTTTTGGACTTCGTGTGCCGTTTTAGCTTTGATTTGGTTTTAATGCGTATATGCGACATTTTGATGTGTAGGTACTCATGAAGACTTCGGGACGACAAGCAAATGCGTGGTGACGTCTGCAAATGATGATGCAAGGTGAGTAGATCATATCTACAGGGGGAAGTCGGGTGGATGGCGTATAGCACCCCCGCAGTCCGTAGTTAGTTATGCTATGATAGTGTTAGTGTGTTGTAGCTTTGTGTTAGAAGTATTATGGTTAGTTAGGATTAGAAGTAACTAGTGTAGTTCCTAGTCGCGAACCCTAGGATAGATTTGTACCACACTCACGCACTTGGATATTCCCTATACTTTCACTTGGTTGATGATATTGATGACATTGGAGATGAGTCGATGATATTGGGCCTTGTGCCGCAGGATCGGTGATTGGCTATGATTCGTATTTTGGATACGAAATGTGATTTCTTGCGGGCTTGGGATATGTGTTTACCCCCGCATGCATACTTACTGATGTTATCGTTTGGTGCTAGACATAGAGTAGTACCCCAGGCTATATGATCTGACGATAGTGATACCTGATATGTGATGAGATAGTGTGACACTGACCCTACTCAGCTATTGGGATGCCGTACGATGATTACCGTACGAGCCGATATTGATGATAGATCCGCACTCATAACTCGAAGAGATCTTATGATATGACATTGAGGCGAGATCACCGACTATTTATACCTTTATATATGTATCGACTCAGAATTAGGCGGTTTCCATACCCCTCCAGAATTGCATGATATAGCTTTTGAGTTAGATTCTTCACTGTTGCGTTGCTTATTTCGATTGCACCTGTTTATACTATTTGCATGGCATTACTTGTGCTTATTGTTATATTGCCATCATGCTGATAGGACACCAGCACCATTACCGATGATGCGTATGTACCACGTACACTTACTTGCCGGCTCACACACATCTTCATCGGTAATTACCATGTCACGTACACCTTAGAAAATATTATTACTTGACATAGCCTGTTAGCTAATAGTTTAGACATTGTAGTTATTACCTGCTACTTCCTGCACACTGTTATTCATTATCATGCCGCATTCATGGATTCTCATGCATATATTCATTATTTTACGTGCTATTGAAGTTTGGATTTGGATTTCTATGAGATTTTCTGGATTTGGGGGAAAACCGCAAAAACACTAATAAATATATTCTCTCTCTTTTAAAATAAAAAGTGCGGTTTTCCATGATGTATGAGTCGTCCACCATGAGTTTGCTGATGGATTTGGAAACCCGATTCGAGGAGACGGATGAACCGTTTCGGGTACATGGTGGACCCGGTAAGGTACCCCGGGGCAAGAAGACGTGGTGATGACGATGAGCCTGGCAGGGGGAGATTGCCTACCGGTGATATTACCGACGCGTCGGATATCCGGAGGATACCGTCGTGGTCTTGAGATGGATGGTAGGGGCCGGTCTGGACTGACGGCGCCCTAGATATTGTGGTTGAGACCTTGAGATATCAGGACATTAGGATTTCGTTTGTGCCGATGCTAGGCACAGTTTTATGCTGATTTCATTGTAGGACCTTATTTTTAAAATACAGGGGAAATCTCACTAAAGTTTGAAAACAGTTGTTTAAAGTGAATGTATTCTGTTTTCACGCATTCATATCTCATTCATATGCTATATTGTTATCTGAGGCACTGACACAGACGCTTGAGATTGCACTCGGGTTAGATATTTACCCTAGCCTTGCTATAGGCCGCATGTGTTATTGAGGATTTTCTATATTGATCGTATTGACCTAGGATTATGTCTTGTATTCGGTTTCTGCTTGTAGATGTTTCTATTCACGAGTTGGCAACTCACCCCCGTTGTGCCACAGTTCTTGCAGGTCTTGCCGTACAGGTTCTATTGCGGCATCTCTGGCACACTACCTTCTTGCGGGTGATTTGCTATTGGTAGGTGGATTCTTTTGCGTCAAGAATCCCCATTTGTATTTATTCATTCATTGTATCTAGAAATGTCCATCAACCAAAACTTGTATATTCTTTCAGACTCAGAGACAGTGTTGTTATTATTCGACCTTAGAGTCGCACTTAGTAGTATTGCGGTTTTCTTGCTACTTTTGAGCTTTCTTTTGGTTTTGATCCTCGCCACTTGGCGTTGTATATTATCGTATCATTGCGTGGTTGTGACCGTCGATTGACGAAGAGCTAGCTCCCGCTTGGGGATGCCTTTATCATTTTGTATATTGTTATTCATGTTGTACCCCATTCGGGGTCAGCTTTACAAGAGAAACTCTGCCGAAATTTTTAGAAAAGACTTATTGTTTTCAAAATATACTTTCGGCTTAGTTATTTAAAAACCTTGATTTCAAACCTGTATTTCTTCACTTCTTTAAACCAATTTTCTTTATTTATTCTTCAAAATGGTTTTAGATTTCTGGGCTTTTGGCTTACTTGGATCAGATGGAGTCCTATAGGCTTCATATGGTTCAAGTGCCAGTCACGTGCTCTTTCGGGTCGTGACAGCCGTTCTGCTTCAAGCTGATGAATTTTTCCTCCATTTCCTCCCGTGCAGCCCGCGGGAAGAACTTCTCCAAGAAACTCTTCGAGAAATCCGCCCAACTGATCGGCTTGGGCAAGCGGGTCTCTTCCACAAGCCACCATTCCCGGGCGTAGTCTACCAACTGGATGCGTACCACATCCACCTTCTTATCCTCTGGGATCTGCGCCGCAACAAGTAAATTCTCCATATCAACCAGCCACTGTTCCGCTGGCAAAGGCTCCTCCAGGCCAATGAAGACAGACGGACCCAGTCTCCTGAAATCCGCCACGGTACCCACACGATCCACCGGTCTGGCCACAACACCACTCATGGACTGCTGAGCGGTCCACAAACCTTCCTGGAATGATTCCGCTTTCTGCTGGATCAGCTCGGTCTGTCTCTTTTGATTCTCTAGCATTCCCCTTATCACTCCAAGCAGGGCGGCTTCGTCCACACGCCTTTGGTACGTCTTCAAATTCTTACCTGCCATATTCCTGAAATCAAAACACCCAACATTAGCATGATGATAGATTCAAAATATAGATCAAGACTAGAACTCCAAGTTACTTAAATAGAGTACCGCATTGTAACTATGCCGCGGTATCATAGCCACAATTACATAACTCCACCCAAGTCGCCTAAGTCCTAGAGATAACAAGGAATCAGGTTTTCGAGTCGATATGCAAAAGAAGTTTGCACATCGTAAAAGATATAACCAGGAAGAATGTGATTCAAGAACAGTAAACGGCAAGGTGGCAGGACATGTTTCCTAAACACGGGTTTCCTGATTCATGTATTGGGTACAATACCCAACTACAAAAGAATCAACCCGACTAACCTATAGCTCTGATACCAAAAAAACCATGTCACGCCCCGCTTCCCAGAGTACGCTAAAATGGACGCGTGACATAGCCAACCATGCTACCTGTGGGTAGGAAGTATCCATCCATAGTCACATTACGGATGTAGAGATATCAAGAAACTAAATAAAACTATCTAAAACATGTCCATAATCCAAGATAAATCATGAGTCAAGAATAAATAAATGCGGAAGCGAAAGATTCAATACAAATAACTGGAATGTATGTCCCATAATGCGGGCTCACATCAGGAATAAAAATGCAGGAAAGAAAAACTAACTACTGCTGACACTCACAGCTCAGCCTGTCGGCTGAAGTACTCCTGCTCGAACTGCAACAGTGGTACAGAATCTGGGCCATGCAAAACCCAGACGTCAGCGCGTCATGTCATCAAGTAATAAAATATAAACAGGGTGGCAGGCAATGTAATATAAACATGAATAAAGCAAGGGTAACAATAATATAAGTCAGAGCAGTGCAGTGGGTAAACTAAACTGTTCTATCGGGTTCTAAAGTCTTTGAAACTAAATAATGTAATCCTCATCGTAACTCGTCGATAGTTATTCCGTAACGTCCGGAAAGACGGCAAACAATAGGTATTCCGCAACGCCCGGAAAAACGACAAACAATGGGTATTCCGTAACGCCCGGAAAAACGGCAAACAATAGGTATTCTGTAACGCCCGGAAAAACGGCAAACAATAGGATGGCCCTTGGAGTTACGTTCGGTTACAATACTGATTTCCCCATACCCCTAAGTTATGTGTAAGTCAAGTCAGGTATCCCGTAATCAAGAAACTAATGCCAACGCAGGATCAGGTAAACAGGTTTGTCTGGATAGACAACAGGAACGGTCCGTGAGGACTACATGTCAGGTTTGTTGGCATTAGACACGAGATCAGGTAACGGGTCAGGTCATGGTACATCAGGTCAAGTCAAACAGTATACGGTACCATGTCGGGTCAATCAATATGTATGTAGCAAGTCGGGTCAAGATGTAAACAATATCATAGGCGTGCTCATACTCAGTCACATAATCAAGCCTGGTTATCAACAGCATGATCTAAGCAATGAATTAAGCGATAGGCAGATTCATTCAACTAGCAGTACAGTTATCAGTTGTGTCACAGAGATAATTTCAACATTATAAGAATGCAGTAAGACAATTATAGCCATTTAATCATGTTAATAAGTTTAAGACTTCATGGATGCAATGATATATATCTATAAGTTCCATGGATGAAATCACAGTTTAAGCAGGTTAAATGTACGCGAGTGTCCGAATGGAGTAAAACGATAAATAAAATACCATAGGCTACGTCATTAGTGAAAATGTAATTAAAACATGTAACTGTGGTTATTAGGTTCCAAACAGTAATTGCAAATAGTAGGTTTCACGTTTGGAAGTTAAAATGACATATAACAATATTGACATGAAAATGGGAAATTATAATACTGGAGTTAAATAGAAGGTTTAGGGTGACATTAATGAATATGTAAATATTATTTAGCATGCAGCAAGGGGTACTTGTCTCGACGGGTCGTGAATCGGGAAAACGGAACGTGAAATGTCGGCGGGGAAAACTCGCGACGTGCGTACGGTTCACGGAATGAACCCAAACGATGAATAGTGAAGCCACACGGGTCGGGGTACCACACTGGAACGTCGGGACACGTCGTCGGCATCGTCGGATTCTGGCCAAGAACCGAACAGTGACGATCAAGACATGCAAACAAGAAGGGAAAAGAAAAATAGAGAAGAAAGGAAGGAGGATCTGAGAAGGGAAGGCTTACAATAGTCTCAGAGGGCACTAGCAACGACGGCGAGATCGACGGCGGTGAGAACGACGTTCTCCGGCGATCTGCAGAATTCATCCAGCAAGGTTTTCAGTTTGCGGGAAAAGAAGAGAGGAAGGATGAGATGGAGAAGCACTTACAGGGGTGTTCTGGGGTGGTCGGGTGATCGTCGGCGTCGACCGGAGGCGTTGGCGACGGCCGGAGGCTCCGGGTTCACGGTGGGAAACAGCCGCAGTGTGCAGCCTCGGCAGAGAGAAGAAGAAAATGAAGGCGAGGAGAAAGAGATGAGGTAGGCGACGAGGGCGAGGAGGCGAGGACGCCGGTGATGGTGGTGTCGGCGTTGGGGCTGCGGCGGCGAGGGCAAGGCAGCAGGGTTCTCGTGGGGTTTGGGTTTCACGACGTGAAAAGAAAAAGAAAGAGGATGAGAAAAAAATATATATAAAGAAGAGAGAGAGAGATGGGGAGAGAGAGAGAGCGAGTGCGAGAGGAGAGAGGGAGAGAGATATAGAGAGGGGAGAGAGATCGATAGGAGAGAGAAAATTGGATTTAGCGTTTAAAGAAGAGAGAGAGAAGGAGAAAGGGAGAGAGATAGAGAGAGAGGCGTAGGAGGGTGGGGCCCACGGGGAATAAAAGGGATTTGATTGGTTGGGAGAACAGTGGGGGTTAGGAAAAAGATTTAGGAATATTGAAATATTATATGGTTAAATTAGATTTATTCGATGGTTTTAAAAATATTAAAATTTGGGATTTTGGCGCAAAATAAAACATTTCCAAATCGCGCCCAGGTCGGGTCCAAAAATTTGAAATTGAAATAAGAAAATTTTAGGCGGGATCCAAAATTTAAAATGAAGTGTTTTACAATCAAAAAGCATACCCCCAAAACGGACACACGTACGTGCGCGTAGCCGTCCAAACTCGCCCGTTTCACTGAACGGGACAAGAACATGATGCACAGACGCTACAGCAGGGTTAGGGGTATCAAGCACGCCATGATGAATATTTTTAATTTTATTTTAGATGCCCTAAATTGTTATATGCAGAAATGAACTGACGGGGTAAAACTACAATAAGTAACAATCAAGCAAAATAAATGAAATAAGTGCCACCCTACACTCAACCGGTAACTGAAATTAGTAGCATTGAGCTCGGGTGTTACAATCCCGCCCATCACGCCGGCGTGACGTCAGGAGCATAACGACCAGCGTGATTCTCGCGCCTGCCTGCCTACTGCCACCGCTATATAAACCCCTCCTTCAGACGGTTCAAGTAAGCCATTTTTACTCCACTAAGCCGCTACTCTGCTCGGATTTCCTCTCTAACTTGACCGTCGGAGGGTCCTCGGTGGTACAACCACCCCAGGACTTCCTTGTAGGTAGCTCGGCCCAAACAACCTCAGACCTATTGAGATCCACACGCTTCAGGAGCCAGCCTCCAGATCCAATCCAGCCGTCTATTACCGCCATCGGCAGATCAACGGAAGGTAACATCTTGACGTGATCTGAAGCACGTCAGCCGGCACCGTCTGTGGGAACACTTGATTCCACTAAAACAAAAGTTCATCTTCCGATCTCAACCAAATGGCGAGCGGTCATCACGACGATCCAAGTACTAGCCGCCGCCTCCCCCACAACGGAGGTGCGGACGAATTTCCTCCTCCGAACGCCATCAACGCCCTAGCCGGCCAGATAGACCGATTCGCGTCCGTCGTGGAGGCACTCATCCGAGTCCAAATGGCAGGGCAAGATCCCCAGACTGTCGGTCCCCCTCCGCGGGACTGGGACCCCTACAGAGGGAGAGAAGGTTCCGCTCGTGCAGGCACGGCCGATCGTCGCCTCACTGTTTTCAACAGCCGCAGGTCCCCCGGGCCGACATATTCAATAGCCCGGTGGGCACCGCTTTGTTTAGCTCCGAGGTCTTACGCCGGAAAGCTTCGCCCCGAGTCCTGTTGCACCCCTGTCCCTCCCGAGACGGTGGCGGCCAGCTCGCCTGTTCGCAGGCATGACCGGCACCCCCTCCCTCGACGGGGTCGCGCACGCGAGACTCACCTCGGCAGCTCAAAAACAACCTCACTAAGAGGTAGCCGAGCGGCTGCCCCGCTCGGCTATCCCTGGCTGATAGTTCCCTACCCCACAACGCCAGGGATCAAAGCCCTCACCAAGAGGCAGCCGAGCGGTTACCCTGCTCGGCTATCCCTGGCCGGTAGGTCCCTACCCCGCAGCGCCAGGGATCTAAGCCCTCACCAAAAGGCAGCCGAGCGGCTATCCCGCTCGGCTATCCCTGGCTGGTAGTTCCCTATCCAGCAGCGCCAGGGATCTAATCCCTCACTAAGAGGCAGCCGAGCGGCTACCCTGCTCGGCTATCCCTGGCTGGTAGCCCCCTATCCCGCAGCGCCATGGATCTAAGCCCTCACCAAGAGGCAGCCGAGCGGCTACCCTGCTCGGCTATCCCTGGCTGGTAGCTCCCTACCCCGCAACGCTAGGGATCTAAGCCCTCACCAAGAGGCAGCCGAGCGGGTACCCCGCTCGGCTATCCCTGGATGGTAGCTCCTTACCCCGCAGCGCCAGGGATCTAAGCCCTCACCAAAAGGCAGCCGAGCGGCTACCCTGCTCGGCTATCCCTGGCTGGCAGTTTACTACCACACAACGCCAGGGATCTAAGCCCTCACCAAGAAGCAGCCGAGCGGCTACCCCGCTCGGCTATCCCTGGCTGGTAGTAGCCTACCCCACAACGCCAGGGATCAAAGCCCTCACCAAGAGGCAGCCGAGCAGTTACCCTGCTCGGCTATCCCTGGCTGGTAGTTCCCTACCCCGCAGCGCCAGGGATCTAAGCCCTCACCAAGAGGCAGCCGAGCGGCTGCCCCGCTCGGCTATCCCTGGCTGGTATCTCCCTACCCCGTAGCACTAGGGATCTAAGCCCTCACCTAGAGGCAGCCGAGGGGGTACCCCGCTCGGCTATCCCTGGCTGATAGCTCCCTACCCCGCAGCGCCAGGGATCTAAGACCTCACCAAGAGGCAGCCGAGCAGCTACCCTGCTCGGCTATCCCTGGCTGGCAGTTTACTACCACACAACGCCAGGGATCTAAGCCCTCGCCAAGAGGCACCGGGCAGCAACCCTGCGCGGCCATTCTTAATAATCAAAAGCCCTCGCCAAGAGGCACCAGGCAGCAATCCTGCTCGGCCATCCTTAAGGATCAAAAGCCCTCGCCACGAGGCACCGGGCAGCAACCCTGCTCGGCCCGTCCTTAGTAGGCCCCTTACGGCCCATCCTATGCTAAGGATCAAAAGCCCTCGCAAGAGACAACCGGGCCCGCCCTTACTTGGTTATCCCTGGCTTGTAGCTCCCTACCCAAAAACGCTAGGGATCAAAGCCCTCGCCAAGAGGCACCGGACAACAACCCTGCCCGGCCCGTCCTTAAGGATCAAAAGCCTTCGCAAGAGGCAACCGGGCCCGCCCTTGCTCGGTTATCCCTTGCTGGTAGCTCCCTACCTCAAAACGCCAGGGATCAAAGCCTTCGCCAAGAGGCACCGGACAGTAACCCTGCTCGGGCCGTCCTTAGTAGGCCCCTTACGGCCCCTCCCGCGCTAAGGATCAAAGCCCTTACCAAGAGGCAACCGGGACCGCCCTTGCTCGGCTATCCCTGGCTGGTAGTTCCCTACCCCACAACGCCAGGGATCTAAGCCCTCGCCATGAGGCGACTGAGCAGCTACCCTGCTCAGCCCATCCTTAGCATGCCTCTCCGTGCCTCCCACAACTAAGGAACAAAAGCCCTCACCAAGAGGCATCCGGTCTATCTACGTCTGAGCGATCTCCACCTCGACTTCGGGGACATGGAGAAACCGTCTCCCCACCGGTCTTTGCACACTTGGCAAATGAACAGATTCAACTTAATGTGTGATCACTAGACGAAAAACGGGCCTAACACGAAGGCGGTGCTGTGCAAATACAAGTGTTTACCGACAAAGGAAAATACGCGCGCAAATACTACTGCAAAAATAATTCATTCCCAAAATCAAAGTCTTTACAAGGGTATTGGGGGCTCCCCAGCCTTACAAAATGCCTGGAGGCCTACAAAATTCCCGATGCAACAAAAGAAAAGAAACAAGAAGACAAGGGGATTCAGGCCTCTGGGCCAGGCGCAGCCCCAGGAAGCTCAGTATCTACCACGACTCGGACGGCGTCTGGGGGCTCAGCGCCCATCACAGGAGCCTCGGCGTCGCCCTCACCGGGAATCTCTTCCCGGGCCTCGCCCCCGGGGCCGTCCCCCTGCTTGTCATCCCTGCGAGGATATTCATCTCGGAGCTCGGCGTTAGCGAACTCCGCCATCCGAGCCTTGACGGCGTCGAGGGCCTCATGCCAGATGACGGTAGTGGTCGAGGCTAGGACGGTGTAAAAATGTTTCGACTTCTTGTAGTTATTTACCGCCTTCGCCGCTCTGAGATCAGCTCGCTTCGTCCCATCTACCGCCGCCTCCAGCTCCTTCCGGAGAGTGCTCGCCGACTTCTTCAGTGTGCCGATGAGCACCTTGGAGTCCTGAAGCTTAGCCTCGGCGGCCTGGGCGGTCTCGCGGTACGTGGCAACCTCCTGCTTCCCGGCCGCCACCTCGCCCTCAAGGGCAGTGACCCTCGCCATCCCCGCCTCCAGCTCTAGCTTTGAGCCCTCCTCCAGCGAGGAGAGCTCGCCTGCGGCTCGCATTGCTGGGGCAATTTCCTCTTCCTCCATATGGATGACGAGGGCGACGTGCTGGAGGACCTGAAGAAATCATAAAGGGGTCAGAAAGGAAACAGGGCACCAAATCTCGCGAATGATGAGACGCTGAGTGAAAAATCAAGTAAGGTGCGAGCAATAACCTGCACGGCCTTTTGGGCGATGGCCGCCATTTGCGTCTTGAGAGTCCCCCGAGGGCCCTTGCCCCCGGCCGACTTCTCTATGTCGGCCAGCAAGCTGTCGGCGACGAAGAGCCCCGAGGGCACCTCAAAGCGGAGGTCCCCCTCATCCACCAAGATCGGGGAGGCCGGGGCCCGCAGGACCGTTCGGGGGAACCTCTTAAGAGACGACGGCGGAGAGCCGGTCTCTACCTCCGAAGCCTGGGCCTCTCGTCCCCGAACCCGCTTTCGGCTCGGCACCTGGCTGGGCTCCAGGGCTGTTCCCCTCCGAACGGCGGCCGAGACGCGGGACGTCTCACCTGAGGTTCGGGGCAGATGCTAATTGGTGTTATCCGTCTACCTCTCCGAAGATGCCAAATTGATTTATGGCACCATGTATCGAAGGTCTGAACGGATGCGTCCGATGTAGCAGACTTCGTCAGATTCCCCCTCGCTTGAGGGTTTTTTTTATTGTGGGGACGCTCTTCCCTGCAGGCGCAAGCCCCTGCAGTTAATTACGCTACCGCGTCGCGGTAACAACTTTCTCCTTCTCCAGATGGTCACTTCGTGTCGTGTGTGTTTATTTTATGTTTTGTTGCCCGTGGATTGTTTACGGAGACCAAGTTATGCCGTCGCCCGTAGGGCGTGGACTAGTCCAAATCCGTATTATCTTAGATTTGGGTTTGGGGGTTTTGTTTGAGGATACGTTAGCCATATTTGAGGCCAAGATCAACTCAAAAGTTTGTTAAAGATACGTTAGTCTAACCTAAGACTAAGATCAACTTAACGGGATCGTTTAGATCCGACAAAAGAGCATTTGGGCTCCATTGTTCCAGTTTAGGGACATAGTGGTCCATTTAATGTATGGCCGTCGGGACCCGTCACCTCTCTGACGACGTTGAAGGATTACAACGACAGATGTCAGAGGAGTTCAGAGATGTACCCTTGGACCAGAGTTAATTGGGGGGATCTATAGTCCAATTTGGGACTAAAGTCTGTTTGAAAGGTTTAAGGATACGTTAGCCATATTTAAGGCTAAGATCAACTTAAACGGGATCGTTTAGATCCAACAAAAGAGCGTTTGGGCTCTATCGTTCCAGTTTAAGGACATAGTGGTCCATCGCTAGTTTAAGGACATTGCGGTCCATGGGTAGTTTAAGGACATTGCGGTCCATTGTTAGTTTTAAGACATCTCAGTCAAGGTTAAGGACGTCGTAGTCCATGGGTTTAAGGACCCCATAGTCCGATGTTAGTTTTAAGACATCTCGGTCAAGGTTAAGGACGTCGTAGTCCATGGGTTTAAGGACCCCACAGTCCATTGTTAGTTTTAAGACATCTCGGTCAAGGTTAAGGACGTCGTAGTCCATGAGTTTAAGGACCCCACGGTCCATATCAATGTGTGGTCATCGGGACCCGTCACCTCTTTGAAGACGTCGAGGGATTACAACGCCAAGTATCAAAGGAATGAAGAGATGTACCCTGGAACCGGAGTGGATTAAATAGTTTTTGGCCCAATTTGGGGTCAAGACCAATTAATTATGTTATGAGCCTATTAGCCCAGTTAATTACGAACTGAGGACTTATGGCCAGCTTGGGCTAAGTCCAATCATGTCTGGGACATCGGCCCTCCTGTTGGTCCCTTGAAGGAGAGGCTTTGCCTCTGGCCATTTAGCCAATTGGGCCAATGCCTAGTGTTAAACACTAAAGACCAATCAGTGTTGAACACTGAGAATGAGATTGATAAGTCAGTGTTTAACACTAGAAGATAGTTGGTGTCAACACCAACAACAAGGCCTTCAAATTAGTGTTAAACACTAAAACAGACCAGTGTTAAACACTGGCAACAGAAATCCCAAATTAGTGTTGAACACTAAGGTAATCAGTGTTGAACACTGCAAATAAAGTTCTTTGCTTAGTGTTGAACACTAAGGCCAAACAACGTTTTAACACTGAATTCAGGGGTTCCAATTTAGCGTTAGACGCTGAGGCAAGAGGGGTCACGTGGTAGCACGTGAGGGCGCCCTCCCTCCGTTTGTTCTGCTGAGGAGATCGCATCTTTTGGAGCATCACGTGTCATCACGTGACGGGTGTTTGAATGGAGTATGTTAAAGCCTCTGCCAAGGGTCACGTGGGTCACGTGAGGCACTGCCTCAAAGGGCTTTCTGTAGATCTTTTGGGGGGGTCACGTGGTGACACGTGACCCTGCTTTTCTGTAGTTGTTTAGAAGATCTGTTAATCCCTTTCAGGAATTAAATCCCTCGTAGGGTTGAACCCTGACAATAATTTCAAAGGAATTAAATTCCTAGTTCTTTTGAAGAGTCGAACTCTAAATTTTCTGTAGGAATTAAATTCCTCATATATGTGAAGAACTGAATAGGGTTAAACCCTAATAAAAGCTTTAAGGAATTAAACCCCCACTCTCTGTTAGAGAATTATTCTGGGGAATAAGATTAAGGGAATTAAATTCTTGTTGTTTTAACAGAACTAAGTTCTTAACTAGGGTTAACCCTGATTCTTTTCATTCTGAAGGAATTAAATTCCCATAACACAGGGTCAAACCCTAATTTTATTTTGAAGGAATTAAATTCCTATAGTTCTGTGAGAAATAAATTCTCGTGCTTCCATTCCCTCTCTATGCTTTGGATCTGCATGGCAGGATCTCAACCCATTGAGAATTAAATTCTCAATTCAAGGGGAGATGTGCACTTTACAGATCCTCCATCAAAGAGAGAAGAAATATGTCCTTCTGTTTTATATCAGAGTTAAACTCTGTTGAGAATTAAATTCTCTTATCTTTCAATGAAACCTTCCCTTTCTTACCTAGGGTTTTCTTTTGCAGAAGATCCAAATTCCTCTAAAGTATCAAGGCTCTCTCTTTTCTTCCCTCTGCATATATCTCTTTTGTGTGTCTCTTGGCTCCTATTTATAGGAGAAGCAGCCGAGTCAATTAGTTTTTGATGAATCTTTCATTGAGAGATTTGATTTGTATCCATCATTCGTTTTGGACCTTTGGATTATTAGGTGAATTTTATTCACCATTGGATTTTAAATCCAGAGATTCTCCTTTGTTATTTCGGTTAGATTTTACGGGGAAATCTTCCCAAATTCGAGATTTTCCCATAAATAGATGATATTTAATCACCTTTAAATCTTTAATTCAATCGGTTGCTTTTGGAAAGATTTGAGAGGTCTTTTCTCAGAATTTAATTCTGTTAACAAATGGGCTTTGAAGTCGGTCACGTGTGGCCACGTGACCCTTGGTCACGTGACCCCCCTTGAAACGAGCCATCTTCTTTCTTTCTGCGCTCTGCTTTTTGGTCGCTGCTTAGTTGTCACGTGCCACCACGTGACCCCTGGTCACGTGTGAGCACGTGACCCTCGTCTGGAGTCTTTTCCTTGATTCGATCAGGGAATTGAGTCTGCCGCTTTTGAGTGTCACGTGCCAGCACGTAACCCTTGTCACGTGGGAGCACGTGACCCTTTCTGAAGCCCTTTTCTTTGATGTAGTTGGGAAACTGAATTTGCCTTGCCGATGCTTTTTAGATGTCACGTGCCAACACGTGACTGCTGGTCACGTGTAAGCACGTGACCCTTGTCTGAAGCCTTTTCCGTAGGCTTTCCTGATTTTAAATCAGGAAACAAATGCCCCCACAGCGTTGTTCTCACGTGTCTGCACGTGAGTGCAACGCTGTCACCTTTTGTGACCGTTGGATTCCTCTAGGGATTTGGGGAGATGAAACGTTTCCATCACCTCCTATAAATACTCATGTTCCTTCAGAAGAGCCTTCACTTTGCTTATCTTCCTCCTTTGAGAACTTTTTCCTTTGAGAATTTAATTCTCGCTTCCAGAGCTTAGTTCTCTGTCTCAGACATTTTCCAGAGTTCAACTCTATTGAAGGATCCCTTTTCCTCAGGTAATAATGTTGAACGGTCGAAGCACCTTTGTTTTAAAAGAACTCTCTGGATTTTAAATCCACATTAAGGGTTTCACAAAGAACCCATTTTTCTTCAATTTCTTTAACCAAATATGAGACCACTTAACCTCCAATAGTAGATCTCTTAGGGTCGGATGATCCTTGGGGAGATGATGATGGCGTTTCAACTCCATGGAATTTAATTCCATCCAAAAATGTTTCTGGGAATTTAATTCCCTTATTTTAATAAGGAATTTAATTCCAATGAAGAACTCAATTTCTTCACACGAAGGCTTCTTGGGGTCTCTTGACCCGAGGTTGTCCTTCTGCAATTAATGCAACAGGAGCTTTCTAATGATTCTCATGACCTTTATTTCAGGTATCATGGATGCCCATCTGTATGGTCATGACGAGATCATTTCCTATGGGAATATTCGTGCATTGTGCCGCAGTCAGAGCCAGGAGTTCACCGATGCTCAGTGTGCCGAGATCATGAGCCGCTTTGACGAGTACAACCATCGGCTACTCCCTCGTCGCTCTTCTCTTCTGAGGCTGATCGTGCTGGCGATCCGGGAGGCACTTCCTCTCTTTTGCACCGGCATACCGCTCAGGGCCTTGGACACTGCTGAGGATAAGGTACATTCGGTGTACCTGATGGGCTTGATCTCAAAGAGGAGGCGAGATCACCTCATCGATCTCTTGCACCAAGCCTTTCAGCAGTCAGCCATACTTGCCGCCTATCGGAGGGTGGAGGATATTCGTGAGGATCCCGACGCTTGCGACCGCAAGAGGAAGCATACTCGAGAGGTTCGAAATGCTTGGAGAATCTTGGACAAAGTTAATCTTGAGTTTCTCAACCCATGCCCCGCGTCTGAAGTCTTACCATTGTAAACGTGTCCTCTTTATTTTGTATGAACTTCTTGAAAGATTCAGTGACAAGTTTTATTATGTCTTGCCATGTTTGCATGCCTTTCTCTGGGATTTTATCATTTTGCTACTGTTGTTGTTGGTGCTTTCAATATGCAGGGTGCTACTCCATTTTTTTTGTGTACATCAGGTTTAGGCCTCACGTGTTCTGCACGTGGGGTCCCTTAATGGGGCTGTTCACAAAATTTTCCCGTGCCATATTTTCAGTGCACAATATCAGATGTAGAAAAAGGGCCTTGGAAATAGTTCCATCTACTTGATTTTCGATGCCTTTCCTTTTTTGGGCCTTGGAAATAGCTTCACCATGCAAGATTTTCCGCGCACAGCACTTAATGCACTTCTTTATATATAGGGCTATAGCTTTCTTTTCCCTTCACAGAGAGATTTATGTTATTATTTTTTTTTGGTGTAGCTTGTCTTGAGAAACAAGCGAGCGCCATGGCCTGCAATCGTCCTCATGCTCGTCGACAGCCATGGGAAGTTCCTATTGAGGAGATGATCCCCCGCTCTGCTGCTCGGTTGGTGGATCCCCTCCTTACCGACAACGAATGCGACTCAGCCATGTATGAACTCTCGATCCGTAGGGGGTCCCCCCTCCCGATGGGTTCCCTCTGGCTCCGGATGATTCTCACGGCCGTGCTTGCCAACATCCCTCCTCATCCGGCGGAGATGACCCTGGCGATGCTTGACGCGGCGGAAGAAAAGCTCGAGGGCTTTCATGAAGCGTGCCTGATTACTCAGGCTTTGAAAGATTGCTCAATTCATCTGCTGAGCCAGATAAAGGCCCGGCGAGCTATTATGTTTGCTTTCGCGGACGAACATGGCGCCAATCGATGGGGAGCGACTCCTCGCGAGAACCGTCGCTTTGACGTGCTGGAGAGAGCGGAAAGAGAGATGGAGAATTTTGTTCTTTGCTTTGTTAACCCTTGTGCCACTGATCCTGTGTTTGGTGACCTTTTCCCGCTAGCGTAGTATATTAGTCTTTTTATTGTATGCTTTATGCTGAACTTCCATATAGGCTCGGTACTCGTATGTGTGTTTTCGCTTGTATAAATAAACTTTGTATTCTTCTTATTGAAACTTTCTTCAATAATCAACACTATCATCATGTCGCACGGACATTAAAGCTTCGAATATTATTTCTTTATCGGACGTTCATATAATCGCGAACACATACTTGATAGGACAAACGTTGGAAATTTTCTCGTTGCTTTTCATACCGGGTGACGTGAGCGCGTTTTAGATCGATTGTTGCTGTCGAATGGAAGCATATTTATACGGTCTTGGGCGTGTATGTCCTGTTTCCAAGGTCGTGGTCGTGAAAGTGAGCTTACGTGGCCTGATAGGGCGATACGTGGCGAACATATTGTTGTGCGAGAAAAGGGCTCGTCGTAAATTCTCGGAGAGGGAGTTGGCTTCCAAGGCGCTGGGCGAGCTTCAAGCTAATCTTACAGCCAAGGCCAACAAAGCATACGAACTCTGGCGAGTGCTCCAGGAGTCCATAAAAGAGGTGGTGGCTCTTGATAAAGCTGCCATGTTCACTCGTGAGAGGGTCGAGGCTCATAAAGCCACCGAGAAAGAGCTTGAAGGCCGGCTCGCTTCGTATCAGGCCCAGCAGGCTCAGGCGGAGGTCCGTATTTTGGCAATCTTAAATCATGAGGCCGTGGCCCAACAAAAGCAGGATGAGCAGACCAAGCTGCTGAATCGCCCGCCGGCTTGAAACATTTGTATCTTTTCCTTCCTTTTTGTACATACTCATGGATGAGAGTATTTTCTTTTTGTTCTTTCATGAATTGTACTTTGTATCCATTTTAGTTTATGAATAAAAGATACATTTTTCTTCTCAATGGTGTGTCCCCTTTTTATTGAATGTATTTTGCGGATATTCTATCTTGATCTCCTTGCAGGACAGCGATGGCTTAGGATTTAGGGTTAAGATCTGCTTCCTAAGACTTTTGCATTTTATGAGCCACGAGGGTCTCATAAAGAGTTTTTCTCCCTACAGGTCGAGAGGATCCCATAGGTGTAAGTCCTTCTTAAGAATCGTGAAGATTCTTAAGCGGGTTTTCCCTTGAGAGTCGTAAGTATCTCACAAGAGAGTTTCTCTTCCTTACAGGTCGTGAGGACTTGTAAGTGCTGGATGTGGTCACCCTTGTCCGTGTTTTACGGAGTCAGGGGTTTCTCCAGGTATCGTAGTTTAAAGACGTCGCGGTCAAGGTTAAGGACCTCATAGTCCGTGGATTTAGGGACTCCACAGTCTGATGTTAGTTTTAAGACATCACGGTCAAGGTTAAGGACCTCATAGTCCATGGATTTAGGGACTCCACAGTCCGATGTTAGTTTTAAGACATCACGGTCAAGGTTAAGGACCTCATAGTCCGTGGATTTAGGGACTCCACAGTCCGATGTTTGGTCGCAGGGACTCGTTACCTCTTTGAAGACGTTGAGGAATTACAACGCCGGGTATCAAAGGAATGAAGAGATGTACCCTTAAACCAAGGCAGAATCCGTAGGGAATCGGGGTAGTTGATCGTTAGTTTTAAGACATCGCGGTCGAGGTTAAGGACATCATAGTCCGTGGATTTTAAGGACTCCACGGTCCGGTATGTGCTCTGGATGCTTCACACGGGTTCACTGCCGTGCTTGGCGAGGACCAGGCTCCGCTCTGGGCGTTTTCCACGGGGTCAAAGAGTGACGTTATCCGCATTCCACGTAACCAGGAATTTTGCACTAGATGCTTCACACGGGTTCACTGCCGTGCTCGGCGAGGACTAGGCTCCGCTCTGGATGCTTCACACGGGTTCACTGCCGTGCTCTGCGAGGACCAGGATCCACTCTGGACGTTTTCCGCGGGGTCAAAGAGTGACGTTATCCGTGTTCCACGTAACCAGGAATTTTGCACTAGATACTTCACACGGGTTCACTGCCGTGTTCAGCGAGGACTAGGCTCCGCTCTGGATGCTTCATACGGGTTCACTGCCGTGCTCTGCGAGGACCAGGATCCGCTCTGGACGTTTTCCACGGGGTCAAAGAGTGACGTTATCCGCGTTCCACGTAACCAGGAATTTTGCACTAGATGCTTCACACGGGTTCACTGCCGTGCTCGGCTAGGACTAGGCTCCGCTCTGGATGCTTCACACGGGTTCACTGCCGTGCTCTGCGAGGACCAGGATCCGCTCTGAACGTTTTCCGTGGGGTCAAAGAGTGACGTTATCCGCGTTCCACGTAATCAGGAATTTTGCACTAGATGCTTCACACGGGTTCACTGCCGTGCTCGACGAGGACTAGGCTCCGCTCTGGATGCTTCACACGGGTTCACTGTCGTGCTCTGGGAGGACCAGGATCCGCTCTGGACGTTTTCCACGGGGTCAAAGAGTGACGTTATCCGCGTTCCACGCAACCAGGAATTTTGCACTAGATGCTTCACACGGGTTCACTGCCGTGCTCGGCGAGGACTAGGCTCCGCTCTGGATGCTTCACACGGGTTCACTGTCGTGCTCTACGAGGACCAGGATCCGCTCTGGACGTTTTCTACGGGGTCAAAGAGTGACGTTATCCGCGTTCCACATAACCAGGAATTTTGCTGATTATATCCGCATTTCACGGGATGGAGGTTTGACTGTTGGCGATATGTATACCACCGAGCCATGGAACTGGGAGTTGCTGCTGTTCCGCTTAGCTTAGAGTTGTGTCCGTTGTTACGAGACGAGTGTTGGGATGATCTCTAGGTCGCTTGTGGCCCGTCGAGATTTAGCTTCTTTCTTTGGTGAAACCTGGGAGGAGGTATGTTCCCTTTTTTGTTTACGCCCTTGGATTGTGTACAGGGTGTGATGGAACATCACCTGTAGGGCATAAATTTTATTTTTATTTTATTTCTTTTTCCACGATGCTCTATCGTTTCAGCTTTTATATCGCGAAGGTCGCGATTGCCCCATCATTTCGGCTATTTTTCGCGGTGCCCAATCATTTCGGTTATTTATTTATTTTCTACTCGCTGCTTTTTATTGCGAGTTGCCCCATCATTTCGGCTATTTTTCATGCATACATTTTTACTTGCCGCTTTTTATTGCAAGTTGCCCCATCATTTCGGCTATTTCGTAGGCATGTGTGGCTTGCTAGCTTTTTCGCCGCAAGCTTGGATTTTGGACACCGATTTCGGCATCAGCACCGCTATAACTGGAATATTGCCAGGAGCGAATCTTCATTTGCCTCTGTCGATGTTGAACAAAGGTGGCTTAGCAAACAGGGTTAAGGGTCCTGTCGACCAAGGCTTTTGACTTCATGAGCCGTAAGGGTCTCACCAAGGTATTTCTCCCTACAAGTCGTGAGGATCTCGTAGGTGTATTTTTTCCCTAGGAATCGTGAGGATCCCTAAGTGTATGTTCCTCTGTAAGTCGTAAGGATCCTACAAGAGGGTTTTCTCCTTATGGGTCGAGAGGACCTACAAGGGTTGCTTATTATATGGACATATCCCTAGTCACAGGTGTGACTTTGCTGGGGAAATGTTTATTCGCGCCCGTGGATTGTATACAAAGGCCAGTATTGAGCCTCTTGTAGGGCAGTATCGAAGGTTGTAGGGGATTTGCGTAAGAACAGGTTTAGATTTCTGTAACTTAAGACTTTCAAATCTCATGAGCCGTGAGGGTCCCATAAGAGAATTCTCCTTACGAGTCGTAAGGACCTCGCAAGTGTATTTTCTCCTTAGGAATCGTGAGGGTCCCTAAGTGTGTTGCTCCTTTGTGAGTCGTAAGGATCTCACGTGGGTGGTTTCTCCTTACAAGGTCGAGAGGACCCTGTACGTGTCTTTCAACGAGGTTGCGCCCTTTCGGGTTTTCACAAACACTCGCCGGTAGTCCTGCTGTTTTTACTCACGGTGCCCTTTCGGGTTTTCAACCATGCCCATTTTGCTTATGGACATACCTTTTTTTTTATTCTTTTTCTCTTTTTTTTGTCAGCCTAAGGATGCTGCGGTAGTAGTTTAGGGACGTTTCGGTCCGTCGTTAGTTTAAGAACATTTCGGTTCGTCGTTAGTTTAAGGACGTCTCGGTCCGTGGATAGTTTAAGGACGTTTCGGTCCGTCGTTAGTTTAAGGACATTTCGGTCCGTCGTTAGTTTAAGGACATTTCGGTCCGACATGGAGAAGGCCGGCTACTGCTTATAAAGCTCGAGCTTAGGAAGATAGCGAGCGGACATAGTCGTCGTCATCTATCATTGATCTAGGCCGTGGCTCATTAAGCGAAGTATCTCTTTAGGAAGCGACCGTTTATTGGCCTGAAAGTCCTTTCACCGTGCATGTCCATGAGTAGATAGGCCTTGTTCCCCTCCGAAAGGCGGCGCGCAGGACCGCGATGTCCTGGCACTGAGATTCGGGGAAGATGCTATTTGGTTTTATCCGTCTACCTCTTCGAAGATGCCAAGTTGATTTATGGCACCGTGTATCGGAGGTTTAGACGGATGCGGCCGATGTAGCAGACTTCGTCAGATTCTCCTTCACTTGAGGGGTTTTTGATTGTGGGGACGCTCTTCCCTGCAGGCGCAAGCCCCTGCAGTTAATTACGCTACCGCATCACGGTAACAACTTTCTCCTTCTCCAGAATTTCACTTCGTGTCGTGTGTGTTTGTTTTGTTTGTGGTTGCCCGTGGATTGTATACGGAGACTGAGTAATACCGTCGCCCGTAGGACGTGGATTAGTCCAAATCCGTATTTACTTAGATTTGGGTTTGGTGTTTTTAGTTTAAGGATGCATTAGTCGCGTTGCGGCTAAGATTAACTTAAACGTTCGTTAAGGATACGATAGTCCTGTTTGAGACTAAGATCAACTTAACGTGATCGTTTAGATCCGACAAAAGAGCGTTTGGGCTATATTGTTCCAGTTTGGGAGATTCATAGTCCAATTCGGGACTAAAGTCTGTTTGGAGGATACGTTAGCCATTTTTGAGGCTAAGATCGACTCAAACGTTTGTTAAGGATACGTTAGTCTAATTTGGGACTAAGATCAACTTAACAGGATCGTTTAGATCCGACAAAAGAGCGTTTGGGCTCTATTGTTCCAGTTTAGGGACATGGTGGTCCATTTCCAGTTTAGGGACATAGTGGTCCATCTCCAGTTTAGGGACATGGTGGTCCATGTTCCAGTTTAGGGACATAGTGGTCCGTTGGTAGTTTAAAAACGCATAAGTCCATGGGTTTAAGGACCCCACAGTCCATATGGGTGTGTTTAAGGACGCATTAGTCCGTTAGTTTAAGGTCACATAAGTCCGCGGGTTTAAGGACCCCGCAGTCCGTATCTTGGTTTAAGGACGCATAAGTCCATGAGTTTAAGGACCCCACAGTCCGTGTTGATGTGTGGTTGTCAGGACCCGTCACCTCTCTGAAGACGTTGAAGGATTACAACGACAGGTGTCAGAGGAGTTCAGAGATGTACCCTCGAACTAATGAGTTGGTTGAAAGAGCAGATGTGCTCAGTTCAAGATGATTTGAGGACTTATGGCCAGTTTGGGCTAAGTCCAATTATGTTTGAAATATTGGCCCTTTGGGCCATTAGACATTTGTCTGGGTTCAGCCCCTCATCATTCAGCAGTGCTAAACAGAGGTTTAGGGGTTCTGACAACATTTTGTCTTTGATTTCCTCAAGTTTGAGATTCATTTGAAGGAGGGCCTTTTGCCTCTGGAAAATTAGCCAATTTGGTTGAAACTAGTGTTAAACACTAGAGAACAACAGTGTTAAACACTGGAGATAGAACTCTCAAATTAGTGTTAAACACTAAAAGACAATCAGTGTTAAACACTGGAAATGTAATCTTCAATTTAGTGTTAAACACTAGAAACAATCAGTGTTAAACACTGGAAATATAATCCCCAAATTAGTGTTAAACACTAAAGACAGAGGGGTCACGTGTGGACACGTGAGAGCGCCCAAAGGGGGGACCAGATCCCTTTTCTTCGTTCTGCAATTAAGTGTTAAACGCTTTTTATTTCCTGGCCATCACGTGTGGGCACGTGATAGGCATCCATCCATTGGATATTAAAGGGATTTGTTAGGGGTCACGTGGGGACACGTGAGGGCGCCCTAAATGTGGAGCCAGATCTCCTTTTGTCGTTCTTAAGTGTTAAACACTTTCATTTTTATTTTAGAGCATCACGTGTTGGCACGTGATGGGGATCTGTGCGCCAATTGTTAAAGCATTTGCTGAGGGGTCACGTGATAACACGTGAGAGCGCCCAAAGCTTTCATTTCCTTTGTTTTTTCTTTCTGCGTTTTGGGAGTCACGTGTGAGCACGTGAGGCATTGCCTCAAAGCTTCTTCCTTTTTATTTTTGGGGATCATTTTAGGGGTCACGTGGGGACATGTACCCCTGGTTTTATTCCTTCTTTTCTGATCACTGCGGATTGGGGTCACATGTCATCACGTGACCAATATTCTTTATGTGCATGGATCTTTCAAGTCTCTTTATTTTAAGAATTAAATTCTCTGTAGGGTTAAACCCTAATTTTGTTTTGGAGGAATTAAATCCCTATTATGAAAGAATTAAATTCTTATTTAGGGTAAAACCCTAATTTCTTTTTAGAGAAATTAAATTCCCAGATATGTAAAAGAATTAAATTCTTGATTAAGGTTAAACCCTAGTTTCATTTTAGGAGGAATTAAATTCCTGTGAGTTTAGGAGAATTGAATTCTCAAAACTCAATTCCCCTTCTAAGTTTAGGATCTACATGGTAGGATCTTGACCCGATGAGAATTAAATTCGCATCCTATGGGGAGATGTGCTCTGTACAGATCTTCAACCAGAAGAAGAACTAAGTTCTTTATTTGCAGAAGAGTTAAACTCTTAAATTTTGAAAATTAAATTCTCTGTTTGAAGTTTTGATTCCCTTTCTTTTCTCACCTAGGGTTTTCTTTGTTGAGAATAAATTCTCCTTTCTTTTCTTCCCTCTTGAGAATTAAATTCTCCTCTATCTGTTTTTCTCTCCAAAAAAAAGGTCCCCCCTCTTCTTTTCTTGGCTCCTATTTATAGGAGTAGGAAAAGAATCAATTTGTTTAATAAATCTTTCATTAAAAAATTTGATTTGTTTTCATATTTAATATGATCCTTTAGATCATTCAGTGAATTTTATTCACCGTTGGATTTTAAATCCAAAGATATTCTGTTTGTTATTTCCGGTGAGATTTTAGGGGAAATCTTTTCTTGTCTAAGATCTTTCCATAAATTGGTGATATTTAATCACTCTTGGATTTTTAATCCAACGGTCCCCGTAATCTTTTTCCATTTGGAAAGATTTAGAGAAATTTAGAATTTTAATTCTATTTCGAAAGATTTTAGAGAAATTTAGAATTTTAATTCTATTAAACTGTAAGGCTTTCAAAGCCTGTCACGTGCTGGCACGTGACCCTTGGTCACGTGTGAGCATGCGACCCCCAAATTGGTTCCTTTAATATCCGTTTGTTTATGTTGTTGTTTTAACCATCACGTGTCAACACGTGACCATTGGTCACGTGTGAGCACGTGATACCTCATTGAGGTAACTTCTGATTTTTAATCAGGGAACAGATTTTAGAATTTAATTCTATTCATTATTTTAGAGGCCTTAAGAGCCCATCACGTGTCTGCATGTGACCCATGGTCACGTGTGAGCACGTGATGCCCCATTGGGGTCTTTTCTGAGTTTTTATTATAACTTTTAACTCCTCCAGTGGGTTCTTAAAGGTCCATCACGTGTGGACACGTGACGCCTCATAACTTTTGATCCCGGATGAATTATGAGGCCCATAATATATCAAATCGAAGGGTTTTTCGAGACGCTTTCGATACCATCAGAATTTATCTGTTTCTCATTCGGGAGTTCGTCAAAAAACAGCCCGAAAAATACTGGTTCGCATTTCCTTAAGCGTATCGCTGCCATTTGATACCTTGGACTCTTTTGCGCAGAAATTTTTGGCAGGAACAAATGCCCCCCACTAGTTTGCCCACGTAAGTATATACGTGGGTGAAGTAGTGCAGAGTAATGCATAGCGTATGACAGTTTCGGGTTGGTATATAACTTTCAGAATCTTGATCTGAGAAGATAACGAGCGGACACAAGCGTCGTCATTTATCATTGACTCAAATCTCGACTCTTAAGAGATATAGTTCCAAACCCCCATCCCCATGAGCCGCGCCCTTCCATTTTTTTATGTCTTATTCTGGCGTGAAGTAGTTTATATGCTCATGAGTAGCTATGGAATTGAGAACTTATGAGACAAGTTTAGGGTTCTTGTAGCCTAAGACTTTTCAACTTTATGAGCCGTGAGGGTCTCACAAAGACTTTTCTCCCTACGGATCGAAAGGATCTCATAGGTGTATTCTCTCCTTAGGAATCGTGAGGATTCCTAAGTGCGTTTTCTTTTATAAGTCGTAAGGATTCTATAAGAGAATTTTCCCTCTTACGAGTCGAGAGGACCTGTAAGCGGTTGTTTCCCTCCTTGTCGAGATTCGACTTTGTAGAGTGAGACCCGTGGATAGTATGCAAGAAACCGTTTTGGGCCGACTTGCAGGGTCCCAGTGCTTAGGAAACAGGTTTTTTTAATCCCCGCTGCCCAAGGCTTTATCTTACGAGTCGAGACGAATCGAGAAGTTCTCACAAAGACATCAATTTCCTCACGAGTCGAGACGAATCGAGCATTTCTCGCAAGAATATCGTAACGTCACAGTTAACCTCTGCTCTTTACGACAGAAGTCCGTTAGGGTCTGTGGTACTTAGGGTTTTGGCCGTCGTACCGTCGCATCGGCTGATATATTCCTCGATAGGCAATCGTGCTGTTCGAGTAGCCCTGCGTCTGCCGTGTCTCTGATCCCTTCGGGGGCTGGACAAGATGTCTTCAAGCAATCCTCCTTGGCAGTTTGACCGTCGGAAGATCAAGCGTTAGGAATTTGCCATGCCGCTTTTTACTTGAGGTTAGGCTCATTTTGGAGAGCCCCGATGAGTCATAACCACTCCGCGCTGGTGTGGGATGATCTCCGATAGTCTTTTAGGCTTTATATGACTTGCCGTTAAGACCCTGAAGCTAGGAATTTGGCCTTTGCTTCGTTTGCTGGCATCGCGTCTGCTGTATCGAGACGAATGTCGCGGTTGTCTCTAGGTTGCTGTTGAACCGTCGAGATTTGGAACCAGGGATTTTGCCGTGACTCCTTTTGGTGATGTCGCGTCTGCTGTGTCGAGACGAACGTTGAGGTGGTGACCACTCCGCACTGGTGCGAGTTAATCTTTGATTATCTTTCAGGCTTTATATGACTTGCCATCAAGACCCTGAAGCTAGGAATTTGGCCTTTGCTTCGTTTGCTGGCATCGCGTCTGCTGTATCAAGACGAATGTCGTGGTTGTCTCTAGGTTGCTGGTGAACCGTCGAGGTTTGGAACCAGGGATTTTGCCGTGACTCCTTTTGTTTGAGTGTCGCGTCTGAACCCTGCTGGAGGAAGAACGCTGGGGTGATATCTCGTCTGTTGTATCGAGATGAACGTCGAGGTAGTGACCACTCCATATGGGATGATCTCCGGTAGTCTTTCAGGCTTTATATGACTTGCCGTCAAGACCTTGAAGCTAGGAATTTGGCCTTTGCTTCGTTTTCTTTGGCGCGTCCGAATCCTGCTGGGGGAAGAACGCTGGGGTGACATTTCATCTGCTGTATCGAGACGATCGTCGAGGTGGTGACCACTCCGCGCTGGTGCGAGATGATCTCTGAATGTCTTTCCGGCTTTATATGACTTTCCGTCAAGACCCTGAAGCTAGGAATTTGGCCTTTGCTTCATTTGCTTTGGCGCGTCCGAATCCTGCTGGGGGAAGAACGCCGGGGTGGCATTTCATCTGCTATATCGGGATGATCGTCGAGGTGGTGACCACTCCATGTGGGATGATCTCCGATTGTCTTTTAGGCTTTCTATGACTTGCCGTTAAGACCCTGAAGCTAGGAATTTGGCCTTTGCTTCTTTTGCTTGCATTGCGTCCGCGTCAAGATATTGAAGCTAGGAATTTGGCCTTCGCTTCGTTTGCTTTGGTGTGTCCGAATCCTATTGGAGGAAGGACGCTGTAGTGACATCTCGTCTGCTGTATCGAGACGAATGTCGAGGTGGAGCTGGGATTTTGCCGTCACTTCGCTTTACTGGCCATGGGTTCTTTTGTTGACGTTGCTTCTGCATCTTGTTGGACTGTGAAGGAACGATGTTGTTGACATTGCGTCTACTGTATCGAGACGAATGCTAAGGTGGAGTTGGGATTTTGCCATTACTCTGCTTTGTTTCGACCGTGAGGTCTTTTGTTGACGTTGCATCCGCTTCCAGCTGGACTGCGGAGGAACGCTGTTGTTGACATTGCGTCTACTGTAACGAGACGAATGCTGAGATGGAGTTGGGATTTTGCCATCGCTCCGCTTGATGGTGTAACATCTGTGTCCTGTTGGAATGAGGAGGCACACCGTTGTTGGTCTCCAGGCTGCAGACGTGGCCATTGAGATTTGGAACTAGGGACTTTGTCATGGTTCCGTTTCGTTGCGACTCTGGGGTCGGTTGTTGACGTCACGTCTGCATCTGGTTGGAGTGAGGAGAAACGCCGTTGGTGATCTCTAAGTTGTCGATATTGACGTCGAGACCCTGAAGCTAGGGACCTTCCTTTGCTCCGTTTGTTGACATCGTGTCTGCAATATGGCGACAAATGTCGAGGTTGTCTCTAGGTTATCTATGAACTGTCGAGATTTGGCTTCGCTTTCTGGTGGAGCCTGTTGGGAAGGTATTGTTCCCTTTTTATCTGTGCCCCTGGATTGTATACAGGGATCGATGTGATTTCACCTGTAGGGCAAAAAGTTTCATTCTTTCATTTTTTTATTCTTTCCGCGATGCTCTATCATTTCAGCTTTTATATCGCGAAGGTCGCGATTGCCCAATCGTTTCGGCTATTTTTCGCGGTGCCTAATCGTTTTGGCTGTTTATTTTGTTTTTACTCGCTGCTTTTTATTGCGAGTTGCCCAATCATTTCGGCTGTTTATTTTATTTTTACTCGCTGTTTTTTTATTGCGAGTTGCCCAATCATTTTGGCCATATATATATATATATATATTTACTCGCTGTTTTTTATTGCGAGTTGCCCAATCATTTTGGCTATTTAATATGCATTTTCAGCTCGCTGATTTTTATCGCGAGCGTAGAACTTGGAATCTGGTGCTAATCTCAGCATCAGCATCGCTACAACCGGAATATTGCGAGGAGCGAATCATCATCTGCCATGAAAGGACTTGGAATTTGATACCGATTTAGGCATCAGTATCGCTACAACTGGGATATTGCCAGGAGCGAATCATCATCTGCCATGAAAGGACTTGGAATTTGATACCGATTTAGGCATCAGCATCGCTACAACTGGAATATTGCCAGGAGCGAATCATCATTTGCCTCTGTCGATGTCGAACAAAGGTGGCTTAGTAAACATGATTAGGATCCCGTCGACTAAGGCTTTTGACTTCATGAGCCGTAAGGGTCTCATAAAGGTGTTTCTCCCTACGAGTCGTGAGGATCTCGCAGGTGCGTTTTCTTCTTAGGAATCGTGAGGATTCCTAAGTGTATGTTCTCTTATAAGTCGTAAGGATCTTACAAGAGTGTTATCTCCTTATGAGTCGAGAGGACTCACAAGGGTTGTTCACCGTGTGGATATATCCCCAGTCACGGATGAGACTTGGTTAGGAAAATGTTTACTCGCGCCCGTGGATTGTATACAAGGGCCAATATAAGACCATTTGTAGGGCAATATCGAAAGTTGTGGGGGTTACTTAAGCACAGGTTTAGGTCTCTGTAACTTAAGACTTTCAAATCCTATGAGCCGTGAGGGTCCCATAAGAGAGTTCTCCTTACGAGTCGTGAGGATCTCGCAAGTGTATTTTCTTCTTAGGAATCGTGGGGATCCCTGAGTGTGTTGCTCCCTTGTGAGTCGTAAGGATCTCACGCGGGTGGTTTCTCCTTACAAGGTCGAGGGGGCCCTGTAAGTGTCTTTTGACGAGATTGCGCCGTTTCGGGTTTTCACAAACACTCGCCGGTAATCCTGCTGTTTTTACTCACGGAGCCCTTTCGGGTTTTCATCCATGCCCGTTTTGCTTATGGACATACCGTTTTTTTTTGTTTTTGTTTTTTTTTATTTTTTCTTCTTCTCTTTTTTTTTATTAACGAGGTCGCGCCCTTTCGGGTTTTCACGAACACTTGCCGGTAGTCCTGCTGTTTTTACTCACGGAGCCCTTTCGGGTTTTCATCCGTGCCCATTTTGCTTATGGACATACCGTTTATTTTTATTTTACTTTATTTTATATTCTCGTCAGCCTGAGAATGCTGCGGTAGTAGTTTAAAAACATTTCGGCCATTTGCAAGTTTTAGGACATTGCGGTCCATCATTAGTTTAAGGACATCTCGGCCCGTTGTTAGTTTAAGGACGTTTCGGTCCGTTGTCGCCGTATTTGAGGCGAATATCCGGTTTATTGACTTTTTGGTCTATGAGTCCTTCTCCATGAATGAACATGATGCCCCCGGCATATCCATCTTCTTCGGAGCGTGCGGTTGTGGTGGACTCACCTTCCAGTTCTCAGACAGCGCAAACTTGCCCTGTTGGTATTGGTCTTCAACCCAGTTTTTGAAGACGTAGCAGTCCTCGATCAGGTGACCTACTGTTTGGTGGTAAGGGCAATAATTAGGATTATTAACATCGCCTGGCCGCAACGGACGTTTTGGACCCGGCAGATTGATGAGTCTGTCGCACACTGCCAGCTTGAACAGTCCCTTAGTTTTATCTTGCGGAAACGAGTAAGGACGTTTCAACTTTTCTTGGAGGGGTTGCCTCTTGTTGCTTTGGCGAGCAACCGGTCTAGGGTCACCTGATTGTTGTTGAGCGCTGGCGACGAGGGTCGTTTTTCCTTTTCCTTTATTCTTTTTGTTCGCTCCGTTGTTTGCGGGGCCGGGATTCTTTCCGAGTGGCATGCGATTGCATGGCTGAACGTTCTCGCAGCTTCTCAATTCCTTTATTTTTGAAATAGATTCCCCGAGGGAAAAGTTGGGGATAGCTTCTTCGTCAGAGTCGCTTCCAAAGGTGATAATTTGTGATCCCTTGAAGTCGGCTATATGACAGTTTGCGGCGGCTCCTTTGCGCTCATATATCGCATTTTTCCGATGTCCACAAGCTTCACTCTTTGTCCTGTCGAAATGTTGCTTTTGAGTGACATACCCTTGCCACCAACAGTTAAAAGACTCGCAGTCTTCGGTAGGATGTATGATCTTCTGATGATATAAACAGAAGTTAGGGTGCATCTCTGCCTCAGCGAGAGTATTTTCTTCAGAGGGCGGTAGCTTCATTCCTACTGACAGAGCTTTGGCGAACCTTTTCCTCGTCTCGAATTTGTTTTTATCCGCAGTGGATGGCTTTTGATTTGACGGGAATGCCTTGGCTCTTTCCAATATGGCCATTCCACGCTCTTGATTGGCTTTTGCTTTCAGACGAATTTCACTTAGGAAGACATCGATCAACTCGTCTGATGGCTGTAGAATCTCCGGCTCAGGATTCGCCATTGGTTTCTCAGCGCAAGGAGCCTCTTTATCATCCGTCAGTGAATGAGAAATCATATGACAAGTCGCTACGTAGTCTTCAGATTCATCCGATGAGTTTTCTCCATTGTTTTCATCCTTGACTAAAGAACAAGCTGCCCCCGGCGTGTCCGTCTTCTTTGGAGAGTGTGGCTGTGGTGGGTTTACCTTCCAGCTTTCAGACAACGCGAACTTGCCTTGCAGGTATTGATCCTCGATCCATCCCTTAAAGACGAAACAATCCTCAATCGGGTGACTTACCGTTTGGTGGTAAGGGCAATAATTGGGATTATTAAGATCGCCTGGCTGCAACGGACGTTTTGGATTCGGCAGATTAATGAGTTTGTTGCGCACTGCCAGCTCGAACAGTCTTCTCGTTTTATTCTGAGGAAACGAGTAATGACGTCCTAGCCTCTCTTCGAGGGATGGGCGTGGACGCACGTTGTTTTGGCGAGCGACCGGCTTTGAGTTGCTCGACTGTTGCTGAGCGTTGGCGACGATGATCGCTTTTCCTTTCTCATTTCGGGGATCGGGTCTTGGAGGAGACGGTCTATGGCCCATCTGGTCCATTTGGGCTAATTTGTCGATCAAGGCCTGGAAGGTGGTCGGCCTGAAGAACATCATGAATTGCGAGATGGTCGCCTGCGGATCGAGAGTGCCCACAAACATGCCTACCGCAGGTGCCTCTTCTATGCGTTGTTCGCATTTCGACCATAGATTTCGCCATCGTGTTGCGTATTGGACCCACGTTTCGCCGGGCCTTATCCTGGCATTTATCAGTGCTGTAATCGGGGTGCGTTCACTAGCACTTGCGAATCTTTGTGTAAACAGCAGTTCCATCTCTGTAAATGTTTTGACAGAGTCGTTAGGTAGCTCCGAATACCATTCAAAGGCTATTTCTGCTAAGCTGCCGACGAATTGACGTAGCAACAATTTGTCATCGCCTCCAGTATTGCCGCATAAGGCCCTGAATTGAGCGACATGCTGATGCGGATTCCCTGTCCCTTTATATACGTGGAATTTAGGGATCGTATATCCTGGCGAGTAATTGATTTGGTCATACCAGCTCGGATATGGTCGTCCGGTTCTAACAATTTGCCCAGCCGCTTCATTCGCCTGATGAACCCGGATCTGCTGAGCTATATATTCGTCTAGGTCAACTTTGGAGATTGCCTCCTCCTTGGCTGTTGATAGAGCCGGCGGAGGATTTGACGTTTCTCCCCTGTCGTCTTCAAGGACGATCGGAGGATCTTCAGCAGGAGGGTCCGGCTGTAACATCATCCCTACCATATCTTGGAAGAGGAGCACCATCTGTTTTATGTTAGCCGCTTGCTCTGCAGCTTCTTTGTCCCTCTTTTCGAGGACTTTGCGTAAAAAGTCAGCGTCGGTTTCTTGTTCTTGACGCTCATCCGAAGACGTTTTAGAGCTTTCTTTTGGCTCAGTGAGTGCAGCCATTATAGTCATCATTTTCTGAAGCTTTTGTTGTTGCTCCTGGACTTTCGCCACGGATCGGGTGAGCGGTCGGTGGCCCGTAGAAGTGCGGCTTTCCTCCTTTCCAGAAGCCATATAAACAGTGTGCACCACCATGCCCACAGACTTGGGGCGTTTGTGTTCGGTGTCTTTGCGATTTGCCGAAGACACAGGGGCTTTTTGCGGCCTCCTTTTTTGAGTGATTGGAGTTAAGGGAGCCATTGTAGTGGGCACCCAAGTAGCTTTTTCTTTTTGTGGTTTGACAGAGTAATCCTTACCCCGCCGAACCTTCATCTTTTTCTGTCGTCGGAGGCAGTCTTGATCGATCAGCGACTCTTGGACCTGTCGCCAGACTTTGTAAATTTTAGAGGACAGCCGTTGAGGGGGCTGCTCTAGCTTCTTCTCTGGAGTATTCTCCACAGGTGAAGGAGTTCGTTTCAACATCGCAGTAGGAGAGTTTCTGCGCACCTTGTTGAGCAGTTCAAAGCTGTTCTTGGTTGGAACAGCAGTATCGATCCCAACCATTAGAGTTGGCGGAGTTATCCCATATGGGGAGTTGCCCCTAGCCTTCCTCACTCGGCGCCAGTGGCGACGTCGAGCTTGTCGTGTGGATGGAGTTGTCTCAGCTGTAGGGGTGACCTCCTCATACCCCCTGCTTTCAGGAGAGACCGTTATTGGTGCTGGCCTGTCGAAGACTGACACCCGTTGAGAAGCAATATCTAATCCGTCAAAGACAAATCACTGGGCAGAGGAAGCAGCTTTGAGGACCTCGCCTGGAGCAGAAGCCGGAATGGCCATCCTTGTAAAAACTGACTTCTTGGAAGGAGGAGCCTTTCCAATGATTTCGTCCGCTTGAGCCGGGATAGCTATCCGCTTTGGGATGGCAGCTTCGGGTATCGCGGGTTTGTAGACGTTCTGGCCCAGTCTGTTGAAAACTGAGATATTGAAGCTGGGCGACCCATTGAGAGGGGTCGCGGCAGTGGTAAACCGATCAAAGACCGACTTCTTTGGGGCTTCTTGCAACGTCATTGTAGCATTGAAGCTCAACGGTGGGAGCATGGTCCCAAAGAATAATCCAGTGGTGGCCTGAGTTACTTGCTCCACTGGCATCTTGAAAAGGGAGGCCGCTTGGGGCCCATAAGTCACTCCTCCAGCAAGGACCGAGCGAGATTTGCAGTTGCAGGCAGTGCAGTTTAAAGCCATTGATCTTCTGTTTTCTGCACGGAGCAAGACACCAAATCTTAATACCTCAAATCCACAGGCAACCACAGTAAACCGCGATTCGTTCGCGAACACGACACACGAAGTGTGGAGTGGAAAGAGGAAAAGGTCCCACCGAGCATGCCAGAATCTGTTCCCCTCCGAAAGGCGGCGCGCAGGACCGCGATGTCCTGGCACTGAGATTCGGGGCAGATGCTATTTGGTTTTATCCGTCTACCTCTCCGAAGATGCCAAGTTGATTTATGGCACCGTGTATCGGAGGTTTAGACGGATGCGGCCGATGTAGCAGACTTCGTCAGATTCCCCCTCGCTTGAGGGGTTTTTGATTGTGGGGACGCTCTTCCCTGCAGGCGCAAGCCCCTACAGTTAATTACGCTACCGTATCACGGTAACAACTTTCTCCTTCTCCAGAATTTCACTTCGTGTCGTGTGTGTTTGTTTTGTTTGTGGTTGCCCGTGGATTGTATACGGAGACTGAGTAATACCATCGCCCGTAGGACGTGGATTAGTCCAAATCCGTATTTACTTAGATTTGGGTTTGGTGTTTTTAGTTTAAGGATGCATTAGTCGCTGTTTCCTGATTTAAAATCAGGAAAGCTTCTGAGAAAAGCTTCAGAGGAGAGTCACGTGCTTACACGTGACTAGCGGTCACGTGTTGGCACGTGACGCCTTAAAAGCATCATCAAGTCGAGTTCAGCCTACTGACTACGCTGAAGAAAATGGGCTTCAGAAAGAGTCACGTGCTCCCACGTGACCAGGGTCTCGTGACGACACGTGACATTTAAATGCAAGCGTCAAAGACACAATTTCTCTGATCAAGTCAAGAAAAAGGCTTCAGAAGAGGTCACGTGCTCCCACGTGACCAGGGTCACGTGTTGGCACGTGACGTTCAAGACAGCAGACTCGTTCTCCAGACGAACCAAGGAAAGAAGTGCCAGACAGGGGTCACGTGCTCACACGTGACCAGGGGTCACGTGGTAGCACGTGACGTTTAAGCAGCAATCAGAAGACACAGAGCAAAAGCCTCATTCCAAAGGGGGTCACGTGCTCACATGTGACCATGGATCACGTGGTCACACGTGACCGGCTTTCAGAGCCCTTTTTGTCAACAGAATTAAATTCTGAGAGAAATGCAAATCTTTCCAAAGGAACGCAACTATATGCATCCAATCAAATTAAAGATTCAGAGGTCACTTATTTATGGAAAATCTCGGGTTTGGAAAGATTTCCCCCTTAAATCTAACCAAAATAAAAAGGGAGAATCTCTGGATTTGAAATCCAACGGTGAATAAAATTCACCTAATAATCCAAAGGTCCAGAATGAACAATGAATGCAAATCAAATATCTCCATGAGGATTCGTCAAAAACTGATTGATTCGGCTGCTTCTCCTATAAATAGGAGCCAAGAGATACAAAAGAGAGACACACGCGCAGAAAAAAGAAAAAAGGAGAAAAGCTTTGATACTTGGAAAAGACTTGGATCTTCTGCAAAAACCCTAGGTAAGAAAGGGAAGGCCTTTTGAAAGAGGGGGAATTTAATTCCCAACAGAGTTTAACTCTGATACATAAAACAGAAGAGCACATTTCTTCTCTCTTTGATAGAGGATCTGCAAAGTGCACATCTCCCCTTTAGGTTGAGAATTTAATTCTCAATGGGTCGAGATCCTGCCATGCAGATCCAAAACATAGAGAAGGAATGCAAGCATGAGAATTTAATTCTCGCAGAACTGTAGGAATTCAATTCCTTTAAAATAAAATTAGGGCTCGACCCTATATCATGGGAATTTAATAAAAGAAGCAGGGTTTAACCCTAATTAAGAACATAGTTCTGTTGAAACAGCAGGAATTTAATTCCCTTTCTTTAAAACGAGAAGTTTAGCTCCTTAAAAGCTTTCATTAGGGTTTAACCCTATTCAGTTCTTCACATAAACAAGGAAGTTAATTCCTACAGAAGGTTCAGGGATCGAAAGGAAGTAGGAATTTAATTCCTTTGAAAATTAAAGCCCGAGGAATTTAATTCCTGAAAAGAAAGATCAACAGATTCTCTAAACTACATGGAGGTAGGGTCACGTGTCACCACGTGACCCTCTCAAAAGAGCTACAGAAGTCCCTTTGAGGCAGCACCCCACGTGATCCACGTGACCTTGGCAGAAACTCTAATACACAAGCATTTGAATGCCCATCACGTGATGGCACGTGATGCTTTGAAAGAAGTGATAATTTCAGCAGAACAACTGAAGGGAGGGCGCTCTCACGTGCTGCCACGTGACCCTTCTTGCCTTAGTGTTTAACACTAAAATTAAAACTCTCAAGCCCAGTGTTAAAACACTGTCGGGCCTTAGCATTCAATGCTGGTTAAAAAGCCTTATTGGCAGTGTTCAACACTGATCTGTTTTAGTGTTTAACACTAATTTGAAAAAGCCTTATTACTGGTGTTTAACACCAATTATCTCTTAGTGTTGAACACTAACTCGTCAATCTTATTCCCAGTGTTCAACACTGATTGCTCTGAAGTATTTAACACCAGGCTTTGGCCCAATTGGCTAAAGGGATAGAGGCAAACATTCTCCCTCAATGGAACAACAAAGAGTCAATATTCCAGACCTGACTGGACTTAGCCCAAGCTGGCCATAAGCCCTCAATCTGTGATTAACTGGGCCGATGGGCTCATAACATAATCGATCAATCTTGACCCAAATTGGGCCAAAGACCATCTAATCCACCCCGGTTCTAGGGTACATCTCTTCACTCCTTTGATATTTGGCATTGTAATCCCTCAATGTCTTCAAAGAGGTGACGGGTCCCGAAGACCATTCATGACATGGACTGTGGGGTCCTTAAACCCACGCATGATACAAAATTCCTGGTTACGTGGAACGTGGATAACGTCACTCTTTGACCCCGCGGGAAACGTCCAGAGCGGATCCTGGTCCTCGCAGAGCACGGCAGTGAACCCGTGTGAAGCATCCAGAGCGGAGCCTGGTCCTCGCCTAGCACGGCAGTGAACCCGTGTGAAGCATCCAGAGCACATACCGGACTGTGGAGTCCTTAAACCCATGGACTATGACGTCCTTAACCTTGACCGAGATGTCTTTAAACTACCCATTGACCGAGATGTCTTTAAACTACCCATTGACCGAGATGTCTTTAAACTACCCATTGACCGAGATGTCTTTAAACCACCCATGGACCGCAATGTCCTTAAACTACCCATTGACCGCAATGTCCTTAAACTACCCATGGACCGCAATGTCCTTAAACTACCCACGGACCGCAATGTCCTTAAAACTACCCACGGACCGCAATGTCCTTAAACTAGAACAATAAGAGCCCCTATATGCTCTTTTGTCGGATCTAAACGGTCCTGTTTAAGTTGACCTTAGCCTCAAAGATGGCTAACGCGTCCTTAAACCTTCAAGCAGACTGGACTACGAATCCCCCTAATTAACTCTGGCTCGAGGGTACATCTCTGAACTCCTCTGACATCCGCCGTTGTAATCCTTCAACGTCGTCAGAGAGGTGATGGGTCCCGACGGCCACATATACGATGGACCACCATATCCCTAAACTGGAACATTAGAGTCCAAACACTCTTTTGTAGGGTCTAAACGATCCCGTTAAGTTGATCTTAGTCACAAAGTTAGACTAACGTGTCCTTAACAAACGTTTGAGTTGATCTTGGCCTCAAGTATGGCTGACGTATCCTCAAACCAAACCCCCAAACCTAAATTTAAGATAATGCGGATTTGGACTAGTCCATGCCCTACGGGCGACGACATAACTCAGTCTCCGTAGACGATCCACGGGCAGTAAAACATAAAACAAAACCCACGACACGAAGTGACCATCTGGAGAAGGAGAAAGTTGTTACCGCAATGCGGTAGCGTAATTAACTGCAGGGGCTTGCGCCTGCAGGGAAGAGCGTCCCCACAATCAAAAACCCCTCAACGAGGGGGAATCTGACGAAGTCTGCTACATCGGTCGCATCCGCTCAAACCTTCGATACATGGTGCCATAAACCAACTTGGCATCTTCGGAGAGGTGAACGGATAGCGTCAATTAGCATCTGCCCCGAATCTCAGCGCCAAGACATCGCAGCCTTGCGCGCCGTCTTTCGGAGGGGAACAGTCGCGTTGCGGCTAAGATCAACTTAAACGTTCGTTAAGGATACGATAGTCCTGTTTGAGACTAAGATCAACTTAACGTGATCGTTTAGATCCGACAAAAGAGCGTTTGGGCTATATTGTTCCAGTTTGGGAGATTCATAGTCCAATTTGGGACTAAAGTCTGTTTGGAGGATACGTTAGCCATTTTTGAGGCTAAGATCGACTCAAACGTTTGTTAAGGATACGTTAGTCTAATTTGGGACTAAGATCAACTTAACAGGATCGTTTAGATCCGACAAAAGAGCGTTTGGGCTCTATTGTTCCAGTTTAGGGACATGGTGGTCCATTTCCAGTTTAGGGACATAGTGGTCCATCTCCAGTTTAGGGACATGGTGGTCCATGTTCCAGTTTAGGGACATAGTGGTCCGTTGGTAGTTTAAGAACGCATAAGTCCATGGGTTTAAGGACCCCACAGTCCATATGGGTGTGTTTAAGGACGCATTAGTCCGTTAGTTTAAGGACGCATAAGTCCGCGGGTTTAAGGACCCCGCAGTCCGTATCTTGGTTTAAGGACGCATAAGTCCATGAGTTTAAGGACCCCACAGTCCGTGTTGATGTGGGGTTGTCGGGACCCGTCACCTCTCTGAAGACGTTGAAGGATTACAACGACAGGTGTCAGAGGAGTTCAGAGATGTACCCTCGAACCAATGAGTTGGTTGAAAGAGCAGATGTGCTCAGTTCAAGATGATTTGAGGACTTATGGCCAGTTTGGGCTAAGTCCAATTATGTTTGAAATATTGGCCCTTTGGGCCATTAGACATTTGTCTGGGTTCATCCCCTCATCATTCAGCAGTGCTAAACAGAGGTTTGGGGGTTCTGACAACATTTTATCTTTGATTTCCTCAAGTTTGAGATTCATTTGAAGGAGGGCCTTTTGCCTCTGGAAAATTAGCCAATTTGGCTGAAACTAGTGTTAAACACTAGAGAACAACAGTGTTAAACACTGGAGATAGAACTCTCAAATTAGTGTTAAACACTAAAAGACAATCAGTGTTAAACACTGGAAATGTAATCTTCAATTTAGTGTTAAACACTAGAAACAATCAGTGTTAAACACTGGAAATATAATCCCCAAATTAGTGTTAAACACTAAAGACAGAGGGGTCACGTGTGGACACGTGAGAGCGCCCAAAGGGGGGACCAGATCCCTTTTCTTCGTTCTGCAATTAAGTGTTAAACGCTTTTTATTTCCTGGCCATCACGTGTGGGCACGTGATAGGCATCCATCCATTGGATATTAAAGGGATTTGTTAGGGGTCACGTGGGGACACATGAGGGCGTCATAAATGTGGAGCCAGATCTCCTTTTGTCGTTCTTAAGTGTTAAACACTTTCATTTTTATTTTAGAGCATCACGTGTTGGCACGTGATGGGGATCTGTGCGCCAATTGTTAAAGCATTTGCTGAGGGGTCACGTGATAACACGTGAGAGCGCCCAAAGCTTTCATTTCCTTTGTTTTTTCTTTCTGCGTTTTGGGAGTCACGTGTGAGCACGTGAGGCATTGCCTCAAAGCTTCTTCCTTTTTATTTTTGGGGATCATTTTAGGGGTCACGTGGGGACATGTACCCCTGGTTTTATTCCTTCTTTTCTGATCACTGCGGATTGGGGTCACGTGTCATCACGTGACCAATATTCTTTATGTGCATGGATCTTTCAAGTCTCTTTATTTTAAGAATTAAATTCTCTGTAGGGTTAAACCCTAATTTTGTTTTGGAGGAATTAAATCCCTATTATGAAAGAATTAAATTCTTATTTAGGGTAAAACCCTAATTTCTTTTTAGAGAAATTAAATTCCCAGATATGTAAAAGAATTAAATTCTTGATTATGGTTAAACCCTAGTTTCATTTTAGGAGGAATTAAATTCTTGTGAGTTTAGGAGAATTGAATTCTCAAAACTCAATTCCCCTTCTAAGTTTAGGATTTGCATGGTAGGATCTCGACCCGATGAGAATTCAATTCGCATCCTATGGGGAGATGTGCTCTGTACAGATCTTCAACCAGAAGAAGAACTAAGTTCTTTATTTGCAGAAGAGTTAAACTCTTAAATTTTGAGAATTAAATTCTATGTTTGAAGTTTTGATTCCCTTTCTTTTCTCACCTAGGGTTTTCTTTGTTGAGAATAAATTCTCCTTTCTTTTCTTCCCTCTTGAGAATTAAATTCTCCTCTATCTGTTTTTCTCTCCAAAAAAAAGGTCCCCCTCTTCTTTTCTTGGCTCCTATTTATAGGAGTAGGAAAAGAATCAATTTGTTTAATAAATCTTTCATTAAAAAATTTGATTTGTTTTCATATTTAATATGATCCTTTAGATCATTCAGTGAATTTTATTCACCGTTGGATTTTAAATCCAAAGATATTCTGTTTGTTATTTCCGGTGAGATTTTAGGGGAAATCTTTTCTTGTCTAAGATCTTTCCATAAATTGGTGATATTTAATCACTCTTGGATTTTTAATCCAACGGTCCCCATAATCTTTTTCCATTTGGAAAGATTTAGAGAAATTTAGAATTTTAATTCTATTTCGAAAAATTTTAGAGAAATTTAGAATTTTAATTCTATTAAACTGTAAGGCTTTCAAAGCCTGTCACGTGCTGGCACGTGACCCTTGGTCACGTGTGAGCATGTGACCCCCAAATTGGTTCCTTTAACATCCGCTTGTTTATGTTGTTGGTTTAACCATCACGCGTCAACACGTGACCATTGGTCACGTGTGAGCACGTGATACCTCATTGAGGTAACTTCTGATTTTTAATCAGGGAACAGATTTTAGAATTTAATTCTATTCATTATTTTAGAGGTCTTAAGAGCCCATCACGTGTCTGCATGTGACCCATGGTCACGTGTGAGCACGTGATGCCCCATTGGGGTCTTTTCTGAGTTTTTATTATAACTTTTAACTCCTCCAGCGGGTTCTTAAAGGTCCATCACGTGTGGACACGTGACGCCTCATAACTTTTGATCCCGGATGAATTATGAGGCCCATAATATATCAAATCGAAGGGTTTTTCGAGGCGCTTTCGATACCATCAGAATTTATCTATTTCTCATTCGGGAGTTCGTCAAAAAACAGCCCGGAAAATACTGGTTCGCATTTCCTTAAGCGTATCGCTGCCATTTGATACCTTGGACTCTTTTGCGCAGAAATTTTTGGCGGGAACAGGCCCCACCCTGGTAGACCTTATCTTTGATGTACGGGCCTTCATAGTTTGGCTCGAATTTTCCCCGTTTGGCTCGATTAGGGATCATAGGCCTTTTGACCACTAACACGAGTTCGCCTTGGCGGAATGTCCTCGGTCGGGTCAATCTTTCATATGAGCGTGTAATCTTTGCTTTATAAGCTTCCAAATTTTGTTGCGCTATGAGCCGGGTTTCGTCGAGGGCATCGAGCTCCTCAAGCCGAAGGTGAGCATTTTCTTCGTCCGTCAGCTCGTAGTGGACTGCCACTCGTAGAGAGGGTAACTATATCTCGAGGGGGAGCACTTCTTCCTTCTCAAATACCAACGCGTACGACGTTGTGTTCGTGGCCGTCTTGAATGTAGTTCGATAGGCCCAAAGGGCCTCTTGCAGCCTCTCGTGCCAGTCTTTCTTATTTCGGGACACCGTCTTTTTTATGATCTTCGTCAAGGCCTTATTGAAGGCCTCGGCCAGACCGTTAGCTCGTGGATTGTAAACTGAAGAATATCTCCAGTCTATATTGTGCTGCTGCGCGAAGCGGCTAATCTTATGGCTTCTGTAGGCTGGCCCATTATCGGAGATAATCCGCCGTGGGGTTCCAAACCGATAGATGACGTGCGTCTTGAAGAAGTGGAGGATATTCTCCGTCTTCACTTTCCTCAGCGGTACTGCTTCTGCCCATTTGGAGAAGTAATCAGTTGTCGCCAGGATGAAACGATGTCCCGGGACGATGCTGGCTCGATGGGGCCGACTATGTCAGTCCCCCACATTTCGAATGGCCAGCTAACCACCGTTGGGTGTAATGGATTCGGATGTTGGTGGATAAAGCCTCCATGAATCTGGCACGAGTGGCATTGCTTCGCATACTCGAGGCAGTCTTGGACCATCGTGGGCCAATAATAACCCATCCTTTTGATCTTCAATTTCATTTTCGGGCTTGCTTGGTGAGAACCCCAGAGTCCGTCGTGAACTTCCTGAACGACTCTTTCTGCTTCGTCAGGTCCTAAGCATCTCAGCCACAGAGAATCAAACGACCTCTTATACAGAGTATCATTGACGAAAGCGAAAGATAGAGCTCGTTTCATGAGCTTATGTCTTGAGGACGCTTCTTCGGGGATTCGGTGGGACTTAAAGTAGTCTATGAAGACTTCCCTCCAGTCCTCAGCCTTCTCATGGTCTTTTATTTGTAGAGTCGTCTGCTCAGTCACCCGCTTTTCTTCGTATAATTCCGGAGATATTTCTGCTGGGGCGAGCACTCGACGGCTTTATACCACGATTCTAACGTCATCGAGGTTCTCGTCAGCCAGTTCTTTAGCGAGCTTAGCTAACGTGTCTGCTTTGCTATTTTCCGCACGTGGTATAATGGCGATCTCGAGGCCCGCTATCAAAGCTTCGTATTCGGCTTCATTGTTCGTCCTCGATTCCGTTAAGGAGAAAGCAAAGCGCATTATCCCTCATTGTGGGGTTACGAAGATGAGGCCTACTCCCGATTTGATTATGGGGGTACATTATTTGCGCTTCTTCATGGAAGATGCCCCGTCAATATAGAGCTCCCATCGGGTATCACCGCCGCCAATCGCGTCGAATGCATGTTCGTCCGGCAGATCGCAGTTCAGAGGAGAACCGGCAGGTACTGGATGCTCGGCGAGGAAGTCGGCAATGGCCTGGCCTTTCACTGCCTTAAGAGGTCGATACGTTATTGAGAACTCCATCAGGAGTAGAGCCCATTTAGCGAGTCGACCCGTCAGTATAGCCTTTGACATCAAATATTTAAGAGGGTCCACCTTCGAGATGAGACGGACTTCGTGCGCCAACGCATAGTGCCTGAGTTTTGTTATCGCGAAAATTAACGCCAAGCAGTGTTTTTCAATGGGAGAGTAGTTGTTTTCTGCCCCCAGCAGAACTCGACTTAAGTAGTAGAGTGCTCTCTCTTTACCTTGATCGTTCTCTTGTGCCCATATTGCGCCTAAGGAACCTTCGAGGGCGGTTGTATAAAGAATGAGGGGTTTTCCCTTGACCGGCGCAGCCAACACCGGAGGGTTCTGCAGGTACTGCTTGATCTCGTCTAGTGCACCTTGGCATTTGTGATCCCAAACGAATGGAGTTCCCTTCTTCATCAGGTGGCTGTAAGGACGGCATTTGCCTGAAAGATTGGCGATAAATCGCCGGATGTATGCGAGCATCCCTTGGAGAGACCGCAACTGTTTGAGGGTTCTTGGCGGAGGCATTTCCATGATCGCCTTGATCTTAGATGGATCTATTTCGATACCTCGATGTCGGATGATGAATCCCAGGAATTTACCCGAGGAGACTCCAAACGCGCATTTGAGGGGATTCATCTTCAAATTATATTGCCGAAGGCGTTGAAATACAGTCTCCAGATGCTTTAAATGCTCTTCGTATGACATGCTCTTTACTACAAGGTCATCGATATAGCACTCGACGATGTCATGTATGAGGTCGTCGAAGATTTTTGTCATGGCCCTTTGATAGGTAGCGCCGGCGTTCTTTAGACCAAAGGGCATAACCCTGTAGCAGAATATACCCAAAGGGGTCCGGAAAGCGGTATGCTTCTGGTCTTCGGGATGCATCTTTATCTGATTGTATCCTGACGAACCGTCCATAAAGGAGAAAACCTCGTGAGTGGACATGTTATCTATCCTTAGCTCGGTTACTGGTACTGGGAAATCGTCCTTTGGACAGGCTTTATTGAGATCCCTGAAATCCACGCATATGCATACCGTCCCATTCTTCTTCATTACCGTGACGATATTGGCGATCCAGTCGGGATACTGGACTTCTTGGATAAATCCAGAACCGATCAGCTTCTTGACTTCGGCGTTGATGCTCATTTCAAGCTCGAGTCGCATCCTTCTTGGCGCCTGCTTGACTGGCTTGATATCTGGTGATATTGCTAATTTATGCACAGCAATCTCCGGATCTAATCCTGGCATCTCGGAGTAGTTCCACGCGAAGCAGTCTTTATGCCGTAGAAGCACGTTCTTTAACGCAGTCACCCTTTCTTCAGATAGCAGCTCGCTGACAAATGTCGGTCGCGGGTCATCTGCCGATCCCAACTCAATCTTCTTGAGGTTATCTGCAGTAGTATGTATGCCATCTTCCAGTTCTTTTGGAGCTGGCGGAAATTCAGAGACCACCTCATCATCGCTGTTCTTAAAGCACCGGGGAAGGTCATCCTTGTTCTCGGGCTCTTCTTTTAATATCGCAATCGTATGACAGGTGCGAATCCGCTTCCAGGACTGAGGTGGATCTGGTTCTGCTTTTGTGGCTTTGGGTTCGTGCTTTTGTGGCGGCGTTACCCTCCAGCCGTCGGATAAAGCGAATTTGCCCTGTTGGTACCGGTCCTCGACCCAGTTCTTGAAGGTGAAGCAGTCTTCGATAGGATGTCCTATGGCTTGGTGATAAGAGCAATAGCTCAGATGAGAAGCCCTGTTAGCTTGCTCATGGTGCTTAGGCTCTGGAAGCGCGATCATTTGATGTTTTATAGCGAGCTCGAGTAACTTCTCCGTCTTGTCTCGGGGGAAGGAGTACGCTCGACTCATCTTCTTCATGAGGGACAAATCCGAGCCGCGCAATACCCGATCACGTAACTCTCTAATCCTGCGTCGTTGTTGTCGGCTCCTCTTTCTGCTTCTTGATTTATTTCCGTCTCTGCGTCGGGCCTTTCGTACAACGGGTTGACAAGGATGAGCATCTTTGTCTTTTGCAGCCTGTTGAAATAGACGTTGCGTCCTGGCCTTCTCGTAGATGGCTATCTCACGGTTGTGGTCTTCCCGAGCTTTTTGACCCACTTTCCTGATGGGCTTGTCCATTCGTTCTTCAAACGACGGACTCGGCATTTCAATTGCGGGATCTAGTTTTGATGAGGGGTTGGCATTTCCTGACGGGGCGTCCTCTTCTTCATCAAAAGTATATATGGCGTAGCTACTGTGGGCCCGTTCCCGTTTTCCGGTTCTCGCGTATCCAAGCCCAAGTGTTTCCATTTTCCCGTTGGGCAATTTGCGTTGGGTCCCAGGGACATCCCAAATCCTGTTGTAGAACCGAGCTTGTCGAACAGTCTGTTTTAAGGGTACTCCTTGGCGCTTCAATAGCCTCTTTAGTCCATTTGTATAGTATCTGGGCAAACGGATAGGTTAGAGCCTGTCGAGTGTAACATCCGTGCCATGCCAGATCTCTTTCTCTATTTTCAACTCTGAGGATCGGTAGAATAGGATTGACTTCTCACCCCTTTGCCTGGGAGGGACGTAAAATGTTTGCAGGTCCTGCACATTGTGAGCTTGAAGTGTGTAGAGATCCTTGTAGTGTTCCTGCGGCACCATGGTGATTTGCAAACTCTGATCATCGCTAGGGGGTGCTTGTATTTACAGCCGATTGGAGAACACGACATTAACCTCATCTTCCGAGTCACTTCCGAAGACCAACATGGGGGCGGACGTCCCCGGGTTGTTGCGTTGAGATGGCCCGGCATAAACTATCTCTTCTTCTTCTTCGGTATCGCTCCCGAAAACAGGGATGGTGGCGGCGGCTTTGTTCTCCGGGTTGCGACACCTTTCTGTATCCTCGAAACCTGGCAAAAAGTACTTCGCATCTTCGTATTTGCGGACTTCGTTCACGGAAAATGGGTTCAACTCACCTGTTACGGTATACTCGAAACCATCCTTAAAGTACTTCATACACTGATATTGTGTAGAAGGGATGATGTTGTACTCGTGTAGCCAAGGACGACCGAGCAAGGCGTTGTAGCAGGTCTTGGCATCAATGACATGGAATTTGATGTCTGTGATGAGGAGTCCAAAGCGTAATGTTAGTATCACGGATCCGAGAGTCCGTGACGATTGTGAATCGAAACCGGAGATAGTAATTTTGTCACGAGCGAGGTGTTGCACACTCATGCAGATTTCCTTCAACACCCGAACATTAAGAAGATTGACGGAGGATCCATTATCCACCAGGATCTTGCCTATCTTGATATCATGGCAGTACCCAGAGACATATAGGGGACGGTTGTGGTCGCACGTCCCGAGAAGGAGGTCTTCGTCACCGAAAGTGATGTCGGCCGTATGCACTTCCTCTAATTCATCCTTCATCCTTTCAGTGGCGAGGAAGGCTTGGAATTGCTCAGGTTCTTGTAACGCCTTAATTAGTGAGTCTCGCGCTTCTTTTGATAATAGGAGGGCATCGAGAATGCTAAGCTGAGAAGGTAGCTTCCTTAGGTGCGCTAGGATGTTATAGTCCACCTTACCCTTCCTAGGAGGGTCTTTGGCAGCCATCTCTTTCATGACTTGGTCATCTAAAGTGATATTTTCCTCGCAGGCCCGAGATTCTTTTCTGGGAGTGTGCGATTAGGCAGCTGAATGTTCTCGCAGTCCTCCGATTTCTCCTCTTTTCCTAAAACGGATTCTTTAAAGAGAGGGCCCAGAGCCATTTCTTCATCGGAGTCGCTCCCAAAGGTGAGAACTTGTGACCCTCCGGCATTAACCATGTAACAGCTGCCAATAGTTCTGTTGTGCCCGTCGGCAGTACTCTTTCGTTCCCGACGAGTCTTGCGTTTCATGCGCTTAAAATGTTGCCGATGAGCAACATATCCTTGCCACCATATCTTAAAGGCGTCGCACTCCTCCGTGGGGTGTGAAATTTTCCGATGATATGCGCAATAATCAGGGTGCCTCTCCACCCAATTGAGCGTGTTTTCTTCCGAGGGTGGTAACTTCATTCCTATCGACATGGCTTTGGCAAACCGCTTCCTCGTCTTGAATATCTTCTTGTCTGCCTCGGATGCCTTTCGATCTGGCGGGCATACTTCAACTCTTTCGTTTAGTCGCCTGCGTTCGGCTCCTTCCGATGCGGCCATCTCACGCTTCTGATCCGCTTTACTCTCTAGACGAATCTCATCCAGAAAGGCGTCGATCATTTCATCTATTGGCCACACAAGTCCTGGCTCAGGGTGTGCCCCCATTTTCTCGGTGCCAGGAGTTTTCTCATCTTCCGAGTGGGAAATCACATGACAACTCGCCACATATCCCTCGGATTCATCCGATGATCTCTCTTCCTCATCTTCCTTCTGAAAGACGTGATTGAGGAACTCTTGCAGTGTGACGGGAGTCTGTGCCTTTTGATTGTACTCCTCCAGCGCGTCAATCTGTTTCTGCAAATCCGTGCGCTTGTTTCCAGGCTTCACGGGCTTTTTGGATTTCCTCTTCTTTTTCTTCGAAGATTTTGACGGTTGGGTGTGAGTACTTGGGCCATCACCACGAATATTTGTAGTTGGGCGCGGCTTCAACATCCCTTCGATGATTTGAGGTTCAAGCGGGTTCTTCCATTCAACCACTGGGCACGCATGAAGGTCGCTCAGCATCCTTTTGGTTTTAGCTGATAGCACGATTTCCCATGGAGCTTCTTCAATAAAGGAACAAGTCGCCCCCGATGCGTCCGTCTTCTTAGGAGTATGCGGCTATGGCGGGTTCACCTTCCACTTTTCGGACAACGCAAACTTTCCCTGGAGGTATTGATCTTCAATCCATTCTTTGAAGACGAAGCAATCCTCAGTCGGATGACTTACCGTTTGATGGTAAGGGCAATAGTTAGGGTTATTCACCTCAGTGGGTTGTGGCGGTCGTCTTGGATTTGGTAGGTTTATAAGTCTGTTGCGTACTGCCAGCTCGAATAACCGTTTCGTCTTGTCTCGTGGAAACGAGTAGGGACGCTTCATCTTCTCATTATAATACCGGCGTCTTTCTTCCAATTGATCTGCCAGCTTTGGGGCATTGGGTTGCTGCCGGGCATTCGCGACGAAGGTTGCCCTTCCTTTACCCTTGTCATTCCGAGGTTCTGACTTCGGGGGAGGTGGTCTATGACCCATCTGATCCATCTGAATCAACTTGTCGATTAAAGCCTGGAACGTGGTTGGCTTAAAGAACATCATAAACTGGGAGATAGTTGCGTGAGGGTCTAGGGTTCCCACGAACATGCCCACTGCGGGTGCTTCCTCAATGCGTTGCTCGCATCTCGACCACAAATTCCGCCAGCGTATAGCATACTGGACCCAAGTTTCGCCTGGTTTTACCCTGGCGTTAATCAGTGCCGTTATTGGAGTGCGTTCGCTGGCGCTTGCGAATCGCTGAGTGAATAGCAACTCCATTTCAGCGAACGTCTTGATAGAATTGTTCGGGAGTTCCGAATACCATTCGAACGCTGTTTCTGATAAGCTGCCCATGAACTGGCGAAGCAACGGCTTATCATCTCCGCCGGTGTTACCGCAAAGGGCCCTGAACTGGGCGACATGTTGGTGGGGATTGCCGGTCCCTTTGTAAACATGGAACTTGGGAATTGTGTAACCCGGCGGGTACTTGATTTGGTCGTACCAGCTTGGATATGGCCGCCCCGTTTTTACGACTTGACCAGCTGCCTCAGTCGCATGATGAACCCGGATTTGCTGGGCTATATAGTCGACCAAGTCAGCCTTAGAGATTGTCTCCTCCTTGGCCGTTGAGAGGGCCGGTGGTGGATTTGACGTTTCTCCCCTGTCGTCTTCAAGGACGATCGGGGGATCCTCAGCGGGTGGATCCTGTTGGATCATCATTCCTATCATATCTTGGAAGAGGAGGCCCATACGCTGTATGTTGGCTGCTTGTTCAGCAGCCTCTTTGTCCTTCTTCTCCAATATTCGGCGAAGGAATTCGGCGTCGGTTTCTTCCTCCTGGCGTTCGTACGAAGACGTTTCTGGGTTTTCTTTTGGCCCGGTAAATGCGGCCATAGCATTCATCATTTCCTGGAGCTTTTGCTGTTGCTCCTGAGCTTTGGTCACCGACCGTGTGAGCGGTCTATGACCTGTAGACGCACGGCTGTCTTCTTTTCCTGACGCCATGTATACGGTGTGGACCGTCATGCCCCCAGACTTAGGGCGTCTGGGCTCAGTGCTTTTAGCTGTCGTTGCAGGCTGGGGGATCTTCTCTAGCTTCCTCCTTTTATGAGCAGTGGAGGTTGAGGGGGCCATTGAGGTGGGCATCCAGACAGCCTTTCGTGGTTTAGCCTGGTGACCGGCTTCCGATTGGGTTTTCAGCTTCTTGTGCTGGCGGGAAAAGTTTGGATCGATCATCAAATCTCGGGCCTGCCGCCAAACCTTATAGATTTTGGAAGACAGCCGTTGAGGGGATCGGGGCTGTTCTGACTTTATTTCCATAACCTTTTTTAGGGGGGGAGGAGACCTCTTTAGCACCGCAGTAGGAGAATTCCTTCGCACCTTATTTAGCATCTCGAAGCTGTTCCCCGTTGGAACAGCAGCATTAACTTCTGCCATCGGGGCTGATGGAGTTAGCCCATAGGGGGAGTTGCCCCCAGCCTTCCTTACTCGGCGCCAATGGCGACGTCGAGCGTGTCGAGTGGACGGCGTTGGTTCAGCGGTGAGAATGGCTTCGTCTTGCCCCCTGTGTAGGTGGGGGGTCGTTGCTGGTGTTAGCTTGTCAAAGACCGATGTCCTTTGGGTAGCAGGAGCGGGAGCTGGGGTCGTCAATCTTGTAAGGACCGACTTTTTGGCCGGGGAAGCCGCCCTGGCGATTTCGGGAGTAGGACCGGTCACTTTCTTAGAAGCAGCCTTCTCTGGGATTGTCGGCCTCATGATGGGTCCACAGGATTTCTGGCCCAATCTAGAGAAGACCGAGGCGCTGATGTTGGGCGACCCGTTGAGAGGAGCCGCAGCAGGGGTAAGACGATCAAAGACCGACTTCTTGGGAGCTTCCTTTGTCAGCACCGGCGCCGTGAAGCTTGTCGGTGGGAGCATAGTCCCAAAGAACAATCCGGTAGTGGCCTGAGTCACCTGGTCCACCGGTATTGTGAATAACAAAGCAGCTTGGGGTTCGTAGGCTATATCTCCTGGCGAGGCAGAGCGTTGGTCGCAATTGCAGTCCGAGCGGTTGGAGCATTTCGCAGAAGTAGAAGCCATCGATCCTTTGCTTTATGCAATGAGCAAGACGCCAAGTCTTAGTATCTCGAAACCCAAGGGAAACCATTAGCGAACCGCGATTGGTTCGCGAATCACGACACACGAAGTGTGGAGTGGAAAGAGGAAAAGGTCCCACCGGGCGTGCCAGAATCTGTTCCCCTCCGAACGGCGGCCGAGACGCGGGACGTCTCACCTGAGGTTCGGGGCAGATGCTAATTGGTGCTATCCGTGCACCTCTCCGAAGATGCCAAGTTGATTTATGGCACCATGTATCGAAGGTCTGAACGGATGCGTCCGATGTAGCAGACTTCGTCAGATTCCCCCTCGCTTGAGGGTTTTTTTTTATTGTGGGGACGCTCTTCCCTGCAGGCGTGAGCCCCTGCAGTTAATTACGCTACCGCGTCGCGGTAACAACTTTCTCCTTCTCCAGATGGTCACTTCGTGTCGTGTGTGTTTATTTTATGTTTTGTTGCCCGTGGATTGTTTACGGAGACCGAGTTATGTCGTCGCCCGTAGGGCGTGGACTAGTCCAAATCCGTATTATCTTAGATTTGGGTTTGGGGGTTTGGTTTGAGGATACGTTAGCCATATTTGAGGCCAAGATCAACTCAAACGTTTGTTAAAGATACGTTAGTCTAACCTAAGACTAAGATCAACTTAACGGGATCGTTTAGATCCGACAAAAGAGCATTTGGGCTCCATTGTTCCAGTTTAGGGACATAGTGGTCCATTTAATGTATGGCCGTCGGGACCCGTCACCTCTCTGACGACGTTGAAGGATTACAACGACGGATGTCAGAGGAGTTCAGAGATGTACCCTTGGACCAGAGTTAATTGAGGGGATCTATAGTCCAATTTGGGACTAAAGTCTGTTTGAAAGGTTTAAGGATACGTTAGCCATATTTAAGGCTAAGATCAACTTAAACGGGATCGTTTAGATCCAACAAAAGAGCGTTTGGGCTCTATCGTTCCAGTTTAGGGACATAGTGGTCCATCGCTAGTTTAAGGACATTGCGGTCCATGGGTAGTTTAAGGACATTGCGGTCCATTGTTAGTTTTAAGACATCTCGGTCAAGGTTAAGGACGTCGTAGTCCATGGGTTTAAGGACCCCACAGTCCGATGTTAATTTTAAGACATCTCGGTCAAGGTTAAGGACGTCGTAGTCCATGGGTTTAAGGACCCCACAGTCCATTGTTAGTTTTAAGACATCTCGGTCAAGGTTAAGGACGTCGTAGTCCATGGGTTTAAGGACCCCACGGTCCATATCAATGTGTGGTCATCGGGACCCGTCACCTCTTTGAAGACGTCGAGGGATTACAACGTCAAGTATCAAAGGAATGAAGAGATGTACCCTGGAACCGGAGTGGATTAAATAGTCTTTGGCCCAATTTGGGGTCAAGACCAATTAATTATGTTATGAGCCCATTAGCCCAGTTAATTACGAACTGAGGACTTATGGCCAGCTTGGGCTAAGTCCAATCATGTTTGGGACATCGGCCCTCCTGTTGGTCCCTTGAAGGAGAGGCTTTGCCTCTGGGCATTTAGCCAATTGGGCCAATGCCTAGTGTTAAACACTAAAGACCAATCAGTGTTGAACACTGAGAATGAGATTGATAAGTCAGTGTTTAACACTAGAGGATAGTTGGTGTCAACACCAACAACAAGGCCTTCAAATTAGTGTTAAACACTAAAACAAATCAGTGTTAAACACTGGCAACAGAAATCCCAAATTAGTGTTGAACACTAAGGTAATCAGTGTTAAACACTGCAAATAAAGTTCTTTGCTTAGTATTGAACACTAAGGCCAAACAATGTTTTAACACTGAATTCAGGGGTTCCAATTCAGCGTTAGACGCTAAGGCAAGAGGGGTCACGTAGTAGCACGTGAGGGCGCCCTCCCTTCGTTTGTTCTGCTGAGGAGATCGCATCTTTTGGAGCATCACGTGTCATCACGTGACGGGTGTTTGAATGGAGTATGTTAAAGCCTCTGCCAAGGGTCACGTGGGTCACGTGAGGCACTGCCTCAAAGGGCTTTCTGTAGATCTTTTGGGGGTGTCACGTGACCCTGCTTTTCTGTAGTTGTTTAGAAGATCTGTTAATCCCTTTCAGGAATTAAATCCCTCGTAGGGTTGAACCCTGACAATAATTTCAGAGGAATTAAATTCCTAGTTTCTTTTGAAGAGCCGAACTCTGAATTTTCTGTAGGAATTAAATTCCTCATATATGTGAAGAACTGAATAGGGTTAAACCCTAATAAAAGCTTTAAGGAATTAAACCCCCACTCTCTGTTAGAGAATTATTTTTGGGAATAAGATTAAGGGAATTAAATTCTTGTTGTTTTAACAGAACTAAGTTCTTAACTAGGGTTAACCCTGATTCTTTTCATTCTGAAGGAATTAAATTCCCATAACACAGGGTCAAACCCTAATTTTATTTTGAAGGAATTAAATTCCTATAGTTCTGTGAGAATTAAATTCTCATGCTTCCATTCCCTCTATGCTTTGGATCTGCATGGCAGGATCTCAACCCATTGAGAATTAAATTCTCAATTCAATGGGAGATGTGTACTTTATAGATCCTCCATCAAAGAGAGAAGAAATATGTCCTTCTGTTTTATATCAGAGTTAAACTCTGTTGAGAATTAAATTCTCTTTTCTTTCAATGAAACCTTCCCTTTCTTACCTAGGGTTTTCTTTTGCAGAAGATCCAAATTCCTCGAAAGTATCAAGGCTCTCTCTTTTCTTCCCTCTGCATATATCTCTTTTGTGTGTCTCTTGGTTCCTATTTATAGGAGAAGCAGCCGAGTCAATTAGTTTTTGATTAATCTTTCATTGAGAGATTTGATTTGTATCCATCATTCGTTTTGGACCTTTGGATTATTAGGTGAATTTTATTCACCATTGGATTTTAAATCCAGAGATTCTTCTTTGTAATTTCGGTTAGATTTTATGGGGAAATCTTCCCAAATTCGAGATTTTCCCATAGATAGATGATATTTAATCACCTTTAAATCTTTAATTCAATCGGTTGCTTTTGGAAAGATTTGAGAGGTCTTTTCTCAGAATTTAATTCTGTTAACAAATGGGCTTTGAAGTCGGTCACGTGTGGCCACATGACCGTTGGTCACGTGTGGGCACGTGACCTCCCTTGGAACGAGCCATCTTATTTCTTTCTGCGCTCTGCTTTTTGGTCGCTGCTTAGTTGTCACGTGCCACCACGTGACCCCTGGTCACGTGTGAGCACGTGACCCTCGTCTGGAGCCTTTTCCTTGATTCGATCAGGGAATTGAGTCTGCCGCTTTTGAGTGTCACGTGCCAGCACGTGACCCTTGTCACGTGGGAGCACGTGACCCTTTCTGAAGCCCTTTTCTTTGATGTAGTTGGGAAACTGAATTTGCCTTGCCGATACTTTTTAGATGTCACGTGCCAACACGTGACTGCTGGTCACGTGTAAGCACGTGACCCTTTTCTGAAGCCTTTTCCGTAGGCTTTCCTGATTTTAAATCAGGAAACAAGGGCACGGCCCGCACTCAAACGCTGGGGTGGGACGGCTGTCGGGGGAGCCGGGACCGACGTCGGACGAGAAGAGATGGCACCTCCAGCCTTCGATCCCTTCTTCGGCTTGCGCATGGCCGCTCGGAGTCAGCTCAAATCCATGGGTTTTGCACAAGATAAGATACAATGGAATCAGCAACGCAAACAAAAATGAAAACAAACGCAAGCTTAACAGACTGCCTACAAGCTCCTAACTTACCGATAAACTGGGCGGGGCTGAGCCCAGCCCAACTAAGGGCCCGTTCAGAAAGCAGCACGTCAGCCCGAGGAATGGGCTCCTACTCCGCCACTCTCACCGCGTTGGGATCGTTGGACGGAACTCCCCGTCAGCACCTATCCCTAGACCACCGGGTGGGAACGGGACAGTCATCACCCTTTGGTGGCCAAACAAAGAAAAACTTCTTCTTCCAATCGTGGATGGAAGAAGGCAAGACGACGACTCCCGACCTGGCTGCACTCCCCCGTTGTTTCCTGAAGGAGAGGTAAACCCACCTCGGGTCGCCCGCGCGAGTGCCGGAGTGACCTTTGTAAATGAGAGAGAAGGCAAGGATGGACAGACTGAAAGAGATCGTTTGCAACTTCAAACGGACCAGAAACTCAAGGAGAATCCTCCAGGAGTTCGGCGCTAGCTGGCCCAGGGCTAGCCCAAAGTAATTTAGCGCTCTAACAACCTCGGAAGAGAAAGGCAGGCATATTCCGGCCCAAAAGGCTTGCAGGTACAAGGCGATCTCTTTACCCCCGTACCTAATCTGCCCTCTCTCCTTCCTCGGCCAAATGAAGCGTACAGCCGGAAGGGATATGGAAACGAGCCCGATCGGTAACAAGCTCGTCCTCATACCTCACCAAAGATGACGCACCAGGGGCGTCCGCCACCTCCGCTCTGGAAACCGCCCCTGTCGCGCAACCCCGAGAAGAAGATCTGACCCTAACTCCCCGGGAAGACTCCGACTCAGTGGAAGAATCCCTAGAATCTACCCCGGCGACATCTATAGACACCTCAAAAGAAGACATCTAACCTGATAGAGAGAAGTTCTTGGGAGAGAAAACGCAGAGATCCAACCTAAAGAGAAGAGCGCCGAGCTTACAAGATCAAGGACGGGGAAATTATGAAGAGATATGAGCCCTGAAGCGGACCCCACCTCTATTTATAGCTGCCAGCGTACACATCCTACGGCGATAGTCATCTCCTGCCGAAACGGTTCAGTGCATTCGACGGCCACGATCGCTCCACCCATCGCACGCGCATTGGCGATATCCCATCAGATGCCAGAAGTCTGAGGCCCGTCGTGTCAGCAAACCAGCGCCTGACACGTGGGCTGTCGCTTCAGTGGACGTACGCCCGATCCGGCGCACCCTCTTTAATGCAAAGATCTCACCCCTGATTCGCTAGCGTCATCCAGAAAATACAGATTGCCCGGGAACATGCCCCGACGATATCTTCGAAAAGGAGCTCACTTCGGGTGACCCGGCATACCACTCTCGACCCGACCTGTCAGCTGGTTGGGACGAGAGTGGAGGGATAATGATGATGCTTGATATCGGCGATCTCCCAGATCATGACACGTGGTAGATAACGTGTCCCAAAGCTCACAAGAAAGGACCTACAATGGCCGACCAGACCACTCCTATGCCCGTCCTACAAGCAAACGCTGGCTCACCTCCGAGCCCCCTGCACAATTGGCCTCCTCGGCCTCCCTGCTAGTCTCCGGGCTACCGCAGAATCAAGATATCTCGGCTCTCCCGCTCGTCCGCGAGCTCTCCCGCCCGTCCGCGGGCTCTCCCGCCGAGGTCGTCTTCCTCGGTCTCATCGACCGACCAACGGTACCGCTCAGCAGCGCAACCGCCATCCCGCGAATCTCGCCATGCGCGAGATATCCGCCGGCCACATCCCACGTTCCACGCCATCACGATCCCCCATTAACGGGCATGTCTCGCCATTAATGCGGGATTCCACCTATCACGCGGGCGTGACGTCGGGAGTATAACGACCGGCGTGATTCTCACGCCTGCCTGCCTGTTGCCACCGCTATACAAACCCCTCCTTCAGACGATTCAAGTAAGCCATTTTTACTCCATTAAGCCGTTATTCTGCTCGGATTTCCTCTCTAACTTGACCGTCGGAGGGTCCTCGGTGGTACAACCATCCCGGGACTTCCTTGCAAGTAACTCGGCCCTAACAACCTCAAACCCATTGAGATCCACACGTTTCAGGAGCCAGCCTCCAGATCCAATCTCAGCCGTCTATTGCCGCTATCAGCAGATCAACGGAAGGTAACATCTTGACGTGGTCCGAAGCACGTCAATACCGATGAATAAAAAATTTATATTTATCTCAAAAAAATATTAAATTTCAATTTAAGTTGGTTGTGTATATAAGTTTAATAAATCATTACGAGTTTTGATTATCTTTAGTACGAATCATTACTAAAATTATATTCGATGAAAATGACAAGGGAATATGAGGTTCATTTAGATATCTTTAAAAAAAATTGTTATTTTATAAACTAAATATTTCTTATTATTTAAAAAAGTTTATGAGAAAATCCTTTTACCTGTGAAATTAAGTTTAGGAAAATTGAATTATCAATTTTGCTGAGACTTTATCCTAGACTAGATTATTGACGGACAAACCACTAATACTTGCATGTGCGATGCACATATACGATTAAAAGACCGGTTAATTTTATTCATCATCTTTATATAAGAAGATTCGATGATTAATTCAGCAACATGTTGATTAAATGTCGGTTATTGTTTGCGATTAATCCTTATCGACAATCCTTGCTCTTTTTATAAGATATTAATAATTAGTTTAATAAAGCTTTTAAAGATTTCAGAAAACATAATTAGTTAGAAACAGAAAAACTATTTTTTCCAAAATTATGAAAAGTTATCTTAATGCATGTTATGCTGATAATTAAATTAGAACTTCAATTTGAATACGTCTTGCCCTTTAATGGAGATATAGTATTCAGAAATAAAAAATGAAACAAATATGTTTTTTAACCCATTAAAAGAAAAATATAGCTAAAGTTAATCAGTTTTATGATCCACGGTTTAAAACGCTCTAAATATGACGTAGACATCTTAATCCATTTCGTACCAAAAAAAACATAATCTTCTATAATATAGACTATTTTTTTTGGGTGTGATATGTATATGTCATATACTAATTTCTTAAAAATCAAATAAAAATAAAATAAAGAAGGAATTTTTTCTTCTTACAAAACAAAACAAATAAGCATCAATACAATGTAAACTATACATACAATATCCATATTGGGGTCAAAATTTACATCCCGGTTGACCAAGTCAAAATCAAAGTCAACCTCAAGCCAAGTGGGTCCAAGCCCAGGTCAAGTGGGCTAAAGCTCGGGTCGAGCCCGAACATGAAGCGGCCGGCCTCTCCCATGCCAAAATAAAAATTTTGTAATAAATAATTTTGGTCTATTTCTTTTATTTTATTTTATGAATAAATGTAAGAAAAATAGGCATAAAGCCAAATTTTATAAAACCCATGGCTCATGTGCAAAAGAAATGAGCAAATGAGGCATAAGATGGGCAAAATGCCATTTTGTAAAGCTCAAGGGGCTGTATGTAAAGTGTATAGCTATAAAGGCAAAAATAATGAAAATATCTAAAGGATCTTTCTCTCTCTCAGAAAAAAATTAAGGTCTGTGCCTCCTTCTCCTTCCTCAAAGTTCTAGACTTTTTCTTTTTTCTGAATTAAATCAAGAGTTTTACTCTTACTTTTCCAAAACTAAATAGTTTTTCACCACAAAACCCACAAAGGGGAGCTTAGATCTTTCATTAGTTCTCAAAAAGTGAGATTTTTAAAATCTCATATCTCTTGTTCTCGAAGATCCGGCCAACAAAGAGGACGAAGAAGGAGACCCATCTCCGAAAATTTCACTTTGGAAAAGATTCAAGACTCAAAGGAAGATCCAAAGCTTAAGAGAGAAGAACCTTCGAAGATTTTTAGGGAGTTCAATTCCAAGATCCAAATTCTCAAAAGAGTTTAACTCCTAATCTAGATTTTTTGGAGTTTAACTCCATTCAAAATCCTCTTTCGGAGTTTAACTCCTATTTCTGGGGGTAAAAAACCTTTCCTTTCGTTAGCGCCAGCGACCGAGCGCCCACGTGCCGGGCAAGTGAGGCGCTAGCACTCAAGCGCCGGACGCTAACCCAAGCGCTCGCGCCTGCGCCCAGTGCCAGCGTGCTAAGCACGTGAGGCGCTGGCGCTCACACGTTCTTTGGACGCCATTTTCCCTTCATTTTACATTACTCCACACTAAAAATACCTCCCCGTTAGAAAAAATTTCTAACGGGACGCTGTCCCGCACCCCGCAAGGGGGTTGCTAGCCCTCTTGACCCCCAGCCCGCTATCTGGATAGCGGGACCTCCGTAAAAACTCTGCGGGGTCCTCGATACATCCAAAACCCTTTCAAAACACAACACTGCACATTGAGTTCACATGACCTATCCGACCCGTCAATCGGAGGTTCTCTCGCTACAAAGGCGACGGTAGACAGGGGAATCTGTAATGCGCTTGACAAGCGCCCGCGTATTCCCATCTCAATGGGGTGATGAAAAACACCATACAATCCTAACAAATACAATAATTTATTTTCTTCTGCAAAAGTTATCTTTGTCCTTAATTTTTTTTAACTTCAAGATTTGTGAAGTTTGTTGTTATGAAAATTTAGTTTTTGCCAAAATTATAAAAAAAAAGTTGATTTGATTTTATATCACAAATTTGATTTCCATAAAACTTAAATAGCATATGCATGATTTATGAAGAAAAGATTGCAAGAAAAATTGGTGGTATGAATAATTTTATGGTATGACAAAACCGTGGAAAATCTCTCCAATCTGTTTTTAGGAGTATTATAAATATAGATAACAGAATTGCATATCCGTCAGCGAAAAAAAGACAACAATCAATAGCTGTTTCTTTGTAAGACTTTAAAGAATGTGATTAGAACCGTGCAAAATATCCAACAATTACATTTTTGATTTGATGAAAGAGCAGGGATTAACATGCCGTCCCATTGGACAAAAATCGATAAAAGAAACAGCACATACAACAAATTCTTACATCACATATGATATTTCATACCTCCATCATCAAGAGGAAAAAGCAAAAGGGAAAGAGAAAAGAGAGCAAAATGTCCAACATGCTGAATTTGCTCGGCCAAAATAAAGAAAAAAAAATTGCAACATGACACAGAGAGGATCAAACTGGTATACACGTGACATTGCTTATACTCTCTCCTTTGCATTGTTTGTACAGCATATTGCAACAGATAATTAAATTTTCAGTGGGATTTGTTTCCGCAAACATATAAGATGCAGATATCCATTATTAGACCCAAAATCTCTTTTTTACACCGATGCTGCTATGTAATATTGTTACATCTCATTAAATATTACAAGACATTACTGCAAATTGCGGGAAAACAAAGAAAGAAGGCATCGAAAACTTTTTGTAATCGACGTGCTTCTGATAAGTTAACCATTAAGCTGATCATAAGAACATCCATCGCTTACGGATCCACAGGCTTTCCTTTCAATTTGGGGAAGGGATCTTGTTTGCTGAGGACGACGACTTTGTTCTTATGAGCAAAGTAACCTTTCATAAGATTCTTGTAGATCAAAATGGCCATCATACACTCCACCTAACAAACGAACAACAAATTATTACTTAAAAGTTAATACACTTGCAAAATGTTTATTTTGCTTATCCTTAAAAAAAGGATGTTTAGTTTGCTGCCAAGGAGATTATCATACTTCGGTAGCTGCATCAAATATTTGTTGCAAGCAACATATCATATGGAAAATAGGTCCCCGCTATTTGGGTATTTTGAAACTTCATGCCTTTCAAGTGCAAATCAGAATTCAGTTGAAAACTATCGGTACAAAAATTGCACTATTTGAAAGTCCAGTGTGTTAATTGTTAGCTCTGGTGGTCATGATTATAGCTTCTTTATAGCTAAATGACACTAAACTACCCTTCAACTATTCCTATTTCTCAGTTAAATACTTTATTTTTTTAATAATCAAATTAAAAACCGTTAATGCTATACCTAAGGGTAAACTCCCTTAAAAATCAATATGAAGGAAGTTTTACTTTAATAGAAAACTTTCAAATAGTTTAATGTACAACAGCAATGTCAGCAATACTTAAAGTGTGTTTTATTGTAATTTACCCTTTCTTAAGTTGCCGCGACAACTGTTGTAAACTTTCGCTGCAATTTGCGGCTTCATTTACAATTGTCCATTTCAATGCTAAAAAAAGGGGGAAAGGGAGGAAGAGGGGGGGGGGGGGGGGGGAACTATCTCAGACCCACAAGGATGCCAATGGAAAAAATATGCAAGCGTACGTGCACAGATATAGAAGTAAAGTATAGAAGTAAACAGAGACTAAAAGCAATTACCTCATCTACATCCATGTCCACTTCAAGCCACTTCAAAGCCTTGACAATCAGTTCCAACTTAATCTGATGTGCCTTACTGGCATCCTTCTGTTTCTGAATGAGATATCTGAATATCGAAAAAGGAATATACCAAATTACCACCAATTAAGTTTCAGATATACATGATATATTTCAGATGATTGGTTGAACTTACATCTTCTTAACCAATCTTTGATATACTTGGAGCTCAAGTTTCTCCAAGACAAGGTACACACCTGATCTTAAGAACCTAAAGATCTTCAAAGGTCAGAAACGGACATAATGTATTTAATTAAACTTCTTTAAAGTGGGATTTGTGCGAATACATACTGATCTTCGTGTTCTTGAAGTGCCTGTCTAAGAAGTCGGACGTCACCCCTTATTAGCGCATTTATGACATCCGCATACTGCAAACTCAAGAATTAATTCTTCAAATGCAAAATCTTCCATACAAAATTCTCTAGCACCCGAAAGCATACTGAGAGAATTTAAAACGGAAATATTAAGCAAAATTCCAATACTGGTACTACATGGTTTGGTATTATAAAAGAGAAACCCAAGTTGTGGCAGCCCAATATATGGTGTTAAGCCCATTAGTATCAATTTTAGTTACAATACTTCAGGATTCATTTATTTTTAGAGGTGAAACAATTTCCCTGTTGTTAGTGACTCCTTAAATTAACTACTAACTTCTATTTTGTATGTAAGTTTCCATTTTTCATTCCAGGTGCTACACTCTTATGTGTATTTATGTTGTAAAACCTTTAAGAGGCTACATGCACCACCATGGATTGCACTAGAAAGCTCCAATCGAATTTTTTGTTAAAACTTGTGGTGCAACGTTGTTCTCAAATATAGTTCACTAGGTAAATCCTATGGGTTGACTAGGGAGATTCCAAAAATACATGCACAATATAGGTGTTTGACAAGAGAATGAGAAGCTCAAGAATCAGACACAGGTGCCAACTGCCATGGTTCATGTCGGACAGAAGGTCTCCGCGTCCTGTATAGCAGGGCTTACAGTTTTCTCATCAAAGATAAAGACAAAAATAGTAGCTGAATTATTATAATTTTTTTTAAAAATAAAAAACCAACTTCAAGGTTTCCAGGTATTCATAGAGGAAAAATAAGTCTCATACTACCTAAATCATAAAAGAAGCGGAAAGAAGCCTTACCTCAAATAGATTGTACTTCTCTATTAGCGACATTTTAGGCAATATGCCGATGGAAAGCTTGACGGGAATTAGATACTTTAAAATCATCCTACACCAGATGATAAATGGAAAATTAAAACAAAAAAGAAATGGCTTGATAAATGTAGGTGAAACTTGATGTATGTAAAAACTGCTGTTCATCCTACTTCCTCTGCCACAATATCAATGGAAAATTAAAACAAAAAAGAACCCTCTGCCACAATATCAATGGAAAATTAAAACAAAAAAGAACAAGTTAAGGAATGTTGGTGAAACTTGATGTGTGTAAAAGCTGCTGTTTCTGATAAGGCTATGATTTTAGAGCTTGTGGGAGGAATATTTATTAAGGTTAAATCCAAGTAAAAATAAAGAAGAAATATGTGTTGATGCTATCATGTTCACAGTAAATGGATTTATTCTTGGCCATGAGAACTACATAAACAGCATCATGTAGTCATATTCTATGAGAATATTGCATATTTCTTACAAATAAATGGAAAGGTCATGAATGTAATTGACATCTTGAAGTTACCTTATATTAGCTTCATACCGAGGATTGCAATGCATTAAAGCATATGTAAGTTTTTGATCAGCCTGTCCTACCACACAAGGAAACAATCATGGCTCAAGAACTTGGTCGAAAAAGGTAATGCACAAGAGAAAAATAAACATGACAGCATATGGTATGATTGTTGGAGACATTTAACTATTAAGGTATAGATAACAGAAGTGTATGGTCCATACTAGTGTCTGAACTCTAAACCTTGTAGCATATCATATAAAAATGACTGATGAATTATGCATGATGAGTGGAACTCGACTACGGTGAATGGTGTGGCAGTAATTATTTAGTGCAAAGCACTTCACAGGTATAAGCCAGTGACAGAAACATCATCGAGACACATGTCTTGATTGCAGTTTACCATTTGCCAAATAGAGTTACAATTTCCTCTCAAGGTAATATGCCTACATCAATGGTGGATCTACAGATCTCTTAGCGTGAACTTGGATATCTTTATTATGATTTGAGAACTTATGCATCTTGCTCACAAAGATAAATGCCTATGAATTTGCAGAAACTTTTAAATAAAAAGAAAAGTCAACACTACCATATTTTAAGAAACAGCCTGGGTGGTGGACGGCCTCCTAGGAGAAAGCGGATCCAAGCCGCCAGCTTTTTGAATTTATTTACCGATAAAGTGGGCTGGCTTAGCCAGGCGCCCAAGCGGCCTGGCCGTTTAATATAATGATATGTTGAGTCCGACCAGGTCAAATTTACATTGTTTTAAAAGATCCGAGCCGAGACCCTTATCCTGAATTAAATCCAACAATTAGAAATACGTGGTCTTGTATCTCTCGTCCTACATCGCCACGCAAGCCTAGCTGTCATCTCCTCTACTCCATCAACTCAATGTTTCTGTTGCCTTCTCAAACTCTCTCTTGAGCAAACCAAAAAACCTTAATTTGTTCTTGATCCATCTCTCCACAATAAAAAACCATAAGTTTTCTCAACTTCTCTACTAAGCAATTAAACAGCCCCGCTACCTTCCTCTCCTCCCCCACTGAGTTGTCGACGACAACACCACAATAATCTCTCCTCTTCAATTTCTTCTCCAACATAAGGTGAGTAAATAAGTTCTATAAATTTCTCCCATTCGTGATAATATGCAAAATGAACCTAGGCAGAACTTTTAGATTTGATCATATTTTATGTACATATAAAAAATATGTTTAATTAGAAATCAATACCGCCCAGGCGGTAAGGCGATGGGTGGTGCCCCAGCAGCCCAGCCCCACCTAGCACTTTTGATAATCTTGCAACCCATTTCTAAATTGTATAACTATGTACCAATTGTGGCCGACAATTGCTTGACATAATAATTATTGGGAAATGATTCTGGCTCATACTCTTCTATAGTATTGAGGGAATCAGTGCAGGTTACATGCCTTTATGTGAAATAGAAAAGCAGCTCAGTTAAAGTGTAGCTATACTCACAGCAAGAAAGTTCTCATTGAGCACTTCCAAACGCCCCGTATAATACATGTAGGTCACCTGTTGACAAATGGTATAATACACAAAGGGTAAGATATAGCAAAATCAGTAAGAGAAATATGCAATTCTCAAGTATATTTTACCACCCGAAGGGTATTTCTTTCTCACCTTGTCTCTAGTCGGAAACTCTTCGAAATCAAAGATTCGAGCAGTTTCGATACTTCTTATAACACTTCGACAAAGGTGTACTGTACCAAGCTGTAAACGTTGAAAATCCAAAAGGATCTTAGAGTCTGTAACTATGAATATCAAAATCAGGCAGATTGAGGCTTTATATTGACGGCTGTTCATTCAATTAAGGTCTAAACTCAGAGAGAATGAAGTCTGAACACGAAGTAGGAACCAACCTTGAAATATACTTTAAACAGTTGGCAAGTCACGTACAAGGCTCCCACCCGTTTCGGGCCTTTACCCTAAAAATGCAATTCCACCAAAAAGATGTGATTAAAATAAGTAAGAAGTATATGATAAATAGAAGTACAGAGGAAAGACACAAAATATGGTAACTTTCAATGTATGTAATTAAATGATAGATTTTTTTTAACACCAATCAGTCACCTAGTGTGTAACCCCCCCACCCCCCCACCCCCCCACCCCAACACACACACACAAGGAAGGGGGGGGGAGAAAGAAGAAGATCCTGCATGCAACCATACATGAGTCTAGCTACTATGGACAGATAAGCATAGTGAAATAGAATAAATATGTTCAACCAAAAGCATCCATGGTCCCATGGTCATAGACGTATAAAATCAGAACAGCAAATAAACTTCCTGAACTCCACACATTGGTGTAGAAAAACCAAGATACACAAAGAAAAGTTGTACTCCAATGGAAAAACTCGAGAAAGTCCCCCCAATGTTTTGCGTACTACTTGACTGCTGTTCTATTTAACTTTTAGTAGTTTAATTGTTTCATATCAAAAGATTCGATATCAACACTAACTTGCAGAACCCATAATTTTATGTGCTAAGGCATGCTGCTAGAGGACCAGAGGTCAATGTAATGCAATAATCAAGATTATACTCACTTTTACAATCATACTACTAGTCAATATAGTTAATTCAAGCGTTACCAACACCGAAAACAAAAGGATGAATGTGCAAACACTCAAGTTGAGGCAATGAGAGACAAATCAACACACTAACCCGAAAAAAACAAAAGCACAAATATCTTGCCTTTATCCTGTCAAGTCACTCCTATAATTTGAAGGACCCAATAATGGGATCAATCTACGATGAAATTATGATTACATAAATTCTTTTGAAGTAGCAAGGGCGTTATGTCTTTATATGAAGCACACAAAACGTCACCACTGAAAAAAGGATAGAACGATAGTTCCTACTCTATAGTTGTGTAGCAACCTAAGAACTACATGTTGTTGGAAATTACAAGACACAAAAATTAACACAAACCAATGCATAAAAATTTCGACAAAGGAAGAAGAGTATTCACATGATATAATCATATATATAAATACTAGCTGCTTTCTTAGAATTAACAGCTAATTCTAAAGAAATTCGAACAGTTGACTCACAGCAAGAGCCCCAAACACTTTCATCAAGAACGAACCCGCCCCCTGCAGCTTCTCGGGGCTCTTCCCCGACGAAGCCAGCTCTCTATCCGCCATCTCCGCAAGCACCCGGATCTCACGAGTCACCGTATACACAGCCTCCATCGCCCATGCCGACTCCCAGTTCCTAAACTCCTGCAAGAATGCACTACAACAAAACCCCCACCAATCCCAAAATCAGTAACCCTAGCCCTAACTCACAGCAACCAAAATTTCAACAAATTCGACTATGACTTCAAACTTCACCTCAAATTTAATTCTTTTAGCTTATTATTCAAAATCAACAGATACCTAGCGGATTTCTCGAAGGCGGCATAGGCCTCGGCGTATCGGCCGACACGGTAGCAGTGGAGGCAGCGGAGGAGAGGGGAGAGGACGTCGGCGAGGGAATCGGAGTGCTGCAATAGGAGGCGGTTGGCGGCGTCGCCGGCGAAGGCGACTGCGTCGGCGAGGGAGAGGATGTTGGGGGAGTTGGAGGAGACGGAGAGGAGGGAGGTAAGGGCGGAGGCGTCGTGGACGGAGACGGCGGCGGCGAAGGTGGAGATGTAGTCGCCGATGCGGCGGTGCGCCTCGCCCACGCTCAGGTACGCCATTGATGCGGGGGTTTGAGAGAGAGAGAGAGATTTGTACATGGATGTCCTTAGGGATCGGGCCGGGCTTGGCCCAAACCCGATAGCAACCCGAACCTGCCCGCCCAAACCCATTGGACATAGGGACCTAAACAAATGTAATATGGAACGAGATATGTGTTGCCCTATTTGTATCAGATAGCAGCGTGTGTCTATATGTATCGGAAATGAAAAATTACTACAATGGATAGATGTTTAGTTATATCTGTGTGTATGGTGGCTGTCAACGGATGATCATCGTAAATGAAAAATACATTCCATAGTTGATAAAAGATCAGACATGGATACCAAGTCTGCACATATTATCATTATATGTTTACATCCCAGCTGATACCCCTAGGTATTGTGATGCAAGTTTTTATGCATAACACAAAATTCTGATTCTAATTTGTTGACAATATGTGTCAGTTGTCAGTTAAGAAGATATTTTCTTTTTAAAATTCTTTTTATGTTTATATTTTGAAGCTGAATTCTAGATGCTCCATGGTGCTTATTCAAGTACCGAAAATTCAGAATAAATGGGTCCGTGAACCACGGTATAAGGTAACCTCATTCGCTAACTCGAAGAAGACGGGATAGCCCTGCTCAACTTAAACCGCCGATTTTCGTAGTACTCCATAAACAAACAGCTTAAATTTGAAATGAGTATTCTTTTATTTGATTTGATTTTATCTTTTTTTTCCAGCGACTTCATGACTTCCACGAGCAAAGTTGAAGGAAACTTCGCTGTAAATTGCTTTATTAAGATGTGCACGTCCTCTCACGAAATTCCAGAATAAAACATCTATCCAGTAATTTAGTTGCAATCTTTTTCGGATGCCTACAACTAGTTACAAGCTTAGGCTCAAATAAAAAAATCTGAGATCACATAATCCTCATAAACTCAAATCAAAAACTGGGATCGTATAGTCTTCGACCTATAAGCTTCAGGTTCCAAATATTCTCTGCTAGAATTTCTGCGCATGCGTCTCATGTGGGGGAAAAAATCGGTGAAGAATCATATGATATGATGGCAATTTTGGTTTAAATATAGATTTAAAACTATTTGTAGACAATGGACTACTATTTGTAGACAATGGGGTAATTTCTTTTAGGCTTATTTATAGAAAACTCCCAACAGCTTTGAGTCATTTTAACAAAACTACCTTAAGTTTTGAAATGATCAAGAAACTATCAAACTTGACGGTTACACATCGGCACCATCAATACCACGTCAGCAGAAAAATTATAAAATCCTATAAATACCCCTATTTAACTCTTAACCTTGATTTCAAAAAAAACACCAAGGTCTTCTTCCCTCTAATTCTAGCCCTCCCCCTTTCCTAGTCTCCAACTCGGCCTCCACTCCGCCCCTCCAACTCCACCGCGTCCACCACCACCACCCTCCACGATGCCGTCCGCTGCCTCCACCTCCACCATTACCTCTTCCCCCGCCCCCGCCCTCAACCGCCACTCCCGCCCCCATCATCATCATCAAGGTCATCATCTCCTCATCTGCATCACCATCACCATCTTGCCCCCCTTCTCCAGCGCCAGCCCCTCACTCCGGCTCTTCTGGGTCCCTTAAATATTTAATTAATATTTAATGATTTTTAAAATTATTTAAAATATAATTTATAATTAATTAATTATATGAAAAGGGCAAAATGATCGTTTACATGAAAAGTAGTGTTAACCAACGATTGATTGACCGTCAAGTCATGATGATTTTTTATTATTTCAAAGGTAATGATAGTTTTGTTAAAATGACACAAATCTATTGGGAGTTTTCAGTAAATAAGCCTTTCTTTTATATATTTTTTTCAAGATAAATTCGAACAACTCAACCGGGCGAACCGAAGGAAAACACGCACATCATTGCATGGCATCATACACGTATGAATAGTACAGTTACGGTACAGTAAAGACAAACTTTACGACGATATCACTATTAGATTATTTTTTTATATGTATATATTTTAGAATGAAGGAGACGGTTATATATTTTATTTATGAGTGTACACGGGTTTTTGATATAAATGCATTCCAACAATAAAACTCGAGCCTTGTTGAAGTTTGGTCCATCTTATATCTTATATTCATGTATCTCTCATAGTTTTTCCAGTGTGAGACTATTTTAATCAACGCATCTCAACACTCCTCTTCACATGCAACCACCGCTTTTTTTTGGTGTGGTTATCATATGGATTGCACAACACATGTAACACCCCCCCATGTGCAATCAATTTTTTTTGGTTGTCACATGGATCACAACACAACACTTGGAGAGCTAGTCTCTCAAGGCACTTTTGTCTTTTTTAAGTGCTTGTAGACTGCTTCTCTCAGAGATATTCTTTTTTAAGTGCTTGTAGACTGCTTCTCTCAGAGGTATTGTTGAAGTCCCGATCAATCTAGGCTCTGATACCGTGTTAGATTATTATTTTATATATATATTTTAGAACGAGGGGGACGATCATATATTTTATTTATGCATGTACATGAGTTTTTGATATAAGTGGGTTCAACAATAAGACTCAAATCTTGTTGAGCTTTGGTACAACACTCGTAACAATCGCTACCCACTGCATTTCACAAAAATATGTAAGAATGATATTGCAGGCACATGTCAAGTTTCTGAACATTGCCGGCTTAGCATCTTCTTCATGGAGCCACCGAAATAACCAGGGGGTTCATATATAAAGCAAGAGATGACATCCCTTGGTGTCACGACACCGATGACTTCGCTGTCGTTGCCTTCACCACTCACCACATTGATCCGATGTGTGCATTTCGCTGTCGTTGCCTTCACCACTCACCACAAAAATGGATTGAGATTCTCAGCGCACCGATAAAATCGGTACAGAGGTACACTTCATAATATAAAAAATACCCTCAAAGTATAACACTTAAAAATAACTTCGAATTATAACACTTAAAAGTTTCAATACCTGAAACTGGAAAAAAAAGCAAAGGCTTGAGAAACAAGAATTTGATGTCTCGGATGCTTACACTACTGATGAGTTTTCTGTTCGGCTCTTCTATAACAGGGAGCCCACCGATTCGGTTGTCTCTCATGCGTTTGAAGGCTTCAAGGATTAACTCGTCACCTTTGATGCTAGTGACCTGATAACCAAACCAACAAGGCTCTCTCTAATAGAGCGGCGAAACAAAATTGAACTTGGTATGAATTACAAGCATTTGGCAAGTTAGGGAACCAGGAAGGAGATAAGGAACTAAAACTTCATTGCAGATTTAGAACAAAAACTCTATTTTTTGAAACTGACTACTAAGTATGAAATATCATGTAGCTAGCCGGGGGGGGGGGGGGGGGGGGCAAGTGAATTGTGCTCCAAAAAAGAAAATATTCATTTTTTTTCATCCGAGTCAAGATTAGTCTCATAATTAGCGCTAAGAAATTATTACAAGCCTGCGATGCAATCTTTTTAAATCTGATGAAAGTTACCTCTTCATAGGACATAAAGGGAAGTCCAAGATCTAAAAGAGGGCGCACAGCGATGCAATCGAACCAGTCCCTTCCTTTGCATTGTTGAGACCTTGCATGATGGCTGATTTAGTGATGAAATTCTTGATACAGGGCTTTTCTAATTCGATTACCGGTACATTTCTCAGCCTATATTTTGATAGAAAGAGGAGTACTGTAAGCATGTAACTGTCTGATGCAACAGGAAGAAAGGGAGCCCATCTATACGACTCAACAATTGATTTCACCTGAAAAATAAAACGCAGTAATTGTAACATACTTGAAAAAATAATCAAACATGGGCACTCATATCAGTTAAATATTGCAGTAAAATAACATTTACAAGGTTAGGAAGCGTCCGCAACATGACTTTGACATTGTGGTGTGCATATTTCAGATACATGGTTTAGGTCAAGGTTTCAAATATCGGTATCGGTATCGGTATGGGAAGGGCACTTTTGGAATCAGAACCAACAATTTCGGTTGTACCGAATCGAAATAACGGATTTTATATCATTTAAGAAAAAGAAATATTAAGAATTAGGGAATTTTTTTACATAAATATTTAAAGTAATTGTAAAAAAATTGTCGATTTTCTATTTTGAAATTGATGATGTCTAAAGACGTATTAATGATGTCGAACTAACCACTGAATAACCCGTAATAAACTCATCAAACCAATAATGAACCCATCAACACATCACCGAACCCGCTAACCAATAATAATCTTAATACAAAAACCCAATTATGAAATGCTAAACAAAGTATTACATGATATCGGTGGTATAGGTCTTGGAACTCGAATGGTCTCTTTTAGGATTGGAATCGGCCATCTCGGCCAAGATCGGCCGAGATTTCAAACCATGATTTTGATGTTTGGTTGGTATAACTCAATTTTATGAGAAAATACATCCGAGTTCATTCGGATGTTCAGTCGATACCAAGGCAATAATTAATCCCAAAAAAAATCTTGCCCAGCTATTTCAGATTATCTTATATTTTAAGCGGCACGTTATAGTATTTTAGTGATCTAGAAATGTAGAAAAAAGATCAAGAATATATGAGCCTCTCAATTTCGATTCATCAATTAAATTTCCAATAGAATTAAAAGAAAGAAAGAAAATAAATCCACTGCCTCAACCAATAGAATGAACCAAAATGCAAACCAAGCTCAAAGACGGTTAAGATGACAACGCCATTTTTTTAAAGGGAAGTGGTCTCACTTTAAACTATTTCGGTGGAATCATAATATCACCCATCATGCGCCACCTCTCAAGGATTAGACAATCAGATGTTTAGCAAATAGCAATGCTAATCCTCCGTCTTGTATGCCCGCCCAAACACTGTCAACAAAAATTTTGCGTGTACCAACTATACTGAATACGTACGCCCACCCAAACACTATCAACGTTAATTTTCTAACCCCCAGAGAATGACAGAGGAGTAATCGATTATACCGAGATATCTTCCTTTCCAATCGATGCTCGTTATGTTGGAGTTTCTTACAGGAGCAACCGGTATGTTGTGTTCAGATAATATTCGGACAGCGTAGACGATGGGTGTGTCTGATGAGATCTCAATTACTGTTGAACATAAGAAATGGGATTTAGAGGGAGTTATTTAAAACACAGAAGCAGCATAGGATATGTTTGTTATGGCCTTCTCTTTCAGCGTTTGGGTCGAAAAAACATTAGAATCTTCCACCCTAAGAATTCTTCTTTGTATGTCCTTCATAAACCTCATTTACTGAAAATTTGGCAGGTATTTGAAAAGGAAGAGTGTTAACATAGATTAAATTACTGATATTGATGAAGGAAGTTACTGTGGAACCTAACATGTAGTCTATTATGTTCTCCTTTATTCTTTGGGTTAATTGCTATATAATATCCAAAAGTTTCACCCATGTTGCACTTATATACGCTATTGTTCATTTTCTTGCGCTACAATACCCTAAAGTACAAAGTTTCACTTTACCCTCACACGGTGTTAAAACGAAAAAACTGAAATGACCTTAACATCCTTCTTAATATTTGTAACGAGCTGGGTTAAAAAATATCTTCCCTCGTTTTTTGCCAATTCCCTAATTTATCTCCAAAGCAAGAGGTAAAAATAAACCCTAAATTTCCCAGATCAGCGCGCCAGAACTTTGAATATATTGTGATGTGCTATGGGATTCCCTAACCCAAATATTTTCCAACACTCTTTTCAGCCACCCGTAAAATTAGAACATCGAAGCAATTTTTGTGATATATCTAAATAGGGGCACGAACTAAAAAATTTGGTTGTTCAAATATTCTGCAATCCGACAACGATACAAAAGATAAATTATCTTCTACACAAACGTTCCATTTACACGTGCTATATTAAGGAACCTTGGTATCATCAGGACTCCGAGTACCAGTAAGAAATTATTGTAATTTACATTATATCATCACGGCCAAAATAGTCCATAATCAATTTATTTTGACCAAGCTTCGAAGAATTATGATGACCAAAACTGTGTTTGGTTTCAGTGGAAGTGATGAAAAGAAATTGAAACCTGCACGGGAAGTTGTATTATCTAGTTTTGCCAGGAAATGATATAAAAAAATTTAAAAAAAGAATGGATGAGAAAAAGATTCTACCCAAAAAGAAAGGGAAAAAAAATTCTTCAATTTCACATGTTCAACATGGTGAAAATAAAAGAAATGAGAACGCTCAGGCGTCGCTCAAGTCAGATCGGAATCTTGATTGGGCTTCGTTAGCATCACTAAATCAACCTTTAACCAATGGTTTCACTTTTTCCCCTTCATTTTCCATTCACACCTTTTGCTTCTCTAGTTATCTCTACTCTTATCTTGCAAACTCCAAGAATGAAACTCATGTCATCTATTGATAGACTATCCTTTTCAAACATTAGATACAAAAAAAAATGAGTAAAATCCCCGAATGAATTCTATCATTTTCATCTCATCGACTTTTCAAATTAAATCATAATTCTATTATTTAAATGTTAAAATTGACTCCTTCAATTTCAACTACCCTATTCACAACCTCCCTCAAACTAAAAAATAAATATTGTATAATATATTAATTTATTTCATGTGCCAAATTTTTTTTTATAAATTGCGTTATCAATATTTTAGCAATTATGTTCACTTTTTCCCACAACATCCTAGACATATTCATTATCGAATGAAGAAAACCAAACTTTATAAGTTACATTATCAATATTTTAGCAATTATGGCTTCTCTTGTCATGGTTTTCTGATGTTAGAATTAGACACTTATTTGGAGAGGGTAGCTGTCAGGTCTCCAGCCGGCCATACATCTTTGTCAGATCTTTATCTTTACTGGAGTTTTGCTTTGTAGCCGATCCCGTTTGGATGGGGGGAAAGCTTGGATGATGGTGATAGCCTCTCAAAACAATACTACAACAACGACAGCAACTGAGTCTTTTATCCCAAACATATGGGGTAGGCTACATGAACCAACATGAGAATCATGCCGGGTCCAGCACATGAATCCTCCGCCTCCACTCACTCCTATCATACAATATACTTTCATTGAGGCATTTGGCAACCATATCGTTGCGTATCACCTCCATCCATGTTTTCTTCGGTCTCCGTTTTGCCCTTTTGCCATCGCCTAAATCGAGAGTATCTATTCGTCGAACCGATACTTCTATAGGTCTGCGTCACACATGACCAAACCATCTTAGCCGGTTTTCCCGCATCTTCTCCTCCACAGGTGCTATACCAACTTTTGCACGAATATTCTCATCTCTCACCTTATCTTTTCTAGTGTTACCGCACATCCAACGAAGCATGCGTATCTCCATTGCCTGCATCTTCTGTGTATGATGCTTCTTATGAGGCCAGCATTCTGTACCATATAATAAGGCATGCCAAATGGCATTCCGATAAAACTTCCCTTTCAATTTTAACGGAAAGTTACAATGACACAAAATCCCTGTTGCACTCCTCCATTTCAACCAACCAGCTTGGATTCTTTGATTAATATCACTATCGATCTCCCCCATCCTTTTGGATGATGGAACCTAAATATCTAAACTGATTGCTCGGTGATATCTCTTGTCCTTCCAATGTTATACCAATATGGTTTTGACTTCTTTGTTTACTAAATTTGCAATCCATATATGCTGTCTTGGACCTGCTCAATCTGAACCTCCGAGATTCCAATGTTTGCCTCCATAATTCCAATTTGGTATTAACCCCTGCTTTCGTCTCATTTACTAGAACAGTATCATCAGCAAATAGCATACACTAAGGTATCTCATCTTGGATAGTTCTAGTAAGCCCATCCTGTTGGAGATAGTGCCCTCAGAGTCAATTATTGGATCACAGGCACGTGATTGCAATGATTGAGGGAGGACCTATCCCGGTAGGACAGTCTTACTCGAGATGATAGTATGCTATCTGGTTTATCTTTATCATCGTGTACTGCTTTAGGTGACCTGACATGTCGCTATTACACGTTGATAGAGCCCCTAGGATTTTTGCTTGACTGCCAGCAGTATGATGGCGATCATATACGTGGGAGCTGGTAGTCTATAAGCACATCCTTAAAAGGTCCCTAGTCGTAGGAGTTTCGAGACAGGGCATCGATACTCCATTAGTAGACTAGTGTATACAGTCGAGACCCCGACGAGGGGCGGTGGCCGGTCTCACAAGCCACTGGTGTCAGTTGGTTCACCTAAGATGTATACAGGTGCTCATTGGGTTATGAGTACACCGGACAGGACTCGCCGGGAACCTGCTAGTTGGTCATATACCAGATGTCAGATAGCAGTTCCCTGGTGACATGTGTACAGGTTAGTTCATCGACCTGAGATCGTCATTTGTCTCGTGTGAGTTCCCACTGTGCTTTGATTACTACCCTACCACGGCTCAAAGGAGTCGTGCAAACAGGTTTTAGTTGGGTACAGTCCCGAGCCACATGGAGGCAGTGAGCGGATCTTCAGGGGTTCGTCTCTCCCGGTATTGGGGGTGAGGTCGCGCTGTGTCTAGGAGAGCCATTACACGAAGCCCTCGGCCGAGGCAAGGAGATTTACTGGTAGGTATTCCAGTAGTATCTCAGGGTGTTCTGGGCTACGCTCCGACACGACTTGTACCGCTTTTGGGGGTCTGACTTTCACCAACCCCCTAGGCCCGCCATGCGATACTCATAGACGAACGGACCGGACTGTACGGATATTGTCACTGACAGGCTCAGTAGGGTGTCGGGGTGAGCTTCCTCATCGACGTCCCTTTTGGTCAATACCTGGTGGCCCGTCACGTATTGGCTTATACCTCTGACGTGCTAGTGGTTAAATCCACAGCCAAGGTATTGACGAGTCTTTAGAGTCCACCACACTCAGTTATTCAGCTACTCAAGTTTCGGGCGAAACGCTGTAGAGGCCGTATGGAGATATGGCAGGGTTCGATCAGATACGTGCGGTATTGCACGGATCGTGATCGGACAGTTTTTACTAGCCGGCTTTGGCTTAAGCCGGATTCTAGTATTTGATAGTGTAGTTTTGTCTCTTTGCATTTGTGTTCAGTGGGAATACAAATGCGGGCATGTATTTGCAGTGGTGGGGTTTTCCTGTAATTTATTACGGGATCGGTTTTCTGAAGTTGCCAGTTCGCATTCCGTTCCGGCCGGTTTTCCTTCATTCCTTCTCGGTCGGACTTTCTTGATGGAGGGTGTTAATTGCATGTTTGCAATTAACTTACTAGTGGAGGGCTTTCTTGCATATGTTGCATTTTGATGAGACTTGCCTCATGATGATATTCTATTTTGGTCATTTCCATTTCTTATCTTTTGAGTGGATTTGTGATGAGAGGGATGTGAGGTTTGGATATGGTCACCTTTCTTTTGCTCCTACACTCACCTCCCTTCTTATGGTTGCTATTCTCATTCCTCCACCATGATTCATTCTTCTCACTTGAGAGAAAAGAAAGAAAAGAAAAAGAAAGAGAGAAGAAGAAGAAGAGAGCTTCATAGTTTCTTTCTTGATCACATTTTACTTACTAGAAAAATGCAAGCACCATTTTTCTAATCCTTGTTTCCTCCAAACATCCATGGCAACTTCTAAGAACCCTAAAGAGACAAGTTCACTACACTATTCTATAGCAAGCCTTGGACGCGTCGGCTAGCCAACTTCGCGCCCGAGTTGTCTTGGTCAAGAGGCGGGAGCCCGTAAAAGATTCCGGCTACGTGGTGCCCTTTCCGACGAGCGAGGAGGTGACGAAGATTCCGCGGGAGATCGGAGTGGAGATGAAGACCGAAGGACACGGATCGCTTGGTATATCTTTCACCCCATCTCTAGTTAGCTAGATTAGGTTAATGGTTACGATCCGGGTTTTCATTGTCCGCGGTAGCGCCGTTTTCCGAGTTAGGAAAAAATTTTATTCCGCATTTTGGCCTCAAGTACGAGGCCGGGGCGCTGCCGTGGCGCAACACATCCATCACGATAGTAAACAGGAATGGACTTAATGCAGATCCTTGATGTATACCAATTGTAATCGGAAAATCACTCGTTAGGCCGCCGCAAGTTCTGACATTTGCCACTACTTCATCGTACATATCCTTGATTATATCAATATACTTGACGGAAACCCCCTTCTTCATCATTGTCCCTCGTAATACCTCTCTAGATTTCTTGTCGTACGATTTCTCTAAATCAATAAATATCATATGCAAATTTCTTCTCCTATCTCGAAAATGCTCGACAAGTTGACGCTCGACAAGCCTCTCAAAACAATACCTAGCATATTTTTATGGGTTCACAAAGCCACAGCTTTCAAGTTTCAACAATACAACTGCCTAAACTAAATTATTCAAAAAAAGACAATCAATATGCCAAAAGCAAACTAAAATTAATTTGGAAAAAAAAAATCTCTAGGTTACTCTATGAGCTAGGCATTACATCAAACACAAGAAACTCATCATTCATTCAATTCAACCATCAAAATTTAGTACCTCCCCGCTAAATTTTACTAAAACTAGAGCACACCCATGATTGAAGAGAACTTTAAAGATCAAAAAAAATTCAGAAAATAAATAATCGCATCTATAAAATGATAAATTATACCAATGAAAGAAATCTCGAATGAGAATTTTTTTCTTTCACAATTTGTTATCTTTGAAGACTGGGAATATTGCTTTAACACGTGCAATCGTTAAAGGGCACGTGTGCAACACCGAGGAAAGCAAATAGTGAAGTGGGAGAAACCCATAGGAATGAATAATTCTTGACAGGTATATCCAAATTTTATCAAATACGGATAATACTTTTTAGGGTAAATTTTATAAAACAATTTTCGGTGAACTTTAAGAATGCCCGCGTAACTTCCTAAACTACAAATGTTATTTGTTTGGTTTGAGATTAATTTAAGAGGATTTAGGATTGATTTAAATAGATTTGGTGTGTTATTTTCTAAACTAATCATTCTCATGTATTATACTTATACCCATGAATTTTCCTAACACCAACTATATGAAGAGGATTTCTTGGTGTGTTTTAAGGTTTAATGGTGTCATCTTGGGGGAAAAAAACCAAGGCTCAATGGTGTTTAATATAATTCACTATATATTTATTTCCGTGAGTATTCGTATACATATCCGTCAACAGCCATTGGATACGGATATAGTAACACCTATACCACTTCCATACCTGATATAAGAAATAGTAATTCTGCCATTATTAGGTATAAATTTTCCAACCGTTTTATATCCGTGTCCGTGACTGCATCTTATTTTTAACAAACAAGGGTACTAATTTTCATTATGATTGGTATCAGTATTCATATTCAAATCCATCTAGGTCTACCAGATATGGAACACAAATATCCGCTACATATCAGTTACATCCCTAAACCTAGACAGATATCGATAAATAACCTGAACTTCATGCGTTGTAGTTTTGCAAACACATATCTTTACTTCAGAAATTGCACCCACCATGATTTCATCGAGACAATAAGTAACATGAACCACGCTTCATTTCAAAATCCAATTTTTTTGCCACTATGAAACAAAAAGATTCTTAACATGTCTCTAATATTTTTTCATTTTCTAAGATAATAGCTTTATACACTCGTTAATATAGGCTCGAGGAATAAATTTAATCAAGACTGCAAAAAAAAGACCCAAGAAAACCTGCATACTACATATAAATGTCCATGACAAAGAGAGATTATAAAAGAATTTATTTAAACATATCCTCTATGTAAAAATTTAAATATCGATGTTCTCAACCATCAACTTAGCAACATACAGGAGAATGTGAGCCAGAAACAACATTTATAACAGGATATCAGAAACCCACATTTCTATGACTACATCAGGCGTCCACATTTCTCCTAATTCTGGTCATTCTTTTGCATGAGATTAACTTAGTTCAGATTCGTCCATTTCATCAATTTTTGTTTGGTTGGTAAGAGAGATGCAGGTCACAAGTCGCCTTCTCGCAGCTTCCTAATAACCTCGATAAATTGCTGCAGAAAACAAATAGAAAAACGAACCGATTTGGCGTAAAAACCGAAATATCAAAACTGGGAAACAATGGAGAGTAATAAAAAGCAATGGAAAGGTCAAGCAAATGTAATCACCTCATGAAATAATCAAATGTTTTCAATGCGAGCCTTCGATGGAGAGCTTAGATGACTGCACAAGGCAAAGATAGAAGCAAAGCTTGCCGAAAAATGGTAGTGCTTCGACCTTAACAAGATTGGTGTACCTAGATGAATGAAATCCTGGGTTCCTCGCCAAAAACCTAACAATCTTTTGCAAGCTCTATGCATCTCAATCAGGACTGCTTATTTATTCGCTGCTTTGTATGGACTGCAATGCATTGGAATCTATCCAGTATGGCCTGCAATGCATTGTATTTCTAGTCCGCTCAGTTTTGATAATGTCGTCTGCAAACATTGAGCAGTTTTGCATTGCATATTCCAATTAATTAACACAAGTTGGTTCCAATGCCATTTTCTTCATATGGTTCTCTTTAAGAACGACCAGTCCAGTCTGCTCTGTCAAATGCTTTCTTTATGTCGAATTGCATGATATAATGTTTGATTATTAGGTGGATTTGTTGAGTTTATAGAAAGTTGACCTGCCTTATTTTTTAATTCCGGAATTCGCTCGAGCTCTTTGCATTGCTACAGTTTTATGAATACATCATTATAGCTTAAATCAGCATCATCTCCTGATTGTATCCAATTCTGATTTCTGCCTGCTTCGTCGCTTCCAAATTGTAGTTAGATCTTTGAGGAGATCGTGATGTCGAACAGTTTGATCTTTGAGCTTGCTCCAGTCCTCAATTGGGAGCTAGTCCAATGCCACACTATAGTCTAGTGACATCTTTGCTGTTGAGTAAAAGATCTGGGTTCAAATCCCGCTTGCACCAGGTTACAGACTATTACTATTGATGCTTTATTTTGGACTTAAGACTACGTAACCTGAAGTTTGAACATGTGAGGAGAAGGATTCATTAGTCAGAAGATGAGGGAAAAGCAAACCTTCAACCAGAAGGCGATGTGTGTGCAGGTTGTAAGTCAAGCAGCAATGGTGATTGAATCATGTCAATTTGGTTCTTGAAGTGGGAAGTTCACTGTAACCTAGAGAAGATTGAAATGGTAAGAAATCCGGAAACCCTTGTGGCGTATCTGAATTAGACCCTCCACTTCGGTCGCTATGATCACTGATACAGTTGAATCCCTGATATAAAGTGCTGGAAATTGAGAAGAAGCAAGTTGAGTGAGTTGTTGCCAAAGGTTTCTACGCTCTATATGGTTTGTAGATGCATAGATTGAGCAGAGTAACCATAATTGAGTGAAAATAGAGGGCCTACGCACTTCCTCCATGACAAAATAATGCCACCAGATACCCACTAGACAGAACAACAGAGAAATAAAACATGTCTAAACTTCTGAACAAAAAATTCCTTAATCTTATTTAATTTAAAAAGAAAGAAGTGATTGATACATACATGGCTTTGCAGCACCGCGTACATGCCATTCCAGAATAATTTTCATTTAACTGGCATGGGGCCAGAGGCCAAGGAGGAGGGAGATGCAGATGCAGCTCCATATTTGCGCTTCCTTTTTGTGTTCCTACACTTGGATCTTTTAGGATAAAGGTTGCCCGGGGAGCATCGATCCTGCTTCTTTGTTTAAAGTGACTTTGCTAGAGTTGTCTTCAGTGTCTGACGACCAACTTGAATAGTTGTATTAATTGTAATGGTCTTGTTCTGAAAATCATTGTAAAGCTTCCTGGAATGTATTCTGCAGCCGTGTTCGAGTTGCTGCCTGAGCCATTGTAGTCATCACCAGTGTGGGGACCAGTCACCTTTTGAGATCGATTTTCTTTGAGCATTTGCTGATGCATCCTTTGTCAACGCTTTCTTACACATCAGTTACTGATGTATCTGCTCTGTTGTCTTGCTTGGATGACCAACGAAAGAGGAATGAACCCTGGTAGAGTTAGGATGACACACGGGGGTTGATTGAAAAGTGTGGGCTGCATCTGCATGGTCAGTTTGACTCTCAGCTTCATGCTGAACCTGAGCTACATGAGAATTATGAGCAGTGGTTGGAAGATTTCAAGATAGAGTTGGGCTCGGAGAATTAAATTCCTGATGATCTCAAGGGGATCGGTATTCTGTGGAGTGAATGTGTGAGTGATACTAGGAGACCTAGGAAGATCAGATGATCCATATAACACTAGAGTGGTGAGAACTTGACGAACAGAGACAACTCTATCTAACCATCAGGAAATAATTGACTAGCAGAGAAAGCATCGAAAATCTTTGAGCCAAGTGATCGCATCTACAAATGCTCATATAGGTTCATGGCATTCTGCATATGGGTGGTGAGAACTGCGACAAGATCCTCATTGGTTCTTAAGCTTTCAAATACCCTGATCACATACTCGTACTTTGGACCATAAAGGTGAGAAGCACATGCCGCCTTAAAACATAACATCTTCTGATCACCTGACGCAAGCGCAAGCAATGCTATTTCTTTTAGTCTAGTGTTACAACGTAATAAGTTAAAATCATCGATCATACCAGTAATTCAGCACGCACAACAAAAAAAATTGAAACTGCAATTTTAAATGATAATTATAATTTTCTATACAATAAAAATATAATAAATTGTTATTTCAAGGCTTAGATGCAAATAAAGAATAAATTACAGAATATTTTAAATTTTAAATATTATGTGGTCTTATATGCAGCAAGAAACAGACTTAAAAGGTGCCTTAGGCCATGTGAAGATCATCTCCAGAGATGGAAAAATAGCTGGAGAGTCCAGTCCCACCTATCCAGCCGTTCATTGCTTTTGAATGCCTGGACATAAGTTCACTTCAAAGAGGACCACCTAATAAATAGGTGCAACCAACACTTTATCTGATTCTTCTTCCCTAGTTTATAGTTTAACTATCTTGTTCTTCCTTGATTATTTTGTTCAAGTATCTTCCGTCTCTTTTCCAACAAAAAAAATGATCATAATAAAAATTGATTTTCCCATATATTCTTACTACGGGTTTCTCATCCTTTCCCTTTTTTATGCATCTCTCTAGATCTCGAAATCAAAAGCAAATATAAATAATCAACAGGAATAAATCATTCGTTGGCGACTTTTGTGATGATGATCAAGGATGAGACATGAAGAGGATATACCGAAGAGTTTTGATTTTAATGTTTTTAATTTATACAATTTTCTTGTGCTATATGTGAAATCGAACTTCAGGGTTTTGAATACATAGAAAAATGATCTGCCTTGTTTACAATTTGTATCCAAAGATGAGAAACTGGATTAGTTATCTCATTTTGTTTCACCCCCTATCGCTGTCTGATTATGGGCACTTGAAAAGTTGCCATTATTCATCAAAAAATTGCCATTACCCATGGAGGTTCCTCTTAAATTAACTGGCTTAAATTAATTAGTTGAACATGTGAATTTTGAAAGCAAGGAAGGAAGGGAAGAGGTTTCAAAAGCCCAGTTGTATTGACTTACTAGCTTGTTCTGTCAAAGACGAGTTACCGAAGTGGCGTCGTTTCCACCACCGAAACCGAAGCTTCCATGAGCATCTACTACTTTTCTTGGTGAGAGCTTTAGGAACTCTGGTAGAAGGTAGAGTGTTGGTCCCTCCTCTTTGTAGACTATTTGAAGTGTATTCTTCATAGTCACATGGTGTTTGGAGTTGAAGGAAACATGATGTGAGCTCCTCCCAAATGGTACATTGCCCATCAGAGGCATCAAGATATAAAGCTATCATCTCAAACATCAGCATGGTACTGCAATTCCCTAAACAAAACAAACTGAAATATGAATTAAGCTGAAAAATCTTGTGTGTCTCAGTTTGCAAGCAATTTATTTCCAGAAGCCAGGAACATTTCACATTGTAGCTTATTATTAAAGAAGTAAAATATCACAGGAAATGTTTACATAATAACTTAATGATTGACAATACATACCTGGAAAATTAAATGGCAGAAACGTGTGACAAACAAACAACTATAAGCATTTCAATTTTTTTAGTACAGAGAAGTTAGGAAATATCCCCGCCCTCCCCTAATATCAAAGCACCGCGGCAACAAAAAATTTATAACACTCAACTATAATAATATAAAAAAAGAAACTTTATGATAATTTCATCAGGGAAGAAATGCAAGTGCTGGGAGGTATAAGTTTTTTAGATGCAAGGGATGACATGACTTGAAAATATTAATATCAATTTAAACATTCTATGATGTGCAATACTGCTAACATGAATCCATCTGTTCATATTATTGTTTCTACTATTAAGTATCCAACGTGATAATTCTTGCCTCCAGCATTAATTCATAAATTGTATTAAAAATTAATGACTACACCCCTTATTTTAAATGTAGTTTTGTTCATCCAGGTGTAACATAATGTTAGTGTGGGATGCATTTCAGTCATCTCCATACTCCTTTTCCTCTATCTTCCAATTGTCCTCCATGAAAGGTTTAATCTAAAATAAGACAGTTTTATCTATACTCTTAACATCCAATGGTTTTCTTTTTTAGTAGTCAAACATATACTGTATCAAATACCAACACTGGTTCAACCCACTCCAAACATACATTTAGCTTTATCCATCCACCAAACATTATGGAACAAGAGATCAATTATGTCAAATCAAGCATTTAAAATAAGACAGTGTACAAGATACCTGACTGCGTGGTATACGTTAGTCAATCAAGTTTAATGCGGGGCGACAAACCTGATTTGTGCATTTTTACAAGCCTTTCCAAGGAGCGGTGACATATAGGATCCCTCTTCAAGGCACTCTCATAGTAGCTACATATCAGGGTGATCTCGTTGCTCTGAAAACACTCCAGCAGTCTAGCCATTAGCCTGAAAGATGTAAATGCAAAAGAGAAAATTTCAGAAACAGAACAAAATAATCCAACGCAGGAATGTCCTCGTTTAAGAGTAATAGATTAAGACTATGGCACTATGCTGAAGTAAATATTTATGTAAAACTTTTTCCTTATTGGAAATGTGTATCTTCGTGAAATTAAAAAGAATAAATAACATATAGTGACAAGGATAAAATTGGTATCAAAGTTAGAAACAAAATATCAAGTCCTATCAGCAATTAACCAAACCTGAAAGGTAGGGCTGTATCAATATATTGGCATGAATACTTAAGTTCAGTAAATGCTTCTTCCACTCGGTCGCCAAGCAGCAAAAGCTGGTCAAAATAAAAAAAATCAGCTCAAAAGGGGCCAGAGTGCCACAAATAAAAGACAAAAATGGAGGAACGGGGAAAGGCATATCAACGAGCACAAAAAGATGCAAAATGTATTATATAATATATGTTCCATGATGCAATAATAACCCCTGAAACACTGAACCATATAGTTATTTACACTCAAGGTATAAAGGAGAGAAGGATGCAGTGTTTCTCCTGCACTCGTTCAATTTTTTTTTAAATGACAATTTCGCCCTTAATGGTTGTATAAGGAGCAACCCATCCATTTTCCCACACTGTGACCACTCCAATTTTTCTCATTATACAGTAGACAAGATAAAAGCACATCGTCAGTTTCCTAGTTTAGGACAAGTTTATAAACTGCTAAAACTGTCCTACAATCAAATTGCTGATCTGTCCACACAGAGTGCATAATCTCCGCCAAATCGTTTCATTTAACTTGTCATAGATATCCTTAAAATATTTACTTTTTTCTAATTATATTTCTACTATTAAGTTCTGTATAATTTTATAAATTAATAAATATTCTATAGCAAATTGACAGAACCCAACTCAATAAATAAATTTTCAAATGTTATCGGCACCAACCGCGCCTTGAAACTAACCACTGCAGAATACATTATAAGCAGGCGCAAAAATTGTTTTTTGCAAACCAGATCCTGAAAGACCAAGAAAATGATTAACATTGCACATCTATATGCTCAGACTATTGACATGCACACATTTGCATGCACAACTACATTATATTGTCGAATTTACCTGAATCAGAGGTAGCAAAGCAGCATTCACTGGCTTTGTTGAATGGAGAGCATGCCTCAAATGCTTCACAGCGTCTCTGTAGTGTTCATCAGTCAACTTCCTGTATCGATAGATTATTTGCTGAATGTCCCCAGTCAAGTGATCCAGACGTATAGGCAACAAACTTGTATCCAGCCCTGATTGGGAATCAATAAAGCAGAATACAAGCACAGACATTAGGCACTATAGTTTAGGCGAGGTTTAACCAAGATACTCGTTAAGCAAACTCATCACCAAGTACATAAAGTAAGCACACATCGTATAGGTGGTTCCCAAAATGGTTTGCCTAAAACATGAAAAGCCTACAAGAAACTGGAGTGTAAAACTGAAGCATATGCAAGCATAACCAAATGCAAAACTGCGATGACATATAAGTACATGGTCTTGTCATCTCTAAACTGTTCATGTACTAACATTGTGCCTTATATTTCAAACTCGATATCTAACCTTGCACGAATGAGGGTCACGTTCGGACAATGAGTACAATACTTCTAGGAAATAATTCCGAACGATTAATGTGTTGCATGTTGGCAATAGCAATCTGTTGCATATAGTGATAGGTACCAATCTGATTGGTGCAATAACAAATACGAAAGGAGAATTGGTCTATAATTCTTCCCAGTGCCTTGCATCGGCACCTCCACACTAAGGGAAAAACTGAGCAAGGAGGCATTCTTAACAAATGAGAAATCATATTTAGAGATGCACACAGTTTTCAGTAGCAGATCCTATCCTCCGACCTCATACTCCGTGCTTACCACAAGATAGATAAAACAAAGTAAGAAAACATAATGGAGAAGTAACAGGCAAACTAACCATGTGCGAAGAAAATGGAACTGTTTCGGAGGTTATCAAGATTACATGAACCAAAATTTTCTTCATTTTTATCTGTTGATTGGCTCACATAGAATCCTTTATTACCAAATTCTGCTTTAGGACCAACATTTTTACAGCCCTCAAAAACCTTTTCATTACCAAATGAGCTGATTGAAGCATATCCAGAAGCAGATTTGGTAGCCTCAGTAACAGCTGCATAATGATCATGTGAACTTTCCCCAATTTCTATTTCTTGATAATCGCCGTTAAAAGAAAGCTCAGATGTCTCTGTTGGTATGCAATTATTAAAATCCTTTATTTTAAAATTGTCGGGCAAACCAGAATACCAAAGCTGATAAAGTATCATCCCATAAAGGAGGTTCACAGATGGCTCATTTGTCAGATCGCGGTCCTCGATAACCCTAGAACAGAAAATGACAATAGTTACAGAAGTTGAATTTAGTGTTTGATCCATAGATATAAATCTACGAAATACTGGAAGCTTCTAAAATTTGAATGAATAAAAACTTAAAATGGGTATATGTTATTAGGCTTAATTCCAAAAAAACCCAATCCTTTTAGTTAAACTACGAGAAACCCCCAAAAACTTTCAAAATTACAAGAAAATACCACGATACAAAAAAATTTCAGTTTTTTGACGGTTTCATGCAATTTATTGCTGATGTGGCACATTATTTCCGGTAGTTTTTGAAAGTTTTGTGGTAGTTTCTTATGTATTTTATAAGTTTTTGGGGGTTTCTCGTAGTTTAGTTAAAAAGTTTGGGTTTTTTTTGGAATTGAGCCTTCTTATTAATTAGCATGTTTCACATAATATTATAAAAGATTTTACAGGTTATAAATTATTTTAAGATGAAACTATTTTATGGCACCACACGCTCAAACGGAAAAGAACAAAGCGAAGATACACATGTAGCTATTTCTACCGACGGGCACAAAATACAGGAAACGTATATGTCTACAACTCAGCACGGATCCAGGCACCCAAAGATCCAAACAGCAATCCTAGGTCTTCCTAAACTAGTTGCGCATGTTGAGTCTCTTACATGAAGTATAGCTTGGTCAGGACTAAGAATATTAGTTAAGCCAGGGTAGCAATATGTATAACCTATAAATATGATTTTACTTTCAAATTCTAATATCGGTTCGCTGCTATATTGCTTATGGACAGGGCTTGCCTGGGATGACGACCAATTGGACCTGAAAGTGAACAAAACTCGTTTCACTGATGGGTCTGCATTTTGGGGGCCGACCAAGGTGACTATCATCTTGCAAAATTGTACACTTTAGATGACGTAGATACATAACAAGCAATCAAGCACGGTGGAAATACATGTATCTACACTAAAGTTTTACGATATATCTGATCCGATTGGTTGGATCGTTCCTCGCCCATGTCACATAGAAGATCTGATCTTTATCGCCTCCAAGCAACGGCCGGAGGGAAACCACACTTTGGTTGAAAGCGAGAATCCCTCTCTTGATCATCCCGCAAGCCAATCCAAAGTAGAAAAGGATGAAGGAGACGACACTCTAGTTTTTCTCTAGAAAAACACTATGTATTATCATATATCTCACATGTCTCACATCTCGTATGAAACTCTAGAAACTCTAACCCTCTTATATGAATATATAAGGTGTCCACTCATATGAGCAGATATTGGGCCGATTCGGACCCAGTGGCTAACATACTCCCACTCGCACATTCGAGTGGATGCCGTCCATAGCTCCCTGAGCTGGTTCTTTGAACCAATTGTCTCCTGAGAATCTCCTTTTTCTCTTCCTCATTCATACCAATATATATATGTGTGTGTTGGTGTGCCGTGGACCGTTGAGAACCTGCAAGCGGGTAGCCTTGCAATCAGATCCGTTGGGACCGACACAAGGATCTCTCTAAAAAAAAACATAAACCAAAAATATGTTAGACTCGTGAAATCTCATACCCCAGATCCGATCAAACATGTCTGCTCAAATACCTTTGATCCCTATCAGAAGCATACTTGAACACCTAGATGTACCTCTCGGTTCATCGCACTCTTAAACTTCACCGCCATGGCGTCAATAAGAGTTAGCTATGCGATACAATCAGGAGGCATTTCAATCGATCTTCCTCCAACTCTGAATAGTTAGATCGGCTATTCACTCGCTTTCCTGACACTACCATGTATATGTGGTATATTATCATCGCAGCAGGAAACAGCAGCCAAAGTAGCAGACGCTCATAACACGCCTACCCAGACAACCCAGTGTCGCTAAGGATATAGACTGCCCGTCTTTCCGTGAATGAGGTCATCATAAGAGCTTAAACGGTGAGAGAGATGGGATCCATCTCTCAACCTCCTTATGTATACGATCTAAGCGCGTTGTATAGTAACGTGCTAAGGTATAAAATTCTCTCCCTGAGAGCATACGCCATTAAGGTTATACCGTACGAATCCAAGTCCAATCACCCCATGATTGACTTGCCCGGCCATGTCGGATGCGATATGTATGGGATCTCTCGACAAGCTCGCATCTCGTACAACAAGTCAGATCTCTAGTCTGGCTATATGTAAACAGGTAAAAGTGGTTATAAGATAATCATTTCGGTCACTCGGCCTACAAAACATGGCAATCTCATCCTGACCCGGTCAGGACGACTCTATTAAGTGCTCTTACTGTCGCTATACCCAGTATGCAACACCACGACCACTGCTTCTAACAGCTAACGTCTAGCATTTAATCTCACATTCGTAAGCTTTCCTAGTATAAAGGGGATCTCTCATGTGAGGAAGAGTTCCTACTTGCTAAAATATCCTTATTAAATGTGTGCCATACACACATCGTATACCCCGTACACTTGCACTCCATGCATGAAACAGTCAAACAAAATATAAAAATATACATCCCATATAAGAAAGAAAGAAAGCCATACACCATCAATCTTAAATATGCATCTATAAAGTTGTCACCCATAATAATAATAATGTCAAATATAAGAGTAAGGTCTATCAAACTATCTGAAATGCAAGCGTCACTCAGGACGAATCCCAAACGTACATAGCGTTACTCAGATATTTCCTTCATCATTGGATCCCCGATCGTTTGACCTGAAGGAATCTCAGTTATTTCCTTCATCATCAGATCCCAGATCGTCTGATCTGAAGGAAAAACCCTATAACTTAGACCACCTTCTCATACCACTTACTTCTTGATGAAATGTCGTTAAATTTATAAGTGCTTCAACTTCCTATATATGTGGGACTGATTGAGGATGCTACCGTTGACCTGATGTCATGATTAAGAGAAACCATGTTTCCCTTGCATGCGAAATCATACGCAAACTCGGAGGAATTACCTCAGCCTAGCAGCCTCTTTGGCACTACTGAGGTAGCCGCATATTCCACCCACATGGTGAAAAAAGATATACTTCCTGCTTCTTGCTTCTTGCTATTCCGAGTGATGGCCCTGCCATTATGCAATAAAGCACGTGCGGATGTGTATGTTCGCATACCCAGATTACCGGTCCAGTCGGCACTTGTATGTCCACATAACTGCAAGCATGATTCCTTATAGCACAAGGTATAGTAGGCCGTCCCATATAAATACCTGAAAATTCTTATCATTTCATCCTAACAAGCAAACCCCAATACTAAGTCCAATCGGCAAAGTTTATGTCTGATCAAGTACACATCATGTATACATTTGACTACTGACTATGCAAAATTGAACCCACAAAATCTGTCTCTCTATATCAAGAGTCTTATATCAAAGATCAAGGCTAAAAACATGTCCATTAGTGACTGAAGTAATAAATTGGAGAGTGACTGTGCAGGCTGAACCGTTTTAAGACATATCTCATGTGAGTCTCCGGCGACAAACATAAAAGGCTCCTGAAACAGCTCCTCATGGATCCAATTCACAAGCACAAACTCAACATCTCATGTGTCCTATATAGCGAGAACAGCCACTCCAAGTAGCATCCATTGTCTCTAAGTCACTTTTGGTCATTACAACATCGTTCATAACAAGATCTCTAAACTTACAGTTGTCGCATTCAATTATCGTCAGTCTATATCCAATATAGATCGATGATATCGAACCAACAACTGGTTGGATAAGTGTTTCAAACCATAAATAGACTCTCTGAGTCAACTTGAGCCCCCTTGGCTTTGAAACCTGTAGGCAGATCTTCCAGATCTCCTTATCCAAATCTCCTTCGATAATACGATCTAAACCTTCAGGACTAGCTCAAGATCTTTATGTGCAACAATTTGTTAGGAAAGGTGAAATAGACGCAATCATCATCCTGGGAGAAAAGTGTATCTTCATTTTCCACTTACGCTGGGTGAATCCCTTCGCCAACAAGTGTGCCTTGTATCTCTCTACAGTATTCCTCCCTTTGCAAGATCTTGAAAAATCCAGCTTTTATCAATAGTCTTGCGTCCGGTAGGATAATCGATCAAATCTCAGACTGGATCCTATCGTTGACTCTTGCAACTCTTCTATTGTCATTATTCACTCTTTCACAATAGGCTCATAAATAGCGTCCTAATGTGATTTGGGTTCCGCAACCAATGCGAAGTTACCATAGACGTCTCCTCTTTGATATCGAAATACCGTTAGGGTGTCAATCCGCAACACTATTTACAGGTCACTTGAGGATCCGTGATTGGCTCTGAGCCATCAGCGAAAATATCGCTCGCACTGTCGCCAGCCGCTGAAAGAACTAATTCCTTCTACACCGCTGATCGACTAGGAGACTTCTCAATCTCGTAGAATCCCAAATCCTGACCTACTTCTGCTTTTTACGAAAATTCCTCCCCGAGAAAATCGCTCGATATTTCCTTCCTGAGGAAATTGTCCGTTGTTTCCTCTTCGAGAAAATCAACGCCGCATGACCAAATGTTAGTCACAGTCCTATCACATACTCATGGACACAAGTGACCTCTCAGGTCTCTCGTTCGTCCAATACTCATAAGGTGTTGACTGCACTTTCTTTGAAAACACATGACCAAAAATATAAGCCGCTGCCAACTGCACATCTTCCAAACAATATATAAGATTGGCTCTTGCCATCATGTTCTTCATCATATCTAGGGTTTCCTATTTCTCCTCTATAAAATCATTTTGTTGCAGAGTTTACGGTATCATCAGCTATCTGACGACTCTATTTCCTTCATTCAGTTCCATGGACTGATAAAATAAAACTCATGGCTTGCTTACAGTTTTCAGAACTGCTCCGTGAAACATGCACAACCCTGTTTGCATGAATTGACTCCACTTCACTAATACCACGTTTGATACAAAATGCTTTAGTTCCGTGTGCGATTAATTGCCATATCGGGTAATTATTAATGAATGTGTTAAATTTGGAAACTCCACTACATGTCTTCACGTTTATTGGCCCGTATCTCTCGGAATGAATTATCTGTAATGGATATCCAAATGGTTTTACTCGGATAGTTTTGCCTCCAAGACAACTATCATAAGTAGATGGTTTGACTTTGGCTCAAATGCTAACTCATCCACCTCATGTGGTTAAGTCTTCCCATCTGTCTATTAACCTAATCAACCATGCCACTCATGACATTTATAGAAAGGTCAATCCTCAAAACCATAAGGAACTCATAAGACAGATTGTCCCATTAAACTATCCAAATATCCTAAGCTAAGACTAAAAACTATAACCGACAGAAAAATGATTTGTGGATAGCTATCTGCATCCCCGATGCAGAATTGACCTATATGTCCTCGACACATGATTTGCTTCCACAAACTTTTCTACTCACAACAGAAGACCTTCCACTCAGCACCCTGGCGAGTGGAGCGGTGCAAATTCCCACAGTCAAACGTTAGACTTATTATATCCATTATTGCCAACACATTTCTCCATGTCAGATCACTTAAGTTGTTGACGTGTTATTCTTGTTTTCCTAGCTCAATTAAACTCTTCTTGTGCACTGTTAACCTCGTCAACATATCAGCAGCACTCTTGGTTCTATCGTCCATGGCAATTAAAACTTAAGCCTCAATTACTCAAACGTATTAGCAAACATCAACACATTCGCTTTCCGCATAACTGCTTCATGTATCGAGTAGAAAACATGCAACCGTCTATTGTTGTCGCTCTACGGTCTAACTGGAGCAACTCTCTTCAGATCCCGGATCTATGAAAATATAGCTCTTAAGTGTATCCACATTACATGATTCAACTCCTTATATGAAAATAAGGCCAAACCAAGAAATGATGTGACGTTGCCACGTCACATAGACTATCCCGTAATTATCGCACAGCTTATCTCTTTGCGCATAGATACCCTGTAACTACCGCTTAATATAAACTGTGAGTGCTCGTCAATAAAACATATGACCACTAATGACATCGCTCTTCTTCACGTCCAACGCGTAAAGCGATCCTAAATGCGTCGATCCTTCAAAAATCGCTGCATCTCGATGGTGTTGCGTCGTGTAGCCCCGTTACATCGCTGCCACCTCAATGGTGATGCGTCGTGCAGCCCCGCTACATCGTTTCCACCTCAATGGTGCTGCGTCGTGTAGCCCCTGCTACATCGCTGCCACCTCATCACCGGCGTCTAAGTCTTTCATCTTATTCATGTAATATTAAACTAATGTTTCTATTTAATTATGTTATCGTCATCTATCATCCCATCCTTGGTGAGACTTGACGATATCTTGACTTTATTATGGATGCGTTAAGACTATGGCGTATAATGGAGTACCGTTCTTTCCCAAAGAATGCTTCGTTTTCAACCCATCTTAACTACAAGAATAACCCTACACCTCGAAAAAAAGAAGGCCAACGACCCCAACCACATCCTTCAAAAGTATAAAATTTAAAATTTTGTTAAAATGATTGAAAAACGGATCAAGGATTTCCCAGAAACGGAGTAGATTGAGTAGTTGAATCTAAACTCCCGTCTTCTCTCGAATCTCATACTTGAAATTTGCCAGATTAATGCAATATGCATTTTTGTATATATTAGATGCCATACACAACACAAAATACAACAATCAATCTAAATATCATTTTCATTTAAAACCACCCTATCTAATCTTGTCTGTTTTATTAGGTTTTTCGTTTTCTCGTGAAATAAACATGCGTCCCAGATGCTCTCACTGGAACAACTACCCATAAAATGTCCAAGATTTTATGTGAGAATAAAAATTTGAAGATTTTGGAGAGCAAACAAAATTTTCGAAAAAATATAACTCTCATAGTTAACAGTAAAACTCTTAACTAACCCAAAAATTAAGTGTGAAACTCTCTAAAAATAAGAAAACTCAAAAATAATTTTCTTAATTTTCTGGGATTTTTCTAGAAAAAATTTAATTTAAAAAATGGAACCGGTTAGGGAAGCCAAGCCCTCGACTCGAGCCGCCGAGCCCGACTCGGTCGGGGGGCTGGGGCCTGAGCCCAGCTAAGTCCCCCAGAATTTTTTAAAAAAATATATACATATATATATAAAAAAATTTAAAACCGAAAAAAATGTTTTTTATTTTCAAGAAATATTTTTTTGGTTAAAAAAATTTTTGGCCCTGTACCGAAATCCAAAAAATATTTGGTTCCAAATAAAAAAAAAATGGTGCTATCACCAGAGTCCAAAACACTTTTTGGTCTAACCAAAAATTAAAAAAATATTTGGTCCAACCAAACTCCCCAAAAAAATATATCCCACAAGTTTCCTTTCATCAAAACAATAGGGTTAGGGTTTTAGGAAAAAATGCGACTTCGCCGCCATTAATGCTCACTAAAAGAGAAAAAAATTAAAAATTTATTTTCACTCAAAAGATCCAATCTTTACAAAAATTTATCTCACTTTTGTTCCATGGGTTATTTCACATCAACGAATTAAAAAAACTATATCAAAGCGTCATAATTAGATCTAATCTATGGTGACACATAATGATACAGAATAGACCGATCTTAAAAGATCCATCAAATGATAACCCTAATATCATAGATTTGTCATTAAAAAGGTAAAAATAAAAATTTGATCTAGGTTTAGATTTAAAAAAATGCAACTTTTGAGTTGCAAATATTTTTAACATCACAGATCTATAATTCTACGAACGTGAGATGGGGCTCTGATACCAATGTACACTTTAGTTGACGTAGATACATAACAAGCAATCAAGCACAGCGGAAATACATATATCTGCCTTAAAAGTTTGCGATATACCTAATCCGATTGGTTGGATCGTTTCTCGTCCATGTCATGTAGAAGATCTGATCTTTATTGTCTTCAAGCAACGACCAGAAGGAAACAATATTTTGGTAGAAAGCTAGAATCTCTCTCTTGATCATCCCGCAAGCCAACCCAAAATACAAGAGAATGAAGGAGACAACGACACTCTAATTTTCCTCTCTAGAAAAACTCTCTATGTATTATAATATATATCATATCTCGTATGAAACTCTAGCCCTTATATGAATATATAAGATACCCACTCATATAAGCGGGTATTGGGCTGATTCGGGCCAATGGCTAACAAAAATATTAGCAATTTATCGTTAAAATGATCAACTCAAAAAACTTGCACAGACATAAGTTGCTTGCTTATGCTGTTGGCACTTGGCACAACCTTCACTCTATAGAAGGGACCACTTTAACTGTCTATGCTGCTAGAAAATGAATAAAGCAAGCGATCATGCAAACATTAACTAAATATAACAAATTAGAGCAAGTCATACTTTTCTGAACTAGTTCCATGTAGTCATACAAATTCATGCATGACAGATCAGGAAGCCAACTTTGATGACTGAAGCCAAAAAGAAGCAGATTTAGATATATGATAATGGTTTTAATATAATGCAGTATATCACTTATCAATTAAACCAGTAATTGACATTGAGATGGTGATGACATAAATCTTTAAGTTTATAAGTAAAGATTCTGAAATAAAATTCAATATAGGTATACAAAGTTCCTAAACAATTTGGAGCTGTTTATAACCAAAGGCCATAGCAAGGATGCCTCAGGTTTTGTACCGATGCACTTGTTGGAGGAGGGATAAACCTTGACTTCATTTGATAGAGATGAGATATACTGCAAATAAATTAACTATCACCAGCACTTCAACTCAGGAAGCTATAGCTAGAATATGGTTTTCATTACATTTAAACTATAGCATATACATATTGCAAATGATTTAAACTTGGAAATAAGTAAATGAGTGCAGTAGGATAATCAACGAATCAAGACAGGAGAGTACTTTTGCATCTTGGCGCGCGCTCCATGGAGGTCTCCTCGCACGAAGTAGAACACAGCTTCTTCCATTTGAATCGCATTTTTCTGCTCAAAAGAAGATATTTTCAGTCAGATGCATCCAACTTAACTTACAAACAAGCATGAATATGACGCATCTTAATTGTAACTACCTTTCTTGTCTCGTCCTTGGATTGTGAAAGCTTGCTTACCCACACGTCATAAATCTTCCCGACCTGCATTGGATATCTCCAACCATTGCCGCTAAAGAACCGCTTGTGCAGCTCCATTGCAACCTTCATGCATAAACGAAAGATTAGTTTAAGGCGGGTTTCTAACGACTATGATCCTTCCCAACTGAAAATAAGCTTTCTATCTACATACGGATGATGCAAATTACACACCATTCATGTGTATCTGTATCAACTAGTTAGCTTATTTTTATACTAATTAATGCATACGTAAAACAGCTTGAGTTTTGTCATCCTTACACTATCTTGAGATGGGAATCCTAAAGTCAAGCAATTAAAATGCATACCATATGGTCTCTACGTAGGTTATCCTCGCAAATTTTGCTAGTCGAAGGAGGAGGGCCTGACAATAGAACACTCAATGCCCCAGCCGCCTCCTTCCACCGATGCTCCCTCACAAGATTATGGAGAAGCGCTTCAAGCCTGTGGCGATGCTCCGCCGTCACATATGTCTGCCTTGTACGAGGATTCGAACTCGGGTAGAAATGTAATGGTCTCTTTTGCCCTCTCCTCTTACCCACATCTATTTCTTCTTCTTCCTCCTCCACCTCCTTCTCCTCTTGTTTGAGTTGCTGTTCTCGCTCATGTCGGTCCGCATTGTTTTCTTTCTTGATGAAGTCATTAGGAGGGCATCGTTCTTCATCGTCGTTGAATTTTCTGGCTAGTTGAGATCGCTCCGCTTGTTCCAATTTGACATGAACGCTCACTGGAGCATTTCGTCGAGCATCTGCAGAGTTGAGGATGAGAATAACACGATCAACATGCAAAATTGAGAGATTTCAGAGCTAATAGCTACCTGCATCCGCCGCCGACGGTACGAAAAGGGTTTCGCATGCGGAGAACGTCATGGATTTGTGCGCGCGAGAGAGAGGCGGGAGAGGCTTCGTCATTTGCTTAGTCTCGCCAAGAAATCGAAGGGAAAAATAACCAATAAAAATCCCAACTTTGGAACGATCGATCGAAACCCTAGCTCTCCAGAGGAGAAGAAAAGAAGTCGAGAGATAGATCTCGTTGATGAAAACCCTAGCAACAAAAAATTTCTCGAACTCAAAGCGGCTGCGTTTATATTTGCAAAAGGTTTTTTTCTGTTATATATATAGCTAATAATCGCTTTTTCCACTAAAACCACTTTAAATTTTCACTATTACGATAAACACCCTTAAATTTTGTTTTAGGAAATATTTTAGCCTTGTCATAAAATGCGTTTCCAGATTTCATTGTTTTCTGCTTATATCTTGAGCAGGAATAATTTTTTATGTGTACAATCAAAGAATAATTTAAAACGATTTTATAATTTTTCCAAAAAAAGAGGAAAAAATTATTTCATAATAGATTTTTCGAACAAAAATTTGCACCCAAAGTCATCCTTGTTGTGTTAAATCACCATAAAAAAAAATTTGCTTCCTTCATTTTACCCTCTAACAATTTTCACTTATAGAGTGTTGAGGTAATTAAGTAGCCCATATATATGTCTAAAAAATGGTCTGAATCGGCTTATGTGAAAATATAAAGACTGAAACTAAGGAGTAATCCTTGAAAATATTTGGGTTGCGGCTCTATAAAAACAAACCTTTTATTGGAAACAGCTCTTCAAAATTGTTGTTTACAGAAGTAACCCTGGGCTTTGTCACGTCCTTTGTTTGTTTAACACATTAGTTAGGGAACCATGGTTGAATTGGTAATCTATTGTCTGAAGCACACTTATCTTTCCTTATCTCCATCTATTCGGCTCTCCATACAAAAAAAACCCTCTGCATTCCAAGCAAATCTCAAAGCTGCTAAACATGGAGAGAAGGAAGCCACTAGCAATAGTTTTGATCCAAGTAAGAGAGGAAAAAGGACATGGCTATTATAAAGCCAAGGAATAACACGATAGAGGTAAAACGTCTTTGTACGCCTCCAATAGCGAGTTCGAACGGTATTAAATACTTATTTTAACTTTAGGGACGTTTGTTTTGTGCAGTTAAAGACCTTGGAGCAGATTTTCTAATATCCGTATCTTTGGATATCTATATTACACTAAAATACCCTTAACTGAAGTCCTGTAAAACAGTAAAATACCTTAAAACCATGCTTTTACAAGATTTTTTTTCACTTTGACGCGGGGCGGATCCGCGCGTCAAGATGTTACCTTCCGTTGGTCTGCTGATGGCGGCGATGGACGGCTGAGATTTGATCTGGAGGCTGGCTCCTGAAGCGTGTGGATCTCAATGGGTTTGAGGTTGTTTGCGTCGAGCTACCTACAAGGAAGTTCCGAGATGGTTGTACCGCCGAGGACCCTCCGACGGTTAAGTTAGAGAGGAAATCCGAGCAGAGTAACGGCTTAGTGGAGTAAAAATGGCTTACTTGAACCGTCTGAAGAAGAGGTTTATATAGCGGTGGCAGCAGGCAGGGCAGGCGCAAGAATCACGCCGCCGGACGTTAAGCTCCCGACGTCACGCCCGCGTGATGAGCGGGATCTCCCATTAATAGCGAGTCGGGCTCGTTAATGGGGGATCGTGATGGCGTGGAACGTGGGATGTGGCCGGCGGATATCTCGCGCGTGGCGAGATTCGCAGGATGGCGGTTGCGCCTGTGAACGGTGCCGTTGGTCGGTCGGTGAGACCGAGAAAGATGACCTCGGCGGGAGAGCTCGCGGACAAGTGGGAGAGCCGAGATATCTTGGTTCTGCGGTAGTCCGGAGACGAGCTGAGAGGGCCGAGGAGGCTCAGGCCTGTGATGGCTCGGAGTAGAGCAAAGGGACAGTTGGCTTGGCTGCTGAGGTGCTCGGGGGCAAGGAGTGCGGTGCAATCTCGGAGACAGGGTTTGAGGGAAGCCCCCACTGTAGCATACTGGTTCTCCCTCCGTGGCCCTCAGGGGGCTAACTGGCTTACGCATGTGACACGTCATCCGCCACGTGTCATGATCTAAGGAATTACCGTTATCGAGTATCATCATTAGCCCCCCACTCTCGTTCCGATCTATTCGTGGATCGGGTCGAGAGTGGACTGCTTGGTTCTTTCTGTGTTGCTTGGCGCTGGTAATTCCTCATGGTGGATTGTTCGGGGATGGCACGGCGTTCTTGTTGTGGCGCATCGAGTATAAGTCGAACGAAGGACGAGTGTGGGAAGGTCGGTATCCTCCCTTTACCGGAGTTGAGGCGTTGATCGCGCGTTGAGTATGAGTTTATTCGGCGGGCCTTGGATCCGTGTCTTCATAGGGTAGGAAGCTACCCGCTGCGGATGCGCCAAGCAGGAAGCTACTTAGCGGCCTCGTGAGGCGGGCTTTGGACCCACCGCGTTGATGGGCAGGAGGATGCCCGCTGGGGATGCGTCGAGTAGGAAGGAACTCGGCGGCCTCATAATGAGGGCTTCAGATCCTCAGCGTCTGATGGGCAGGAGGATGCCCGCTGGGGATGCCCGCTGGGCAGTAAGAAACTCGGCGGCCTCGCGATGAGGGCTTTAGATCCTCAGCGATGAGGGCTTCAGATCCTCAGTGTCTGATGGGTAGGAGGTTGCCCGCTGGGGATGCGCCGAGCAGGATAGCTGCTCGGTGGCCTATCGATGAGGGCTTCAGATCCTCAGCGTTTGATGGGCAGAAGGCTGCCCGCCGGGGATGCGCCGAGCAGGGTAGCTGCTCGGTGGCCTCTTGGCGAGGGCTTTGATCCTTAGCGCGGGAGGCCGTAAGGGGCCTACTAAGGACGGGGCCGAGCGGGGTTGCTGCCCGATGCCTCTTGGCGAGGGCTTTGATCCGTGGTGTGTTGGGGTAGAGAGCTACCAGCTACGGATAACCGAGCAAGGGCGGGCCCAGTTGCCTCTTGCGAGGGCTTTTGATCCTTAAGGCCGGGCCGGGCAGGGTTGCTGCCCGGTGCCTTTTGGCGAGTGTTGGATATAGTGCCCTCAAAATCAATTATTGGATCGCAGGTATGTGATTGCAATGATTGAAGGAGGACCTATACCGATATGACAGTCTTGCTCGAGATGATACTATGCTATCTGGTTTGTCTTTATCATCGTGTACATGCTTTAGTTCACTGTTGCATGTTGATAGGGCCCATAGGATTCTTGCTTGACTGCCAGCAGTATGATGGCGATCATATACGTGGGAGCTGGGGTCTATAAGCACATCCTTAAAGTGTCCCTAGTCGTGGGAGTTTCGAGACAGGGCATCGATACTCCAGAGTAGACTAGTGTATACAGTCCAGACCCCGACGAGAGGCGGTGACCGGTCTCACAAGCCATTGGTGTCAGTTGGTTCACCTAAGATGTATACAGGTGCTCATTGGGTTATGAGTACACCGGACAGGACTCGCCGGGAACATGCTAGTTGGCATTATACATATCGTCATATAGCAGTTCTCTGGTGACATGTGTACAGGTTAGTCTGTCGACCTGAGATCGTCATTTGTCTCGTGTGAGTTCCCACTGTGCTTTGATTACTACCCTACCACGGCTCAAAGGAGTCGTGCAAACAGGTTTTAGTTGGGTACAGTCCCGAGCCACATGGAGGCAGTGAGCGGATCTTCGGGGATTCGTCTCTCCCGATATTGGGGGTGAGATTGCGCTGTGTTTAGGAGAGCCATTACACGAAATCTCTGGCCAGGGTAATCGAGATTTACTGGTAGGTATTCCAGTAGTTTCTCAGGGTGTTCTGGGCTACTCTCCGACACGACTTATACCGCTATTGGGGGTCTGACGTTTACCAGCCCCCTAGGCCCTATATGCGATACTCACAGACGAACGGACCGGACCGTACGGATATTGTCACTGTCAGGCTCAGTAGGGTTTCTGGATGAGTTCGCTCATCAGCTTCCCTTTCTTTCAATACATAGGCAACCGTTACATACAGCTAGTACCACTGACGTGCTTGTGGTTATACCCAGTGCCAGTGTATTGATGAGTCATTAGAGTCCCCCACAGAAAGTTTCCCAAGTTCGGGCGAAACGTTGTAGAGGCCGTATGGTAATATGGCAGGGTTTGATCATATTCGTGCACTTGTGCACGGATCATGATCGGACGGATAATACTAGCGGGCTTTGGTTTAAGCCGGATCCTAGTATTATATTGTAGGAATAATTTTGTCTCATTGCATTTATATTCGGTCGGAATACAAATGCGTGTAGGTATTTACAGTTGAGGGTTAATCTCGTAATTCGTTACGGGATCACTCTCGGAGTTGTCAGTTTCCTTTTCCGTCTAAAAACACCTTGATCTATGAGTTTTTATTGTGAGCCATTTACCTTTGTCTTTTCCTTCCTGCACTGAATCCATGGGCCGCCCATTTCGAGAGCATTCATTTGGCATGGGCTGCACTGTTGGCAGCATGGGCTGCTCAATGAGGTGGCTGATTGTTGTTTGCAGGGGGTTCTTTGCAATTGGGCAAGTTTTAATTGGCAGGGGGTCTTATGTGGTTGCCGGGGCTCCACTGGCCGTGGGGTTTTATATACTTGGATTAATTTTGTATTCTCATCTCTTGATTGCTTTTTCCAGTGAACTGTTTCCCCCAATCAGAGCAAAGCTCTGTTTGAATTTCAAAAATTGAAGCAACGCTTCAAATTCCTTGCGCTGCGCGCAACGCGCCACGTGTCAAAAACTGATACGTCAGCGCAGCGCCCAAGGCAGCGTGCCCAATCAGAGCAAGGCTCTATTTAAAAACAAAATTAAAAGAAGCAACGCTTCAGATGCGCTGCGCGACACGTGTCAGCGCAGTTGCGCTGCGCGACACGTGTCAAGCGCAGATGCGTTTGCGCCAAATAGAATTAAAATTCCAGTAAGATCCTTCTGTTCTTGTTAAAATAAGAAGATTGTCTTCTGTAAAACAGAAGCCCTTGGATCAAAGATCCAACGGTGGGGAAAATTCCCCAAATCACTCAGAGAATGATCTCTTTAACAAATTTAACAAATTAATGGGCACTATATAAAGGCCCCTAGACCCCAATTTCAAAACACAATACAGAGAAAGAAAAACACAGAAACAGAGAGAGAATTCAAAAGAATTTTGAGAAGAACTCAAGAAGAAGAAAAAAGGTAAAACCTTTGAGTAAAAAAGAAGAATTTCTTCTGAATAGATCATTGATCTAAGAACAAGATCAAGGATCTTCAATAAAAAAAATAATAAATAATATCAAAGGCATTGCCTTTCTTATGAACCATTGGTTCTGGAATCTTAAAGATTCTTTTCTTGAATCCAAAATTGGATCAAGATATTAAAACAGTGCCTTACACTTGCAAATCTGCACTGTTGTGCTCTCTGAATTGGCGCAAGCCACTAGAGAGCGCCACGTGTCAGCACCATAACAACTTGCGCTATGCGCTTTTTGTAGGGTGTTTTTCGTCACCCTATTGAGATGGGAATACGCGCGCGCTTGTCAGGCGTACTACAGATTCCCCCTGCCTAGGGTAGGCCGGGGTTTAATGATTGTGGGGATCCGAATCTCCGGCAGCCGCGAATTAAGCTGCCGTTAATTACCCCCGCCTTTGGGACGAGAGAACCTCCGATTAACGGGTTAAAATGGTCATGCGAACTCAATGTGCAGTGTACGTGTGTTGTGTTTTGAAAGGGGGTTTGGATATATCGGGAGCCACGCAGAGTTTTTACAGGGGTCCCGCTACCCGGATAGCGGGCTGGGGGTCAAGGGGGCTAGCAGCCCCCTTGCGGGGTACGGGGCAGCGCCCCGTTAGAATTTTTTTTTCTAACAGGGATAGTGTCGCGGAGTATGTGTGTGTAAATATGTATACATATGTGTATATATACATCTATATATATAAAAAGGGGAAAAGACATCCAAAGGATGCGTGGGGCAGCACCTTGGGCGCTGTGCGCCTAGGTGCTGTGCGCTCAGGCGCTGGAGTGCCACGTGTCGGCATGTGGGCGCTCTGCGCTTGAGCGCTGGGCGCTGGAGCGCAAGCGCGCCACGTGTCGGCACGGGGGCGACTTGCGCTCTAGCGCTTGCGCGCCACGTGTCGGCACCGGGGCGACTTGCGCTCGAGCGCTTGCGCTGGAATGCAAGCGCGCCACGTGTCGGCACCGGGGCGACTTGCGCTCAAGCGCTTGCGCAGGAGCGCAAGCGCGCCACGTGTCGGCACGGGGGCGACTTGCGCTCGAGCGCTTGCGCTGGAGCGCAAGCACGCCACGTGTCGGCACGGGGACGCTTTGCGCTGGAGCGCAAGCGCGCCACGTGTCGGCACGCGGGCGCTATGCGCTTGAGCGCCGGCGAGGAAAGGAGGCTTTTAGCCTAAGAAACAGAAGCTATGCTTCAGAAAGGAAATATTTATTATATATGTAAATATATGGAGTTAAACTCCTAAAATGTTTTGGTTGATGAAAGAGGTTCTTCTTCTTCCTCCTGTTGGCTGGATCTTGATGATCAAGAGATATGAGATCTAAAAATCTCTCCTTTATGAGATCTAATGGTAGATCCAAGTTCCCCTTTGTGGGTTTTGTGGTGGAAAACTTCTTAGTTTTTGAAAAGAAAGAGTAAAACTCTTGATTTAATTCAGAAGAAATGAGAAGGTTTAGAACCTTGGAGAAAGAGCAAGAGGCACAAAAGATCTCAGATCTAAAATTTTTATGTAGAGAATGAAAAGTATTACTTTATTCATCATCATGTTGCCTTTTATAGGCTTACATATTTGCACATAGCCCCTTGGGCTTTACAAAATGGCATTTTGCCTATCCCATGGCTCATGTGCCATTTCATTTTTGCACATAAGCCACGGGCTTACAAAATATTGGCTTTATGCCCATTTTACATACATTCATATATAGAAAATTACATAATAATTATTTATTACATGATTTTGCCGTTGCCATGGGGAGGCTGGCCGTGGGCTTGACTTAGGCATGGGTCCGATTGACCTGGGCTTGGGCCCACCTAGCTTGGGGGTTGACCTTGACTTTGACTCGGTCAACCGGGGTGTAAATTTTTACCCCAACACTTTTAAGATAGAGCATTGCTCTCTAAAATTGGCGCAACTCACTAGAGCGTGTCACGTGTCAGCAGCGCAACGGCGCACCGCACTGGCACACCGCACTGCACTTGCGCTCACCCGAGCGTGACACGTGTCACTTCCACATGCGCTTGCGCTCAATAATTGGAGCAAAGCGCCTGACAAGCCACATGGCCACTGTCAGTTTGATTAATGCACTGCATTATTTACAGAAGGGCCAAGCCCAATTAAAAAAGGCCTAACATGCCTAATAAAATACAATGCATTATTTTAAAAGGGGGAGAGCCCAAATAAAAACAGATGCTGTGCATCATTTAAAAGGGACAGAGCCCAAATCAAAAAGGCCTAGCAGGCCAAAAGAAAATGCAGTGCATTATTAAATAGGGGCAAAGCCCTAGCACAGGCCTAATAGGCCAAAAATAAAAACGTTGAATATTCTCAACTGGACTTAGCCCAATCATGGCCGTAAGTCCTCAAATTAAATTGACTGGGCAAGACCGCTCTCTTAAATCAATTTACATCCGGTTCAAGGGTACATCTCTGAACTCCTCCGACACCTATCGTTGTAATCCTTCAACGACGTCTGAGAGGTGACGGGTCCCGACAACCACACATTAATACGGACTGTGAGGTCCTTAAACCCATGGACTTATGCGTCCTTAAACTAATGGACTAATGCGTCCTTAAACACACCCATATGTTGGGGTAAAAATTTACACCCCGGTTGACCGAGTCAAAGTCAAGGTCAACCCCCAAGCTAGGTGGGCCGAAACCCAGGTCAAGCGGGCCCATGCCCAAGTCGAGCCCACAGCCAGTCTCCCCATGCCAACAACAAAATCATGTAATAAATAATTTTTATGTAATTTTTTATACATGAATGTATGCAAAATGGGCATAAAGCCAATGTTTTGATGTGCAAAAATGAAATGGCACATGAGCCATGAGATAGGCAAATGCCATTTTTGTGAAGCCCAATGGGCTATATGTAAATATGTAAGCCTATAAAAGGCAAAATGATGATGAATAAAAAACAATTTTCATTCTCTCCACAAAAATTTTAGATCTGAGATCTTTTGTGCCTCCTGCTCCTTCTCCAAGATTCTAAACCTTCTCATTTCTTTTGAATTAAATCAAGAGTTTTACTCTTTCTTTTCAAAAACTAAGAAGTCTTCCACCACAAAACCCACAAAGGGGAACTTGGATCTACCATTAGATCTCAGAAAGGAGAGATTTTTAGATCTCACATCTCTTGATCATCAAGATTCAGCCAACAGAGGAGGAAGAGGAAGAATCCCTTTCATCAACCAAAACATTTTAGGAGTTTAACTCCATATATTTACATAGATATATATATAATAATAATAAATATCTCCTTTCTGAAGCATAGCTTCTGGTTCTGGGACTAAAAGTCCCTTTGTCTCGCCAACGCCCAGCGCTCGAGCGCAAAACGCCCACGTGCCGACCCGTGGCGCTCTTGCGCTCAGGCGCACTGCGCTCGAGCGCAAAGCGCCCACGTGCCGACCCGTGGCGCGCTTGCGCTCAGACGCACTACGCTCGAGCGCAAAGCTCCCATATGTCGACACGTGGCGAGCTTGCGCTCAGGCGCACTGCGCTCGAGCGCAAAGCGCCCACGTACCGACATGTGGCGCGCTTGCGCTCAGGCGCACTGCGCTCAGGCGCACTGCGCTCGAGCGCAAAGCGCCCACATGCCGACACGTGGCGTGCTGCGCTCAGGCGCACTGCGCTCGAGCGCAAAGCGCCCACATGCCGACACGTGGCGTGCTGCGCTCAGGCGCACTGCGCTCGAGCGCAAAGCGCCCACGTGCCGACACGTGGCGCGCTTGCGCTCAAGCGCACTGCGCTCGAACGCAAAACGCCCATGTGCCGACACGTGGCGCGCTTGCGCCTGAGCGCACAGCGCTCAAGGCGCTGGCCCCACGCATCCTTTGGATGCCTTTTCCCCTCTCTTTCCTTTATATATATATATATATATATATATATATATATATATATATATACACACACACACACATATATACATATATATATATACACATATGTATACATATTTACACACACACATACTCCGCGACACTGTCTCTATTAGAAAAAATTTCTAACGGGGCGCTGCCCCGCACCCCGCAAGGGGGCTGCTAGCCCCCTTGACCCCCAGCCCGCTATCCGGGTAGCGGGACCCCCGTAAAAACTCTGCGTGGCTCCCGATATATCCAAACCCCCTTTCAAAACACAACACACGTACACTGCACATTGAGTTCGCATGACCATTTTAACCCGTTAATCGGAGGTTCCCTCGCCCCAAAGGCGAGGGGTAATTAACGGCAGCTTAGTCCGCGGCTGTCGGAGATTTGGATCCCCACAATCAATAAACCCCGGCCTACCATAGGCAGGAGGGATCTGTAGTATACGCCTGACAAGCGCGCGCGTATTCCCATCTCAATGGGGTGACGAAAAACACCCTACACCATACGGACTGTGGGGTCCTTAAACCCATGGACTTATGCGTCCTTAAACTAATGGACTAATGCGTCCTTAAACACATCTATATGGACTATGGGGTCCTTAAACTCATGGACTTATGCGTCCTTAAACTAATATCCATCCCCAAAACTGGAAATGGACCACCATGTCCCTAAACTGGAAATGGGCCGCAATATCCTTAAACTACCTACGGACCACTACGTCCCTAAACGGGAACAATAGAGCCCCCAAATGCTCTTTTGTCGGATCTAAACGATCCCATTTAAGTTGATCTTAGCCTCAAATGTGGTTAACGTATCCTTAAACCTCCAAACAGATTTTAGTCCCAAACTGGACTATAAGACCCCCAGTCGACTTTGGTTCAAAGGTACATCTCTGAACTCCTCTGACACCTGTCATTGTAATCCTTCAACGTCGTCAGAAAGGTGACGGGTCCCGACGGCCATATTTTAAATGGACCACTACGTCCCTAAACGGGAACAATAGAGTCCCCTAAATGCCATTCCCGTTAAGTTGATCTTAGTCTCAAATCGGACTAACGTATCCTTAACGAACGTTTAAGTTGATCTTAGCCTCAAACATGGCTAACGTATCCTTAAACTAAAACCCCAAACTCAAATCTAAGTAAATACGGATTTGGACTAATCTACGTCCTACAGGCGACGACATAAATTAGTCTCCGTATACAATCCACGGGCAACCACAAACAAAACAAACACCCATGACATGAAGTGAAAATCTGGAGAAGGAGAAAATTATTACCGCGATGCGGTAGCGTAATTAACTGCAGGGGCTTGCGCCTGCAGGGAAGAGCGTCCCCACGATCAAAAAACCCCTCAAGCGAGGGGGAATCTGACGAAGTCTGCTATATCGGCCGCATCCGTCTAAACCTCCGATACACGGTGCCATAAATCAACTTGGCATCTTCGGAGAGGTAGACGGATAAAACCAAATTGCATCCGCCCCGAATCTCAGGCAAGACCTTCAGTCTCGGCCGCCATTCGGAGGAGAACAGATTCTGGCACGCCCGGTGGGACCTTTTCCTCTTTCCACTCCACACTTCGTGTGTCATCTTCGCGAACGAATTGCGGTTTGTTAATGGTTGCTTTTGGGTTTCAAGTTACTAAGATTTGGTCTTTTTCCTGACGCAGAAATCAAGCATCAATGGCCTCCAACTGCCCGAACTGCTCGAAATGCAAGTGCAACCGATGCTCCACCTCACCTGGAGGTGTAGCTTATGGGCCTCAAGCAGCCTCCATCCTTGCCATGCCAGTGGAACAAGTGACCCAGGCCACCACCGGTCTGTTTTTCGGGACCATGCTCCCGCCTGCAAGCTTCACTATTCAAGTGCCCGCACCAGAAGCGCACAAGAAGTCGGTCTTCGATCGGCTCACTGCTACAACGGCCCCTTTCAACGGATCGTCCAATATCAAACCGGCAGCCTCTGTCTTTACCAGGCTGAACCAGAACTCTGATGGGCCCACCAAGAAGCCCATGAACCCTGAAATGGCCGTCCCGAGAAAGACAGCCACCTCTGCTCCTGAAGTCGTCAAGGCGGCTTCTCCTGTTAAAGGGTCGGTCTTTTCAGGGCTGACCATTCCGCTCCTGCTCCTACTCGAGGGTCTGTCTTTGACAGACTGAACATCGCCACTCAAAAGACAACATCAATCTTTAAGAGGCTGGCACCAGCAGCGCCTCATTCGGACAGGGGGCAAGACGAAGCTGTCCCTATCGTCGATCCAGTCCCAACGGCTCGTCACGCTCGACGTCGCCACTGGCGCCGAGTAAGGAAGGACGGGGGCAATTCCCCCTCAGGGCTAACTCTACCCGCTCCAGTGGTGGAAGTTAATGCTGCTATTCCAACTGGGAACAGCTTTGAACCACTAAGGAGGGTACGTAAGAACTCTCCGACTGCTACGCTAAAAAGATCTCCTCCACCTGCGGAGAGGGTTACAGAAACGAAGCTGGAACAACCCCCTCAACGGCTGTCCTCCAAAATTTATAAAGTCTGGCGGAGGGTTCAAGATTCCGTAATCGACCAAGATCACTCTCGCCGGTAGAAAAGGGTGAAAGTGCAGGAAGAAAAGAACCGTCCTGTTAAACAGCAAAGGACGACAACCGCCAGGGTGCCCGCTGCAACGGCCCCTTCAACTTCAATGCCCCACAAGGGAAGGAGGACGGAGAAAATTCCCACACCTGCGGCAAATGTCAAAGGCGGCGAGCCCAAACGCCCTAAGTCCGGGGGCATTATAGTCCATACTGTATACATGGCGTCGGGGAAGGAGGACAGCCGTGCATCTACAGGTCATAGACCGCTTACACGGTCAGTGACCAAAGCTCAGGAGCAACAGCAGAATCTTCAGGAAATGATGAATGCGATGGCCGCACTCACTGGGCCGAAAGAAAGCCCCGAAGCGTCCTCGAATCAACGCCAGGAGCAAGAAACCGACGCTGAATTCCTTCGTAGGGTACTGGAAAAGAAGGATAAAGAGGTTGCGGAACAAGCAGCCAATATAAAGTGAATGGCCCTCCTGTTCCAGGACATGGTGGGAATGATGATTCAACAAGATCCTCCTGCTGAAGATCCTCCGATCGCCCTTGAAGACGATAGGGGAGAAACGTCAAATCCTCCACCGGCTCTGTCAACAGCCAAGGAGGAGACAATCTCCAAAGCTGACTTGGACGAATATATAGCTCAGCAGATACGAGTTCATCAGGCGACTGAGGCAGCCGGACAAGTTGTCATGACGGGGCGACCGTATCCAAGCTGGTACGATCAGATCAAATACCCGCCGGGCTATACAATACCGAAATTCCATGTCTATAAGGGGACGGGCAATCCTCACCAGCATGTTGCCCAGTTCAGGGTGCTTTGCGGCAACACCGGCGGTGATGATAAATTGTTGCTTCGCCAGTTCGTCGGCAGCTTGTCAGATACAACATTCGAGTGGTCTCCGAGCTCCCAAACGACTCTATCAAGACATTTGCGGAGATGGAACTGCTGTTTACCCAGCGTTTCGTAAGCGCCAGCGAACGCACCCCGATAACGGCATTGATTAATGCCAGGGTGAAGCCAGGCGAGACATGGGTCCAATACGCGATACGGTGGCGGAACTTATGGTCAAAATGCGAACAACGAATCGAAGAGGCTCCTGCGGTAGGCATGTTTGTGGGAACCCTCGATCCGCAAGCGACCATCTCGCAATTCATGATGTTCTTTAAGCCGACTACCTTCCAGGCCCTGATCGACAAGCTAGCTCAGATGGATCAGATAGGCCATAGACCTCCCCCTCCAAAGCCGGACTCTCGAAATGAGAAGGGGAAGGGAAAAGCAATTGTTGTCGCTAATGCTCAACAACAGCCGAGCAACTTGAAACCGGCTGTCCGTCAAAATAATATGCGTCCGCGTGTACCCCTTGAGGAGAGGATAGGACGTCCTTACTCGTTTCCCCAAGATAAAACGAGAAGATTGTTCGAGCTGGCCTTGCGCAACCGACTCATAAATCTGCCGGATCCAAGACGTCCGTCGCAGCCAAACGACGTCAATGATCCCAATTACTGTCCTTATCACCGAGTACTAGGTCATCCGATCGAGGATTGTTACGTCTTCAAAAATTGGATTGAGGACCAGTACCAACAGGGCAAGTTCGCGTTGTCCGACAGATGGAAGGTGAATCCGCCGCAGCCTCACACCCCTAAAAGGGTGAATACGCCGGGGGAAACGTGCTCCCTCGTTGAAGAAGCTTCATGGGAGGTTGTGCTATCAGCCAAAACAAAGCGGATGCTGAACGATCTTCAAACATGCCCAGCGATCAGGTGGAAAACCCCGTTGGAATCTCAGATCATTGAAGGGATGTTGAAGCCGAGTCCAACTCCAAAGACCGATGGTGGTAGCCCAAGCACTCACAACCAGCCGTCTAAATCTTCGAAGAAGAAGAAGAAGAAATCCAAGAAGCCTGTGAAGCCTGGCGACAAGCGCACGGACTTACAAAGACAGATTGACGCGCTAGAGGAATATAACCAGAAAGCACGGACTCCCATCACACTCCAAGAGTTCCTCAACCACGTCTTTCAAGAGGAAGATGAGGGGGAGAGTTCGTCGGATGAATCTGAGGAATACGTGGCGAGCTGTCATATGATTTCCCATTCGTTTACAGACGATGAGGAAACTCCTTGCACTGAAAAGCTGGGGGCAGATCCTAAACCGGAAATTCTGGGGCCATCGGATGAAATAATTGACGCATTCCTCAATGAAGCTCTGTTGAAAAGTAAAGCTGATCGGGAACGCGAGACGGCCATATTTGAAAGGGCCAAGCGACAGTGACTTGACGGAAGAGTTGAGACCCTCCCGCTGGAGCAAAGTACGTCCACCGCAGATAAAAGCAAATTCAAAATGAGGAAAAAGTTTGCTAAAGCCATATCAATGGGTATGAAGCTACCATCCTCTGAAGGAAACATTACCGGTGAAGCGGAAATGCACCCCTCCTACTGCTTGTATCATCGGAAGATTTCGAACCCCACCGAAGAGTGCAAAGCTTTCAATAAATGGTGGCCGGGATATGTCGCTCACCGGCAACATTTTAAGCGGGAAAAGCGCAAAACTCGTCGGGAGCGGAAAAGTACGACCGAAGAGCTTAATAGAACTACCGGTGATTGTCGCATGGTTAATGCCGGGGGATCGCAAGTTCTCACGTTCGGGAGCGACTCTGACGAGGAAATGGCTCTTAGCCCCCTCTTTAAAGAGTCCACTTCGGGAAAAGAAGAAGAGCCGAAGGTCTGCGAAAATATCCGGCTGCGTAATCGTACGCTACCTGAAAAGAATCTCGGACCCTCAAATAAAGAAGATAAAGGGAAAGAAAAGGTCTCTGAGGATATCGCCTTAGATGACCAAGTCATGGAAGAGCTAGCCACCAAGGACCCGCCGAAGAAAAATATGGTGGATTACAACGTTCTAGCGCATCTGAGGAAGCTACCCTCGCAGCTTAGCATTCTTGACGCCCTTTTACTATCAAAAGAGGCAAGGGATTCATTAATCAAGGCACTACAAGAGCCGGAGCAATTCCAAGCTTTTCTCGCCGAAGAAAAGATGAAGGATGAATTAGAAGAAGTGCACACGGCCGATGTCACTTTCGGTGATGAAGACCTTCTCCTAGGGACGTGCGAACACAATCGCCCCCTCTATGTCTCAAGGTATTGCCATGATATAAAGATAGGCAAAATATTGGTTGACAATGGGTCTTCCGTTAATCTCCTCAACGTGCGGGTATTAAAGGAAATCTGCATGAGCGTCCAGCACCTTGCTCGGGACAAGATCACCATCCCCGGGTTCGACTCCCAATCATCAAGAACTCTTGGGTCTGTGATACTGACGCTACGCTTTGGGCTACACGTCACGGACATTAAGTTCCACGTCATAGACGCCAAGACATGCTACAATGCTCTGCTCGGCCGACCATGGTTACACGAGTACAACATCATCCCTTCTACACAGCATCAGTGTATGAAATATTTTAAGGATGGTCTCGAGTATACCGTGACGGGAGAACTGAACCCGTTCTCCATGAACGAGGTCCGCAAATATGAAGATGCCAAATACTTCTTACCGGATTTCGAAGACACGGAGAGGTGTCACAAGCCGGAGAACAAGGCTAACGCCACCATCCCTGTTTTCGGGAGTGATACCGAGGAGGAAGAGGAGATGGTTTATTCGGGTCCGCCCCAATACAACAAACCGGGACCATCCGCTCCTACGTTGATCTTTGGTAGTGACTCGGAAGATGAAGTTCATGCTATATTTTCCGCTCGACCTTCAGTACAAACATCCGCTGATGAAAAGCAAAGTCTGCAAATCGCCATGGTTCCACTTAAACATCATAAAGAACTGGGTGCGCTCGATGCCTACACCGCAGAGGAGTTGTGGACGTTCTATGTCCCTCCCAGGCGAAAAGGCGAAAAGGCAATTCTATTCTACCGCTCTGAAGAAACCAAAGTGGAGAAAGAAATCTGGCACGGCGCGGATCCTACGCTTGACAGGCTTCAGCCCATCCGTCTGCCCAGATATTATACAGAAGGCTTGAAGAGGCTGCTGAAGCGCCAGGGGATATCCTTCAAACAGACCGCTCGAAAAGCCAAATTCTATGACAGGGTCTGGAACGTCCCCGGGACTCAGCACAAGTTTCCTAATAGGAGAATGGAAACAATCGGGCTTGGTTACATTCGGTCCAAGAAACGAGAGCTACTCCATGATTGCTATGTCGTGCATGACTTCAATGAAGAAGCGGATGCTCAATGGGAGGACGCTAATCCTGAACCAGTAAAAGTTCCTGATGCAAAAGTGCCCAGTCCGTCGTTCGAAGAACAAATGGACAAGCTTATAAGGGAAGCTGGCCAAAAAGTCCGAGACGACCACAACCGCAAAATGGCCATCTACGAGAAATACAAAATGCAACGCCTCCTCCAACAGGCCATGAAAGATGAAAGTGCCGCTCCCTGTCAACCTGTTATAAAAAAGGCTCGACGCAGAGGCAAAAACAAGTCAAAAAGCGAAAGAGGCGCTCGACAGCAACAAAGCGGGACTAAGAAGCCACGCAAGCGGGAATCGAGCGGTCCAGATCTGTCCCTTGTGAAGAAGATGAGTCGAGCATACTCTTTTCCTCGGGACAAGACGAAGAAGATACTTGACCGAGCTATAAAACATCAGATGCTTACACTGCCGGAGTCTAAACACCCCAAACAAGCAGGCGAAGTCTCACACCTAAACTATTGCTCTTATCACCGAGTAATAGGGCATCCTCTCGAAGACTGCTTCACCTTCAAGAACTGGGTGGAAGATCAATATCAGCTCGGCAAGTTCGCTCTATTTGACAGTTGGAGGGTAACGTCGCCACAGAAGCACGAACCCAAAGCCACGAAAGCAGAGCCAGACCCACATCGGTCTTCGAAGCGAGCTCGTATTTGTCATATGATAACAATATCAAAAGAAGAGACCGATAATATGGATAACCTTCCCTGGTGCTTCGAAAACAGCAACGACGAGGTGATCTCAGAATTTCCACCAGCACCGAAAGAGCTGGAGGATGGAATACATACTACTGCAGATAACCTCAAGAAAATTGAGTTGGGGATGGCGAACGACCCGCGACCGACATTCGTCAGCGAGCTGCTATCTGAAGAAAGGGTGGTTGCGTTAAAAGACGTGCTTGTACAGCATAGAGATTGCTTCGCATGGAACTATTCCGAAATGCCGAGACTAGATCCAGAAATTGCTGTGCACAGATTGGCGATATCTCCGGACGTCAAGCCGGTCAAACAAGCGCCAAGAAGAATGCGTCTCGAGCTTGAGATGAGTATCAATGCCGAGGTCAAGAAGCTAATCGACACTGGCTTTATCCAGGAGGTTCAATATCCTGAATGGATCGCCAACATCGTCCCTGTGATGAAGAAAAATGGGACAGTGCGTATATGCGTGGACTTCCGGGATCTCAATAAAGCCTGCCCGAAGGACGATTTCCCAGTGCCAGTCACCGAACTGATGATAGACAATACGTCCACTCACGAGGTTTTCTCCTTCATGGACGGCTCATCAGGGTATAATCAGATAAAGATGCATCCCGAAGACCAGAAGCACACCGCCTTCAGGACCCCTTTGGGTATATTTTGCTACAAGGTGATGCCCTTCGGTTTAAAGAATGCCGGTTCCACCTATCAGAGGGCCATGACGAAGATCTTTGATGACCTTATACACGAAATCGTCGAATGCTATATCGACGATCTCGTGGTTAAAAGCAAATCATACGAGGAACATCTCGAGCATCTGAAGACCGTATTTCAACGCCTTCGACAATACAACTTGAAGATGAACCCTCTCAAGTGTGCATTCGGAGTTTCCTCGGACAAATTCCTGAGATTCATCGTCCGACACCGAGGTATTGAGATAGATCCGTCAAAGATTAAGGAGATCATGGAAATGCCCCCGCCAAGAACTCTCAAACAGCTGCGGTCTCTCCAAGGGAAGCTCGCGTATATACGACGATTTATAGCCAACCTTTCAGGCAAGTGCCGTCCTTATAGCCACCTGATGAAGAAGGGAACCCCGTTCGTCTGGGATCATAAATGCCAAGACGCGCTGGACGAAATCAAGCAGTACCTCTAGAATCCACCAGTGTTGGCTGCTCCGGTCAAGGGAAAGCCTCTCATTCTTTATACAACTGCCCTCGAAGGCTCCTTAGGCGCATTATGGGCGCAAGAGAACGACCAAGGGAAAGAAAGAGCACTCTGCTATTTGAGTCGAGTTCTACTGGGGGCAGAAAGTAACTATTCTCCCATTGAAAAACACTGCATGGCGTTGATCTTTGCGATAACCAAGCTCAGGCACTATGCGTTGGCGCATGAAGTCCGTCTCATATCGAAGGTGGACCCCCTTAAGTATTTAATGTCGAAGGCCATACTGACTGGTCGACTCGCTAAATGGGCCCTGCTCTTGATGGAGTTCTCGATAACATATCAACCTCTCAAGGCAGTGAAAGGCCAGGCCATCGCCGACTTCCTCGCTGAGCATCCGATACCTGCCGATTCTCCTCTGAATTGCGAGCTGCCAGACGAACATGCGTTTGACGCGATCGACGGTGGTGATACCCGATGGGAGCTTTATTTCGATGGAGCATCTTCCATGAAGAAGCGCAAACAAAGTACGCCCATAATCAAATCGGGGGTAAGCCTTATCTTCGTGACTCCACAAGGAGGGATAATGCGCTTTGCTTTCTCCTTAACAGAACCGAGGACAAACAATGAAGCCGAATATGAAGCTTTGATAGCAGGCCTCGAGATCGCTATTGAAATGGGAATTGAAAACCTCCTCATATACGGAGACTCCCAACTGGTCGTCAGCCAAGTAAATGGCGACTACCAAACGTGCAAACCAGAATTAGTGAAGTACGGCGAAAAGGTGCAACAACTCTTGACCCAAATTCCTTCCTATACCTTGGAAAACATACCACGCGGGGAAAACAGCAAAGTGGACGCATTAGCCAAGCTCGCTAAAGAATTGGCTGACGAGAACCTCGATGACGTCAGAATCGTGGTACAAAGCCGTCGGTTGCTTGCCCCAGCAGAAATGTCTCCAGAATCATCCGAAGAAAAGAGAACGACTGAGCAGACGACCCTGCAAATAAAAGACCGGGAAAAGGCTGAGGATTGGAGAGAAGTCTTTATAGACTACTTCAAATACCGTCGAACGCCCGAAGATGCGTCCTCAAGACATCAGCTTATGAAACGAACTTTGTCTTTCGCCTTCGTCAATGATACTATGTACAAGAGGTCATTTGATTCTTTGTGGCTGAGATGCCTGGGACCTGACGAAGCGAAAAGAGTCGTTCAGGAAGTTCACGACGGACTCTGCGGTTCTCACCAAGCAGGCCCGAAGATGAAATTGAAGATAAAACGGATGGGTTACTACTGGCCCACGATGATTCAGGACTGCTTTGAATATGCGAAGTAATGCCACTCATGCCAGATTCATGGGGACTTCATCCATCAGCACCCAAATCCTCTACACCCAACAGTGGCTAGCTGGCCATTCGAAATGTGGGGAACTGACATAATCGGCCCTATCGAACCAGCATCGTCCAGGGGACATCGTTTCATCCTGGCGACGACTGACTACTTCTCCAAATGGGCAGAAGCAGTACCGCTGAGGGAAGTGAAGACGGAAAATATCCTCCACTTTTTCAAGACGCACGTTATTTATCAGTTTGGAACTCCGTGACGGATCATCTCCGATAACGGGCCAGCTTACAGAAGCACAAGATCAGTCGCTTCGCGCAACAGCATAATATAGACTGGAGGTATTCCTCAGTTTATAATCCGTGAGCTAACGGTCTAGCTGAGGCTTTCAACAAGACCTTGACGAAGATCATAAAGAAGACGGTGTCCCGAAATAAGAAGGACTGGCACGAGAGACTGCAAGAAGCTCTCTGGGCGTATCGAACTACGTTCAAGACGGTCACGAACACAACACCGTACGCGTTGGTATTTGGTATAGAAGCAGTACTCCCCCTCGAGATAGAGTTACCCTCTTTACGAGTGGCAGTCCACTACGAGCTGATGGACGAAGAAAATGCTCACCTTCGGCTTGAGGAGCTTGATGCCCTTGATGAAACCCGGCTCATAGCGCAACAAAATCTGGAGGCTTATAAAGCAAAGATGACGCGCTCATATGAAAGATTGATCCGGCCGAAGACATTCCGCAAAGGCGAACTCATGCTAATGGTCAAAAGACCCATGATCCCCAGTCGCGCTAAGCGGGGAAAATTCGAGCCGAACTATGAAGGCCCGTACATCATAGACAAGGTCTACCAGGGTGGAGCCTATCTACTCATGGATATGCACGGTAAAAGGCCTTTCAGGCCAATAAACGGTCGCTTCCTGAAGAAATACTACGCTTAATGAGCCACAGCCTAGATCAATGATAGATGACGACGACTATGTCCTCTCGCTATCTTCCTAAGCCCAAACTCTATAAGTAGTAATCGGCCTTCTTCAGCAACGGACCGAAACGTCCTTAAACTAATAACGGACCGAAACGTCCTTAAACTAATGACGGACTACTATGTCCTAAAACTAGTTGTTGACCGAGATGTCGATAAACTACGGTGGATTGAAACATCACAAAGCCGATATATATATAAAAAAAAAAGAAGATAAACGGTATGTCCATAAGCAAAATGGGCACGGATGAAAACCCGAAAGGGCTCCGTGAGTAAAAACAGCAGGGCTACCGGCGAGTGTTTGTGAAAACCCGGAAGGGCGCAACCTCGTTAAAAGACACTTGCAAGGTCCTCTTGACCTAGTAAGGAGAAACCACCCGCGTGAGATCCTTACGACTCACAAGGGAGCAACACACTTAGGGATCCCCACGATTCCTAAGGAGAAAATACACTTGTGAGATCCTCACGACTCGTAAGGAGAACTCTCTTATGGGACCCTCACGGCTCATAAGATTTGAAAGTCTTAAGTTACAGACCTAAACCTGTGCTTAAAGCAACCCCCGCAACTTTCGTTATTGCCCTACAAGTGGTTCAATTCTGACCCTTGTATACAATCCACGGGCGCGAATAAACATTTCCCTAACCAAGTCCCATCCGTGACTGGGGATATGTTCGCATGGTGAACAACCCTTGTAGGTTCTCTCGATTTACAAGGAGAAAACCCTCTTGTAGGATCCTTACGACTTACAAAGGAACACACACTTAGGAATCCTCACGATTCCTAAGAAGAAAATACACCTACAAGATCCTCACGACTTGTAGGGAGAAATACTTTTGTGAGACCCTTACGGCTCATGAAGTCAAAAGCCTTAGTCGACAGGACCTTAACCCTGTTCGCTAAACCACCTTTGTTCGACATCGAGAGAGGCAAATGATGATTCGCTCCTGGCAATATCCCAGTTGTAGCGGTGCTGATGCCGAAACCAGTGTCTAATTCCAGGCTTACGGCAAAAATCCAGCAAGCCGCACATGCATACAAAATAGCCGAAATGATGGGGCAACTTGCAATAAAAAGCAGCAAGTAAAAATGTATGCATACAAAACAGCCGAAATGATTGGGCAACTCGCAATAAAATGCAGCGAGTAAAAATAAAATAAATAGCCGAAATGATTGGGCACCGCGGAAAATAGCCGAAATGATTAGGCAATCGCGACCTTCGCGATATAAAAGCTGAAATGATAGAGCATCGCGGAAATAAAGCAATAATATAAAAAAATGATGAAACTTTTGCCCTACAGGTGAGATCTCATCGATCCCTGTATACAATCCAAGGGCACCATACCTTCCCAACAGGTTCCGCCAGGAAGCAAAGCTAAATCTCGGCGGTTCACCAACAACCTAGAGACAACCGCGACATTCGTCTCGATACAGCAGACGCAGTGCCAGCAAACGAAGCAAAGATCAAATTTCTAACTTCACGGTTTTGACGGTAACTTATATAAAACCTGAAAGACCACCGGAGATCGTTTCAACCCCAGGGAAACCAGTGTCCTTGGCAAATACCTCAATTCAGGGAATCTAGCGTCCTTAATGAGAGCTTCCTGATTCGCGTCGGCCCGCGGAGAAACCAGTGTCTTTGCAGGAATACTCCGATTCGTTTCAACCTCGAGGAAACCGATGTCCTCGGCAAAATACCTCGACTCAGGGAAACCAGTGTCCTTGACGAGAACATCTTAATTCGCGTCGACCCGCAGAGAAACTAGCGTCTTTGCAGGAACACCTCGCCTCGTTTCAACCCCAGGGAAACCAGTGTCCTTGGCAAATACCTCAATTTAGGAAAACTGGCGTCCTTGATGAGAGCTTCCTGATTCGCGTCGGCCCGCAGAGAAACCAGTGTCTTTGCAGGAATACTTCGATTCGTTTCAATCTCGAGAAAACCAGTGTCCTCGGCAAAATACTTCGACTCAGGGAAACCGGTGTCCTTGACGAGAACATCTTGATTCGCGTCGACCCGCAGAGAAACTAGCGTCTTTGCAGGAATACATCGATTCGTTTCAACCCCAGGGAAATCAGTGTCCTTGGCAAATACCTCAATTCAGGGAAACTAGCGTCCTTGATGAGAGCTTCCTGATTCGCGTCGGCCCGCAGAGAAACCAGTGTCTTTGCAGGAATACTCCGATTCGTTTCAACCTCGAGGAAACCAGCGTCCTCGGCAAAATACTTCAACTCATGGAAATTAGTGTCCTTGACGAGAGCTGCTCGATTCGTCTCGACTCGTGAGGAAATTAGTGTCTTCGCGAGGACTTCCCGATTCGTCTCGACTTATAAGATAAAGCCTTAGGCAGCATGAATTAAAAAACTTGTTTCCTAAGCACCGGGACCCTGCAAGTCGGTCTAAAACGGTCTCTTGCATACTATCCACGGGTCTCACTCTCCAAAGTCGGATCTCGACAAAGAGGGAAACAACCGCTTTCGAGTCCCCTCGACTCGTAAGAGGGAAAATTCTCTTATAAGATCCTTACGACTTATAAGAGAAAATGCACTTAGGAATCCTCACGATTCCTAAGGAGAAAATCCACCTACGAGATCCTCTCGATCCATAGGGAGAAAAGTCTCTATGAGACCCTCACGGCTCATAGAGTTGAAAAGACTTAGGCAGCAGATCTGAACCTGCGGCCTAAGCCATCGCTATCTCTCGAAGAAACTAAGATGCTTACTCTATTATCTGTCGACCATGTTTATCAAGACAACATGCTGATAATAAGAGAAGGGAGAAAGCAAAGAAATGATACAAGACATTGCAAAGAAAAAATGTGTATCTTTATTTATTAATTCAATCAAGTACATGGCGAATCGTACAAAAGAATAAAAAATGTATACATCTTATTCGAAAAAGAAAATTTTTACAAGTATATTGATACAAGGGCAGCTACTAGGAATGAAGCGTCTTAAATAGCCCTATCAGTTGTTCGCGCACTTCCTTCCATGCCTTCTCCTGATCGGCCACCACCGCCAGTTCCGCTTCCACTTGAGCCCGCTGCTGCAAGAAGGATGCAAGCTGCTCCCCAACGGCTTGCTGAGCTGCTTCGCGACCTTGAGCATCACGCTCGGCGGCATCGAGCTTCCGCTTCAGGTTTAGCCTATTAAAGATACGCTCCAGAAGGCCCTCGAAGATATCCTTCACCTGGGCAGCGTTCGCCTCAACCTCAGCGCGCAGACGAGACGTCTCGCTTGAGGTATCTTGGCATTCCCTCAGCCTTAAAGCCGCTTCTTGTTCCAAGTGGCGGAAATAAGAAGCGCTTTGCTCAATCCATGTTGCTCGTTGATTGCTTGCGGCTAAGGTCTCGGGAGCAGGGCGCATAAACTCCGATTGATGCAGGCGGACCTCGATTTCCCTGCAGTGATTAACCCAAAGCTCGACGACGCCTTCATCATGAAAATTCACAAGCGCCGCCAACATCGGGTTAACCTCCGCAGCGAAATCCGCAGCAGATGGGGAAGTGTCCGCGTCAAGCACTTCGACGTATCCGCTCAGCATGCCCAAGCTCATTACGGCACCCTTTGAAGACGGACGTCTCAAGAAGGGACCCGCCGGCATTATGACGCGAGACTCAAAGGGCGCCGGAATCGGAACGACAGCTGAGAAAAACAAAATACGATTAGATGACGGCTCAAGAAATGTGAAAAAGTCATCGATGGGAAATTTTACTATACTAGCTGCAGTGGGCAGCAAAGCCGGGAGGGCCGGTGGCGCGACCGATCTTTCATCCCCTCCTTCGATTTGTAGCACTGCAATCAGGACGAGGAAAAGTCAGAAATAATTCCATTACTGAAAAAAGAAAGACATCAATTGGAAACTATACTCACCAGCGCCACTGGAGGAAGAAGCGAGTTCAGATGGGAAGGAGAAGTGCGGGTGCAACACTTGGTAGAGGTGATCAAAAAGCACCCCTGTAAAGTTGCACTAGTAAGACATTAGTACATAAATTATGCGGCCGAAAGATAAAACTAATGGGTTGCGAATCCATACCTTCCAATATCTGGGATGGCACGAGAAAAGGCTGAGAGGTGGCCACCGCCAAAGCAGTAGCTGACGGTGCTCCCTCGAGCAATGGAGCATCGGCACTGGCCGCACCTGCGTTAAAAACAAAGATAAACTTGTCAGAAAGGATTGCAAGATTAAAAAAAGGGGGGACGGTAACCCAAAATTTACCCGATGAGCCGCCAGCCGAAACGGAGGCGTCTCCCTCCTCCATCGATACGAGTCCACCTCCCGTGGCCTCATCACCGGACTCGACGGGGGCTGTCATCGTGCTCGCACGACCAGGAGACAGCGGAGGACCGTAGACGGGGAGAGCAATGATTGGAGCATTGCCAGACTCTTGAGAAAGAGCGGCTGGCTTGTCCCCGGGAGTCGTGCTCGTCTCACCCGCTACTCCCTCGGGCTTGGCAGTCGCTGCTGTCTCGTCCGCCGTTACCATGGGGTCACCAGTCTCAGGCGCTTCGTCTACCACTGCCCCAGGCTCGGTTACAGTAGTCGTCTCATTTGCCGCTACCTCAGGCTCGGCATTAACGACCTTCTCTGGTGCAGCTCTTTCAACCCCCAGCTCGGGTCCAGCAACCCCGGCGACATCGCCCACCGTCGGCTCGGGTTCAGCCGGTGCCTCTTCCTCTGTCCCCTTAGGTTCGACGGTTTCCGCCTCCCCTTCGGTTAGACTTGGCCCTGCAGGACAAGATATATAAGAACCGACATGTTTACAATTCTTACAACAAAATTTTGAAAGATACATTACCTGAGGTGGACTTATCGTTGGCCTCCCGAACTGCACGCGCCACCTGTCTGCGAGCTGTAGACAGGACGGCCGGGGGCTCTTCCGAGGGAGTATCATCACGAGGAACGGTGCTTGGGCCCGCTCCCACGGCCAAAGCAGCCCGGCGTGCCTTCGCCTCGCGCCTTAACCGCTTTCTCTCCTCCCGAGCCGTCAAGACGGAGCTCTTCAAAGCTTCCTTCATTGAGGCGTCATCGTCCGTGAACAGAGATGCCTCCAAATTCTTCAAGGCATCCCTCGTCGACTTGTTGAGTTGAGGCTCTTGCGGCGGCCCCGAAGAGACCGGGACTTCAGTAGCTGTCCCGGGGAGAGTCCATGCATCAGCTGGCGCAGCCCCTGCAAAGAGACAAAGGAAGAAGGTTAGGTTCAGAAAAGAGGACAAAAACTTAATAAGGTGAGACGTACCAACGCCCATTAAAGCGCGCTTCTTTTCCTCCTCCTGGAAGGTTTTTAAAGAGGCAGCGATGGCTTCTTCAGTAGTGACACCTGTTAAAAAATGGGGGGGGGGAAGCATTAGTCGAAGATAATGATAAGAATGCGATAAAATGACAAAAAGTGCATCTAATGATTACCTGCTCGAGCGAGTTTATCCAACCACGCTTCGAGTCTGGCTGATCGCTCAGAAGCCGCAATGGCGGCCGCCAGATCGGTGTCTGCTGGATCTACCGAGAGGCCCTTATTGCTGCCGTACTCGCTTATACCTTCGGTAAGAGCGGCCTCAGGCTCTAAACCGAGGATAGCATCGAGAGAGAGGAGCGACTTCTTCTTCCTCTTCTGCCCGCCAGCCCTAGGTGCACCCGAGATCGACTTGCGCTTTGCAGGCACCTTAGGGCGGCGGGTCCCGATATCCGCGCCTACGTCGGACTCCAGCGAAACCACATTTACCGTCTCCACTGGAGCACGGGGCGCTGGTGGCGCATCCACAGTATCACGGAGCGGCAATCCGCGCGGAGGGCTCAGCACGCGCGGTGGCCCAACTCCGGCATCTTTCAGCGGAGGAATGACTGGAGTCCTTGGCTTCAAGGGAGCCTTGCGATCGCCGCCGGGAGGCGCACCCTTGCGGTCAACCAGCATGCGTTTCTCCATACGGATAACCGGACCCATTGCGTGTGCGTACCAGGCCACGTACGCGTTGAGGACCTTGGTAACGCAGCTTGGCTCGCTGATGAAGAAGTAGGAGCCCGTGTTAAGCCGCATAAAATGGTGCATCGCACTCCTTATCCCCTCCCGGCTGGCCACGGGCTCTTCCAAAAAGGCTTCCAGCGGGATCCCTTGGTGATAGCTGGATTGTTGGGCGAACCGGTGAGGGTTATACCTCATGAAAAGCGCCGTCTCATTTTGCCTGAACACCAGGTAGCCCGGCCGAATGGAGTAGAGGTGAAGGATCTCCCGGGCTTTCAATATGGAGGCCCCGTCCTTAAAATCATCGCGCAGCGGCACCACCGACTTGGTGGTTTCTGAGCCTATGGTTATGACTTTATCCAAAAAAGAAACCTTCGCTCCGACCAGGTGTGGATGAAGGAGCAACCCCCTAGCCTCCCGCGGAGGCGCAACCACGATCGAGGCGCCGACCAGCCGCATGACACTTGGGAGTCTGCACTTCTCAAAAAACGGAGGGATCTTATTGACGCCGAACACCCCATGCACATGCATTTCCATCCATGAGGTGAAGTAGTGCATCGGGAAATTAGCCGGCTGCACCCCAGGTTCATTAGCGTCCGCCGCCATGCTAAGTCCATTATATAGGTGAGCCAACCCGGCGATTCCTATTGTCAACTGCAGGCCAGCCACCATCCGATGCGTTGGGTAGAAAACGGACGGCTGCATGTGGCGCGGGTGCATGGAGAGCGCAAAGCTGCACAGCCACAATCCCAGGAACCCTACAAAAAAGGTCTCCTCATCCATGCCCGGGATGGCAATTTCTGACAAGGGCATGACGGCGGCGCCGGGGAGATAAAAGTCCTTTTGATCATCCTCCGATGTGGGTCAACGGTTCAAGACGAAGCCAAAAGGGTCATCAAGCTGGACGAACTTCTCGCTCCGCTCCGATAGAAACTCCGGTCGAATGAAGCGGGCGATAAAATCTGCGAAACTGACTCCCCGGATGCCTGATTCCAGATAGAGCCCTTCATATATGTCCAGCACCTTCACCAAGCCCGGAAACTGGTGCTGAATAGCGTTCTCCGGCGTCAGATCAAACACCAACGGCTTGGTGGCAAAGACGTATTCGTCAGGAGGAAGCAGCTCCTCGTAATGCTCCCCCCTCATCGGCAGACCCGAGATTTCAGCGAACTCTTCCAAGGAGATAGAGACTTCCCTATCCGTCATCTGGAAGGTGTGGGTGGGGATATTCCATTGTTCGATAAAAGCCTTAATCCACCACGTTGGAGGAGAGGGATACTCAAAGAGCGAGACGTAGATTGCCGAATACAAACTAATCTTCATCAGATGAGTCCTCTTCGCCGATAAGATGTACCGGGCCCACTGCAAATATCCGGCGGGTGGTCGCGGGATCAATCCAATGTTATAGGCCTGTCCCCAAGGGCGTGCTTCACCCTGACAGATTCTCCTCCGCAAAATGTCTATTGACGGCGGCGGCTGCACGGGAATAGCACCAATTGCAGGCTGGAGGAGGTCATCCGAATTCCAATTTTTGACCTCCATGGCATAGTTCACCGGGGGTTCATCCGCATAGGTGATCGAAAATATGGGCTCAGACGGCATAGCGGAACCGAAGCTTCGGCGACCCTGGATGATCTCGTTATACCACCTACCCCACAGGTGAAGGTTCTTGTGCTCGGGGTCATGATCCTTGATGAGAGTGAGCACCTCTCGGTTCACTGGTGCCTGAGCGAATAAACAGGAATGATAAGTCAGCAGGCATGTTTCCTGTGGAGGGACAAAAATTAGCCGTCAGTGTTGTAATTCCAACGCTTGGCGTTTTAAAATTTATACCACATTGCAATGCAGTGGGTAGGGGACCAAAGGGGGACCACAAAATCTGGATGACAGTGCATCAGTTAATAAGACAGCCCCATCATTGGATGAGACTGTCAATTAATGAAGAGATCCCCAAGAGAATATTCTCATTAATGGGAAATCCATAGAGACAAGGAGAAAATCTCCTCTTTCAGAGCAAAGCTCTGTCATAGAGTGACATTGTCAAACTCTGGTCTCAAGGGAATAAAATTTCCTAAAAGAGCCTATCTCTGTAATAATGATGGAAAGATCCATCAAAAGAAACATTTAACTCTTGAAAGAATTAAAAATTTTGGATCTTAAAGATCCATGAAAACTCTTAGGAGTTCTTCATTTTCAGATCAAAAAGATCTACATTTGATCCATGAGCAAAGCTCTGTTCATAGGTTAAAACCCATGAAACAAGATCTCTGTAGATCTATGAATTCTTGAGAGCAAGGCTCAGTTGATGAAACCCCAAAGGGGTTTTCTTTAGATCAAAGATCTATGAGAGCAAGGCTCTGTTAATTAAATTTAATTTAATTTAAGTTAAATTTTACCTAAGATGTTCTAAAAATTTGAACTCTGGAGTTCTTGAAAAGAAACGAGAGCAAGGCTCTGAAGTTCTTAAAAGTAAGAGCAAGGCTCTGAAAATCAAAGATCTTGAAAATGGTAACTATTTACTAAGGACCAAGGGTCCTATTTATAGGCGCTTGCGCCCCTTCAACTCACCAGTCGATCCAACGGCCAAGATCTTGCCACCGCTGCACTCACGTGTGCGCCACGTGAGCACAACGGGGGGGGGCATTTGTTTCCCCCAATCAGAGCAAAGCTCTGTTTGAATTTCAAAAATTCAAAAATTGAAGCAACGCTTCAAATTCCTTGCGTGCGCGCAACGCGCTACGTGTCAAAAACTGATACATCAGCGCAGCGCCCAAGGCAGCGCGCCCAATCAGAGCAAAGCTCTATTTAAAAACAAAATTAAAAGAAGCAACGCTTCAGATGCGCTGCGCTCTACGCTGCGCAACACGTGTGCGCTGCGCGACACGTGTCAAGCGCAGATGCGTTTGCGCCAAACATAATTAAAATTCCAGTAAGATCCTTCTGTTCTTGTTAAAACAAGAAGATTGTCTTCTGTAAAACAGAAGCCCTTGGATCAAAGATCCAACGGTGGGGAAAATTCCCCAAATCACTCAGAGAATGATCTCTTTAACAAATTTAACAAATTAATGGGCACTATATAAAGGCCCCTAGACCCCAATTTCAAAACACAACACAAAGAAAGAAAAACACAGAAACAGAGAGAGAACTCAAAAGAATTTTGAGAAGAACTCAAGAAGAAGAAAAAAAGAAGGTAAAACCTTTGAGTAAAAAAGAAGAATTTCTTCTGAATAAATCATTGATCTAAGAACAATATCAAGGATCTTCAATAAAAATAAATAAATAATATCAAAGTCATTGCCTTTCTTATGAACCATTGGTTCTGGAATCTTAAAGATTCTTTTCTTGAATCCAAAATTGGATCAAGATATTAAAACAGTGCCTTGCACTTGCAAATCTGCACTGTTGTGCTCTCTGAATTGGCGCAAGCCATTAGAGAGCGCCACGTGTCAGCACCATAACAACTTGCGCTATGCGCTTTTAAGATAGAGCATTGCTCTCTGAAATTGGCGCAACTCACAGAACGCGCCACGTGTCAGCAGCGCACTGCGCTTGCGCTCACCCGAGCGTGACACGTGTCACCTCCATATGCGCTTGCGCTCAATAATTAGCGCAAAGCGCCTGACAGGCCACATAGCCACTGTCGGTTTGATTAATGCACTGCATTATTTACAGAAGGGCCAAGCCTAATTAAAAAAGGCCTAACAGGCCTAATAAAATGCAATGCATTATTTTAAAAAGGGGAGAGCCCAAACAAAAACAGATGTTGTGCATCATTTAAAAGGGACAGAGCCCAAATCAAAAAGTCCTAGCAGGCCAAAAGAAAATGCAGTGCATTATTAAACAGGGGCAAAGCCCTAGCACAGGCCTAATAGGCCAAAAATAAAAACGTTGAATATTCTCAACTGGACTTAGCCCAATCATGGCCGTAAGTCCTCAAATTAAATTGACTGGGCAAGACCGCTCTCTTAAATCAATTTACATCCGGTTCAAGGGTACATCTCTGAACTATTCTGACACCTATCGTTGTAATCCTTCAACGACGTCAGAGAGGTGACGGGTCCCGACAACCACACATTAATACGGACTGTGGGGTCCTTAAACCCATGGACTTATGCGTCCTTAAACTAATGGACTAATGCGTCCTTAAACACACCCATACGGACTGTGGGGTCCTTAAACCCATGGACTTATGCGTCCTTAAACTAATGGACTAATGCGTCCTTAAACACGTCTATATGGACTATGGCGTCCTTAAACTCATGGACTTATGCGTCCTTAAACTAATATCCATCCCCAAAACTGGAAATGGACCACCATGTCCCTAAACTGGAAATGGACCGCAATGTCCTTAAACTACCTACGGACCACTACGTCCCTAAACGGGAACAATAGAGCCCCCAAATGCTCTTTTATCGGATCTAAACGATCCCGTTTAAGTTGATCTTAGCCTCAAATGTGGTTAACGTATCCTTAAACCTCCAAACAGATTTTAGTCCCAAACTGGACTATAAGACCCCCAGTCGACTTTGGTTCAAGGGTACATCTCTGAACTCCTCTGACACCTGTCGTTGTAATCCTTCAACGTCGTCAGAGAGGTGACGGGTCCCGACGGCCATATATTAAATGGACCACTACGTCCCTAAACGGGAACAATAGAGCCCCCTAAATGCTCTTCCCGTTAAGTTGATTTTAGTCTCAAATCGGACTAACGTATCCTTAACGAACGTTTAAGTTGATCTTAGCCTCAAACATGGCTAACGTATCCTTAAACTAAAACCCCAAACCCAAATCTAAGTAAATACGGATTTGGACTAATCCACGTGCTACGGGCGACGACATAAATTAGTCTCCGTATACAATCCACGGGCAACCACAAACAAAACAAACACCCACGACATGAAGTGAAATTCTGGAGAAGGAGAAAGTTGTTACCGCGATGTGGTAGCGTAATTAATTGCAGGGGCTTGCGCCTGCAGGGAAGAGCGTCCCCACGATCAAAAAACCCCTCAAGCGAGGGGAATCTGACGATGTCTGCTACATCGGCTGCATCCGTGTAAACCTCCGATACACGGTGCCATAAATCAACTTGGCATCTTTGGAGAGGTAGACGGATAAAACCAAATAGCATCTGTCCCGAATCTTAGGCAAGACGTTCAGTCTCGGCCGCCATTCGGAGGGGAACATGAACATCTTTCCTCTTCTTTTTGGTTAGTGGCCGAACCCTTTGGGGTTTTCTCTTCACTAGCAAATTTCCTTGGCTTCACAAGTTTTCTTGAGGTGCTCACATTCACTTCATCGCACATCCAAAATGGCAACTTCAGTCTTGAGACAAAAGATCCTACACTCTCTCTACTTCATTCTTGGACATGTCGGCTAGCAAACTTCATGTTCGAGTTGCCTCGGTACAGAGGCGGGAGCCCGTATAAAGATTCGATGACGTGGTGCCACATTGACGAGCGAGATCGGGGAGCGGATTTCGTCGGTGTAGCAGCGAGGAGCTTGGTACGGAGATTAAAGACCGAAGGACACGGATCGATCGGTATAATTTCCTAACGCCTTTTACATATTGTTAGAATACGGTTAATGGAATGATCCGGGTTTTTGGGTTGCGGTAGCGCCGGTTTCGTAAAATGTTTTTGTTCCGCATTTGGCCTCGTTTAGATGGACGGGCCGCCGCCGCATCCCAACATGGTATCAGAGCCAAACTATTAACCGTAATCTAGCTGGTTTAGACAATGTTAATATATCAAAATTGAAACGACTCGATAACACTACCCTGCACATTCACTCTCTGTTGTTTTTGCAAGTGTCTTTAAAATTTATTTTAACAATTGCAGAAGACTACTGACCCTACCACATGACCACTAACCAAATACGAGCCCTTTCCCTCGGAGAAAAATCGGCGACAAGCACATTTTTTCCGGCCTCCTCGGCCAACTTGTTGTGTTTGTGCTTCGTATTTGGGTACTGGTCATGTCTCTGGATTGTTTGTGCAGTGGTATTGTTTATTTAGCCAATTTTGGATATAGTTTTATCAGTTTTTCTGTGGCTATTCGGGGGTCATTTCGAAGTCGATATGTTTTAATATTGTTTAAAATTAGCAGTACATTACATTTCTATCTGTGACCGTGAATGTCATTTGATCGGTAAATCTTGTCTAATCGCTATGGTTCTTTTAGACGGATTTGCGAACGTGACATTCACGTTGATGTTCTGTGTTGTGCTGTGATGTTGCGGATTTGTCGTGGTGGATAGCTTGCGTGCAATGGTAGTGCAGTTTGGATTTATTTGTACATTTGATATTGCGGGGAGAGCGTCCGACATGTGGACTGCCGTCACTGCCCATTTGTATATTATTCTTTTGGGGCACGACCGGGTTGAGGTCGATGTACCCGTTGTACATATTTTATTTTCTGTACTAGGATTATCCCGCGGTGGGATGTACGGATAGCCAGGTTCTAGAGGGCAACGGGCCCGCATCTCATGGCTTTGAGACGGAAGGGGCTTCACTCTAGAATTGGCGGGCTATTCGCTGCACTCGTAGGGGGTATAGGTTGACCCAACGAGGGGTGCTCAAGTTATCGGATTCCGTGAAGTGCTGGATGGTCCATTCACGTTGTTGAAGGGGGCTGCCTCGCTTCAGGTTTTGGCGGGTAACTTGCCGCGCTCGTAGGGGTCTAGGTTTTCATTGCACAGGCTATCCACACGACCAGGGGAACGTCGGGTTTCATTTGCGGCTCAAAGAAAACCGGGGCTCCGAGATTATCTGTATTGTTCTGTGATGCTTATTACTTTTCTGTGATGTTGCATTTATCATGCCTGGAGCGATTATTATATATTGTTATATATATTAGTAAATGTTGTATATGTTTTGCACCCGCGCTAGTCCAGTCCCCGCTCTGTCGTTAGTTAAGTAACCTGATGGGTGATGACGGGACCCAGTGGCGAATGCGGATGGCATATACGTACATCATCTTTTCGTTCTTTTCTGGTGTGATCAATTGATGGGACTACGTTGATTCTTATCAACGCAAGGAAAACAAACCTATATTTGATGTTGTTGGAACTAATTTTTCAAAAAGCTGTTATTACAAGGGCGTTCTCTTTTATTTTGCACACTGGTATTCGGTTATGAATATCCAGCACCTCATTCGACGAGGCAAGGGCCGAGATCCCTTCATCGGGAGTGGCCCCTTGGACAGAGGTTTGCGTCAGGGTAATAACGTCACTATAGTCGATTACTTTTTGCTTTGCATCGTGATATTCAGTTTGGAATATCTTGCACCTCATTCGACGGGGAAAGAGCCGAGATCCCTTCACCGGGAGTGGCCTCTTTAGCAAAGGTTTTCGTAACTATATATTTATAAAAACTATCCGGTTCCTTCAACGATATCAAGTTCATTAAGTTAAATGTTTTTCGTCAAAAACCAGCCGTAGCCCTCTATTATTTCGGATAAGTAATGCATAGTATTCGTGCGGTGTTTGTTGGCCAAAGTCAAGGCATCGTGTGCGGTAGCTGTGTGTTGCTTATCCGTTGCATGGATATGCATTGGTTTAGGACAGTCGTACCACTTTGTTGGCCAAAGTCAAGGGTGTGTGCGGGTGGGTCTAAATCAATTAGGACAATGACGGGTAGAACTTGACTTGCGGGTTATGATTTGTTGGTCAAAGTCAAGGTCATAAACCGCTTAGGGTAAAAATCATATCGGAAGTTTCAAATATACAGGAAACTTGCCAGGCATGCGCATACCTTATGGAGTGTGATAACGTGAGTGGATTCCATCACGTTATCATGCGATGATAGTTGGATCCCGATTCCCACCGATGAGTTGGACTACTCCTCGGGTGATTCCGACTAATTCTTCTTTCAGGTTTGGAGGAGAATTTGATGATACAGTGGGAGGTTTCCTGATTGGATAAAGTGATTAACCATTCTGATTCAGGTTAGAGTGCACGTAGAGTGTTTCTTTTCTCTCTCTCTCTTTGACCGCGACCATGGCCTGACCCTATACTATAACTTAGTGACCAAATTAACCAAACTTTCTTAAAACACTGGTTTTTGGATTGTCTGAGTTGCATACATCATTGCCACTCCTTCTCTTACCTTTTGCATTTCTCTAGAACACCTCGTATCACTACAAACATCCACTTCCATTGGATAAATCCATCGTATGGTTATATACGAACTCGAAGGAACTTTTTCGAGGATGGATTCCGGTTCTGGAGAGATTGAATAGGACTATTCAATTGTCTTTTCCTTTTACCTTCTCTCAGGTTGTGAGGGCTCCTAAGATTAGGAAAGGGTACACCTATTATGCTTATTGGATAGTCTTCTTCCAAACCATAGGCAGGTGTCGAAAGGTAGGGAATGAAGAAAACCAATTAGCCTAAGTGTGGTGTACAGAAGGTAATAAGTAAAGACAAATAAAGGGATTAGAAAGAGAGCAAAGTAAATTGCGACTGCTATTATTCACGACCGAACATCGCCACTCCTACTTCACTTTTGTATTTCTCCAGAACACCTAGTATCACTACGAACATCCACTTCCGTTGGATAAATCCATCGTATGGTTATATACGAACTCGAAGGAACTTTTTCGAGGATGGATTCTGGTTCAGGAGAAATAGGAATAAGGTATAGTCAGTTGTCTTTTATCCTTACCTTCTCTCAGGTTTCGAGTGCTCCTAGGATTAGGAGAGTACACCTATTATACTTATTGGATAGTCTTCTTCCAAACCATAGGCTGGTGCCGAACGGTAGGGAAGGAAGAAAACCACTTAGCTTAACGATGGTGTACAGAATGTAATGACTAAAGACAAATAAAGGGATTTGGAGAGATGGCAAGAAAATATACGGTTACAGTCATGAATCTGAATAATGGAAGAGGCATTACTAGGAATACCCGGATATCCCTTCGAAACAGTTTAATGTTTCAGTTTCACGGTGCATTGTTAATTGAAAGTCGATTTCCCAATTAGACACTTACTCCAGGGTATGTATTTACCAGGTATGATCCTCACATCTGTATGGTTTTACAGATGACGAGTGGGAGTAAGTTATTGGGAATTAGGTGATCATCCTCATTATATCAGAATTCGTTGTAATTGGTGATATTTGACGAAATCGCCTGGGTACAGTTTTCAACCTATGACACACAGGATTTGAGTTATTCAACTCAGAGGACTTATACAAAGTATTGTATGTTGTCCAGTGTCAATTAGGACAAAGGGGTTGGTCCTCGTACTGTATTCTGTTTACTTGTGACTTCTCAATTTTTAGACAAGTGTTTCGTAGAAATGCAAGGTCTAATTTTGAGAAGTTATAGGTACAAGAATAAAGTAGAGAACCAGGTGTTGCAAGTATCGGGATTCTTCAAGATGATCGAAGATGTAGATATTTGTGTTTGGTATTCAGTAGATAGTAATGGTTTTGAGAAACTTGTTTCTCTTTCAGGTTACTCATAATTGGATGCATTCCTAAGTTGAGTAATGTTGATCGGCCTCTCTCCATTTAGTTGACATGCACCGGAGACAACTGCATGATTTGAATCTGGTTCCAATTAAATCAGTGCCTTTGTTTCTATATTGGATATAGAACGGTCCATATCTTAACGATGTTATGGTACGGGGAGCTGTCCGGCTTATGCTTAAAACCAGACTCTGGATAACTCAAGGCACGTTTCTATAATGGTTGTTTGTTGGTTAACCCGGGCTATGACGAGGGTTGACTTTCTACCATATGAAAGATCAATAGTGATATTGCTCTTGACTCGCCACAGTTTTAGTAAAATGGATTTTTTTTCTTCTGAAAACAATAGTGGGAGTATGGTAGAACTGGAAGAGATTCCAAAACCGCAAACGATTACGGAAAATTTAATAGAACCTAAAGATTCAATCAGGTTTGACATTCCATTAGCCACTCCGCAGATATGGTGGATAACCTCAGGCACCCGAGAGGTACTTCGGTATCCTCAAGGACGGTGATAGGGAGGTTCTTGTTTACCCAGACTTGCCATTACCGCTGTTCCAGACTATGAGACCCGGCAGGAGGATGAGTATAGCGTCGTTCTAAACTAGCTTTAGAAGTGCACGTGTATATTACTATGCCGGAGGGTTGTCGTAGTCAGTGGGAGCAGCGGAAGTATAGTGGACAAGTTGCTTATGTCTATTTATAGACTAAAGCAAATATAGTGGAGATAGATCATCTATTTTTGATGTGACAGTCATGGGCTTTGACTTCATCAGAATAGGAGATGGATCTGTTAAGAAAGTAGTAGGGTGTGATGTCCTGGTACTTGGATGACATACACATTGTAGGAAGTGAAATTCCTATACTACGATCGGTTATATTGTGGTTGTCACACAGTTTTTTCTCCACATAGGATATGGATATAATATCAGGCATTTTAGTTACTAGATCTATGGTTTTAGATCTAGATTTGGGTAGTTTCCCAATCTGGGTACTTAGACAATATTCTAAAGATATTTTAGAATGAACGACTCCTGGCATGGTGGTGAACCTGCAGGTGATGGAGTCACTCTCTTTAAAGGTGTCTTACAGACTAAAGGGGAGAGGGATGTGCATGATTGGCAGATCACTTGCTTAGGCAATTAAGTTGATCATGAGATGTTAAAGTACCACACCAGATGTTGTTTTTGCACTAGATGCAATAAGTTGATATTAATCTAATTTTGGAGAAACATTCGGAAGCAGTTTTAGAATATAAGTGGTTGTTCTAGGGATTTGATAACGACAGCCTCCTTCGGGAGACAGTTATCATTCCAGGCTTCCAAGGTGACCCGGACGACAGAGTGACTGTCGGAGTTATAAGTTTTCCCTCTGATGAGGGGCAGTAGTTTGAACAGGTAGTCCAGGCGGTTACTGAGGAAGGCATGGCGCAGGATACTGATTAATTTCAGTTGACGATACAGTCTAAGAAGTTTGCTGGATTTGGAGTTCACTTGTGAGCTAGGTCCCATAAGATATCCAGACATATTCTAAGACGGGTATTACTCAATTCGGGAGATGGCTTTCTCCGCGAACTTGAGAAAAAAGAGAGACATGGAAAGAAACATCAGGGCGGATCCACTCACTAAGGCTATTTCTCGAACACAATAGTTTTGCAAACGAGCTTTGTGAAACTGATTAGTAGAGGAGTTGGATGTTCGGTATCACACGAGCTGTGAGTACGCGGCATCGCAATAATTAGCCTTAAGTGCAAGTGGGAGATTGTTGGATATAGTGCCCTCAAAATCAATTATTGGATCACAGGTACGTGATTGCAATGATTGAGGGAGGACCTATACCGATAGGACAGTCTTGCTCGAGATGATAGTATGCTATCTGGTTTGTCTTTATCATCATGTACATGTTTTAGTTCACTATTGCATGTTGATAGATCCCATAGGATTCTTGCTTGACTGCCAACAGTATGATGGCGATCATATACGTGGGAGGGGTCTATAAGCACATCCTTAAAGTGTCCCTAGTCGTGGGAGTTTCGAGACAGGGCATCGATACTCCAGAGTAGACTAGTGTATACAGTCCAGACCCCGACGAGGGGCGGTGACCGGTCTCACAAGCCATTGGTGTCAGTTGGTTAACCTAAGATGTATACAGGTGCTCATTGGGTTATGAGTACACCGGACAGGACTCGCGGGAAACATGCTAGTTGGTATTATACATATCGTCAGATAGCAGTTCCCTGGTGACATGTGTACAGGTTAGTCTGTCGACCTGAGATCTTCATTTGTCTCGTGTGAGTTCCCACTGTGCTTTGATTACTACCCTACCACGGCTCAAAGGAGTCGTGTAAACAGGTTTTAGTTGGGTACAGTCCCGAGCCACATGGAGGCAGTGAGCGGATCTTCGGGGATTCGTCTCTCCCGGTATTGGTGGTGAGATCGGGCTGTGTTTAGGAGAGCCATTACACGAAATCCCTGGCCAGGGTAATCGAGATTTACTGGTAGGTATTCCAGTAGTTTCTCAGGGTGTTCTGGGCTACTCTCCGACACGACTTATACCGCTATTGGGGGTCTGACGTTTACTAGCCCCCTAGACCCTATATGCGATACTCACAGACGAACGGACCAAACTGTACGGATATTGTCACTGTCAGGCTCAGTAGGATTTCTGGATGAGTTCGCTCATCAGCTTCCCCTTCTTTCAATACATAGGCAACCGTTACGTACAGCCGGTACCACTGACGTGCTTGTGGTTATACCCAGTGCCAGTATATTGATGAGTCATTAGAGTCCCTCACAGAAAGTTTCCTAAGTTTGGGCAAAACGTTGTAGAGGCCGTATGGTAATATGGCAGGGTTCGATCATATTCGTGCACTTATGCACGGATTATGATCGGACGGATAATACTAGCGGGCTTTGGTTTAAGCCGGATCCTAGTATTATATTGTAGGAATAATTTTGTCTCATTGCATTTATATTCGGTCGGAATACAAATGCGTGTATGTATTTACAGTTGAGGGTTAATCTCGTAATTCGTTACGGGATCACTTTCGGAGTTGTCAGTTTCCTTTTTCGTCTAAAAACACCTTGATCTATGAATTTTTATTGTGAGCCATTTGACTTTGTCTTTTCCTTCCTGCACTGAATCCATGGGCCGCCCATTTAGAGAGCATTCATTTGGCATGGGCTGCACCGTTGGCAGTATGGGCTGCACCGTTGGCAGCATGGGCTGCTCAATAAGGTGGCTGATTGTTGTTTGCAGGGGGTTCTTTGCAATTGGGCAAGTTTTAATTGGCAGGGGGTCTTCTGTGGTTGATGGGGCTCCACTGGCTGTGGGGTTTTATATACTTGGATTAATTTTGTATTCTCATCTCTTGATTGCTTTTTCCAGTGAACATCTTTCCTCTTCTTTTTGGTTAGTGGCCGAGCCCTTTGGGGTTTTCTCTTCACTTGCAAATTTTCTTGGCTTCACAAGTTTTCTTGAGGTGCTCACATTCACTTCATCGCACATCCAAATTAGCAACTTCAGTCTTGAGACAAATGATCCTACACTCTCTCTACTTCAATCTTGGACATGTCGGCTAGCAAACTTCATGTCCGAGTTGCCTCGGTACAGAGGCGGGAGCCCGTATAAAGATTTGATGACGTGGTGCCATATTGACGAGCGAGATCGGGGAGCGGATTTCGTCGGTGCAGCAGCGAGGAGCTTGGTATGGAGATTAAAGACCGAAGGACACGGATCGATCGGTATAATTTCCTAACTCCTTTTACATATTGCTAGAATACGGTTAATGGAACGATCCGGATTTTTGGGTTGCGGTAGCGCCGGTTTCGTAAAAAGTTTTTGTTCCGCATTTGGCCTCGTTTAGACGGTCGGGGCGCCGCCGCATCCCAACAGCGAGGGCTTTGATCCCTGGTGTGTTGGGGTAGGGAGCTATCAGGCAGGGATAACCGAGCAAGGGAGGGCCTGGTTGCCTCTTCCGAGGGCTTTTTATGCTTAGCGCGGGAAGGTCCGTAAGAGGCCTGCTAAGGATGGCCGAGCAGGGTTGCTGCCCGGTGCCTCTTAGCGAGGGCTTTGGTCCTTAAGAATGGCCGAGCAGGGTTGCTGCCCGGTGCTTCTTGGCGTGGGCTTTGATCGCTGGCGTTGTGGGGTAGGGAGCTACCAGCCAGGGATAGCCGAGCAAGGTAGCCGCTCGGCTGCCTCTTGGTGAGGGCTTAGATCCCTGGCGTTGTGGGGTAGAGAGCTACTAGCCAGGGATAGCCGAGCAGGGTAACCGCTCGGCTGCTGATTGCACGCTTTTGGCGTGTCGGATGTTCAAAGTTCTAAAGTTTACCGCGATCAGGACGGTGTCGCTATGCAGCTAGCCGATTGAGCACGGGTCGATCCACAGGGAGATGGTTGTATTTCCGTTCTTGTCTTAGACGAGTCAATAAAGAATTTGTGTATGTTTGTTCGAGACTATCCTATGTGTATTATTTGCAAGTATAAAGTTGTTAAGAAAAAGATACGAGATTATAAGCTAAAGAAATCCGTACTCAAAACCTTTGAGCCAAGTCTTGACCAATTGAAGCTAAAGCAATAGGCAACAACGTGGATTAGGGGATTTAAGCGCGGTATTCGTGAAATACGGTTTATTTACCCTTGTCCTTCCGTTCTTGTCTCTTGCTTTCGCCTCCGGCCAAACCGAACGCAACCGGTCGCGGTTAGGAATCACCGTTACCTTGTTAGGGTAGGGTGCCTAACGGAGCGCTTGCGTATGGTTTGGGCGGAGTTCAATGGAAAATAACGGGAAAAGGAAATGAGAAAGAAGATATTAACTTACAATACCGTATTTCATCTTAACAACAATAATTACAACTATTCACAAAATGAACAAAAGAGAGCAAAAGAAAAGAACAAAGAAAAGAAAAGATTACAAGTAATTAAGTGCATGAATTAAATTGCAAGAAAGAAAAGCAAGTAATAAATAAGCAATAAAAAGAACAAGAAAGTAATTACAAGAACATAGAACTCAAGACAAGCATGGGATCAATAGCCAACCCTTAAACTTGCAAGCTCAATCAAGAGGTTGCAAGATCAAGAGAAGGGTAGAGAACGCATGTGAAATGAAGTGCTAATTCCATAAGAAAATACGACCCTTGAGATCAATAACAAACTCTTAACCTTTCAAGCTCAATGAAGAGGTTGAAAGATTAAGAGAAAGCAAGAATCTCAAGGGGAAGTTAAACAAAAGAGAATGATACAAAAACCCTCATCTTCATTGATTTTCCACTCAAAAAGCTCTCACTACAATTTTCATGGAGAAAAGATGAAGAAGAAGAAGAAGAAAAAGACTAAATCCTAACAAAAAGAAGAACAAAAGAATGACCCTTTGGCTTGGCTCATATCTGGGGTATTTATAGGCTGTGTTCTGAAAACCTAGGGCAACAATCTTCCATAAAATGAAGTACCCAAACTACCCCCAAAAGTTGACCCTCTGACGACACTATATGGCCGCGAATCCGCGGCCTATACCCCCTATTGGCCGCGGATCCGCGGCCAATAGGAGGAGTTAGCTCCTCGGGCTTTGTGGGTTGTCCTGGTTTGTGGTTATCTTCAGTGTGGTATATGACTTTTCTCAGAAACTCTTCACAGTTATTCCAGAATTTTAGTAGAACAAAAGGTGATGTGATGTGGATCTTTTGCCATGATTTCCTCGAGCTCCGCGTAGATTTCTTGGATCTTGTGTTGACCTAGAGCTTTGTGCATGACATGATAATCGATTTGCCATCTTGTCCCTTAAACCGGTATGTGGCAACACACGGATAGAGAGCGGAGATCCGTGTTTTATCTGTTGTTGGCAGTAATCCGGAATTTGTCGTACTTTTCATGGATTTCACTGTTCAGAGCCGAGAACCTGTATTCTGCAAATATATAGCGAACACTGATCAAAAGCACCTACCTATAAACACACGAGCGTAAAAATGGGTGGTATAAAATGCAATATTCTGGTATGAACAAATACCCCCAAACTTAACTTTTGCTCGTCCCGAGCAAAACCAATTATTCACAAAAAATAAAATCCTAACCGCACTTTCGCAGGGAACGCGATTGCACTGAGCACGTCCAAAAAGCCGTTAAACCTCTAGGTGTCCCTAGTAGGAGGAGTGTTGTCTCCTGAGGGTTTTTAGCGGATACTACCCACAAAATCCCGTCAAGCTAGTTTCATAAGTTAACATTGATTCTACTCCTACAGTTTAGTATTTACGTTATAAACTCTATCATCCTAAGTTAGAAATATCCAACCCTTATTTTTCACACCTCCTATCTATTTAACCCTGGATCTCCTGAGTTTTCCTTCTAAAGCGCGGCCTCAAATCAGGGATTTTTATCAACTTTACAGAAAACACAAGTCTTATTCTTTATTTCTATCTTTTATCCAAACATCGATTGTATACCCCTACGTGTGTGTATATTTGCACCCCTACACTCAAGAATTCAATTCAAGCTATAATACCCTTGCCCTAATACCTAATACTACTTCTTTTCATTAAGGATGGACGGATTTGCTCACACATCTTTCATGCGACTATTAATGCTTCTTGAGGCACTAACGACCGATTACTGAATGTGTGAACTTTAAAGCGTAAATAGCAGTTTCCAGGTCTTGACTTTATTCTATTTTTCTTTCTTTCTTTTTCTTTTTCTTTTTTCTTTTTCAAGACCGGATATATTTTTCAATATGCTTTTTTGGTGTTTAGCTTTAAATACCGTTTTTTTCTTTCATACTAGGCTTTCAGGCAAGAGTATTTCTAGGTATCCTCTACTATCCCAAGTTTCAAGGTGCGTGTAAGTGCAGTTTGTAGGGTATATACTTTCTAAATTTGAACTCAAGAAAAAAAACTATTTTTCAGACTTATCCTCCGGTAAAGCTTCAATACTTTCCCTTCTTCTTGACTTAACTCAAAAAACTGAACTCAAGATTACCTATTTCTCAAAAAAAACTGTAAGGACGTATACTTACCAAAGTTAGACAGAATGAGGGTTATTTTTAGGGTTTTCAATTCCTAAGCCTAGAATTTAGTTATTTCTAACATCTCAACTAAACTTTCGGAATAAAAATCTAAGTTACCCTATTAGCTAACTTGACGACAAAGTTTTTATATTTTTTGGAAAATTTTCAATTTTTGTGGGTTTTTAATAAAGTATGCAAATGCGAAATATACAAATGAATGCGAAGGAAGAAAGCTTACCGAGCACACCCCCAAATTTAAACTTGACAGTGCCCTCACTGTCAGGCTACACCAAGAGGGTCAAAATTATCGGCGCTCCCTAGAAACAAATTATGTACAAAAAGGAAAACAAAAAATATATACAAAAAAAAAGCCCCCCCCAAACTTAAGTAAAACAGTGTTTCCACTGTTAAGCGTTGAAATTCAGGATTAGGGGGGAAAGAGAACAGTATCAAGCTATACAAGGCCTTACACAGGCCAAAAGTTAACACCAACCATTCAAATATTTTATCGCTATAATGTACAGGTTGGTGGAAGAAGGCGTAGAGAAAAGAGATGGAGAACACGCGAGACCATATGCGGAGAGAAGCGGGATATGGTCTCGGTATATGAGAGGAAGAAGAATGGCGGAAGGGAAAAAGAAGTGGAATACGAACATGAGGGTGCAAATGGAGTAAATAGATTAGCACAATTTGTGATGACCGATGTGTGAAAAGCGATTGTGCTAATATATTTATCCGTCGAGAAATGGGGTCAAATCCCTCAAGATTCGTGAGAAACCATGGGTACGCTGAACTTGGTAAACCAGACATACGAAATGAAAGTGAGACGGTTTCTTGCATGGTCGGAACGATGGAAAGGGTGGGGGGAAGTGATTGAGGAAGGTTATTGGTTAAAGGTTCAGGAGGGTGTACACAGTCAGTGGAAGGGATAGGATGAATTGGAAAATCCGACTCATCAATTATAACTGGTTCATCCTCAAAACTATCCTCAGAATTTTCCTCAAAGTTAAGCTCATCCATGCCTTCATCATCAATATCAAGACGCATATGAAGTTCGGGAAAAACATTTAATGACTCGGGATGATGAGTTGGAGAGAAAAATTCAGCTAAGTCTTTGGGTTCATCATCCAAAATATTCCCGGCGTCAATATCCTTAATCAAGTGAAAGTCAATTTTTTCAGACATCACATCAAAAGCATGGATTTCAATCGATTCAGGTTCTAAGATGGAGGTGTAGAGGTCAAAAGGATTTGGTGTGGTTTCACTTGGCAAGGTCCCTTTACAATCTGGCAAATCAAACACTACAAAGTCGCACAACTCATTAAACATTCTATCTTCAACTGATAATTCATTTGGGACCCGTGATAGACTTTCAACACAGAAGTTGTGGGATTCAATTTGGACCGGGTAGGCTTGATTCGGAAGAGGGTACAGCTCACTCTCTCCACTCAAATTCACAGCCTGTCCTACCGCCTCATCATACATTGGAAAATTTGGAGCTAGCTGGAAACTAGCTACCGGGTCAGTAGGTTGTATGAGAGCGGCCATGGACGCATTCAAATCCATCATCTGTTGGCTTGACGCTACCCTAAAGTCTTCCAAGGACTGTTCTAGACTAGACATTGGTTGTGAAGGGGTTTCAGTAAAAGATGCAAAGTTGTTTGGATACTGAAAACTCCCAAATAGCGGTTCTGATGCAATGTCTAGGGAAGGTGCAAAAGTAGGGTAGGATTGGTAGGAATTGAATGGCTGGACAGGAGCAGGATCAACATTTGGATAGGAAGGTGAATGGAATTGTTGATCCCAAGAATTTGAAGCGGTGAAAGGAGTGAAAGATCGGCTACGAGATTGTTCAATACATTCTGCAATAGAGATAGGTCTTGGTGTTGCAACATGACTCGAAGAAAGGGTATCAACGTAAGAAGAGGTGATTGTATGAAATGGTTGATACGAAATGGATTGCGGAGTCAAATTGTTTGTCCTAGACGCGTCTATCCGATCTCTCAATGAAATTTTGGGCATGGAGGGGTCGTTCGAAGTTCGGCCAAAGCAAGAACCGTAAGAAGTAATGTCTGGTTGTGGGTACCAAAGTTCGGCAAGAGTTTTGCGAGGTGGAGTACCCATGATATGAAAAGAGAAAGGAAGAAAGGCAGAGAAAAGGAGGGGAAAAAGAATGTGATATTTTTTTATTTTTTATTTTTAAGTTTATATATTAACAGAAGAATGAAATATACATACAAAAAGAATATTGACAAAAAACAATCACGACACAAAAATACCACACACCTAATCGTTCTAGGGTTCACCTAGGTCAACTAGACCTGGTCCAGAACTTGATTGTCGAAGTAAAACTGTGTCGAGAAACAGGCTCAAGATACACTGATCACGAGACCAGGTAAGTGCAGAGATAAGGGGAGGTTTTCCAACGCTTTCGCGAAGTTCCTTAATTAAATAACCCTTTCTCTTTTGGCAGTTTCGCCGTTAACACTTTCCTAGACACCTCGTAAACAATATACCGTTAAGCAAGGTTCTAAACACAGTTAACTTCTCCTAGTGAGCGCGAAGTCCTTAAGGCTTAAAGTCTAGTTTCTTTTAAATTTTGTGCGGGTAAACGTTATGCTCAAGTTCGTGATTTATGGACCACGGAAAAGGTGATGAAATCCTTTACCGTATATTGTGAGGTTCGCTTGCCCTTAAGTCCGTATTAATGTATGCAATGCGCAATTCAAAAAATTCTATAAAGAATCAAACAATCGTTTTTTAGTTTAAGTGCGGTGCTGCAACAAATACGGGTTAGTCAATTTTTAGCGTTTGCTAGCGAACTTGCAAAGAATCCTGCAAAGAATAGTATATTGGATGCGTCGGATTTGAGAAGAAGGTGTTAGTAAAATACGTACCGTTAAGTTTTGGGTTAGGAAACCCCCGTTGAATCAAATCCGGTAAGCTTGAAAAGTTCGCTTGCGTGGGTCAAACTACCCGGATCTTTGGCACTGTACTTCGTAATCACCTTAACTTTGAACGTACACTTTGCTCCCACAATCGCAGTTTGCAAATACGCAAAAATCTGCACACTTGCCCACAAAAATGATCAAAAAAAACAAAAAGATTTTTTTTTTTTAAAAAAAATATTTACAAAAAGAATATTAACCCGAATAACAAGAAAGAAAATACGCTACCGTCTCCCCGGCAACGGCGCCATTTGATTGCACGCTTTTGGCGTGTCGGATGTTCAAAGTTCTAAAGTTTACCGCGATCAGGACGGTGTCGCTATGCAGCTAGCCGGTTGAGCACGGGTCGATCCACAGGGAGATGGTTGTATTTCCGTTCTTGTCTTAGACGAGTCAATAAAGAATTTGTGTATGTTTGATCGAGACTATCCTATGTGTATTATTTGCAAGTATAAAGTTGTTAAGAAAAAGATACGAGATTATAAGCTAAAGAAATCCGTACTCAAAACCTTTGAGCCGAGTCTTGACCAATTGAAGCTAAAGCAATCGGCAACAACGTGGATTAGGGGATTTAAGCGCGGTATTCGTGGAATACGGCTTATTTACCCTTGTCCTTCCGTTCTTGTCTCTTGCTTTCGCCTCCGGCCAAACCGAACGCAACCGGTCGCGGTTAGGAATCACCGTTACCTTGTTAGGGTAGGGTGCCTAACAGAGCGCTTGCGTATGGTTTGGGCGGAGTTCAATGGAAAATAACGGGAAAAGGAAATGAGAAAGAAGATATTAACTTACAATACCGTATTTCATCTTAACAACAATAATTACAACCATTCACAAAATGAACAAAAGAGAGCAAAAGAAAAGAACAAAGAAAAGAAAAGATTACAAGTAATTAAGTGCATGAATTAAATTGCAAGAAAGAAAAGCAAGGTAATAAAAAGCAAGTAATAAATAAGCAATAAAAAGAACAAGAAAGTAATTACAAGAACATAGAACTCAAGACAAGCATGGGATCAATAGCCAACCCTTAAACTTGCAAGCTCAATCAAGAGGTTGCAAGATCAAGAGAAGGGTAGAGAACGCATGTGAAATGAAGTGCTAATTCCATAAGAAAATACGACCCTTGAGATCAATAACAAACTCTTAACCTTTCAAGCTCAATGAAGAGGTTGAAAGATTAAGAGAAAGCAATAATCTCAAGGGGAAGTTAAACAAAAGAGAATGATACAAAAGCCCTCATCTTCATTGATTTTCCACTCAAAAAGCTCTCACTACAATTTTCATGGAGAAAAGATGAAGAAGAAGAAGAAAAAGACTAAATCCTAACAAAAAGAAGAACAAAAGAATGACCCTTTGGCTTGGCTCATATCTGGGGTATTTATAGGCTGTGTTCTGAAAACCTAGGGCAACAATCTGCCATAAAATGAAGTACCCAAACTACCCCTAAAAGTTGACCCTCTGACGACACTACATGGCCGCGGATCCGCGGCCTATACCTCCTATTGGCCGCGGATCCGCGGCTATATGGAGGAGTTAGCTCCTCGGGCTTTGTGGGTTGTCCTGGTTTGTGGTTATCTTCAGTGTGGTATATGACTTTTCTCAGAAACTCTTCACAATTATTCCAGAATTTTAGTAGAACAAAAGGTGATGTGATGTGGATCTTTTGCCATGATTTCCTCGAGCTCCGCGTAGATTTCTTGGATCTTGTGTTGACCTAGAGCTTTGTGCATGACATGACAATCGATTTGCCATCTTGTCCCTTAAACTGGTATGTGGCAACACACGGATAGAGAGCGGAGACCCGTGTTTTATCTGTTGTTGGCAGTAATCCGGAATTTGTCATACTTTTCATGGATTTCACTGTTCAGAGCCGAGAACCTGTATTCTGCAAATATGTAGCGAACACTGATCAAAAGCACCTACCTATAAACACACGAGCGTAAGAATGGGTGGTATAAAATGCAATATTCTGGTATGAACAGCTACTTCTTCATGAGGGCTTAGATCCTTAGTGCTGGAGGGGCCATGGGAGGCCTGCTAAGGATTGACCGAGCAGTGAAGATGCTCAGTTGCATATTGGCTAGGGCTTTGATCCCTGGCGTTGTGGGGTAGGGAGCTACTAGCCAGAGATAGCCGAGCAGGGTAGCCGCTCGGCCGCCTCTTGATGAGGGCTTTGATCCCTGGCTGTTCCCGCCCAAAAAAAAAATTCTACAAAATAGCCTAAGGTATCAAATGGCAGCGATACGTTTAAGAAAATGTGAACTAGTATTTTCCGGGATGTATTTTGACAAACTCCCGAATGTGAAACAGCTAAATTCTGATGGTATCGAAAGCGTCTCGAAAAAGCCTTCGATTTGATATATTATGGGCTTCATAATTCATCCGGGATCAAAAGTTATGAGCAAATATGCTGTGCACGTGTAATCTAAGGAAGAAAATGCGAACCAGTATTTTCCGGGCTGCATTTTGACAAACTCCCGAGTGAAAAACGGCTATATTCTGATGGTATCGAAACTGTATCGAAAAAGCCTTCGATTTGATATATTATGGGCTTCATAATTCATCCGGGATCAAAAATTATGAGGCATCACATGACCGAGCATCACGTGCCCACACGTGACCGGGTATCACCTGCAGACACGTGACCATTTACAGGCAAAACCTGTAGGCACTGAATAAAATAAATAATTGGAAATAATTAATCAGTGGGGGTCACGTGCCAATACGTGATAGGCTCTTAAACCCTTTGAACCAATAGAATTAAATTCTAATTAATTGGTCAATCAGTGGGGTCACGTGCTAACACGTGATAGGCCCTTAAACCTTCTGAACTAATAGAATTAAATTCTAATTAAGAGAAATCAAAAAACCTAGTTGGAAAAATATTTCCCTAGATCTTTCCAAACAAAAAGATTGTGCTCTGTAAAGTGGAGCACCGTTGGATTAAAAATCCAATGGTGATTAAAAATCACCAATTTATAGAAAGATTCTATATAAGGAAAGATTTTCCTGAAATTTGCCAGGAATAACAGATAACAGATCTTTTGGATTAAAAATCTAATGGTGAATAAAATTCACTGAGTGGTCTAAAAGATCATGTTGGTTGCAAAATCAATTAAAATCTTTCAATGAAAGATTTACTAAACAAACTGATTCTTTTTTGTCTCCTATAAATAAAAGCCAAGAGGGAAGAAAAAAGATAGAAAAACAACAGAGAGAAAAAGAGAGAAGAATTTAATTCTCCAGAGAGAAAAGAAAGTTTCTTGAGAAAAGAAAGAAATCCTAGGTGAAAGATCTAAGCTCCATAAAACAAAAGAGAATTTAATTCTCAATTTAAGAGTTTAACTCATCTGAATAAGAACTTAGTTCTTCTTTCGGTTGAAGATCTGCAGAAACAGATCTCCCCACAAGTTGAGAATTTAATTCTCATCGGGGAGATTCTGCCATGCAGATCCAAAAGTTAAAGGGAGAATTGAGTTTAAGAAATTTAATTTCCCCAAATTCATAGGAATTTAATTCCTCCAAATGAAACTAAGGTTTAAAGCCAGTCTTAGCCCAAATTGGCTAAGTCTTCCAGAGGCAAGACTCCCCTTTGATTGAGCCTCAAATATACCCTTGTCTTCTAAGATTGATCATCTCATATGGCATATGAGTGCTCAGCACTCAATAAAAGATAAAGATATGGTCAAAACCCAAACCCTTGTTTAGCATTTCTAAATAATGGGGGGCTGAACGCAGACAAATGTTCAACAGTCCAACAAAGAGCCAACATTTCAAACTTAATTGGACTTAGCCCGGGTTGGCCATAAGTTCTCAATTCATATTTAACTGAGCCAATGTGCTCATAATCTAATTAATTTATCTTAGTCCCAAATTGGACTACAGATTTCTCAAATCAACTTTGGTTCAAGGGTACATCTCTTCACTCCTTTGATATTTGTCCTTGTAATCCTTCAACGTCTTCAGAGAGGTGATGGGTCCCGATAACCAATCATTCCACGTACCGTGGGGTCCTTAAGCCCATGGACTATGATGTCCTTAACCTCGGACTGTGGGGTCCTTAAGCCCATGGACTATGATGTCCTTAACCTCGAACTGTGGGTTCCTTTAAACCCACAGACTATGATGTCCTTAATCTTGGACCTTAATGTCCCTAAACCAATCGACCGCAAAGTCACTAAACTAAAAAAATAGAGCCCAAAAGCTCTTTTGTTGGATCTAAATGATCATATTAAGTAGATCTTAGTCTAAAATTAGACTAACGTATCGTTAACAAATGGTTAAGTAGATCTTAGTCTAAAATTAGACTAACGTATCCTTAACAAACGTTTAAGATGATCTTAGTCTCAAATGAGATTAATGATCCTTAAATCCAAACCAAAACCCAAATCTAAGAAAATACGGATTTGGACTAATCCACGCCCTACGGGCGACAACATAAATTAGTCTTCGTATACA